>JAITYX010000116.1:0-611421 GCA_021018815.1 Talinum fruticosum | reverse complement strand
TCATCTGGTGGTGTCTAAAAAGTAAGGTGGAAACCACCGTTGAGCTTGGCGTTGAAGATTTTCAATTTGAAAACAGACAACCCTAACACAACATCCGAGCCTTGTTCGGACGTAGAAAAGCCTTGTCTGCTAGTGATTGACGACTTGAAGCCGGTTACTTTTGTAATTCAAAAATAGGATAACCTCTTTTAGATAACCTACAAAAATAAACAATTTTAGTTCTCAAAGTATAAAATACTTTGGTCCAAGATTAGGCATAGATAATAATTTAATTAAGATAAATAAGTGTATAATTATCTTAGGCCCGGAGAAGTGGAATTTTCTGAGTCTAATATTCATTACACTCGGAATCCATCGGAGTTAGTCTTAGGAAAGATGAAGTTATAGAGAAAAATATCAGAGTATAATTACTTGATCTAGACAAATAAATCTCGAACACACATGCTGACTTAGAAAGATGAATTAACGCGATAATTCACTTTACCTTAGAAAATGAAGTCGAACTTAGATTAAAGGTGTTAGAGAGATTATTTGAACATGCGATAAATCTAAGTGGTGTATGAGTGACTTAGAAACATCAGTGTGAGTTGATGAACTAGAATGTGTATTCCGAGTCGGTTAGAATCGAATGAAAACATATACAATAGTTTCTATATTACTCGGAATGACTTGTCATCAAAACTTAGGAGGGATGAGGTTTGTACCGAGTCCTTGATAGTTCTCAAAATGATATAAATCCGAGTCCGAGTCTTCAATGACCCCCTAATGTAACCAAACCAAGACGTAAAGTTCAAAGGGAAACATGATTCCCCAAATGAAGCAACGTCAAGCCTCAAAAGCTAGGGGTTGGCATGACCTACTAGCAATCAAAGTAAGGGGATAGCATGAACTCCAATGGTGAGAATTCAAAACTCGACAACAATTAAAAATACGTGAGAAGAAGCAAATAATGCATAAATCAAGCTAAGGGAAGAAGTGTATGGTAAACCAAATCAAGCAAGAGCTAATCAAGAGACTAATGAACATCAAGCATGAATACAAGCAACAAAAATGACAAATGAATAAAGTGTCAAGCACATATTAACAAGGAGCATTTCAACAAACGAATGGCGTGAAAAAGAAGATTGATAGATGAAGGGAGTATAAAACCTAGAGTCTACCCATTATTGTGGTCATCATTATTCCTTAATGACATCCTCCTCGTTCTCCCTCATGAAGAGCACACCTCCCAAGCACAATGGATAAGAATCAACCTATCGAGAGAGATTTACAATGGGACGTCCGTAAAAAAATGAAGCTTTGATGGATGGCCATTGTCCTAAGGTGTATATACCCATCAAAAAAGGCCCCTTTAATTAAAAAAGGGGAAGCATATGCCGCTTGTCAAACGAAGATCCCATAGCATTATAGATGATCTCTAAAGGAAATCATTTAAGCATTAAACCATCTCGGAAAAAGCACAAGGTCAATGCTCATTAGAAACCTAGGCTAAGCATCTTATGCCAACATAGGTTCAACCTATTCTCGCTCTCTTCGGACTCCAACAGAACTTAATCGAGCGCTTATATTCTTCTTTAAAAATAAAAGGAATGATTCTTCACAAAACTGAAAAAGAAGACGATGTTTTGGCATCCTAGACACACAGTCGTTATTGAAAAACAAGAGGCTAGTGTTAGCACTCATCCATGAGTGTTCATCGCTAAACGTCACTTCTTGTTGTTAAGTTTAGGGGCAAGCAAGGAGCTAATAAGTGCTCAACATAAAATCACGAATTGGGCACAATCAAAGGTAGCATACGAAAGTCCACACTTGGGAGCCGGCATGTTTCAGCTCAACATGGAAAGGACACATTCTCACTTGAAATGGGCTCGACTTTTCTCGACCAAAGAAGGGTCGATATTTTCGTCCCAAAAGAGTTAAGGTCTTAATTTTTTTCACTCTGAAATGGTTCGGTATTTTTGACCGAAGTAGCCTATGTTTTTGGCTCCAAAATGGGTCCATATTTTTTATCGAAAGGAGTTGACATTTTTTTCACTCCAAAATGGGTCGATATTTTTAATCCAAAGGAGCCGCCATTTTTCGCTCCAAAATGGATCCACATTTTTCATCCAAATGAGTCAACATTTGGTGGCTCCAAAATAGGTCGGTATTTTTATAAGTCCGCATTTTTTACGCCCAAAATTGGGTTGATTATTTTTAACTTAATGGTGAGGTTGTTATGTTTTTCATTCTCTTAGACTTGATTTCTTTATTCATAAAATTCTTCCCCTAAAATTTATGTGTCATTACAAAATTTAAAATAAAAAAATTTTGGGTGCTAGTTAGGATAAGGGTCAGAGAGGAGAGAGAAAATAGAAGGGCACTTTGGAGCAACGCATCTATTAGACACCTAGGAGTTTATACTCTCAGTACAAGTGTCAAGAAATAGTTGAACGAAAGGAAAAATAAGGGGTTTTGTTGGCTAAACATAATGATATGACACATGGGAGTATAAGTTCATAGGTGCATATAAAAATTTGTAGTGGGCAAGAAGAGAGAAAATGGAGTATAGGGGCAGGGATCACAAGGTGGGGGCTAGAGGAGAGAGAAAATGGAAGGAGGCTTTAGGGCAACGCATCTATTAGACATCCGGGAGTTTGTACTCTCAGTACAAGTGTCAAGAAATGGTTGAACGAAAGGAAAAATAGGGATTTTTGTGAGCTAAACATAATGTTGTAACACCTGTAGGTATAAGCTCATAGGTACATATAACAATTTGCAGGGGGAAAGAGAGAGAAAATGGAGTTTGGGGGAGGGATCACAAGGTGGGGGATTAGAAGAGAGAGAAAATAGGGGGTCGGGAACTCGGGAAATTTTGGGGGTCGTGAGTCTTAGAGCTTCTACAATAGGTAAGCTTATTTAAGGTCACCTGATGGGGGCCTACATTGGCACATCATTCAAAGGCTTCTTTTTCTCTCTCTTAAGTCCTGACTTTCATAATGTAAGGCTCGGCAACAAGGCTCGCCTATTTAAAAATACACATGGAGCTCGCTCATTAACATAGTTAATTAGTTTACATATTTTATTTACATTGTTATTTATTTTCACAATATATAAACAAAACTATTCCGTGCACTATAGAGATTTAAATTAATAATTTTAGGTTGTGATTTTTTTTATGACACGATAATATTAAAAATTTTATTAAATAAAAAAATATAAAATAATAATAGCAATGCTATTACAATAATATGACATTGTAGAAACCAAAAAGTGTAGTCATTTTCTCTGTTTTCTATTTGTTGGCCCAATGATGAAATCCCGAGTCCTATTTGAAGATTTAGATCACGGGCTGTGTTTGATTGGTGTGACGGAAGTGAGTAAACCATAAAGAACCCCCAATGAAGGTTTGCTCGGGGAGAGTTTGAGTCACCCTAGAGGGGCGGTGAATAGGGTGATAGAAAATTCTTCGCGAAAACACTCTTTTTCTCGTAAAAGAAACAAAGACAGTTTCGAGTCTAAAAGCGAGGTCGAAAAGATTGGACTCGAAAGCGATGAATCGGAAGAAACAAGAGCAAGAAAGCGATCCGAGTCTAGAATGAACTCGGAAGGATAACACTTTAGATTTTACGTGGAAACCCTCCCGGGGCAGAAAACCACGGCCCGTGTCAATCCGGACACGAAGTCAAATCCACTATTTTGAGTCCACAAAATACCGTGAACTCGACTTAACCCGAGTTGCTCCCTTGGACAACTCTATACAAGTTTTCCTAGACTCGAAGTTACCTTATCTCGATCTAGTACTTCCTAGCCGAGATAACCCTTACAGCTAGGAACAACTAAGCCGAGTTAACCTTTACGACTTCGTCAAGGGACCTTACAAAGAATGTAAGAAGAGTTTGTAACTAAGCACAAGACCTTACAACTCGTAAAGTAATGAGTTATAGAAAGGGAGTTGTAAGTAGAAGAGTGAAAGTAAATACAACGACTTTTCTCAAGTATGTGTATTAACAATAGATTCGACAATCTTCAAGTCTTGTGAAGTGGCTTCTATTTATAGATGACCAGGCAGAGTAGCCGTTATCTTCATCTCGCTGACCGAGAGTCCTCTCGTGACCGTTGATAAGAGCTTTCCGAGTCACTCGAAAGTATCCGTTGAAATATGGACGTTGGACAACGGTTTAACTCTCTTGGAAGTCCCAAAACCATCGGTTGTGTCTTGAAAGATGAGGTGGAAACCACCGTTAAGCTTGGCGTTCCAGTTTTCCGGATATGGAAGCAGCATGCCTTCGACACAATCTTCCGGGACTAAAGTAGGGAAGGTGAAAAGCCATATCTCGCTGGTGATTTGACGTTCGAAGCCTGGCTACTTTTGTAGTTTGAAAAAGGTGTATCCTCGAATGAATAACCTACAAAAGTAAATCAATTCTGGTTCTCAAAGTATAAAATACTTTGGTCCAAAGTTAGTCACGGATAATAAAATAATTATGATAATTAACCAATAGATTATCCGAGTCGAAAAGAAATGGAATTTTTCGAGTCTAATATCCATGATACTCGGAATTCCATCCGACTTAGTCTAAACGAAGAATCAAGTGCGATAAGGAATATCGAAGGGATTAACTTGATATAGACTAAGTATGAAATGAACTACGAATGCCGACTATGCAAACAATAGAATAGATAACCACAAGTCGATTATGAGTAAGAAACAATGGAATACTAGTATATTCAAAATGCGATTAATCCGAGTGAGGATGGTCTCGTAATAAAGAATCGGTTTCGAGTCGCTATCGAAAAGCGATAAATGAGATAAGTGAAGACCGAATCACTTAGAGAAAATACTATTTTACTCAAAGGAGTTTCTAAGACACGGAGAATGCCTTGGAATCAAAACTCTATATGTATGATATCGTTATACCCGATTCCTTTTGCATAACTCGGAAAAGTATTGAGCAGATGTCCGAGTCTTCACCCAACACCAAATAAATAGCTTTTTTTGCCTTGGATCGATCCAAAATTCCCGTTTCTTTCATATTGGTCCAAGATCGGGCCAAGCCTTCCGAGACAATAGAGTCCAAGTGCTATATACAGGGAAATTTCGGGTTTAGAACATCTGCGTTTCACTTCAGTCCAACCGGACAAGGAGGTGAAGACCTCAAGACGACATTAGACGCTGCATTTCATGATCACAAGTATCAAAATGTTGCGTTTTGGCTCCAAGATAGTCCACACGAGACTAGGAACACGCATCCCGCACAAAAATGAAACCCGCCAAAAATAAAAACCCGCCTAAAATGGAAACTTTCAATTTTTGGAAAGCTACTATGGTCGGCGCTTACCACCCCAAAATTTTAAATGGAACGCAGCGTTTTGCCCCGGAGACTTCCTTGGTAACACGCTAAGGCACGAAACCCTAGAAATCCCTTGGTCGCCGATTTTATCCTCCCTTTTTCCGGCTCAATCTTCCGATTATCTTGGCCCGATTTTGCTGTTGCTTTTGGACGGCTGGCCGAGCTAACCCTAGGTCATTTTATTGACCTAACAACTCCATATAAATAGAGAGTCTTGGCTCTCATTCTCGCAATGGCTCATCACTTAATATTACTCTACTGAAATTCGCCTAAAAGCTACTCGAATACTCCACTCGTATTCTAATCTCTTGGTCCCTTTTCAGCCTCTTCCCATTCTATTCCTTATTCCAACTACATCCGAACCAAAAAGCCTCCATCATTCATATATCTCCTTTACCTACCTACACTTAAAACACACAAAAAGCCCTTTCAATCTACCACTGTTGCATCATCGGATCCAGATTCGAGATTCGGATCGGTAGGGTGGACAATCCGAGGACACATATTCGATCTTCAACAGTTTAATTATTTATCTTTATGCTTTTATCGGTTTCCGTATTGTGGATTCAAGATGTATTGCTTTTAATTCCTCCCCGCCCGATGTAATCTCTTTAATTTCTCGCTTTTCTTTTCTTTCGCTTTTACTTTCTTTATCGCCTTTCATTTCTCGCCTTTATCGCTTTCTATTATCTTGTTTGGTTGTTTTTAATTCTCGACGCACGTTGCTTGCTTGCTTGCTTTTGTCGCATATTTTAATTCATTACTCAAACTAGTAATGGACGTCTTCGAACGGGTGGAACGGAAGGGTTTATCTCTACGTTACGTACCATTACCCTTGAATCTGATTCTCGGTTCAAAAATTGATGGAGTCAATTTTTAGACTTTTTGGTCTTAGTTTTCCCATGCTAAGATCGAGAGAGCAAATTTTTACTTTTATATTTTTGTTAGTTTTTCTCTCTTAAAAACTTACTAGCGACTCCTCTTTTACTTCATTTCTCTTCCAATCTGCTTCCGATTGTTTTTTGACTGAACAGTGAAAAAGAGGTACTAGATCTCGCACTCGTAGGCGCGCTTGCGTCCAAATCGAGTGTTTTCGCACCGGCTTGGCCCTAGAGCCTCACGACAGAAACCGAAACACTACTTTCTTTATTTTTCAGTTAAGAAATAATATTCCACACTTCTGAAAATAATTTATAAAAATAATTAATAAAACCGCCATTCGAAGTTTGACTAATTCATATTAAATCGATTTAATAAAATTCGAAAATCTTAATGAAAGGTTCATCTCCACTCTCTAAATCCATCTTCAAAAACCTAAAATCATTTCTTTAAGCTTTCTAAAACCTATGCCAAACATTCTTGGGGAAGCTCAGTCCGATCCAGTCCGGTTCCGGCCGTGGTTCCTACGAGCATGTAAATTAATTATTTTAGGTTGTAATTTTTTAAACAAATGATACAATAATATTAGAATTTTATTAAATAAAAAAATGAGAAAATAATAAATGCAATGTTAAATGATAATAATATTGTAATAATAATTATTATTTATTTTTTGTACAATAATAATAGTATTAGAAATTATTAATAGCGATAGCAATGTATTTATTTTCATACAAGCAAAGAGAGAAAGAGATGAGAGAGAGGGGGAGATAGAATTTCAAGTTAATCCCGTTGCATTTTCAATTAATTGTCCACCCAATTTCGTTTCCCTAGCTCATTTCGTTTCCCCTGTCAAATTCCAATTAATTGCATTTTCAATTAATCCACATCAGCACAAATCCTTTGTCCACCAATTAGAGAACAACACCTAGCCAGTGAGCCTTGCCCGGAGAAGGGGCGAGACACGGGCTCGTACGCATGTCTTGGGAAGACGCACATCCACTATGTGTCACGGAACGCTCTAGAAGAGCCCGGAATCTTCTAGAGCTCTCTCCTTGGTTCCACCAAGGACTCCCAAGTTCCGAATATTCTACACTAATGTAGATATGTAGATACTTGTATAGAGGATTCTAGATGTGCAATCCTAGCCGTTGGATCAATTAGATCTCCACCGTCCATTGAGGAGGTGGCCATGTATAAATACCCCCATGGGGTCCTCATTTGTACTCATCCAAGAGTTCAATACACAAAGCATTCTCCCAAACTCTCTCTCTCTAAGTGTCCTTGCTTACTAAGCTTTCTCTCTCAGCTTAAGTTAAGCATCGTTAAGGCTTACTAGCAAGCTTATAAAAGGGTCTCGGGTATAGTTTGCTAGCGCCACACGGGTACTAAGTTCGAGTGAATTATGGTCCCGTGACAGTTGGTATCGAGCCAAAGTTTGGGCAAGAATGTCGAGCATCACCGAAGGAGGCCAACAACCACAAGGAGGCAAGAAGGGCCGGAGAAGTCCCGAGAGGCCGTTGCCGCTCTCGAGGAAAGGGTTGCCCAACTGCATAGTCTCTTTGTCGGCTTAAGGGAAGAAGTCGACACCTCGACTCGGCAAGTCGGGGAGCTCCAGTCTAGGGAAGATGACTCGGAGCTCAAGGAAGAGATGCGGTTGGCCTTGAATGCGGTAGTGACGGACTTCACCAAGGAGGTGTCCGCCCTTAAAGCCACGAGTGGAGGCCAAAGATAACGAACTCAAGGCCGCTCTCAATGGTCGGCAAGAGCTTCGGGCCGCTCTCCACAACCAAAGGGAGCAAATGGAGGAATTAAAGGCACAAATGAAATTGTGCATGGCCGCGGTGGCCAATAGTGGGTCGATCCAAGCAACGACTGCCCCTAGGATGAGTGCATCCAAGCCGCCGGACTATAAGGGAGCCCGGAGCGCGAAGGAAATTGACAATTTCCTATGGGGACTCGAGGCTTACTTAAAGCCTCCGGCATTGAGGAGACGACCTCAAGGTGAGTAACGCTTCCCTTTTTCTTAAAGATACGGCTCTTGTTTGGTGGCGACGTCGGTGTGACAACGTCAACAGAGGGGCTGACCCCGTTATCACATGGGAGGCATTCAAGGAAGAACTCAAGAAGCGGTTCTATCCCACGGATGCCCAACGGGAAGCGCGGGTCAAGCTTCGACACCTCCAACACAAGGAGGGTCATATTCGAGAATATGTGAAGGAATTCCAAGAACTACGCTTGGAAATCCCTTCCATGGGTGACCAAGATGTGTTATGCTTCTTCCTCGATGGCCTATGTGGATGGGCCAGGATGGAGTTAGAAAGGCGAGGAGTACAAGACCTCGCCTCCGCAATCGCTGCCGCCGAGTCGCTCTACGAATTCAAGTCCTCAAAAGGACAAACCAAGAAGGTGGAACATAGCAAAAGTGGGGGAGACCGTGACAAGTCTCCTAAGAAGGGGAAGCCGACCTCCTATAAGGACAAGGGGAAGTCCAAGGAGGCCCACACTAAGAAGGAAATCTCCTGCTTCCTTTGCAACGGGCCTCATCGAGTCTTTGAGTGTCCGAAAGGGGCAAGCTTGCCGCTCTAGTCATGGAAGAAGAGCGACAAGAGGAGAAGAAGCTCGCTTCCATGAGGCTTCTCAATGCCATCCAAGCCAAAGTGGAAGGGCAGCCTCGTGGACGCATGTACGTGGAAACCCACGTCAACGGCAAGCCACTACAAGCCATGTTGGATACAGGAGCCGATACGGTCTATATGGCCAAGGAGCTTGCCGAGGAAATTGGCCTCTCCTACACTAAGGAGAAGGGCTTCGTCAAGGGGGTCAACGCAAGGAGTCTCCCAATCGAAGGTGTTGCGCATAACACCGAAATCCAAATCGGCCGAGTGGAAAGGTAAGGCCGACATCATCATGTGCTCCCTTAGATGATAAGAAATTCTATCTTGGTATCGATTTCCTTGATACGGTGAAGGCATTCTTAGTGCCTTATACCAACACCATGTGTATCATGGAGACGGGACAACCTTGTGTCGTCCCCGTGAAGAGGGAGATCGATGAAGGAAAAATGCTCTCCGCTCTTCAATTCTCTAAGGGCATCGAAAAGGGGAACCAACTTTCATCGCCGCCCTCAAAGAGGATGAGGGGTCGAAAATGTCCAAGCACCCAAAGCCGTCCAAGTGGTGCTTGGACGAGTTTCAAGATGTGATGCCCGCTGAGTTGCCAAAGAAACTTCCTCCAAGGCGGAAGTAGACCATGCCATCGAGTTGGAGCGAGGGGCAAAACCACCGGCATTTACGCCCTACCGGATGGCACCTCCGGAGCTCGAGGAGCTACGGAGACAATTGAAGGAGTTGTTGGATGCTGGGTACATCCGTCCTTCAAAATCACCCTATGGTGCGCCGGTTCTTTTCCAAAAGAAGCATGATGGGTCCCTTCGACTGTGCATCGACTACCGGGCACTCAACAAGATTACTATCAAGAACAAGTACCCGATTCCGCGCATCGATGATCTATTCGATCAACCGGGAGATGCAAGGTACTTCACCAAGTTGGACTTGAGGAGCGGGTACTATCAAGTCCGCATAGCCGAGGGGGATGAGGCGAAGACGGCATGTGTCACACGCTACGGTTCGTACGAGTTTCTAGTCATGCCCTTTGGCCTCACGAATACACCGGCCACGTTTTGCACCCTCATGAACAAGGTACTTGCTCCTTACCTTGATCGCTTCGTAGTCGTCTACTTAGATGATATTGTCATCTACAAAGAAACTCCGGAGGAGCATGTGGAACACTTGCGGGAAGTGTTCTCGACATTGAGGGACAACCAGCTCTATGTTAAGAAGGAGAAGTGCTCCTTCGCCCAAGAGGAGGTGCCCTTCTTGGGTCATCTTGTCGGTAAGGGAAGGATTCGGATGGATCCTTCTAAGGTGAAGGCCATACAAGAGTGGGAGCCACCCACTAAGGTCACCGAGTTAAGATCCTTCCTTGGCTTGGTGAACTACTACCGGCGGTTTATTCAAAGTTATTCCGCAATCGCCGCCCCTCTTACCGACTTGTTGAAGAAGGGAAGAGGATGGGCTTGAGACCGGAATGCCAACAAGCGTTCGAAGCCTCGAAGAAGGCTATCACGGAGGAGCCAGTGCTAGTTCTTCCCGACCTTCACAAGCCGTTCGAGCTACACACCGATGCTTCCGACTTTGCCATTGGAGGAGTCTTAATGCAAGAAGGTCATCCCATCGCCTTTGAGAGTCGGAAGCTTAATGATACCGAGAGGCGATACACGGTTCAAGAAAAAGAAATGACCGCGGTGGTGCATTGTCTCCGGACTTGGAGACACTACTTGCTAGGGAGCAAGTTCATTATCAAGACAGCACAACGTTGCCACGAGCTACTTCCAAACCCGAAGAAGCTCACTCCCAAGCAAGCAAGGTGGCAAGATTTCCGGCCGAGTTTGACTACGAGCTGGAGTACAAACCAGGCAAGGCTAATCTGGTGGCCGATGCCTTGAGCCGGAAAGGAGCTTGCCGACATAAGCCGGCCTCAAAGCAATTTAAGAGACCGGATTCGTGAGGGGCTTAAGCACGATCGCTTGGCCTGCACCATCATCAACCTCGTGCGGGAAGGCAAGACAAGGAGATTCCGGGTTGAAGATGGTCTCGTTCTCACAAAGGGAAAACGCCTTTACGTGCCTCGCCTACGACAACCTACGGAGGGAAGTCGTAAAGGAATGTCATGATAGCAAATGGGCAGGACATCCGGGGTTACACCGCACGCTCGCACTTGTGAGCGACTCTTATTATTGGCCTCACTTAAAGGACGATGTGGAGGCCTATGTGAGGACTTGTCTTGTGTGCCAGCAAGACAAGATTGAACAAAGAGCTCCTGCGGGACTCTTAGAGCCACTTCCCATTCCCGAGAGACCATGGGAAAGTGTCTCCATGGACTTCATCGTGGGCTTACCCACGAGTGATGGGTGCGATTGGGTAATTGTAGTGGTAGATCGGTACTCCAAGTAAGCCACCTTCATTCCAAGCACCCAAGGAATGTTCAGCCGAGCAGAGCCGCCCAGCTATTCTTCAAGAACGTGGTGAAGTATTGGGGCCTGCCGCGTTCGATAGTGAGTGATCGGGACACTCGCTTCACGGGCCGTTTACGGACGGAGCTATTCAAGCTCCTGGGGTCCGAACTCAACTTCTCCACCAGCTTTCACCCTCGGATCGATGGACAAACGGAGCGGGTGAATGCACTTTGGAGCTTTACCCGAGGCACTATGTGTGTGCCAACCAACGGGATTGGGCGAAGCTACTTGATGTAGCTCGGTTCTCGTACAACCTACGGAGGAGCGAGTCCACCGGCCGGAGTTCGTTCGAGATTGTTATGGGGCAACAACCTCCGACTCCGAGCACGATCGCCACGAGTTACAAGGGTCCAAGCCCGCCTGCTTTCAAGTTTGCAAAGGACTCGGAATGATCAAGCCGACATGGCGCGAGCTTACTTGGAGAAAGCCTCCAAGAAGATGAAGAATTGGGCCGACAAGAAGCGTCGCCCACGAGAGTTCCAAGTTGGGGACCTTGTCCTCGTCAAGATGTACAACCACGCGAGGTTGAGTGGTCGACATCGAGGACTTCTCCGGAGATATGAAGGACCCTTCCCCATCCTTAAGAAGGTTGGGGCGCAAGCCTACAAAGTAGAGTTGCCTCCGAAAATCAAGTATCATCCTCGTCTTCCATGTAAGTCTACTCAAGCCTTACCATGGAGACCAAGTGGATCCGAATAGGGGCATCTCTCGACGAGCACCGATGGGCATAACGGTGCAACATGACAAACAAGTGGAGGAGGTACTAGCCGATAGAGTGGTCTGTCACCAAAACAAGCCTCCAACACATGAGTTGCTCGTCAAATGGAAGGGACTACCGGATAGCGAAGCAAGTCGGGAGCCCATCCAAAACTTGTGGCGGTTCAGGGAGCAAATACAAGCGTTCGAAGACGCTAAGGCTACGAGGACGTCGCCGGAATAGGTGGGGGAGGATGTCACGGAACGCTCTAGAAGAGCCCGGAATCTTCTAGAGCTCTCTCCTTGGTTCCACAAAGGACTCCCAAGTTCCAGAATATTCTACACTAATGTAGAGATGTAGATACTTGTATAGAGGATTCTAGATGTGCAATCCTAGCCGTTGGATCAATTAGATCTCCACCGTCCATTGAGGAGGTGGCCATGTATAAATACCCCCATGGGGTCCTCATTTGTACTCATCCAAGAGTTCAATACACAAAGCATTCTCCCAAACTCTCTCTCTCTAAGTGTCCTTGCTTACTAAGCTTTCTCTCTCTAGCTTAAGTTAAGCATCGTTAAGGCTTACTAGCAAGCTTATAAAAGGGTCTCGGGTATAGTTTGCTAGCGCCGCACGGGTACTAAGTTCGAGTGAATTATCGTCCCGTGACATGTGGGACTCCTCGTCATAAGCGACAAGAACGCGTTAGGCGCGTCTCCTTTCCCGAGCATGTGTTATTGTCGGTGTCTCATAGTGGACATGCGTCTTCACGAGACGCAGACACATGCTCGTGTCTCGGCACCTCTCCGGGCGAGGCTTGCTGGCTAGGTGTCGTCCATTGATTGATGGACAAGTTGTTTGTGCTGCTGTGAATTAATTTAAAACGGAATTAATTGAAATTTGGCTGGGAAACGAAATGAGTTGGGGAAACGAAATTTAGTGGGCAATTAATTGAAAATGTAATGGAATTAACTTGAATCTCTCTCTCTCTCTCTCTCTTGTATGAAAATATAAATACATTGTTGTTGCTATTAATAATTTCTAATGCTATTATTATTGTATGAAAAATAAATAATAAATTATTATTCCAATATTATTATTATTTAACATTGTTATTATTATTTTATCTTTTTATTTAATAAAATTTTAATATTATTGTATCATTTATTTTAAAAAAATTTCAACCTAAAATAATTAATTTACGTATTGTATTATTGTAACAACATTGCTATTATTATTGTATCTTTTTTATTTAATAAAATTTTTATTTTTTTATCATTTGTTTTTTTAAAAAAAATTACAACCTAAAATTATTAATTCAATCTCTATGGTGCACCCAAATAATTTTGTTTATATATTATAAAAATAAATTACAATGTAAATAAAATAAGTATATTAATTAAATATGTTGACGAGTGGAATTTATGTGGATTATTTAAATGGGTGAGCCTTGTTGGTGAGCTTTGCATTGTGGAAGTAAGAATTTAAGAGAGAGAAAAAGAAATTCTTGAGTGATGTGTCACCTGTAGACCCTCATCCACTTAGAAGGTGGGGCACTCACGCAGCTACGATAAAATTTTGGGGCAGGGTATTTTGAGTCTTGAGGCAGGTGATTCTCTCCGAGTTGGAACTCGTTATTTTTCGAGTTGAATTTTTTGAGTCGTGTCATCTTAATTTTTTGAGTTGAGTCATTTTAGTTTTTAAGTCGAGAGACGGGAGTTAGGAATTGGATTTAGAGTTAGGTTTGGAGGTCGTCACACAAAATCATAAAAATATAAAAAATTGTATAATTTTCGAAAAATCACAAACGACTAAAATTAGCCTACGTAAGCTAAAAAGTCACGGTTTTACCTCCACAAATGGATGTTCCCTCAAATATTGACGTCCAACAATAAATTCGCTTACGAGAGCTAAAAAGTCACATTTTTACCTCCACAAGAGACGTTCCCTCCGATGACAAATTAGCCTACGAGAGCTCAAAATGCACATTTTTACCTAAAAAGGGGACACTATCTCGGAGGTTGACTTCTAGTGACAAATTAACCTATCTGGGCCTAAAAAGTCCCATTTTTACCTCCACAAAGGGATGTTCCCTCGAAGATTGATGTCTAAAAAGTAAAATTAGCCTATAGGAGGTAAAAAGTCTTGTCGTTATGTCCACAAAGGGACGCTCCTCGTAGATTGACGTCCAAAGACAAATTAGCCTATGGGAGCTAAAAATTGTGTTATTACCTCCACAGTAGGACGCTTCCTCGAAAATTGACGTCCAACGACAAATTAGCCTATGATCGCGTTTTTTCCTCAACAAAGAGTTGTTCCCTAGGAGACCGTTGTCCATCAACAAAATTTGCACTTTCAAGTCTACGGGAGCTGAAAGGTCATGTAAAAACCCTCAATGACATTGCCATGGGCACCCTTAATTGGAGGTCAAGAGGTTGTGCTTTTCATGGGATATTCCCTAGCAAGAGTTATGTACTTTTAAACCTACGGGAACCGAAAGGTCACATAAAGACCCACAAAGACATTGTCATGTGCAAATTCATACTTCTAACTTACGGGATCAAAGTCTACAAGCTTTTGTTGGATATTTCTCAAGGGGTAAGGAGGTCTCCATCTTTATATACTTTTATCCTACCAAGAAATAAGTCTCGCACTTTCAATCTCCTCAAAGGGAAGTTCCCTTGGATAACATACCTTTCTAACACAGCTTTAGCTCCAAGGGGCTAAAGGGTCGTGCATCTCATACTTCTTGGCCTACGAAGCCCCAGAAGGTCATACTCTTATTTCATTGACAAAATCTTGCGGCACGAAAGCGAGAAAGTTGACACACAAAGATCAACGCCCACTTATTCAAGAAAAACATACGAGCAAAAGTCGCTCATACAGGACATTACAACTAGAACTAAGTCTGCTTCACTCCAACTCTTACATCTATTTGTGATTACTCCGAGCCTCGAGAAATACAAGGGACATTATTCCACATCCCACCTACCTGCCTTGAGACAGGAATACGTGAAATGTGAGGGATTAAAAGATGTGACAATTTTCCGGTAATTCCCCTCATCTACGACGTTTCACTACGACCTTTCTTAATAAGCTAAATTAACACAACATCAGTCCAAGCCCTCATTCGAATGAGGCAAGGTAAGACCCAAGCTCATAAGCGTTAGAGTGTATTACATGGTTGCATTAAATGACCATCTTACCCCTTATTTATTTCTTCTATAAATACTCACCAACCTTGCACAAATCACACCCCATATAATATCATAAATCCCAAAAATCATACTACTCTTGGCTAACTCACTTATTCTCCTACTCCCAAGAAAGAAGAAAATTCTTATCATTTCAGTCAAACCGCACAAATCCCAAAAATCCCCTTATGCACTTCGAGGAAGATTCTCCTTAACATTCCGACTTTTTCCAAACTAACTTGAATGTCAGTGGGCCGTTTCCTATGATTCAACCTCGGGCCGTGCCTTTTTGCAAGATGAAGCGATTGCCACATAAAGCCTGACCATTCGAGTCCATTTACCGGGGTCGGGATAGTAAATCCATTCTCTCCGAGTCATCATCGACATCACACTTCACAAGTTTCATTCCAAAATAATTTTCTTTTACCTTTCTACTTTTGTTTGAAATAGTTTTAACATCTCGACGAGATAATCAACTATTTTTGAAAGATTAAATATTAATTTGAGATTTTTTTTTTTAATTTATTGTATGATCTTTAGTTTAAGGAAAAAAATGGGTGGATTAGGTGGAAAATTACTTTGTATATTTTTACCATTTGCTTATAACATTTATTATATGTTTTATTTAGTTTATTTTTAAATTCTTTACTTTAATGAACAACAATTATGCTTTTAATATGAAATAAGGTTCTTCTATCAAAAAAATAAAATAAGGATTCTAAAAATTCATCATATTAAAAAATAAGATACCTCAAGATCTTGAAAATAATTGCACCAAAAGTTGAGGTACATTAAGTAGTTTTTTATATTATTCATCCACATAATTATATCATGCCAACAATATAAGGATTAAACATTGTTTGAAAAAAGGGTGCGGTAAAACATATTTCGAAAAGGTAAGAGTCACAACGAAAAATTTTTGAGTTTGCAAAGGTGTGCTTCGATACTTTGTTTCTGATAATGACAATAATGTAAGTATACGTTCATTTAGTTGAGCGGTTTAGCAAGTTTTTTTTTTTTTTTCCAACTTGGTATAGTTTGACTAAATTAAAATGTGTCTTTAAATTTCCTCTACCTCCTTTCTATTAAGTAGTTATTATTCAACAAGTATAAAACCTAAGGTCTAGAACACTATTTTCTTTGTAATTTCACAATTCACGGGTAAAGTTACTACATCAGACTCCCCTATGTCTAACTAGACAATAAGATTTATGTTAAAAATATATATGGATTCATATTTGAATAATTCATTAGACATTTTGATAGATATAAAGTCACTTGAATATATCAACTCTGTTAGACATCGTGAAATGACGATGATACTAAAAGTGCCCTTGTAATGTATGATACAATTGTAATTTTTGATCATTTTATACAATATAAGAAATTCTTACATTTAGTCTTCATTGAAAAGCACATTGTGCCTTATTCTACTTGTTTTCAATAAAAACGGGACTGGCACTAGGAGTACGTCATCGGTTATCATTGTTGTCATAGGCTTTTCTAGCTAATATGACGAATTAACTCTAAAAACTTGTCAGCTATAGTTGTTGTCATAGTCTTTTCTAGCTGATATGACCAATTAACTCTAAAAATTTGTATCGCTTGATAGAGAGCCAATTGTTGATTATGTGCTCTCCTAGTTTTCAGGGAAGGCAAGTGGACGAGGGACCATATACACATAAAGTTTAAAGACTTTATTGCGAGAAAAGAACCCCCAAGAAACGACTCTTCAGTAAGCTAATTAAGTTAAAGAGTAAGCAGAGTTGCCAAAATCAACGGCTAGTCCTTGACAAAAAACGTACGGGAAGCCGATGCATCTACTACGTAGCACCAACAAGTCTTCTGGTCAATCATATTATCAAAAACCTATTAATTAGAGAAGCGTTTTAACCAAGCCATGCATGGAGCAGCTGCTGCTCCTATAGCCATACTTGGCCCGGAAGCGCACCGTCACTCGCTCATGGACCAGGGACCTACGGGGTGCACATGCACCTGATGCTTGATACGCCTTGTGGCTTGTGGCTGTTGATACCGATCATTTATGTGATTATATGTATTACTCGTCGAATTAAAGTCCATTAAATTTAAGATTGTGTTTGATTCACGGATGAGGCTTTATTTGATTCAAAGAAAATTAGAAGGAAATAAAAAAATGTGGAAAATAAATTTATTTCCCTTGTTTGAATTGAAGAAAAAATGAGAGAAAAAAGTTTGATGGAAAAACTTATATAAAATTTTGTCAATTTGATCAATGATATTTTCCTTCCAAAATTTAGAGGAAAATGGAAGAAAATTTTCACAAAGAGAGAGAAATGAAGAAAAGAGAGAGAATTCTATTAAGAAATGCCATTAAAAATTTTCTCTCTCTTCTCAATTAATCAATTCTATTGTGTATTTTCTCTATCTTCTTCATGACAATGCAATGTCATAATTTTTTTCCTCTATTTTTCCTTGAACCAAACACAAGAAAAAAATTAATTTCCTCTTAACTTTTTTTCCTCATCACTTTTTTCCATTTAAATTTTCTTTCTAACTTATTTTCTTAAAATCAAATAGAGTATAAGATGATCTTGCTCGAGCTAGGCTCAAAACATCACTACTTATTCCGAGCAAAGAAATTTGAGCCGGCGGCTTAACTCGCATAAGCCCCTAGCCCCCACGAGCATATGTTCTCCGTTTTTACTAGTTTATGTTATTAATAAGGACAATTGAAATTCCATGCAAATATTTGATGTGTCTAAACCATGTTATGAACAATATCAATATATCGACATATATGTGACATGACAAATTGAGGGAGGGAGGGGGGCAATATATATGATTGGTCGATGTTTGCAAGCATAATGGACGAAGGAATGATTTAATAATTGGAAAAAAGAAAAAGGTACGTGTTTTCCATTTGTATGAATGATTTATTTTAATTGGATTATAGTGAAGCATTGAGGATATTTTTCCCCTTTATGCGCTCCCCTAGCTTGGCTCGTTTGTAAGAGGAGCTCAAGACCAAGCATATGCTCGAGCAGTTGACTAATAGTTATTTTTAAAATTCGTTTCTTTTTATTGCGATATCTTTTATCTAATTACGTCATATTATATAAATAAAAATTTGATATATAAATATATTTGAACTTATGAATATCTTTTCTTAATAAACTAGGGTCACTCCACGTATATTATATTATGTATGATCACATTTTATTTGGATCATTCTATGTAAATATTAGTCATACTGTTGACACCCATAATTTAGTCAAGTTTTGAATTGAGATGAGAAACTCCCAGGTAGAGAATTCTTCTAAAAACGACTTTGGCATTGAACATTATGGGTGAATTCGGAAACAATGCTTTTGTTAATTGGGTGTTTTTTTTTTAATCTTCAGATCATCAGTTACTTTTATTGGATATCATGCATCAGCAATGTCTTTAAGCCTTATTTGATTGGGTAAAATTGGAATAAAACTTGAATTTTCTGATTTTAAATTCCTTTTTCACTTGTTTGGTTGGGGTATTTTGAAGGTGGAACTTGAAATTTACAAGTTTCAAGGTCCCCTCAAAATAAGGGAATTTAAATCCCCCAAATAGGAGGGGATTAATTCTCTATCCCTCGGGGATCGTTATGATTATTAAAAAATGAAAAATTAGTCTAATATTAAAAATTTATTACTACTATTATTATTATTATTATTATTATTATTATTATTATTATTATTATTATTATTATTATTATTGTTCTTGTTCTTCTTCTTGTTGTTGTTGTTGTTGTTGTTATTATTATTATTATTGTTGTTATTATTATTTTTGTTATTAGGTTGGGGTCATAATAATAATAATAATTTTTTTGTCATACGATTTGATAGAATATTATAGTTCGAAAATAGGTTTACTAAAAATTATAAATAAAATTTATTAATCATTGAAAAAATATAAGATAGTTAATTAAAAAAATCAAATAATTATAAGACTCAACAAAAACAACAACAATTTACAATAACATAAAATAATTTAAAAAATAAAACAATTTTGATTTCATTCCATGGTTAACAACCAAACAACAAGAATTGAAACTTGATTTTGTTCTTGTTCTCTACCAAAGATTTGAAGAAAATATTCAAGTTCCATACCTAACCCCTCATGTATCATTCCCTAATTTCATTCCATTCCAATTTTTCATACCAAATAGGGCCTTAATGAGTTGTTTTTTTTTTTTTATTCTTGGCAAATTGTTAGTAATCGCTTTCTAATTTACTATCGCTTTGTGAACAAATTTTCACATCAAATACAACACTTATTTTTAGGCATAGTCTCTTTATACTTTTGCCACGTTATAGTTAAACAAAAAAATTTTATGCCCAAAAACACCAAAATTTGCCAAGTACACTATTATTATGAATTATCTGTTGGGTTATGGAGTCTAATGGTTTAGTTGGGCTCGGGTTTTACAACCAACGAAGATGGCATGGTCACAGGAAAGGTGGCACGGACATGACAACATTGCCACGGACATGACAAATGCAAGCAAAACGCTGATTTTGGGGTAGTGCATAGGCACGGTCATGACCGTGCCTATGGGTACGCTCGTGCCAACATGGCACCGTAGTGCCAAGTGCACAGCACGATCATGCCATGTGGATGTCTTCTCAAATGCTTGTTTTTGTCGTTTTCGTCGGTTTTGTGTATTAATGCATCGGTTAATTGCTTGTAAATGATGTAATAGCTTGATTAAGGCTATATATTCAGTGCTAAACCTCCATTGTTGATTAAGAATAGCAAGAGAAAGGTGTAAGCTAGAGAAATCTTGTGTGAAAATCCTTGTAAAGCTATTCGGTATTCTAGTGCATCGGTTCGTGGTTTTTTCCGGTTTGGGTTTTTTCTCGTTAAAAATTCTCGTGTCTCATTTTTGTTTATTTCTTTTGTTCATAATTTCATTATTTGAGTAAGCTCTGATCCTAACAATTGGTATCCAAGCGAGGCGAGGTTGAGAGTTCATCAAACATGGAAGGCGAAAAAGTGAAAATTGAGAGGTTCGATGATAAGGTTTTCTCGTTCGGAAAATGCAAGTCGAGGACTTGTTGTACCACAAGAAATTATATCAACCCCTCGGAAAGAAGCCCGCGGACATGGAGCAAAAGAAATGGGAGTTGATGGATCGGCAAGCTCACGGGACGATGAGGTTGACGTTGGCGCGCAACGTGGCGTTCAATGTGATGGAGCAAACAACGACAAAAGGGTTGTTGGCAGTGTTGTCCAACTTATATGAGAAACATTCGGTGATGAATAAGGTATATCTCATCTGTAGGTTGATTGATTTAAAAATGGTTGATGGCACTAGAGTAGCGGATCATATTAATGAGTTTAATATGATCATCTCTAATCTTGCTTCGGTGAAAATAAATCTTGAGGATGAAGTTAAGGCTCTAATTTTGTTGTCTTCATTACTCGAGTCAAGGGATAACATAGTGTCTGCAGTTAGTAGTGCTAGGGGATCTGATGCATTAAAGTACGATGAGGCTTGGGATGTTATCTTGAGCGAAAGTATTCGCAAGAAAGATTCGGGGAGTCATCGGGAAATGCTTTACATGTAAGGGTGAAGGTTTGCTCGGGAGAGTCCGAGTCACCCTAGAGGGGGTGAATAGGGTGATAGGAAATTTTTTGTGGAATCACACTCTTTTACGCAGAGGTAGAAGGGAAGATAGATTCCGAGTTAATCAACTGGGTCGAAAAGCTTGGACTCGAAGGCAATCAATCGAAAGAACAAGAGCGAGTAAGGCCGTCTCGAGTCTAGAATGAACTCGGAAAGATAACACTTAGATTTTACGTGGAAACCCTCCTCGGGCAGAAAACCACGGCCCGTGTCAATCCGCACACGAAGTCAAATCCACTATTTTGAGTCCACAAAATACCGTGAACCGATCGAACCCGAGTTGCTCCCTTAAACAACTCTATACAAGTTTTCCTAGACTCGAAATTCCCTTATCCGATCTAGTACTTCCTATCCGAGATAACCGTTACGAGTTAGGGACAACTAAGCTGAGTTAACCCTTACAGCTTAGTCAAGGGACCTTACAAAGAATGTAAGAAAGAGTTTGTAATCGAGTACAAGACCTTACAACTCGTAAAGTAATGAATTACAGAGTGGGAGTTGTAAGTAGAAGATTAAAAGTAAATACAATGACTTTTCTCAAGTATGTGTATTAACAATAGATTCGGCAATCTTCAAGTCTTGTGAAGTGGCTTTTATTTATAGATAACCAGGCAGAGTGGCCGTTATCTTCATCTGCTGACCAAGAGTCTCTTGTGACCGTTGATAGAGGCTTTCCGAGTCACTCGGAAAGTATCCGTTGAAATATGAACGTTGGACAATGGCTTAACTCTCTTGTAAGTCCCAAAACCATTGGTAGTGTCTTGAAAAATGAGGTGGAAACCACCGTTAAGCTTAGCGTTCCAGTTTTCCAGATATGGAAACAGACGACTTCCGACACAATCTTCCGGGACTCGGAGCAGGGAAGGTGAAAAGTCATGTCTCGCTGGTGATTTCACGTTCGAAGTCGGTTACTTTTGTGGTTTAGAAAAAGTGTATCCTCAAATGAATAACCTACAAAAGTAAATCAATTCTGGTTCTCAAAGTATAAAATACTTTGGTCCAAGGTTAGACACGAGATAATAAAATAATTATGATAATTAAGCAACCGATTATCCGAGTCGAATTGAAATGGAATTTTCTGAGTCCAATATCCATGATACTCGAATTCTATCCGACTTAGTCTAAGCGATAGAACAAGTTCCATAAAGAATATCGGAGTGAGAGAACTTGATATAGACTAAGAATGAAATGAACTAAGAATACCGACTATAACAAAATAGAACGTATAACCACAAGTCGGATTCCGAGACAGAATACTAGTATATTCAAAACGCGGTAAATCTGAGTGAAGATTAACTCGGAACAAAGAACCAGCTTTTCGAGTCGCTTACGGAAACGCAATAAATGCATTAAGTGAAAACCGTATTAATTAGAGAAGATACTATTTTACTCAAAGAAGTTTCGCGATACCGAGAATGCCTTGGAATCAAAACTCTATATGTATAAAATTGTTATACCCGATTCCTTTTACATAACTCGAAAGGTATTGAGCATGTCCGAGTCTTCAAAGGGTATGAAAAAGCATGTGAAAAATGGCCAATCTAATTCAAAGCAAGGGGTCGGTCTCAAAACTAGGGGAGGTTGTTTGTTGGGGTTGTGGGGATAAGGAACACTTTAAGAAAATATGTCCTAAAATATTTGATGACTAGAATTCTTTAAATTCCATGGAAGATGTACGTGACGCACTTGTGGTTAGTGCGGAAAATCCTATTGAGTCTTGGGTGGTGGATTCTAGGGCATCATTTTATTCCGGGTCTAATAGAAGTTTATTCCATAATTTTGTTGCAGGAAACTTTGGGAAAGTGTTTATGGCAAATGGGAAAAGCTTGGATATATTAGGCAAAGGGAATGTAAGGATCAAAACCTCAAGTGGGGGTTTTGGAGTTTGCAAGGAGTTAGGTACATCTTGGGGTTGGCTAAAAATCTTATTTCGGTAAGTTAATTGGATGAGTCGGGATACCTAATTAAATTTGGCAATGGTGGTTGGAAGATCGTAAAAGGGGCATTGATTGTGGCTAAGGTATAAAATATTGCTCTTTATACTCTACCGAGGGTTTTAGTGACTTAGCTTTGAATGTCGAGGTTAACGGTTCCAATGGGAGTCTTCGAGGTTGAAAGACTTGGTGTGGGTTCTACTCGAAGTGGGAGTTAGAGATGATGATGTGATATTTGTTTGGTCTACAAACAGGTCATCGAGTGCTCCATAAGAAAAATTGCAAGAACCAGAGGTAATGAAGAAAGTGGCATTGCCAACGAAAGGTAAATCCCGGAGGTATAAATTCTTTCTTCATTATGTTTTAATGACCAATGACGGTGAGCCAGCTTTGCATGGTGAAAGTATGCAAGAGATCGATCGATCCGACTGGGAGTTCACGTCGGGTGATTAAGAAGGGCTGGATGGCTTGGATAGTAGGAATCAGGTAAATGAGCTAGTCCAAGGTAAAGGTACCGAGACATTGAGGTGATGCATGGCCTCGGTGGGTCTCTCATGTTGAAATGGCCGGAAGTTTCGAGTGAACTAGATGGGTGCAACAAGGAGGTGAGTCATTAGTCTTTAAGTAGGAGATTGTTGGGTTATGAAGCCTAATGGTTTAGTTCGACTCGAGTTTTACAAGTAACGAAGATGGCATGGTCACGGGAAAGGTGGCACGGACATGACAATGTCGGCACGGACAACACAAATGCAAGCGGAACTCTAATTTTGGGGCACTTGCATAGGCACGGTCATGACCATGCCAAGTGCATGGCACGACCGTGCCGTGTGGGTGTCTTCTCATATGCTTGTTTTTTGTCGTTTTCGTCAGTTTTTGTGTATTAGTGCCTCGGTTAATTGCTTGTAAATGTTGTAATAGCTTGATTAAGGCTATGTATTCAATGCTAAACCTCCATTGTTGATTAAGAATAGCAAGAGAAAGTGAGAGCTTGAGTGAAAATCCTTGTAAAGTTATTCGGTATTTTAGTGCATCGGCTCGTGGTTTTTTCTTGATTTGGGTTTTTCACGTTAAAAATTATCATGTCTTATTTTTTTAATTTCTTTTATTCCTGATTTCATTGTTTGAGTGAGCACCAATCCTAACACTATCAACCAAATATTTTTTTTTATTGAAACAATGGTTATAGAAAATACTACTAAAAACTTGGACCCAAGTTTGGATTTAATCATTTTGATTTTGTAAATCCTATCAATCATTCAGGTGGAATTTGGCTACTCTAGGTTAATCCAAATATATATTTTGGCGGCCATTTTATTGAAAGAGTGTCGTCTTATTCACCTAGTTGACAACTCTACACAAAAATTAAGTATCGTCTCTAGGACATATGTTACAACACAATTTTAGGGTGTGTTTGGTTGCGGGAAAAATATTTTCCCAGGAAATTATTTTTCATAGGAAAATGAATTTTCAAGGAAAACCATTTTCCACCTACATTTTCCTTTGTTTGGTAGAAGAAAAATAATTTTCTAAAATAGCTATTTAAACGCAAAAACCAACCATAAAAACCTCATAAATATGAAAAGAAAAGGTAAATAACTAATTCAACTTCAAAACCCACCCACCCACACACACACACACACACACACACACACACACACACACACACATATATATATATATATATATATATATATATATATATATATATATTGAGCACCTAAATTTGATAAGTTTGTACATCTTCCTATGATCAAACTTTTCCATGTATAAAATAATAGAAATTATAAAAAAATAAATATTGTAAAAAAATATTTCATCTATGAACTTTATAACAAAAAAGGGAAAAAGACAAGAAGAAAACTTGGAAAAAGAAACTGAAAATAGTAAAGTAAGAGAATCTTAAAACTTGAACTCCCATTGATAAGAATTTATTTTCCCTTGATTCAGGCATAAGAAAATTAACTTCCTTCCTTATAAAAGGAAATTTATTTTCCCCAGAAAATATTTATCCACCATGCTACCAAACGCCGGAAAATTGAATGATAATTTTTCGAGAAAATATTTTCCACTAAAACAAACACACCCTTAGTTGCAGAAATTTGCACAATTATCTTTTAAATGGACCTTTATAAAGCTCCTGAATCCAATGGCTTTGACGTTATCTTTTTTCAACATTGTTAACCTATCTTGAAAGATCACTGTAAGCCTTGCAATTCAAGATTTTTTTATTTCTAGAAAGTTATTAAAGGAATTCAATTGTACATTATTAGTAGCCTTTATACCTAAATGAATAATCCACAATCCACTACTCAATTTTAGCTGATTAGTCTCTATAATACTTTTTATAAGTTCATAGCAAAATCATGGTTAATAAAATGCGAATTGTTTTGGAATGCATCATTCCACCCACTCAGAGTATTTTTGTCTTTAATAGAGCTATACATGATATCGTCCTACTAGCATTTGAAATTATGCATAAATTTCATAGCTGCAAAGGTAAAAGGGTATATGAACTATCAAACTTGATATGAAAAAGTCGATGATCATATAAAATATTGAGATTACCTTATTCATTGTCTTCAAAACTTTGGGTTCCACTCCACTTGGATTGCCTGTGTCATGGAACATATCAAACTTGATATGAAAAAAGCCTATGATCATATAGAATGAGTTTTTTCATCAGCATACCTTAAATTCCAAGTAAGGGATAAGTGTTAAGTTAGCACCAGGGGCATAAAAGATTCTCTGTCTCCTCTTTGCTGATGACAACCTTTTGTTTTAAAGCTACCTCCCATACGACTTTGTAACTCAAACCCACGCTGGACTTATTTTGTGTACAATCTGCACAATTGATTAATTTTCATAAATTTAATCTTGTTTTTTAAGAACACTATGAACCTTTATAAAGGACGAGTAACGGGAATCTTCAATATCCGTAATTTTTTTATTTGAATTTTTTGTGACTTTGAGCATCATACTATCAAACCTCCTTGTAGTACTATACTTTAACTATAAACTATATCATGAACTTGGGTCTATCAATGTGATATTTTATTTTAAATTTTTAAAACTTCCTTCCTATTCCTATCTCTCTTTTCAAACAAAAAAAACTATTAGAGGTCCTGCCTTAAATTGTGCCAAATCAATATATAGACCCCGAGTTCATGATATAAGTATTATTACTTTAACCTATGAGCCTTACTTTGAATTTATTGTTGACTTACACTTTTGAAGCCTCCAAGGATTACACAAGTCTGCACTCCTGACTTACGAAAAGGCAAATATCAGGATAGATCCTAATGAACACTCTTCCGAACTATCAAGTTTAATGGAACCTTAAATGTGATGATATAGGCACTAAACTATTAGGAGATGAACCAAGTTGACGAATACTAGATAGTAGTTTTCCCTGCTTTAGTTTTCACAAATTAATTTTGAACTTATTTGGAAAAATCATAAATCAGCTAGTACATCCTTACTTTTAAAAATTGATTTTCCTTGAATTTTAGACAAATATTTTCATATCACATAATTCGATTGAAGCTCGATCATGAGGTGCATTAAATTTCAAAATAAAATTTTTTATATTGTTAAGTCTAAATTTAAATTTAGAGCAGATCAGGGTTCATAAGCCAAATTTATGAGGTTTAAAATGAGTGGTGAATTGTGTGAGAGGTGACGAGTCATAACAGTAAATTTCATGGCATAATTATTGAACTAAACCTGATAGAAACCTTCCCTTATAAATAGATCCTAAGGTGTCTTTCTAGAAGAAGGCCCCTTATCAACTCCTCTAAAACAATTGATGAGATGAAACACAACCATATATTCTTATAATCCCTCTTATTAAAAGAAACAAAGGTGAATTCAAATCGAAACAAAAAAAACATTTTTCTAAACAACTAAACTTTTTCAAAATTTTACTAACTATAGTAATTGATACCCAATATTATTTTTATTACAAACTAGCTGTTCGATCCAAATATTACGTTATTTATACTCTTATTTACTCAGTTTTTGATTCGTAAATTAATATAATCACAAATTCTTATAGGAGACTATCCCACATAAGAGTTATTGTGAAATGGACTTCATTAGAGATGTGACTCTTTGAAGGTTTTAATAAGATTAATAACTTAATTATACTCGGAGTGACTTTTTAATTCAGGAGTGACTAATAATTAATCAAGATATGACTTTTATTAGAGTTATCAATAAATGAATTATCAATAACCTTTTATTTATTTAAAGTCACGAAAAAATTTTCCGTCTCAAAATAAGTGAGACAGTCTCATACAAGACTTACTAATATAATTTTAGGATTTTTACTTATTTTACTTACTTTTGTAGTTAATAAATCAAATCGAGCCAGTAGAAAAAAGTTTATGCCAAAAAGAAAGTAAAACGAAAATGATAATGGTGTGCACAAGCACCAGTGTAGTTTTTACACGATCGTGCGGACTCGCACGGGTACCAATGTAGACCTGCACGACTATGTGACATGACCATAAACTTTCAAAGCCTTTCACATGCACCAGTGTAGTTTCTACATGACTATGCGGACTCTATGGGTACTGTGCAGATTTTCACGGTTGTGTGACGACCCAATTTCGTTTTTAATCGGTTTTTACAGAGTTATAAAAAGACAATTTTGGCTCTGATTTTTGGGACTAACTTTTAGGAATTTTAGGAGACCTCCTACAGTTCTTACTTAGCCAAAAATAAAACCCCATTAAGATGGAGATTAGTGTATAATTTGTATAATATTTTGGATTCAAACTTTCAATTTCAATTCAAGCATACGTTTTCTCTTTCTCTATTCCCCTCAACTTCAAGTTTATTATTTTAATTGTTTGATTTAGTGTAAAGATCCGATTTTTATTAGTTTAGATATTAATTATAGTTGATTAATTGTTTGTTTTTATGTTTTAGTTTAATTAAGTAGTTTATGTTCTTGTTTATGTCGGTTTGTGTTAATTTGTTCTTATAGTTTAGTTATTAGACTTATTTTATGTTTAAATTTTAATAAGTTATTAAAGTTGGTTGCTACGGTTGTGATTAGCATCATTAATGGCTAATTAGTCTCTTTTAAGCCTTAACCCACCTAGTTTATACTTGTTATTTCGGATTGTTTCTTATGCCTACCACATGTTTAATGAAATGCCTAAAAGAGTTTTTCATCTTGATTTTTAGGCGGTTGGTTTTCACCGAAGTGGAGCCAATTTGCTAGTATGGGTATAGATAATAGTCGGAATTTTGACCTAAAAATAGCCCGAAACATAACTAGATCCATAGGTTGCTACCCTTATAGTCTAACGGGTCTAATCTCATAAAAGTAGGTGGTTAGAATAATTAGATTAACTCAAGACCCTCGAAAGTATGGCTTGAGTGGGCTTTGGTGCAACCGGCCACTCATAATACTTATATAAACTTGGTTAAGTTTAGAATTGTCTTGATTAATTAGTTATTAAGTGGTGAAATTACAACCTAAGTATTCTTTATTACTTTTTTAGGATTAGTTTAGTTTACCATATCTCTTAAATCTCTTGACTTTTCTATCTTAAAAGTTTAAAATAGTTTTAATATTTGAAATACAACTTTCTGTTCGCACTATCCATAAGTCGTGCACTTATAATTATAAATTTTAAAATTTAATTCTTTTAAACACTAACTAACGTGTGTATTATATATATATATATGCCACATAATTAAGACATCCTAAAAACCTCTCGTAGTTGAGTTTTATTAATTAATTTGTCCGGAAATTTGTCTCGCAAATTCAATGGCCCTAGTAATTGGTTTAATAGTTCCTTGATAAATATCATGTCCTAAAAATCTTATTTTAGTTTGGAATAGTTTGATTTTAGGTGCAGAAACAACTAAACCATTTTTCTTGATTATATGTAAAAAGTTTGCGAGATGATTGAAATGTTGTTCAATACTATTTGAGTAAACTAGAACATCATCAATATAAACTATTGTAAATTGAGTGTAAGGATTAAAAATATCATTCATAATATGTTGAAATTCTGAAGGAGCATTTTTTAAGCCAAAAGGCATTACGTTCCATTCATAATGCCCGAAAGGAACAAGTAAAGGCTGTTTTATAACGATCTTGATTAGCTATTTGGACTTGCCAAAAGCCACTTTTCATATCGAATTTTGAAAATATTTTTGCTTCATAAAGTCTATTGAGTAAATCTCGTTTATTAGGAATGGGATACCTAATCCATTGTAAAACTTTATTTAATGGTTTATAGTTAATAACTAGGCGAGGAACTCCTCGTTCCTTTTCTCGCTTGATTATTGACATAGAAGGCTGCACGACTCCAAGGAGACTTAGAAGGCCTTATTAAATTTTTATCTAAAAGTGATTGAATTTCTTTTTACAGAATTCTAAAAGTTCTTTATTCATTTGAATAGGTCGAGCTTTAGTAGGGATTTTATTTTCTGAAAATTCCTTTTCATAGGGAAGCGTGACAACATGTCTTTTTCTTTCCCAAAAGCATTGGGGAGATCAGAGCATACTTCTTTATGGAAAAGATTTTGTAATTCTTTTATTTTGTTTTGGACAGAAAGATTTTGTAATCTTTCTTCAATTCGTCTATAAGTAATTTCTTTTTGAAGGAAACTAATTTGCTGCTTTTTTCTATCAATAAAATTTATTTGTTTAATTATAGTAGACTCCTGGAGTAAGGATAGATCTTTTGCGCGAATAGGAGAGATGAATTTGAAAGAAATAATTTTTCCTAAAATTTCTGTATGTATACCAATTTGATCAACTTTGAAAGGATATATTTGAGTAATAAAAGGAGTACCTAAAATGACTTCTTGACCTATATCTTTAACAAGGATAAAAGTATTTTTAAAACAATATCCTTGATTACAAATATAAGCATTTGATAACTTGTATTTGATTTGTAATGCCATTCCATTGGCACTATGAAGGCGTTCTTTGGTTTTCTCATAATAAATTGATGGAATTAATCCTTCTTTAATACAATTTTGATCTGCTCCACTATCAAGTAAAGCGATAGTATTGAACTCATAATTATCATTGATTTTCAGAGTAATATGTATATACCACTTTTGATAATTTATATGATTAATTGTTGAGATAAATAGTTGATTAGAAGTACTTGGAGTATCTTCATTAATAATTGGACCTTTTGATTTATTTTCTATTATTGAAAGTTTTGTTTCTAACTCTAAGTCTTTAGTTTGAAGTAAACACAAATTTTGATTAATCTCTATAATCTGTTCTTTAAGATTATTTATTTTCATTTTTAAATCTTGAATATTAACAACCTTTAAAATATTTGGAGTATCATATTTTTCAAATATTTTATTGATACTTAAACCTGGAGGAGGGGTTTTCAATAAATCTTCTTTAATTAAAATACCTTTGAGTTTTTCTAAGTAATCTCTTTTTAATTCGGGATCTTGAATTTGTTCTATTAAATCTATTAGAAATTCTTTTTCATTCTTTGTATTATTGATCATATTAATACAAATTCTTGAGGACTCGTTTCCGATGAATGATTGCTTGAATTACTTTCTAACTCATAAAGATTATTATTTTCGGAGTCGAAGATGAATCATCCGAGTTAACAGGAATATCTTTTAGTTTGAATGAAGAAATAATTTTTTTTTCTTGATTACATTTTTTATTTAATTTTTCTTTTTTCTTGCAGTTCTTTGCATAATGACCTGGTTTTTACACTTGAAACAAGTAGTTTTCTTTAAAATATTTTTCATAGGGGTAACGTCAAAAATATTTATTTTGTTAAATTGCTTTTTTTGATCGGTTCTTCTTTTTATAGAAGGATTTTTAATTCGAGCAAGAATCCTATTGACTTGTTGTAGAGCTCCATTAGTGTAATTATTTTGATGATAAATCTTTTTAATGTCGTCTAACTCTACTTGAGAGTTATCCGGATTATTTCTTCCTACTTTAAAGGGAGAAGCTGGAATATGACCTTGATCCGTAGGAATCAAAATCTCTTGCTTAGGAGGAGTTATTGCTACAACAATTTCTCCATTTTTTAATGTCCATTTCTTGCTACGATCAATATTAGTATTGATTTCTTTAATACCAAGGGGATCCGGTAATTTATGTTCTTGAGCAAAGATAGTCCACCATGTAAAGAATCGGATATTACATCCTAATCTTTCCATTAGTGAATACCATTCTTGCCTAATGAAAGCTTGAGCTTTGAGATCAAAATGAGATAAAAACCATTGTTTTTTATCTCTATTTTCTATGGAATCGAAATCTTTTCTTAAGAAATCTTTATTTATTGTAAAGGGTGCTATAATAACATTAATTGAGGAATAAGGAGGAGGTTGCATAACTGAATGAGTAGGGGAACCTATTGATGAACTAGTATCCTCAACTGGCTCAGCAATTGGTGATTTGTAATAGATCTTTGAAGAGGAGGGAATTGATTCATTAACTTGATTATCCTTTAGATAATCATAATTAGTAGATCTTGAAGGCATAGAAAAGGAAGATGCTGGGAAGATCTCTTTTCTCCGAAAGTCTTGAAGAAAAGATCTTTCATTAATAGAATTGAATCTTATTAGTACTCTGCCATCGGGCTCTTCAATAACTTGTTGAATATTCTTTTGAGCAATATTTCTAGGAGGCCTAATGTTTTGAATAATAAACTCTTGGGGAATAGTTATTTCATTCCACTTTAATAACCTCGGAGTAAAGTTTGAAGTATTATCCGATTCAATTTTTAATAATATTGTTTCATCTAAAGATGGCTTTAATAAACATTTTGGGTTTAATTGAGAAGATAAAAGCTTGAAATAAATTCTATAAGTAATAGCAAAATTTCTTGATAATTCTCTAAACAATACCTTTGAATTACTTTGCATATGAATATCTAATATTAAGGTGTCCATAATCCAGGGATCATTTAGATCTACTGAAAAGTTTGGACATCCATTGAAGTAAATTGGACCGTTACAAGTATTAGTTTGAATCATAGCTAATAAAGAATCTTGATATCTAATTAATCTATTATCTCTAAGTGCCATAAAGATAGGACAATCTAATCCTAATCTTGTTAATGGCTTGAGTGCTATTTGAATCATACCAAAATGAATATATCTATATTTCTCTTTATATTTGTTAATAGAAATATTGGATAATAACTTGATAGTTTGAAACTCTTCATCTAAGCTGAAAGTTTCTTCATGATCTTTAATGGAGAATGCGGTATTGAAATCAAACTTACCTATTTGATAGATAGTTTCTATCTTTTGTTTTGGAATAGACCAATTTGAGAAATCAACTTGGCAGCTAACTTCTCTGCTATTGACAACATTAGTACTCTTGCTAGTTCCTAAACCTAGATGATCTCGTATCCAAGAGGCCATCACAGCTTAAGCTTGACTACTTTGTCGATAATTACGCACACACACTACCGGGACCACCGGGACCACCCTCTACGGGACCACCTCACACGGCTGACCAACGGATAACATGGGGCCGACCAACGGCTGACCAACGCTAGGCCTTACGGTGCAATAACAAAATAGACAGACTTGGCTCCGATACCAATGGGGAACAGGACCGGACTAGAGCTTGGGGACGAAGCTCGGGATACTGTTTGTGGTGGAGTAGCGGGAAGCAGGGAGACAAATTAATTTAACAAATTGAACTTTCTAAAACAAAAGATTGAAATCAGGAAATTGAAAATAATTAAAGTAATTGAAATATAGAAGATAATGAATCAAAACTTACTTTGATTGATAATTGAAAATTGATACAAGATTTGGATAGTGCTCTCTCGAGAGAGGTTGGATACAATGAGTGTTTTGGGAGTAGGGATAGAAGGCAAGTGTTTGCTTGTGTAAGTAAGCGAGTAATTGATCGATGCCTTCCTCATGAGAAATGAATACACATTTATAGTAAAACAAAATGAATAATCGTCGCACACTTGGACGGTTGAGAGTCTTGATTGAAATGGAATCTTGATCTTCAAAAATCTTCCGACAATGTTGAATTATTGGAACAGTCTTGATTAGACTAAAAGTATGAATAGTGGATCATCATATCTTGATCGATCTTGAACAGCTTCTTGCCAGGTAGAAAGTTTGAACAGGAGCAAAGATTCTTCCGACAAAAACTTCAAGTGAATAGTAATTTGATTGATGAATAGTAAAATCCACTATGAAAAGTCACATGGATTTTTATTATTGCCTTTGACAAACTTCTTGCATAATTGCATCTTTTGACAGAATGGTACTGGCGTCAATCCCATGAGCACTAGTGACCATCACAGTCATATCTTCTTGATACTGTGATATATATATATATTTATATATATATATATATTTTTGTGTGCGAGAGCTCACATGTGTATCACGAATGTTGATACAGCCCATATAATATATATTGTCAAGGATCATTCTTGTATCCATCGGTGGGACCATAATGTCTGCTCCGAAAGACTGGAGCAAGCAGCCACAGAACCGGACAAAGTGTTGCTTTGCTGGCCCTGTAGGAATCACATGATTTTGGTCATTCTCATTTTGTCTTCATAGTTGACATAGGAGAGAGAGAGATATAGAGAAAACTGACTGTTAGCCAATGATAAATACTCCGTAATGTCATCCTTTCATCATAGTTCAAATTTTGAAGGAGAATCATTTTATAAGTTTTAATTTTTTAAAATTTACCCTTTGTGGTCCTTTTTAAAAAAATTAAATGTTTCTCTCTTAAAAACAATGTCATTGTCACGAGTGGATGGCATACTCACTCATTTGCTCTCTATCCACTTGGTTTAGAGGGATAGAGACATAAACCAGATTGTAAGGTGGTATAAGGTAATGAAAGTTTGTAATAAGTTATGAGTTGTAAGGTAAGTTATGACTGTTAGCCAATAATAAACACTAATTAAAAATCACAGTACATGAGCTTCGTCGATGGATCGATGCCCAGAATGGGAGGACGTAGAGAGTGGGAGTGGGGAGATGAAAACTGTTTTTTGTTTTATTCTTTTGGAGAATATATTAGATTAATTTATGATATTAGATTGAAAATTAAATCTATCAAAAAAAATTAAAGGTTGAGATTCAAATTTTTGGTCTCTCACTCAAATTCCCACTTCTCCAGCCAGATCGGTCATTAAATGAGTTATCTCAACATAGGTTATAAGGAACCATAAGAAATATAAATTGTTGTTTACGACTCTTATAGAAAGTTTATAAGTATTAGTTCTATGCATTAAAATAGAACAACATTTTTTATTTTATTTGTTTATGAATTTTTCTTAAATGATTTTAAAATTTATATGTTTAATGTCAAATACACTGTTTACTATTATGGTTATGCTCGATAATTTTTTTTCTTTTTTTTTCCTATGAAAAGGAAATTATGTTGATGTTTATAAAAAGAGTATTTACATTATTTCATAAAAAATAGAATATATATTTATGTCGATTTACGAGGGTCAATAGGGAAAAAAACAATATTTGGTTGGACAACAATTATTTTCTTACAACTAAGTAATAATGAATTTGAAGAGGATTAAAAAAAAAGGTAAGAAATTGTGAAATGTTAATCGAGAATATATTAATTTTAAATTTATAAAATATTTTATTACCAATTGTAAATTAGATATTCAATTTATAAAACAACTATAAAAATAATTGTGAATAAATATATATATATATATATATATATATATATATATATATATATATATATATATATGTATATATATAAAACGCTGGTATTATTTCACGTCAAATAATTGGCAAGTTTGTTTGTTTTTTTTTTCAATTGCCCTTATTGGCGTCACTGTTCATATGTCGGTCACATGGGCGTCTTTCATTTTATATATATATATATATATATATATATATATATATATATATATATATATATATATATATATATATATGTGTGTGTGTGTGTATATATATATATAAAACGTTGGTATTATTTCACGTCAAATAATTGACACGTTTGTTTGTTTTTTTTTTTTTCAATTGCCCTTATTGGCATCACTGTTCATATGTCATCACATGGGCGTCTTTCATATGATGCTCAAAAATTGTTAAATTGGTGACTATTATTATCTCCGCTCACTCTTTTTATTTAATTTTTAACAAGCCCCAAACATGAGTCACCTTTTGAGAAGAGTTCTTCCAAAAATAGGCCTCTTAGACATATTCAATACAATATCTATCATATTTTGTATGATTCTTTCTATGTAATCTTATATATGTTATTCTATTAGTAAATATATCTGTAATCACTCCAACTGTATTTTCAGGTGATGTATGTATGTGTCCACTTGACCCACATATTATCTTCTTTGTCTTCAATGGCTTAGAGAAGTTTGGCATTCAGAGTCTGATTCCACTAGTTAGAATGATTAGAGTCCTAACCCTCCATAATTTTTTTTGAAAAAAGTAAATAGGATTTTATTAATTTTCCAAAAGAAACTACAAGATGTTGTACACAATCGATCACTAAATACATAATCAAATCATCCCAAGCAAGAACATAGCCATGTGCTCCAATGCAAGATGTATATTTGATGGAGAAACTAATACGGGCACAACTTCTCTATCTTTTAAATGATTAGAACCTAAAGACGATAAAAATATCAAATACAATCAATTATAAGTAAGTTGCAAATATTCTCAAAATGTTTTCATAGCAATAACTCATGAAAATGCTTATTTGTAAAACACCAAAATATATTCTTTTTTTCCCAAAAATTATTAGATACACCCTTGTGTATAGAGGAAGGTATACACCCTCTCGATCACGCTAGGTGCAATACATGTTCGCCTTTTCTTTTTCTTTTTTTGGTTTCGTTTGGACACGCAGCCCATTTTATCTCTCGCCACATAAATGCTATATTATTACTTTATTACAAAAGTATTTATAAAGGATGGATTGTTGATAAAAGTATCACTTGCTATCACTTGCTATCGAGGAAGTTAAGGGCTTGAATCTTGTTTTTAACATTTTCTCACTTGCATTTTTTATTTTTTAACTTACTTATTTTTGTAACGATTTTTAACCTTTAATTTTAAGTTATTTTTTACTCTTAATATTTTAAACAACATTCAACATCAACAACTACTTTTAGCGTTTTAAAAAAATTATATTATATAAGATATTTTGTATTATATATTTATCTGTAATTTTATCGAAACTTTTGATTTAATGAACATTACAGGTGTTTTTTATTTTAATTGAACTTAATTAGTTGGTTAAGTACTTACCTTTTGAATATTGTCGTCTCGGGTTTTAGTTTTTAAGGTACATTAGGATATTGTTCGGTGTGTAATGGAACAAAGTTTTTAGTATTGAACTTTAAATTTTGTATTTGAGCTTTTTTAGTACAATATTTAGTGTTTTCTATCAAGCATTTTAGTGTATGATAGAATAGTGTTTATTGTTAGTCATTTAGTGTTACACCTATTGTATTTTTAATGATCTTTAGTGTATTGTTGCACAAGTGTTTAATATTTTTTAATACAACTTTTAGTGTTTTTTAGTACAATGTTTAGTGTTTTCTATCAAGCAATTTAGTGTATGGTAGAATAGTGTTTAGTGTTTGTCATTTAATGTTGCACCTATTCTGTTTTTAATAATCTTTAGTGTATTGTTGCATTGTATATTTAATGTTTTTTAGTACAATGTTTAGTGTATGATAGAATAGTGTTTAGTGTTTGTCATGTAGTACACCTACTATATTTTTAATGATCTTTAGGGCGTGTTCCATAAAATTAGTTGTTTTAGTAACTCTTAGTTGTTTTAGTAGTTGTTAGCTATTTTATTAGCTGTTAGTTGTTTTATTAGTTATTAGTCGTTACCGACTAGTGGGTAATGGTTAGATGTTCAACAAGTGATTTAAGATAAGTGTGTTTGGTAATAGTAGTCTGTTTAAGTAGCAGATTTGTATAAAATGACTTAAAGGACATAATTCATAAATGCTTTTAGAAAATAAAAGGAGAATTTCGGAAATTATGTGCAAACACTAGGTAGTGTTTTTGAAAATGTTCCTTTGAGTAGCATTTCGAAAACTCTACCTAAAACTCAAATCATTATGTCAAACACTACTTTGTCAAACACTTACATTTTTAGATAAGAAGTGTTTTATCTCCTCTAAAACACTAACCACTACCTTAAAATCTACTGCCGAACACAACCTTAGTGTATTGTTACACAGTGTTTAATGTTTTTTAGTATAATATTTAGGGCGTGTTCGACAATAGCTTTTGAGGTAGTGGTTAGGGTTTTGAAGGAGTTAAAATACTACTTATCTAAAAATTTAAGTGTTTGGCAAAGTAGTGTTTGACATAGTGATTGGAGTTTTAGATAGTGTTTTCGAAAACTACTCAAAGTAACGTTTTCAAAAACATTACCTAGTGTTTGCACATAATTTCTGAAATTCTCCTTCTTATTTTCTAAAAGCTTTTATCAATTATGTTATTTTAAGTTATTTTATGCAAATCTGCTACCAAAACCGCGACTATTACCAAACACACTTATCTTAAATCACTAGTTGAATGTCTAACCACTAACCACTAGGCGATAGCAGTGTAATGGCTAATAAAACAGACTAAAAGTTACTAAAACAGTTAATTTTACCGAACACACCTTTAGTGTTTTTTAGTACAATATTTAGTGTTTTTAGTGTTTGTCATTTAGTGTTACACCTATTATATTTTTAATAATCTTTAGTGTATTGTTGCACAATATTTAGTGTTTTTAGTACAATTTTTAGTGTTTTTTAGTACAATATTTAGTATTTTTTATCAAGCAATTTACTCGTATGGTAGAATAGTGCTTAGCGTTTGTCGTTTAATGTTACACCTATTCTATTTTTAATAATCTTCGAGTGTATTGTTGCACAAGTATTTAGTGTTTTTAGTAGAATGTTTAGTGTTTTCTATCAAATATTTTAGTGTATAGTAGAATAGTGTTTAGTGTTAGTCATTTAGTGTTTCACCTATTTTATTTTTAATGATCTTTAGTGTATTATTGCACGAGTGTTTAATGTTTTTTAGTACAATGTTCGGAGCTTTCTATCAAGCAATTTAGTGTATGGTAGAATAATGTTTAGTGTTTTTCATTTAGTATTACACCTATTCTAATTGAAATTATCTTTAGTATATTGTTGCACGAGTGTTTAGTGTTTTTTAAAAATTTTTAGTGTATATTAGGACATTGTTTAGTGTATGACATAATAAAGTTTAGTGTTGAGCTTTATACATGTGTGTAGATTTTATTTCCTATACAAATATGGTATATTATTATTTTGTTATAAAATAAATTAGAAAGTTTCTAGTAGACTGTTCATAGGAGTGCTAGTTTGCTACTCGAGAGGTATGGGGTTTGAATCCGGTGGCAGTGTGTTTTTGGTTTTAGGCTGCATCGCTTTTCGTTGCATTTGGGTCGGGGTGTATAGTGGGCCGCACGTTTTTCTGATTTGGGCCGGAAGTGTATACGAGTGCTCCTGTACCCTTGGGTTCACCATATAAGAACTGTTTTCCCCTTCGAGATCTTCTCAAAAGTCTCTTGTTTAAGAAAAAGTCATGGGATTCTCTATCTCTTTTTCTTCATCGTCGAATTCTATAATTATTTTGTATTTTACCTATTCTTAGAATATGCATTCATAAATTTATTTAGAACAACTAAAATATCTTTTTTCCCCTCAAATCTTCTCAAAAATCTTTTTAATAAAGGAAGTAAAAATTTTTGTCAATAAAAGAATGAAACGCTTATATGTACGTTACTTGTAGATCAACATATCAAGCTAAGAGCATATGTTAGCCTAGTTTTAAAAAAAATATTTTTGTTTTTGAAAAATATTTTTTTGAAAAATATTTTTGAAGAAAAATTGAAGTGTTTGGCCTAAATTTTATATAAGTATTTTTAAATAATTAATTTGTTTGGCCAAAATTTTTAAAAAAAGAGAGATAAGATAAAGATAAAATAAAACGAGAAAGAAAGGAGAGAGATAAAGATAGAAGAGAGAGAGAGAGATAGAGGAGAGAGAAAATTAAAATAATGTAAAAACAAAGGAGAGAGAGATATATTATGAGATTCTGGGGTTTGTTATGAAGTTTTTCAAAAATTAGAAATAAAAATAATTATTTGTTATTTCACGTTGTTGGAGAGTTTTTCTTCAAAATCATTTTCAAAAAACAGTTTTAATTTTTTAAAAAATTAGTGTTAGGCCTAACATAAATTTTTAGAATTTAAAAATAGTTTTAAAATTTAGGCGAAACACGCACTAAATAAATTATTAACAAAAAAATTTCTTATATGAAAAATAACTAATTTGCTTATCTAACACCAAATAGATCATTATCAACATTTACATACCAATTATAAGCACAACATAAAATGTTTTCTCCAAACAATTAAAATGTTTCGTATTACTCTTTTTAACTTGTAAAAGTCTTTGGATTTATAGTTGATTAGGATATGCTCTTTTATGAGCATATGCAAGATGCTATAGTAATGAATGTGCTCAAATCGATGCTTTTTAATTTTCTCATTATTTAAATAAATTAATCAATGTAAATTGTAGCATCTTCAAACTAATCCATATGATGAGACATATACATACATAAATATGTAGAAACAAATGCATTTTGCTCGAAAATATAATTAAAACCCCCTTTTTAGAAAAATATAAAGAAATAATTAAAATAAACAAATAAACAAATAAAAAACCCTAAAAGCTGCAAAAATCATTTAAATTGAAAAAAACAACCAAAAAAGTTAATTACAAGAAAAATACACAAAATTGAAGGCTTTTGCATTCAGTAAGATTTTTTTACTATTTAATTAATGAATGATAATGGTTCAACTGTAAACTTTCATCTGTTGTGAAACTGTTGAGTAAATTATATTCTTTTTTTTTTTTTGGTTTTCTTGGTGACTTGAGTATGGGCATCTTTTCATATTTTAATGTTTTTGTATTCAGTTGGTGATTTGGACACTTTCCCAGCCTTCTTTTTTTTTTTTTTTTTTTTTTGGATAACATAAGGGCCCTATTTTTTTGTATATATTTTTTAATTTGTGGTCCTTATTCTGTACCTTGTACTTGGGCTTTGTTCTGAACTTGTTGTAATTTCTTGGTTAGAAAAAAGTTGCAAGAAATGATATGAAGAAAGAGCGTACTGTGCCTACTGTTTTATCCCCCACCAAAATTGGTTTATTGCTTACTTGCTTGATTGGATTGGCTACTCCTTTTCCCTAGTTGTTTATTTTTACTCTATGAGTGTGTTTGTTTGGAAGGAAAATATTTTCTTGGAAAATTATGATTTCATTTTCTGCTATTTGATAAATAAAAATTTGGAAAAAATTTTCTGAGCTAAAATATTTTCCCCATTTAGCAGAAAATAAATTCTTCCCTTTTGGGAGGAAATTAATTTTCCAATCTCTAACACTGGGCTAACCCCTCCCTCTCCCTCTCCCTCTCCCTCTCGCCCTCACTCTCGCTCTCGCTCTCGCCATCACTCTCGGCTCCCGAGAAGCGGCTTGCCACCAATGCTACTCGGAAATCGGCCCCGGCCACCGGAGAAGTGAAAAAGCCCCACGCTTGTAGTAGGGAATGTTGAAGATACTTAGGGTTTTTAGTTTGGTGAATTTGGATGTGGTCTGCTGATTTAAATCATTTTCAAAATCATGAATGAAAATGTTGTGCTTTCTTGTTGGGTTTAATGGCCTTGAATTCAAATAATGCTGTCAATTTTCCGAGTTTTGTTTATTAATTGATGAAGGCAATGTTGTGATTGCCACTTTTCCCTTCAGCCTGTAGAACTCGATCAATTCAAGTCGCGCACGGTACCTCGTGCGTAGGCTGCACGACCGTGCGAATCGTCCAAAGAGTTCGGAGTTTTCGCACGGCATATCGTGCGCGTTTCGCACGGCCGTGCGAGAAGTTAGATAAATTCAAGTCGTGCACGGTACCCCATGCGAGAAATGCACGGCCGTGCGTATCCGCTGCGAAACCTGCACGGTACCCGATGCGACCCTCGCACGTACGGCTCATTGTTTCGGCTAATTTATTTTAGGGTTTAGGGTTAGAGTTTATTTTCCTTGAAAATAAATTATATTCCTTCCTACCAAACAAAGGAAAATAATTTTTTGAAAATTATTTTCCTTCTACCAAACAAAGGAAAATATGGGTGGAAAATGATTTTCTTTGAAAATCATTTTCCCATGGAAAATAATTTCCCCCAACCAAACACACCCTATATTTCATTTTCTTGTTTGTTTTTCCGTCTTCATATTTCTACCACCCCGTGGAGATCATGCTTATCATAATCATTTCATAACATTTCTTTCTTTTTCTTTTTTTTTTTTTTACACTTTTTATCACTGGCGGAACCAAGAGGTCGAGTAGGGTCAACTGACCCCCTTCCCAAAAAAAATAAAATTTTTATATAGAGGAGAATAACTAGCAAAAGTAGCTAGATTAGTTGGTAAGGCTATGTAATATGAAGAAGAGGTACAATGTTAGAATTCTTCTATCGACAAAATTTATTTTTTTCTAAAATCCAATCCCTTCCTTTTAGTTTTATTTCCCTTGGTTATTTTTTTTCCGGACATACATCTACCCGATTTATTTCGACCCCCTCCTTAAATTTCTGGATTCGCCACTGATTTTTACTAAATTAAAATTATTTTTTCTGTCTTAGATATAAGCTACTATTTTTAATTGATTTGAGATAGTCCATACTTGAAGAATATGATCTCAATAAAAAAATATAATTTCTATATATTAGTCTTATATAAGGGGATATGTTGAGATAAATATATTTTGATAACTTTTGTAAATTATTCTAAATGATTAACTACTTATTTTGGGTGACTTTTATCAAATTATTCTCATTAGTTATCTTTAAATTAAAAAATAACCATACAAAAAATGATTAGCTAACGTACAATCTCTAGAAAGTCATCACTCAATAAGTTTGTATTACCTTAATAAGTAATTAAATGCTTCTATTATTACTATAAATCACCCTTAAAACATGTTGGTCTCACAGTATTACTTGACCTAAGATGATCATATATTAAACTTACTGTATATATATTTTGTTCAAAAGTTACCAAGAATAATATAATATAATTATAACATAAAATAAAGGGAGGAATCGAGCTGCAGATCTTAAGTATGAATTTTATATTATAACAGTGTTATACTGCCTTTTATAGATCATATGAATAAAGAAAAAATTGTAAGTAAACAAATAAAATCTTAAAGCAAAAATTAATCTTAATTATGGAAGCCCAAAACTAGTAGTTAAAATATAAAAAAATGAGGACGAAGCGATGAAACGACAGGTAATTGTTGAGATTTTTTTAAAACCGCAGTGTTGGCATGGTGTTGTATTTTAAAAACAATATTAACAATCAAATAAAGAGTAACTAGTTTTTCCCGCACTAAAGCACAGGATATATTAATATATAGAAATATTAAAGAAAAATTTATACCGTTTAATAGATGAAATTTCAATGATAGTTGTTGTACCAAAAAATAAATTCTAAATAATATAAAAATATTTTGTAATAATAATTTTAAAAAATAATTTCAGAAATAAAAATTACGTAAATTCTAATTATGAATAACATAATAAAATATCGTCTCAAAATTATTACCATTTATTCTATAACTCATAATAGAATGCATAATATTTATTTTATAAAAATAATGTCCAATAATGTAAAAATAATACTTAGGAGAAAAAAGTCTCATGATATGAGCCAAAAATCTAATCGACTAACTATATATATATAATATATTAAAATATTTGTATATATAAATCAAAAATCTAATCGTCACATAGTATATATATATATATATTATAACCTATTAAAATCAAGGTTGTTAGAATTGATATCTTAGTTAAAATTGATTTGGGGGATGGTTTCTGATTTTAACCATGGATGCACTTATAACGATTGTCGCTATATGACGGTCATCATAACATGCATTAATCATGTACCGTACATGTGTATCATAATAATCACAACCGTTCATTTTTTTCTTCTAATTAAATTAAAAATTATACTTTAAAAATTAAAAATATATTTATAAACATGAAACAAAAATTACTTTAAAGATTTGTTTGGTATCCAATAAGTAAATAACCCAATTCATAAAATCCATTATTGAAACTAAACGAAAACATTTTCCTTTTTCTTAAAAATAAACTTCTCACTCCCCTTCCTCTTCCCATTCCTGTTCAAAGTATCCCCAGCCCCCATTTATTCCAGCCAAGCTCCCCTCTTTTCTTTTTTTTTTTTTTTCTGGCCAAGTGCCCCCTCAATTTGGCAAGGAGGCTGGAATCTCGAAGTGTTGGGTTGAGGGTTGAACAGAGTGTAAGAACCGAACATGGAATTTGGTGAGGAACATCCATAGATTCCGATGAATTCAATTTTTCCGACGAGAGAAGAAATTGGAACCAAAAGAAAATATTTTTATACTTAAATAATTAAAAGTTATTATTATTTTTAATAAAAAAATTTATGGATATTAAGAAAATATTTTCTTTGGGTCTTGTTTGTTTCTCCAAATTGACCTATTACAAGCGTAAGACCCTCAACAACCTCCTCCCACTCCAACACTAATCTCAGTCAATCACCATTAACCCCGGCATTGAACTCAAAATTGTCTTTTGTTTTTAATATATTTTGATATGATAAAATGATACAAGTTCAATTGCAAGCACATACCAACTCAGTAGCGTATTGGTGTTGGACTCTGTAATAGAATGCTCATGGTTGGACCTGAACGTCCGGAGTTTGAATCCTAGTCGAAGATTGCTTTCTCATGTACTTTTCTTTTTGTAGTAATTTTTTGGTTATGCTCATTTTTGGCATTATTTACCTTACTTTTATTGTTTTGGTGTTGGCTTTTTTTCCTAATTTATTTCAAAAATATATTTAGTACTTTATATAATAATATTAATATTATAATTTTTTATAATTGTTTAAAAATATGTATTTAAATCATAGTCTGTCACACACACACATATATATATATATATATATATATGATTTGCTCATCCTATACCACACCAATTTCTTATGAACTTTAACTTCCATAAATCTATTGCTATGGATTCTTCAACCAAGAACAACAATGATAATGGTGAAATCAAGAATGATCAAGTAAGTTGAAAATTTAATTTTTAGTTATATTAACGTTCAATTTTTCTATTAACTAAATACTTTTGTATGATCCTACACTTTTAAATTTTGATAAAGTAAGTTCAATCAAAATTACTCATAATATTAATCATAAAAACTTGTGGTTATTTTTCATATAGCTCAAATCGTGGGGGTACCGTGGTGGGTATTTTGGATCAATTAAATCGCTGTTGGCCACCACGGCCTGCCCCACAGCCTGTGGGGGCACCCATGGTGGGTGGCAATGGTTCCCAAACTCTATTTTCTTATCTTCTACCTATCTTATCCTTGTGGGATGTCTATGAAAGATTCATTTCAGCATTCTAATTTATTTGATGTTGGATTGTAATCTATAAGATACTTTATTTGAAGAATTAGTTTTTGGAGTTGCCTTTTAAAAGATCACTAAGGAATCCATCTTTGTAGTTTAAACTGATAAAATTTATAATGCAAAGTTGCAATCAAAATAAATAAATAAAAAAGATATTTAGTTGTTGGAAGCATAATGTTAAAAAAATGTTGCAGTTAAAATAAAAAAACTATAAATAGAAAAAGAAAATATCAAAAAATTATCACTGAAGATAAAAAAAACAAAAGAAATTGTTGGATGGCCTTAATGTAAAAGAAAATTGAATGCGTCTTCAATTCAATTAGTAAAAAAAAGAAAAAAAGGTAAAAAAGCAAATTATCATTGTTGTATTATTTTTCATATAGCTTAATAATCTTCAGTTGATGGTATTCCTATTTTTAACTAGTATATAGGCTTTTTTTTTTGTAATTTATTTGATGTTAAGTTGTAATTATATTTCTTTTGCTCCAATATGAATGTGACATAAGCCTTTTTTTGTTATTTATGTTTTCCTTGTATATTAATGTGAAGTTTTCAAGTGAAAATTCAAATCATCCAAGTGGTTTTACTAATAAAGAAATTGAACACATATATACTGAACTTGATACTATTAAAAATATGATTTTCTCTCTATATTTAATGTGTAGAGATAATTTTATTTCATCTAAGAAAAAGGACGATAACGTGAAAGATCACTTTTGTAGGAATAGTCATGAAAAAACTGAGATTCCACAAAACACTCCTAATGTAAAGTCAATAAATGATTTGTGTGAAAAAATATTAAAACAACCTTGCAAATCACCATTTATGCATACATCTAGACAAGAATTTGGTCAACCCAGTAAAAATACTAAGAGAAAACTAGATCTTAATACCGAATATAATAATAAAAATCCTCAATTATTGGAATGGAGATTCCTGAGTCTTTGGCTGACTTATGCTTTACTAAATCTTACTTTAGTAATGAGTTAGTTACTGTTAGAGATAGGCCAATTTCTTTAAAAGATAGGAAAAACAATCTGACATAGAAAAGATGCCCAAACACACTAGTCATAAGATACAAAAGGTTCAAAGTCATAAAAAAAAAGGATTTAAATGTGAGGTTCTTATTCGAAGAGAATGACACAAAATCAAAAGTTGACAAGTTCACAACAGAGAAAGATCACACATTGAAGGAAGAAGACACGGTGAAATTTCAAGATTTATCTCAACGTGGATCCCAAGAAAGCAATGTTTGGAGAGATTCACTTGATGTTAATTTGACTCCCAGTAAACACGAGTGGCTCGTCATTAGGAAATGAACACGCAACGGTATGTCATTTAAATGACGTGAGCATGTTGGAAAGTATTATTAATAATAAAAAGTTTATATATATATATATATATTTTGTTAAGGTTTTTCCATTTCATTTGGTTACTATTTTAATATATGTATATATTCTTTTCTGTGCAGGCTATAGATTTGGATGAGATCCAAGATAATTTATATAACATGGATGGTGTTTATTCACATGGTGTTGATAATAAGTATAAAAATTATTTGGAATTTTTGACTCCTGAAGAAGTAAGAATATGTGACAAAATGTTTAACTGCAACAATACAAGGAAGGCTGCTTATAAGAATCGTTCAAAAAGTCATCGTTACAGCGTGCATATGTTACTATCTTTTTCCCGGATCAATGGCTAATGAATTGGGTATATATATATATATATGTGTGTGTGTGTGTGTGTGTAAATTTATCTTTTTATAAGTAATGCATATTTCAAATATATTATTTAAGAAAATAATAATCGTTTTATTAAATGTGAAGGCTATCGACGCATATTTATATGATTTACATTTGAGGGCACAGAATGAAGGGATACGCAAGAGATTATATTTGCCAGTCGCGCTTCAGGTATTTAATTTTATAATTGTTTGACTATTTTGTTTGCAACTATTAATTGATTTTAAAAATATAAATTGTGTATGCAGATAACTATAACTATGTCTAGCGTACTCTTTGATGAAACAATGACATTCCCAAAGTTGCACATTCGTTATCCTTATAATAGCGTCGAAGAGTATCTTCCTAATGACACTAATAATATTGAGCAGGTATGTAAATAAAAACATATCAGGTCCCTAAATTATTAGTATATAATAATAATAATAATAAAAAAAAAAAAAAAAAAATAAAAATAATAATAATAATAATAATAATAATTATTATTATTATTATTATTATTATTATTATTATTGTTGTTGTTGTTGTTGTTGTTGTTGTTGTTGTTGTTGTTGTTGTTGTTGTTATTTTTTTTTTTGGACAAAGGCAAAGACTTCATTCCATACGCAAATTAGCTCCTTAAGCGTGTACAAGGGGGAGAGCTCAAAGAGGGAGCCACCTTCTAGGAAGGGTTCTCCTTTCTTTTAAATCTCCATCACATTTACACGTAAATTATGCCATCTTTGAAATTCTTTTCTATGTAATGCTAAGGAATTGAACTTGTCATTTATCATGCTTTTGACTTTCCTGTAGGATGCTTCTACTCGTAGTCCGCTTCGTTGAAAAATGGTTTCGTTCCTGTCTTTCCATGTTTGGTAAATCACGGCTGCACTTGCACACTTAAGGAGGCTGTCATAGACTCCTATTTTCTTGGTGTTTACCAACCAGCGGTGCCATTGTGTCAAGTTCGAGGTTCGTAGGTGTTTTGGATCCAGTTGAAAACCTTACCTCTCAACATCTTTGTATGCGCACACTCGTAGAACAGGTGCTCCGAAGTTTCTATTTCCTCATGACAGAGTTCACATGTAGTACTCATTAGGTTGTTGAATCCGGCTATCTCGCGTTTTTGTTGGCGGTCTCCCTTGTACCAAGTAGCCAAAGGGTGAAGTTATGTTTGGGTATTAGACTTCTCACTACTACAAAACCGCAGATTAGCGACGTGAAATAGCGACGGAAAATAAGTAATTAGCGACGGAATTTCGTCATTAGCGACGGAATTAGCGACGGAACAGTTCCGTCAGCTGAAAAGGGGGTCGCTAAATATCGGCGACGGAAATTTTCAAGTCCGTCGCCAATTGGCAACGGATTAGCGACGGAATCTAGTTCCGTAGCCGATAGAAATCAGCGACGGAAAGTATTCCGTCGCTGATTTAGCGACGGAAATAGGCGACGGACATACCACATTTCCGTCGCTAAATCAGCGACGGAAATGTGGTTATTTCCGTCGCTGATAGCCGTATTAGCGACGGAATTTCCCCATTTTCGTCGCTAAGTTCCGTCGCTAAGTGGCCCGGACCGTCGCCGATCCGTCAGTTGCTCGTGAAAAATTTTGTATATTATTTGCTAATTACTCGTTATCCTAGTACGTAACATTGTGAATGGATATACAAATCCACCATTCACATATGTGACACTTACATTTGGCATTTACATATGCCGGCCACAAATAATTCATCAAAGTTGGATATACAAATCCAGCTTACATATTCAACATCATCAACAATCATAACATAGTTAAAACAAATTTGTAAATAGTACGCAAAGTGATGATCACCAATATATACAAAAGTTCACATTTGAATTCACTCATCCTCTTCCTCATCCTCTTCCTCTTCCTCTTCCTCTTCCTCGTTGTGGTTCCGGTGGTCGACGGTGCGATCCGGATGCTTGCCGAGACTGCAGAAATTCATTCATACGTGCTATTGGCTCAGTGAAACCGTCGACCTGTGCCTTCGGATGCCGATTTTGTAAGTCAAGCAGCCGGCAATGCTCAATCCAATGATGTACCTCAGAATTTAAATTATGCACTCGTTGCTCTCCATTCCGAGTCATCCGTAGTAGAAGGTTTCGGTGATTTGAAGGACATTGTTGGTTTCAAGTTTCTAGCCTCGGATCCAAATCCATAAATGCGACCTTTCTTGTTCGCATTTGCTTTGACCCACAACTCTTGTTGTGAAGGGGTGGATACATGATCCTCGGAAGAGTTAGGGTCATCATTGGAAGTTTGAGTGGGTTGAGTGTTTTGCAACTCTTCCCACTCTTTTGAAACTTCTCCTGAATATAATATAAATATTTTAGGCATGTAAATATAACGAGTTGTTAACGAAAACAATAGATAGAAAATTATGCGGAATTCATATATACGGTTACTCACGTAAATGGCCTTGGATTTTTTGTCCACCCATTCGTCCTTTTTTGTTTTGTGCGTGCGTGCAAATAGTTGGGTCGGTAGAGGCTGAACTCCTTTAAGCTCCTTCATCTAAAATTGAAAACAAGTTAGTAGAGAATCAATTCACCAATATGAACATGTTAACGGTTGCATGCGTAATCAATAAGAAAGGGGTACGTACAAATCGCCGCTTATGCTCCGTCATAGGGATTGAGCCACACGTATGGAGTGATGAACCAAGTCCCCCCGATTAGCATGACGGTTTTTCGAGCTTGCTCGCAGAACTTCTTGTACTCAGCAGTTTCCCAATATTCGAGCAACTCGCGCCAGTAGTTGTCACCCAACCATTTCGGCTTCTTCTTAGTTTTCCTCGCCTTGAGCATGAAGTCCTTCAAGCGATCACTGCCTTTCTTTTCAAAATTTCTTCGATTTGGACTTCATGGGTTGGGGACCACGTGAAAAATTTCTATATAAATAAAAACGTCGTTTATACGTTATGAAATTAAAATATAATGTTCGAACATGCACAATAAGTGATTGTGTTATCCGAACTGGAGAAAACTAATGATGTGTCATTACCTTAAACTCAGAAAACCATTGATCACGTTGTGATCGAGGGACTTTACCCCATGTAGGCCAAGCTCCATCGTATTTGCTTTGGAAGATGTGGGAAATCGTACCCACAACTTTGTCAATGGGGTAGAACCTAATCAATTCAACATATAAAATAGTTAGTTCAACTAATAACTAATATGCTTATTTTATTTTATTATTTATTATCACACTCACCCTTCACCATCCGGCTCAATTCGGATTTTTCTCGGCTGCTAGCGCTGCTTGATTGAAGACAAGGATCCTCGTTCCCGGTATCAGTTGGTCCTTCATTTGTAGGCATTTGTGGTGGCCGTTGTTCGGAACCAACGTGGATGCGTGGTACATTATTTGTACCATATTGTTGATATGTATATGTACTGAACGGGTTTGAGTACATATGGGGTTGCTTGAGAATATGGAGGGTTTAGAAAGAAAGGCCCACCCAGTGGGTTTTGCATGTGTGGGACATTTGGGAGTTGGAAAAAGGGAGGGTTGGGAATAAATGACCCCCCAATGGAGTTTGGTTGTGAGGGGAGTGTGGAGATAGTGTTCCACCGGCGGAAGTTTGAAGGTTACGAGGGTTTTGAAAGGGGGTAGAAGTGCTGACATCATTACCTTCCCCATCGGTAGAGGTGTTTCTAGCCCTTCCCGAGTAGCTGATCTTTTGGTTCTGCCTCTACCTCTCTCCATTTTTCTGTACATAAACAAGTAATTCACACTATTAGTAAACATCCAACGGTTCAAGTGATTTCATATAGAACAACATACAAACAATAGTAAACATATGCACATGTAAGAGCGTTAGATATAAATCGAAGCATGTGAATAAAGTACGCTTCAATGGTTTCACCTTCAGTACATTAACAAGAATTCATTCGATGACAGCATAAATGAAAGTTGTACAATAAAAAACAAACCCAACAAAAGCACATTATCAACTACTCATCATCCTCATCATCAGTCTTATCGTCATCTTCTTCACTATCCTCTTCGGCGTCATTGAATAGGGTATGTTCTTCTTCATCATCGGTGATATTGTCATCATCCCATTCCCCTTCTTCATCTTCTTCACCTTCCTCTTCTTCACCAACATCCTCAATCTCATCTTCTCGGTTTAAAATAAAATCATCAACTAATTCTTCTGCTGAGCTTGAGTTATCAACCAAAGTTTACGGCAAAGTTTCTATTATTGGATCAACTGTACCCATACTATCCTCTTGGAATGCACGGGGAATAGTATATTGGTCATCAACTACGGCCCTTGGTTTTGATGCCACAACGACGAACCAATTCGAGTTTTCTCTAGGGACCCCTTGTGGATATGACATATAATACACCTGAGTTGCGGTGCTAGCAAATATGAAAGGATCGTACTTACGATACCGCCTTGAACGATGCACTTCGACATACGAACTAAATTTATGGCACCGAGTTCCCGAGGACGACTAGGGTCAAACCAATCGCATTTAAACAGCACACACCTTTTTATTGGTTCACCAACATATTCAACTTCAACAACCTCTTGCAAGATGCCGTAGTAATTATTTTCAACATTTCCTCCATCGGTTCCTTTCACACGAGACACCACAATTGAAGGTCATTCTCCCTTCATTTCGAGCCTTAGTATGAAATAACATTCCATTGACCGTGTACGCTGTCCATGTTTTCACTCTTCTTAAAGGACCTTGAGCTAGTTGCATCAAATAAACATGCTTTTCATCATGATATACTTGATAACAATGAATGCTGTGTCAATAACATAGTGTTTGTTTAGTTTATTACAATGGAACATCCGATACTAATAAAGTTGTGGCACGAGTAATAAGTAACAACATATGATACTCACAGCTCCGTTGAACCACTCTTCGAACTCACTTTCCACCATGGCATCAATTGCGGCATCACTAACATCACCATACATAGTTCGTTTTTGGTGTTCGAATAGGCTGAGTTCAAAGATTTTATTAAGATGACATCATCGTTACGAATTAAACTATAAAATTATTGAAACGAGTGTTCATTAGACAAGAGAAACTCACTCAAGGTAAGGTTTAACTTCGGCACGAGTTTAGTAAAACATGCGGATGTGCGGCCGTCTTTTCCTTATCATCAAGGAAACGCGGACTGCACTTCCCAATTGGAGCACCTTACGGTATGAATACCGAAAGAGTAGGATTGTGGTTTGGACCTTGGCGAGTACTCATTTCGTCGACTTCTAGTGCGCATACAAGGCACGTTAGAGCCGAAATAGTAAGAGGCAAAATGTGTTTCTTCAAATCGGGCGTACTTTTCAGCGATACTCCCTTCGAGGCTTCGATTTGTTTCCTATGGATCTTTTCAATCGGCCAAAGAACCTCTCAAATGGATACATCCACCGATACTGTACCGGACCACCCAATTTTGCTTCCTCCGCTAAATGAACCGGCAGGTGTTCCATCACATTGAAGAACCCGGGAGGAAATATTGTTTCCAATTTACAAAGGGTTATTGAAATATTTCGATGCATTTGCTCTAACTCCGCATCCAGTAAAACAGGATGAGCAAAGGTTCTTGAAGAACTCACTAATTTCAATGAGAGGCGCTAAAACCTCGTCCGGGAGTGCACTAAATGCTATTGGAAGAAGGCTCTCCATGAAAACATGACAATCATGACTTTTCATGCTATGGAACTTAGTGGAGTTTGGGTCGACAAGGTATGAAATGTTAGAGCGAGTAATCATCTGGCATTTTCAACTCCCTTGCCCATTCACATATTGCCCTCTTACTGCTCCAACGTTAACACATATTTTGCCTTCGGTTTGAGAAGTTTACCGGTGACTGCATGCTTTAAATTCAACTCTACACGATCACACAACTCTTCCAAATCCATTCTTGCCTTGATGTCATCCTTTGATTTACCAGGAATATCCATAACGGTGTTAATTATATTCTCAAAAAGTTCTTCTCAATGTGCATCACATCTAAGTTATGGCGGAGCAATTGATCTTTCCAATATGGCAGCTCCCAAAATATGCTTTGTTTTGTCCAATTATGATCCTTCTTAAACCCCGAAATGTTAAATTCTGCGCTTCGTTACTTTGGGAAAGTTTTCAACCCATTGTTTTATTTCTTCCCCTGTATAACGACGAGGAGGACCCGAATGTACGGTTTTGCCTTTTGTAAACGATGTGCTTTGTTCCTTCGAAACGCGTGACTTCGGGGCAAAAACCGCCGATGAAAATCAAACCATGAAAATTTTCGGCCATTTCTAAGTTTAAATGCTTTTTTTATTCATACATACCGGGCATGACATGGCACCATGCGTACTCCATCCGGACAACATACCATAGGCCGGAAAATCATTAATGGTCCACATCAACGCAGCCTTCATGAGAAAGTTCTCACCTTTAGAAATATCATATGTTTCAACACCATCTTCCCATAGTGTTTTCAACTCATCAATAAGAGGCTGCAAGTACACATCAATTTTATTTTTCGGATTCCTCGGCCCTGGTATGATACATGTCAAGAACATATAAGGCGTCGTCATGCATAACTCTGGTGGTAGATTATATGGCGTAACTACGACTGGCCAGATTGAATAAGACCTTGCGGGTTGGCTGAATGGATTAAACCCATCCGCGCACAAACCAAGTCTTATGTTTCTAGGTTCGATAGCAAATTCGGGGTGAACTCTATCAAAATGTTTCCATGCTTCACCATCCGAAGGATGACGAGAGGACACCATCTTCTCTTACATTCTCATAATGCCATCTCATGTGTTACTGCCGTGGTTTTTGAAGCAAACAAGCGTTGAAGTCTTGGTATTAACGGCAAGTAATGCATCCTTGCAAATGGAGTTCTTTGACTTTTGCCATGTCTTTCCCTTTGACGCTTCCATCTCGCATGACCACAAAACTTGCATGAATCAAGGTCACTTGTCCTCTTTGTAGAACAACATGCAACCTTGTCGACAACAATCAATTTTTTGAACATCCATCCCAAGATTTTTAATGACCTTCTTTGCATGGTGAATGTCACGAGGAACTCGGTTATCAGGCGGACAAATCTCCTTCATAAGTTGAGCAATTTCATTAAAGCAATTTTGAGGCATGTTGTAGTCGGACTTAATGCTCAACATTCTAACAGTGGCGAGACAACTCGGTGTGAGTTTCATTTCCTACCCACAAAGGTTGTTGCGCAGCCTCAACCATATTAAAGAAACTTTGGGCATGGGTATTTGGAGGCTCACTTGTGGAGTTTTGATTTGGGATCATAGCATACGTGACCATATCATTCATACGGTCGATATTTGTTTCGACATCGCCGTAGTTCATATGATTGGCGCCACTGTCGTCGTTGAATACGTTAGAAACCATTGTTTGCTCCTCATGTAAATGAGGATCTATTTCTCCATGACTAGTCCAATACCAATAGTTTGGAAGAAAACCATATTGATAGAGGTGCAACTTAACTTCATCGGGATCCTTATACTTCCGATTTCGCATTTGCGACATGGACACCTATATTGTTGATTATGCACAAATTCTGATTGGCTTCTAGCATGTGCATCAAACTCCTCAACCCCGTCTAAAAACTCTTGTCTATACCCAACTCTACCGGGTAATAACCTACGATACATCCATCTACGATGTGTAGGCCCGTCCATATATATTCTGATTGAAATTTAACAATTTATTACATTATTAGTTAAAAATACCAACACATGGAGATGGTATATGATTACATATTTTCTATAACGAACATAATCTATATATAACCATTATTCATCTATAAATTTTTTAATATACATAGATTTCTATAATTTTTATATTTTACTCTTCAATATTTATTTCATAATTAAAGTAATCATACCTAATTAGCATAAATGAACTCATATACATATAATTACACTAATCATACAGTAAAGCAATCATACCTATAAGCATACCTAATTAGCGTCGAAGAACCTCACACAAATAAACAACAAACAATTACGCATATATAAATCAAAAACACCATTTCCCTCAACTTCAACATTAATGTCCCACATATCCTACACAATTGCACATTTGTATATTCAAATTCATCCACAATCAACATTAATTTCCACCAAATTACATATATTCGTCAATTTCAGCTTACATTTTTTAAACCCTAAATTTAACTTCAATAACATTTAATCCATAAAGAACCCAATTGCACAGTTTTCTATTCAAATTCATCTACAAACAACATTAATTTCCACTAAATTACATATATACGTTACTTTCAAGTTACAATGTTCAAAACCCTAAATTTAACTTCCATAACATTTACTCCACAAACAACACAATTGCACATTTTTCTTCTCAAATTCATTCACAAACAACATTAATTCCCACCAAAGTACGTATATTCGTCAATTCCAAGTTATATTTTGTAAAACCCTAAATTAAACTTCAATAACATTTACTCCTTAAACAACACAATTTCACAATTTTCTTCTCAAATTCATTCACAACCACCATTAATTTCCCACAAATTACATATATTCATCAATTTCAATATCAATTTTGTAAAACCATAAATCTACAAAAAATCAACACAAAAATACCTCCAATGTATGGGCGGCACCGGCGGCGGCACCGGCGGCGGCACAGCTGCGACGGCGAAGCTCAAGCGTGAGCCGGCAGCGGCGGCGGTTGGTCGGCGGCGTCCTCCACCGAGGCGGCAGCAGCGGCGGTGCGAGGTCGGGCGAAACGAGGCTGAGAGCGGTGGTGTTGCGGCCTTCGGGGTCCTGAACCGGCGGCGGCAGGAGGCGGCGGCAACGAGCGACGGCGGCGTGCCTCGTCGCCGGCGGTAGCGGCTGATGGCGGTGGTGTCGCGGCTGATTGCTCTCGCTCTCGCTCTCGGTCTCGGTCTCGGTCTCGCTCTCTGTTGGTTTGCGAAATCCGGGATCGGCCGGTGCGGTTCGGATTTATTCGTAATTAGCGACGGAACAGTCCGTCTCTCGTTCGTCGCTAATTACAATTGCTAATTACAAAATTGTAATTAGCGACGGAATAACGACGGAATATTCCGTCGCTAATAAGTACAGCTTAATTTTTTTTCCTTTCGGGGATTTTGTACTGCATGCAATTCCTCGCCGACGGAGTAGCGACGGAATATTCCGTCGCTGAATCAATTCGGAGACGGAATATTCCGTCGCTGAATCAATTCGAGACGGAATATTCCGTCGCTGATCCGTCGCGGATTACAAAACAGCGACGGAAGTTACTTTCCGTCGCTAAAGCCGTCGTTGTATGATCCAGGTGGCTTTTTGTCGGTTCCGTCGCTGATTCCGTCGCTACCTAGCGACAGATTGGTTTCCGTCGCTATTTCCGTCGCTATTTTAAAGTTTTGTAGTAGTGTCTCGTGCCATACATATTTGCACAACCATTGGTTTGGGTTGGTGTTCATTAGCCCCTTATAGGCTTCCTTAGTCTCATATTTTTGCCCATCTCGCAAGCAAACTCTTTATCATAGGTTCCATTTTGGATTTCACTCGCACATCTTCCTCCAATACCAATATGTGTCATTGCCTTGTTGATAATCCCACAAGTCCTCGCCCTTTTAAATAGCCGGTGTTGATCCACCGTACTCCATAAGATGTCCTTCTTACATGCTATTGCCCAAAGGAGCTTTGAGATTAGGGCCTTGTTCCATTCTCTAATAATAAGTTGTTGTTGTTATTATTATATTATTATTATGTTCTAACTATTTTATTTGTGAATGCAGGTTTACATTCCCTTATTTGATGGCTTGAGGCAACATTGGATATTGGCTGTGGTTAACATAATAGAGAAACAATGGTATTATTTAGATTCTCTGAGTCCATCAAAAGAAGGAATTAAATTAGCACATGAATTGGTAATTGAATAATTATAGCAATTTATTATTTATAAATTGAATGCTGAATCAAGAATTCATTAAGTGATATACTAATGCCATTTTAAAATAGTTGGTGAAAGCATCAATTGTCTTTGAAGAACATCCTCAATTGAGTCGAAGTTTTAAAGATATATCAACTTTTACATTACAAATCCCAACTACGCATAAGCAGCCAAACTCGTAAGTAAAAATTTCGAGACCTAAGTTATGCATAAGCCATTTCATGTTACATGAGATTGTAAAACATATTTTTTATGTTGTAGATATGATTGTGGCATGTATATTCTCAAGTATATTGAAGCAACTGACAATGCTACATGGACTGAGATGAAATTTAAGGTATGAATTAGAATGTAAAATAATTTCCCCTTGTATATAGTAGTTATAATAAAGCAATCGTGTGTAGTTACTTGATTCTTTTATGCAGTCAGATGAAATGGCCGTAGAGCGATTGAAGTACGTGACTAAACTTGTGGGAAGCCAATTCAACAATGCATCTTTTAAATTAGCATGATATATTATATATTAAAAAATTTATAATGTTTGGAATTATTTTTTTGAGTTTAGAATTTAATTTTTTCGTGTTTGAATTAACATGTTTAATATTTTCTTTGAGGAATTTTTATTTTAATTTTTTGTATTCTAATTTAAAGCTAGTTTACCATTTTAAGCTATTTTATGCAATACAAAGTCATAAACTATGGTGGCAAATAAAAATTCAAAATTTTATCAATAATAAAGAAAATAAAATTTTAAATTTTCAGCTAAAAGGATATGATATGCTCTTCGGTCTTCTGAATTTTGCAACTCTTTTGTTTTCTTCATTTCTACATTTTAGTCTAATTTAAGGTTTTTTTCTTGGTTGAATTTGAATAAGAGATATATCAACAGTTTGAGGTTAATTGAAAATTGACCTTTTGGCCTAATGTTGCTTATATGCAATTTGCATTATAGGATGTGTGAAATTCTATCTTATAAGATTGTCTCCATTTGTAATTTAATTTTGACATTGATGCCTCCTTTGCTAAAAGCAATTTGTTTTTCTAGAGATGCCTCCTTTTTGAATAAATTGAATATTCTTATATCACTAAATAAAGGAGACCAATCTTCTTAATTCAGAAAATTGATCAACATTGATCACCTATCTTCTTTCGGAGACCAATCAACAATCTTAGGATTCTCCTTTAGGTCCTTCACTTCTTCGCTAAAGACAATCTACACATTCAACAAAACCATTATTTGAAAGAATTATATGGTATAAATTATATAAATATTTGCAATATCCTTAATTACCTTTGATAGCTTGTCTTCGACATAAGAATTAGGCATGACGCTCATTAGCCTTTCACGCACTAAATTTGCGTTGTTATGGTCATCATCCTTTGAAGATTTGGTTGGAGTACATTGAGGACTTGTGCTATAAACTTCATTCAAATCAAAATCTTGCTTTGGTTTTTTCCCTGGAGATTTGCTATTGTTAATTTTAGGACAAGTACGTCTCGTATGCCCAAAGCTGCCACATTTGCCACAAGTCCGAGACTTTTTGCCCTTTGGTGCCCCCTTTGATATTACAACTTCTGGATCTTTTATAGTACTCTTTATGTGAAACAAGTCGTCTTGTTCCTCATGTGCAACAATCTCTTCTTTGAGCCGAATATCTTCTCGTGCCTCAATAGTCCACCGATGAAGAATGCAACCACTTGGAATTTCTTTCATATTTATCTATTTTATGACTGCAAACATATGACGGCATGGAAAACCTACCGACTCCAACTTCATGCAACAACAATACATCATTTTATGTAGATCATGCCTAATCACTATATACCAAATTTGTTCACGTTCAGCATTTTGCAACCAGTAGTAAATAGGTTCATCAGGGCCTTCATTCTTCTATTTCTTATATTTTACAATATACATCGCCTCAAAACTCATCTCATTACACAATAGGTCGTAGCAATTTCTTGTATATACCTGTGCTACATGTGACCTTATGCTGCAAAGCACTCCCTGTATGAGAGGATATGTATGAAAAGTAGTATGATCACTATGTTTGTCTATGTCTCTTTGTTCCGCAATTACTTGTTCATGTAGTTGGATAAGTCGGTATAATTTCACTTTTGGATCCAACCCTATTTTTAAAGTTCTATGCATAGACTCAACTCTTTGCATACTCCTCATTCCTGTAAGTAGTGGACACATAATAAATATTAAACAATATTTTTTAAAATATGAACATTAGATAATGAGATAAAATAATCATGTAAATACCTGCAAAAAAATATCCACGTAGATATGCTTCTGCCCACTTTTCCCTATCATTGTACAAGTCGATTGCCCACCTTCTTTGATTTAAATTATGATGATACACAAGTTCTTGCCAACCAATTTCAAAATCTTCAGGAGTCCGACACATGTTAATGCATTTAATGAGACTACTTGCAAGTTTAGAGCCACCGTTTTTTGCACGTTTGTCATTAGATGCCACAAACATAACCTATGTCGTGCTTCCGGAAATACCACCTTGATCGCATTAGCCATTGCCTTATCACCATCTGTCAACACCGTCTCTGGTTTTTGTCCATCACCTGGTTCAACTAGTTGTTCCACAATCCAAATAAAAGTTGATTCATTTTCATGAACTACCAAAGCACATCCAAATGTCACTGTCTTTAGATTGTGGTTGATACCAAAAACACCACAAGTGACTTATTATATGCATTACATTTGTAGGTGCTATCAAATGCAAGAACCTGCCTAAAAGCTTTATAATCTAAACGAGATGTTTTGTCACACCAAAATAAGTTCTCTAACCTCCCTTCATCATCCTCAGTATATTTCAAGTAGAATGTAGGATCAACATCTTTCTTTCCTTGTAAATATGCCACAACAGAATCTGCATCACCTTTTTCAATTTTCTCATTCCTATAGTTATGAAGATGATTGTACATGTCACTTTTTAAGTATGGAAGCTTCTCAATACTACCAACTAGATTCACCATAGATCGAATTATACGTGGAGGAACCCCAACATCGCACATTTGTTCAATTTCTTTCTTATCCTCCTGTGGGATTTTCCTGTAAGATCTTTTTCAAAAAAAAATAATATATTAGAGTTAAATTTTAGAACATTATATGCAATGCAAGAAAAACAATATATTTTAGATTAATTATAATTATTTACCAACGTGAAATATTTTGTATGCTCTGATTTTGCAAGGGGATGTGAGTGTTCGGTTGTAAATCTTGTTACAATCCAATAGTTTTCTTCTCTAACCCATTTGAATTGAATTTCAGCTTCACAATAGAATCTTGTTAACTCTTTTGGCTTCCTTTTTTTTATTGGGATTTTCTAGTTACTTCTGATGACGTGTACCTTCGGCAGAACATTTTATTATTTTGGAGGTTGGATGCCCATCTGTTCTACTCTTGCGTGACGTATTATGATGAATTCCAAAACCTTTTGATTTCGCATACATTTCATAAAATGCACAACATAAATCCACATATTTGAATTTGAATTTTTTCATGTCTATCATGGTAAAATCCTGAAGTTCCTTTCCGAATGATGACCATAAATTTTCATCTTCCAAATCCTTGATTATTATAGTCTCACTTTTCAATAGAGTTAAAGTCACATCGTCGTAATCGTCGGAAAATTCTTCACCACTGTTCATGCTCATCATGTACTAGTTAGATACCTAAAAAATTCAATTAACACTCTTGCTATTAATGCCAACAAAGAAAAACATCTATGATGCTAACACTTAAAAAGTAAAACATATTCTAATAAAATATTCATAAAATAAAATAATATTAAATTTAAAAATATTTTAAAAAGTTACTAAACTTTAGTCCAATGTTCTAAAAAATTACTAAAGTTTAAATTAGGTTTAAAAAAATCACTAATCTTTATTTAGAGACAAAGAGAAAAGGTAGCATTTGCTGCCCAGCACCACAGTCAGCACCATGGCTATGGTGCAGACTGTGGTCGCCAGAAATGCTGCCACGATTTGCACCACTACCTTTGGTGGTGTTTGTGGCTGTTGATTTTCACTATAATAAAGCTTAATTGAATCTTATAATAAAGATTAGTGATTTTTAAACCCAATTTAAATTTTGGTGATTTTTAGAACATTAGAGTAAAGTTTCGTTATTTTTAAATTTTTTTCCAAATTAAGATACATAGCTACTGAAATTTTTCTATCATATTGTCCAATTCAAGCTTACAAATTACTAAATCTTAAAAATAATAAGATGTAACTAAAAAAATTATATCATATCATAATAGGTTTTCAATGAAAGCAACGTACCAATTCGAGTTATTTAATTTATTCTAGAAAGAACACTTTAAATCTACTAATTATGTTAGAAAAATTATAATTATGTATAATTTAACAAATCTAGAGGGGGAAAAACAACGTACCTATTCAAGAATATGAAGAAATAGACGTTGAGCACTTTAATCAAAGACGTCGTTGAGTAATTCCGTTGAAGAAATTGATGAGTAATTGTTTGATAGAGAGTGGCTTGAATGAGAATAAATATATAACATTATGAGCTTAAGGTTTCTAAATTAAAGATGAACTAAATTAAAGACGATTCCATTTTTTTTTATTTTAACTGCAACATTTTTATGCTTCCAACAACTAAATATCTTTTTATTTATTTATTTTGATTGCAACTTTGCATTATAAATTTTATCGGTTTAAATTACAAAGATGGATTCCTTAGTGATCTTTTAAAAGGCAACTCCAAAAACTAATTCTTTAAATAAAGTATCTTATAGATTACAATCCAACATCAAATAAATTAGAATGCTGAAATGAACCTTTCATAAACATCCCACATGGATAAGATAGGTAGAAGATAAGAAAATAGAGTTTGGGAACCACTGCCACCCACCATGGGTGCCCCCACAGGCTGTGGGGCAGGCCGTGGTGGCCAAGAGCAATTTAATTGATCCAAAATACCCACCACGGTACCCCCACGATTTAAGCTATATGAAAAATAACCACAAGTTTTTATGATTAATATTATGAGTAATTTTGATTGAACTTACTTTATCAAAATCTAAAAGTGTAGGATCATACAAAAGTATTTAGTTAATAGAAAAACTAAACGTTAATATAACTAAAATTTAAAACTTACTTGATCATTCTTGATTTCACCATGATCATTGTTGTTCTTGGTTGAAGAATCCATAGCAATAGATTTATGGAAGTTAAAGTTCATAAGAAATTGGTGTGGTAGAGGATGAGCAAATCATATATATATATATATATATATATATAGGTGACAGACTATGATTTAAATACATATTTTTAAACAATTATAAAAAAATTATAATATTAATATTATTATATGAAGTACTAAATATATTTTTGAAATAAATTAGGAAAAAAAGCCAACACCAAAACAATAAAAGTAAGGTAAATAATGCCAAAAATGAGCATAACCAAAAAATTACTACAAAAAGAAAAGTAAATGAGAAAGCAATCTTCGACTAGGATTCGAACTCCTCACGTTCAGGTCCAACCATGAGCATTCTATTACAAAGTCCAACACCAATACACTACTGAGTTGGTATGTGCTTGCAATTGAACTTGTATCATTTTATCATATCAAAATATATTAAAAACAAAAGACAATTTTGAGTTCAGTGCCGGGGTTAATGGTGATTAACTAGGATTAGTGTTGGAGTGGGAGGAGGTTGTTGAGGGTCTTACGCTTGTAATAGGTCAATTTGGAGAAACAAACAAGAACCAAAGAAAATATTTTCTTAATATCCATAAATATTTTTTTAATTAAAAATAATAATAACTTTTAATTATTTAAGTATAAAAATATTTTCTTTTGGTTCCAATTTCTTCTCTCGTCGGAAAAATTGAATTCATCGGAATCTATGGAGGTTCCTTACCAAATTGCCATGTTCGGTTCTTACACTCTGTTCAACCTTCAACCCAACACTTCGAGATTCCAGTCTCCTTACCAAATTGAGGGGCGCTTGGCCCAGAAAAAAAAAAAAAAAAAAGAGGGGAGCTTGGCCGGAATAAATGGGGGCTGGGGATAGGGGTGTGCAAAACCGGTTAACCGTGTTTTCGGTTAACCGAAAATCGGTTAACCGGAATTTCGGATAGTGAAAAACCCGAACCGTAACCGATCCGAATTTTCCGGTTAACCGATATTTCGGTTAACCGAATTTTCGGATCGCAAATTTCCCGATCCGTAACCGAACCGAAAAGTCCGGTTAACCGGAAAAATCGGATCGGTTTACGGTTAACCGTTATTTGAAAAAAAAATTCAAAGTTTTGCAAAATTAAATCTAAAAATCTGTTTCTGGCAGCAAGTTACAGCAAATGAAATCTAAAAATCATAGTATATTCATGGACAGATTCAGCCTTCAAGCAGCAGCAAGTTACAGCAAGTTACATCAAATTGTTTCTGGCAGCAGGCAGCAGGCACATTCAAGCATATTCATGGACAGATTCAGCCTTAAGGCAGCAGCAGCAGCAGTGGCGGCGGCGGCAGCAGCAGCGGCAGCAGCACCAGCAGCACCAACAGGCAGCACAACCGGCTCCATTTACCGGTCACATGTCATCCGATGCGGCCATAGATTCGTCAATAGCAATTGTGGGTTGATTCAAAATCAAGTCTTCCATACCTAAAAATTAATTTCATTTTGAATTAGTTTAATATTATTCTTCAAATTAAAATTGATATAAAACAATAATAAATATGAATAATAAATGTATAATTACAATAGGGATAAGAAAACTTACCATTCTCTAAATCCTCCAATTGAAGAAAATTCTCCTCTATTATGAGAGGGCCAAGTGACTTGCGTAGCCAATCTTGAGCACAAATAAGAGCTTCTACCATTCTAGGAGTCAAAGAAGTGCCGAAGGAATCAAGTACTCTACCTCCGGTGCTAAAAGCGGACTCGGAAGCAACCGTAGAAACTGGCATAGCAAGCACATCTCGAGCCATCAAAGTAAGAATAGGATATCGCTTCTTTTGATCCCTCCAAAATTGTAAAATGTCAAATCCATCGTCATTTTGCTCACACTCATCACACAAATATTTATCAAGCTCACTTTTCTTTTCACTCTCTAAGGTCCCCTTCTCTCTTTTGTATTTCATATTTAGAAGTTGATTCACATCCATCACTTTGCTAATGCAATGAACACTAGAAACCGAAGGAGAGATAGAACTTGATGTTTCCATTTTCTTCTTTGGTTGAGGTAGAGAAGATGCATAGAAATCAAACATGGACCGTAAAGTGACCTTGATCTTGAGGAACAACATGTTTGCACTCTCCTCAACATAATTGCTCCTAACAAGCCACTCAACATAGTCTAACTTGTACCTTGGGTCAAGAACTAGGGTAATGAATAACAAAATATTGATATTATCAACATTTGCCCAATACTTCTCATATTTGCCCTTCATTACATAAGCCATGTTCCTAATGTAGTCATTCTCATCGTCACAATATGTAGATATTGCTAACCCAACTCCATATATTTGAGGCATATAAGTATTACCCGTCACATAAAGACATCCAGACAACATCAAAGTTGTTTCATAAAAGATTTTCAGGAAAGGTAAAAATGCCTCAATTCTATTCCAATCATGTGGAGTAGGAGCACCCCCATATTTTCTCAACTCTTTCACATATTGACCACCTTTAGATTCCAAGTTACTAAATGCTTGTTTGAACTTGGAAGCACATTCAAGCATCAAATATGTGGAATTCCATCTTGTTTCAATATCTAAACAAACAAGGCCTTTACTATCAATATTTTCCTCTTGGACACAAGCTTTATACTTTTGAAGCCTCGCAGGAGAAGACCTTACAAATCTTACAGCAGCACGAACTTTAACAATTGAAGGATCAAGTTCCTTTAATCCATCTTTCACAACAAGATTCAATATATGTGCAACACATCTCATATGCAAGTACTTCCCATCTAAAATAGTACCCCCCAATGGTTAATTCTTCTTTTCAGATATTGAATGGCTACATCATTTGAGCTTGCATTATCAATAGTAATAGTCAAAATATTCTTCAATTCCCATTCAATCAAGCACTTCTCTACAGCCCTCCCAATCAATTCCCAGAATGGCCAGCAATAGGACAAAAATTAATTATCCTCTTATGCATCTTCCAATCATCATCAATAAAATGTGCAGTGAGACACATATAACTCAAATTTTGCCCCGAAGTCCAAGTATCGGTGGTGAAACAGACTCTTGAAGACAATTTTTGAAAGAAAGTTTTCAGTTTGTTCCTTTCATCAATAAAGAGTGCATAACAATCTCTAGTTATTATGTACCTTGAAGGGGGAACAAATTCAAGTCGCATAAATTTGCAAAAATCACGAAAACCTTCACGTTCCACAAATATAAAAGGCAACTCATCCACAATAATCATTTTTGCAAGGGATTTTCTAGTAGCATCATGATCAAATTGCCAACACCGAGGGACACTCACAGTTTGCACAGACCCATCCTCATTGACAATGGTCTCACTATGAAAATCAATCAATTTTTGTTTCCTATCAAAGTTTGCAGGATACCTCTTACACTTAATCAAATGATTTTTCAAAGCACTAGTCCCATTTTTAGAAGAGGCTCGAATCAACCTACTACAAGTATTTGCACTTTACTAGTTCTTCAACTTGAGTTTCATGAAAATGACACCAATATTCAGATTTTTCTTTTTCTTACCACTACCTTCGGGTCGAGGTGGCTTACTTACACTTCGACTTGTCCGATGTTTAGGCTCCTTTTAATCTCCTTAGCTTGCAAATCAACTTCTGCCTCTAGATTCTCCACTTCCATGTAAGTATGGTCATCACTGTCACTTTCATCTTCAACTATGTTGACATGAACATCATCTGAATCCATTTGACAATTGCTATTGCTAGAGCTCGAAAACATTAATCCCTACACACAAACCCTAGCAGAGAATAAATCAAAATGTCATTATCAAAATATTAATTCCTTACTAGAAAATTTCATCCATAATCATTACAAGGACTCAATACAAGTAAGAAATCAGTAGAGAAACAGAGAGGAGGCAAAGAAAGAGACTTAGAATAGGGTCAAACATCTATTTATAATAGCCTAAGGACACGAGAATATCATTAGGAAACAATTGAAAACAAACCTATGTTGAAATTCTACACACTATTAAGCAAATGCATTTAAAACTTATTTCATGTATTCCTAGAATTGACAATATATACGAGTCAAAGAGAGTATTCCATTAGACCACTAGAGGTTAGACTGCAAATGTTTGTCATAAGGTTATGCTATCACCCTTGTAGTGTCTCTTTTCTTTTCGAGTATATTATTGGTTGACTGATCTAGGTTATCGCATGAATTTTTATCTTGATGGTCTCGGTTAGTGTGCTTTCAGCTTTTTATAGGTTGATACTGAGCTCCCAAAGGAAAGAATATAAGGTCCCATTGTAATGGTTTAATTCGATCTATTTGAATGAAACCATTGTTTGACTAACCTCTTTATGCCCTATGGTAGCTAAATCCACAGAGTTTGGGGACAAGTCTCTAACTTGCATCCGCTTCTCTCCGGTCCTGTTATCATATTAATCTGTTCTCTGTCATTAATGAATCTGACCCTTAGCGTTATTGTCAATTTTGTTGTGGCTATCTTGCATTCCATTTGATATCTTACTTTTGGGGTTCCTAATCCGGATCATGATTTGGGATGAGTAAAATTGGTTTGTCGGGGTTTATTGGTTTGAAGTTAAACAAGCCCAAGCCCCAATTTTGGTGAAGACCTACTGTATACTATTGCTTAACATATTGCATCCCAAGGTTTTATGAGTCGTGTTTTAGTGAAGAATCTTCCTATATCAAGAGAATATTTTAATGACAATCAAAAGAAGCTTGTTGAAGAAGATGATTGGTTCTTTGATCAAATGAAGACAAGATGGGAACATATTTAGTTTCTTCGAGGGGTGAGTTCAAGTGCTTCATGTATATAAGCGTATGAAGAATTTCAAGTCAAATATTTGAAGTTTCTATTCACACTATTAAGTGTGAATTGGAAGGTCGGTTCTTGTGGACACTATTGCATTTTATGTAAGACCAGTCCGAGCTACTGTTTACGGAGGTGCCTTGGTAGACCGAGACAGAGGTATCTGTAAGGAAATTAGATCTTGCTCCACTCACTAATTGTTTAAGATTGTACATTTCAAGAATTGGTGGGTCTGTTCTTCTCGGCTAGATGTGTACATCGCAATGCGAGGAACCATGTGGCTTTGCTTTTGTGCAGTTTTTGGACTCCTATGATGCCAAATATTCAAGGGTTGCCTAGCTCGGGTCATCGACTTTTAGATTTAGTGCATGAACGAATATAATGATTCACTTTTGGTGAATGAAAACACACTCGAAAAGGCCAATTTTAAACTTCAGCTAGCAAGATCTAATGATGAGCAGACTTCATGGACAATTTCCGTCTACACCAAAAACACGAATTCTGCAAAAAAGAGAGAGAGAGAGGGGGAACCGGAGTCGAGCGTCGCCGGCCGGTTATCGTCGCCGGTAGGTAGCGATTGCCGTAGAACGAGGACAGAGGATGAGGCAAAGGGAGAGAGAAAAGAGGGGAGCGACAACCGGGCGAGAGAACCGCAGCAAGAGAGTCGAGGAGTGACCTCGGGCCGGTTATCGTCGGCAGATGGCCGGTAGGTCGCCGGTTGCCTGCCGCGAACGAGGACAGAGGGGGAGGCGAGAGGGACGAGAGAGGAGCAGCAACAGAGCGAGAATGGCGGAAGGACAATGGCGCTCGCGCATCGAGGGTTTCTTTCCTTTCCAATTCCAATTTCAAGCTTTTTTTTAAATTCGGATCGGTTAACCGCCGGTTAACCGAAAATTTTCAAAACGCAAACCGTATCCGAACCGTTAACCGAAAAAAACTGGTTCGGTTAACCGAACCGATTTTTCACAAAAATTAATCGGTTAACCGCTTTTTTATCGGTTCTTCAGCTTTTCGGATCGGTTTTTCGGTTTTGGTTTTTTTGCACACCCCTAGCTGGGGATACTTTGAACAGGAATGGGAAGAGGAAAGGGAGTGAGAAGCTTATTTTTAAGAAAAAGGAAAATGTTTTCGTTTAGTTTCAATAATGGATTTTATGAATTGGGTTATTTACTTATTGGATTCCAAACAAATCTTTAAAGTAATTTTTGTTTCATGTTTATAAATATATTTTTAATTTTTAAAGTATAATTTTTAATTTAATTAGAAGAAAAAAATGAACGGTTGTGATTATTGTGATACACATATACGGTATAGATTAATACATCCTATGGTGACTGTCATATAGCGACAATCGTTATAAGTTTTTCCTTGCATAAAATACAATATTAGCAACGTAAAAATGTCTCTCAAATTGTTGCAATCAAGGTCCATTGTATGCTGTGTGTATATATATATATATATATATATATATATATATAATTTCTTAGAGATAGCACAATAGAAAGAGATTACATATAACATATATGTCTGGCGGATGAAAAATGAAATTGATGATTTTAAAGAGAGTAGCATGCATGATAGAAGGGAGGAAAAGTGAAAAAATCATAGCAATTTTGAAATATGAAAAGATAAATTTTATTTTTACTTGAATGCCTATTGATATTCTTTATTTTCTTTTTTTAAATTTTAGTTAATGAAAATTACGGTTCTTACTAATTTGTTTAGGAAGGTGCATAATTTATGGGAATGATAATTGTTTGATTTGGTTGATTGCTTCAACTATAATATTATACTTTGATAACGTGAAATATTTAATGTTATTGCATTCCAAAATAAAGCAAAAATACATTTGAAATTTAAATGATACAAATTTGGAGGGAAGCAATTTGAGAAGGGTTATTTAAGCGGGATTAAACGTGATGCAAGAAACAATTAAAAAAAAAATTTCAATTATAATATTAGATTCACTTTTTTATTCCTTCAGCTGTAGTATGTAGATTTTTTTAAAACAATCCTCCCAATTAATTTTTATTTTCATTTAATAATAGTGTGATGTCTTGGTACTGAAATAATTTCAGCTTTATTTCTTCCCTCCTATACGATGAGGTTGTCAAAATCAAGGTCCTATTTAGATTTGATGGTGGAGATTTACGATTGAGATTCTAAGATTAGATTGAGATTCGTAAGAAAAATTGTCAACTATAATTCTCTACTTACTTTGAGAAACAATAAAAGTAAAAAAAGTCAACAAAAACCTAATAATCCTAGCCAATTTTAGTTTGATTTATAATCAATTGTAGTACAATTTTAACTGATTCTCTTATTATTTTCACCGATCCTAAAATAATTAGGCACGACTTATGATCAGAACAATCATAATCATTCTAGTACGATTTTAATTGATCCTAATACGATTCTAGGATCACATGAATTGGATTGTTTTGCCATTGTACAATATTACGATCCAGGTCGCGATTTTAGTAACTTGGCTCTGTGCATTAGTCTTTATGGCTTCACTTTCTATTTTTCAGGTCTCATATGCTCATCCTCCATTTTTCCTAGCCACTCAGTTTTGATGTGGCAAAATTAAATATCCATATTGTGGTTTTTTAAAGAAAATGGACGCTTGATTTGGTTTTATGGATGTGGAGATGGATGAAAATAGCCCTTGTGAGAGGGATATAAAATTGGAGGTGACGAATTTGGAAGTAAAAATAAAAATAGAAAAAGGATGTTATAGTTATTTGAGGACTAAAATATGACAACATAACTAACTAAAATTGAATTTGAATACTTGAGGATAAAAAGAATCAATACACTATCGTAAATTACATAAAAATTCAATTAATTCAAAAGAAAAATCATCCTTCTATGAATATTAATCAAATAATACATTTTGAAATCTTATTGTTATACTCAATTATACTAATTAATATCGTGTAATCTTATTGTCCAATAGCACGAATTGATTCAAAAATTTTCTCAAACGGAACTAATAGAGTATTAGAGATATCATTGTACATACAATAATTCTATTAGAAATATTATTGTACATAAAATAATTGTTATACTCTATTAAGAATCATAATTATATTTTAAAATTTTGTCAATATTCAATATGTTTACTGTCGCACTAAGTCATACTAGTCATACCATAAATTCATTTCAAACGAAAAAATCGTACCATAAGTGTTAAAATAAGACATACTAATAGAGTATTAGCTATTTCTGCATGAGCTGCTGTTCCCTCAATTATTTTTGTGTACTACCTATTTTTCCTATCATATTCCTTTCAAGCATCAGGTTAAATGGGAAGGAGACAAATTAATTTCAATTCGGTCTTGTTAAATAATAATTTTTTTCAATTTATTCTAAAATATTTGTCAAACTCTTCAACAGTGTTAAAATAAGAGAATTCTTCAATTACTATTAAACCTAGTAAAAATTTACTTGATCTGAATCCACCATAAAATTTATTAAGTTCTTAGGTTAGACTTATTTTCGAAAAAGATTTTTTCACTCGAAATTTTTACTTATTCAATTATTTGTGCTGACTTTTTGTCTTTTAATAAATACTCCTTCTAAGGTAACTGGTGAACTCGACTTTAAAATAGCAAAATCATATGTCACCTTTTAAAGTTTTTCTATCTTCTCTGCCTCCGGAGTTATCATTGTAGTTCATTAGATAATTACTAATGCTAACATCAATGATGCATTACTGTCGAGGTTATTAAAATAGCGATCCAGATTGTAAGATCGCAAAAATGGCCAAACAATTCAACTTGTACTAGGATTGCAACCTTGTTAAAATTGTAGCAGGATCAAATTAAGATCGGTTATAATCATTAGGATCATTAGAATTGTTATGATCCTGATTCTCAATTACATTAGGATCGGTAAGAATTATATCATAATCGTACTAGAATCAATTAGAATCATACTAAAATTGGTCAAAATAATATTAGAATCAGTTTGAATTGTTAGGTTTTGTTGACTTTTTTCAATTTTACTATTCTTAAAGTAAATTGACAGTTATAGATAATAATTTATTTTTTCCTAAAATTTTATGACATTTGATCCGATACTATGATCTCAACCCTAATCTCCTGCATAGATCCTAATTAGAATTTCAATTCCAATAATCTTGATTACTGCTAATATCCTTTAATCATTTTTCACTGACAACCCAAAACCTTATCATCTAATCAAGGCAATCATGCCACAATGTAAAGTAATACATCTTAGACAAAAAGGAAATAACGGCATCATTTTTCGTTAGAGGACTTTCGCTTCTTTAGATATCTGTGCAATGCATTTTCTTTCTTTTTTTTTTTTTCTCGTTAAGAGTTTTGCTAATTAAGATGTGGTCTACAAAAACCTGATCCCAAAGTTTTATGCAACCGCAAGTAGCGGATCCATGAATTTTGGGAAGAAAGCCACAATAATTATTTTTATTTATTATGCATATTATTTGACGCACCAACATCTTTACCAAATTTATTAGTCTTATTACAACTCTCAACTCCTTTAGTTGTAAATATATCCCTCTAAGAATGATTCACATTATTATTATTATTGAACAAATAACACTTCAAACAAAATGCGACAATCCCAATGTGCTTGATTTATATAAAATATTATGCATTTTCATAATTGATACTATTATTTTGAATTATACTGTTAATAATTTGGTATTAAATTGATTGAAACTTTAAAATAAGAAATGAACTTTTAAAAGATTTTTAAACTAAATAGGAAAACAATATATATTTGAATTTTCCAAAACCATTTATTTAATTTATATTAAACTAATAAAATATTTATTTTATCTTGAAATGATCATAAATTTATTTATTATGGCATTAAAAAATATTTTCTGTTACTAACTTTCTTAGGAATGTATGAAATTTTTTATTTTTATATTACTCTAGTCGATGTCAATGGATTATCAGCCTAATGCTTAAGTTTGAGAATCTAAGTACATTATGTCCTAATTTATATATTAGCTCTTGTGATTCATATGAACCCAATTTTTTTTTTTTTTTTTTAAAAAAACAGTAGTAGTAACACTCTTCAGGAGATTTTTTTATTTATTTATATTTTCTACAAATATTCTAGGAAAGTGGTATATTTTGTAATTGAAAAATATAGTAAACAAAATGATATTTGTCTGTGTCTTCTCTCGACTCAAAAATTATTATATCATGTAATAAATTGAAAAAGAGTGATATGGTTGAATAATATAATTGTATTATACCTTACAAATTATGTAAAATCACCATTTTATTCATCATTTTTCATATTTGTAAAAGTATATGTATGACACACCTTCTAGGTAGGGTTGATCTCATGAGGATATCTTGATGTTTTTCGGCGTAACCGGCGATTATTATTAAAACTTTACCTTTATAATCAATCATAATTATTAAGAAAAATAGTAGTTTCAAATCATAAATACATTAATATAGGTTAAGATAAGACATTTTAAAAATGTCTTCATGCAAGACGCATATTACCACCATTATAGTAACAGCCCAAAATATAACTGCTAAATTTAATTATTAAACTTTCACTAAGTGAACTTGAATAATTATAAATAAAAATTAACATTTTCAAGTAGTAAGTTAAGATACAAATTAAAGCACTAAAATCCCTATCCCCTAAAAAAAATAAAAAGTGAGAGAGAAATGAAGATGGAGAGGGGTTTTTTTGGGATTTAGAAAACTCTAATCCTTTTTGTAGTTTTTACCTCGAAAATTCATAAACTCTCACCGGATTGTCACCCACAAATAGTTTCCATACAATAAGCATTACCTCTTGATGAATTAATAAAACTTGGGCTTATAAATAGTTTCCATATCATGGTAGCCACCCCGGAGAAATATTTTTGGAGATGGCGGCAAATAACTAGGATAGAATGCTTGATCATAACACAGCTAAATAGAATAAGTAGGATTGGGATGTTACCTGCCAAGATTATCAATAATAAAAGATGAAGATCAAGTGAATTTTCCATCAAAAACAGAATCCACTTAATTGATATGTAAGAAAAGCAATAAATTCTAAGACAAATAATACTCCACTTTGGTAAGAACCATAGTCACATAATTCTTTATTTTCAAAGCAAAAACATTACGATTAAGAGATGGCCAATCGTTGGAAAGAAGAGGCAAATCCTGAGACTGACTCCACGATCACTCGGGGAAAGAAGGTTGCGTAAAACCGAAAAACCCAAAACTGGGAAGTGATGATTGCGCCTGGACAAAGGAGCCAGCAACAGTGAAACTAGGAGGCAAGCGTGAAGGAGCCAACGCTTAGCAGAGGCACGTCATAATGGGGCATTGCCGAGGCTGATAAAGAAGAATTCGCCACCAGCCAGGACATACTAGTGGTCCACTGGCCATAGGAAGCAGGAGGAGGTGAGAAAAACATCGTGGTTGATGTCACGGTTACTGAACTGGGCTGGGCGTGGTTGGGACTCCAGCGCAATACTCATGGTTTGAGAGACCTCGACGTGAGGAGGTACGATTCACTGGTCAAGGAAAGGGGATCCTCAAGATCGAACGCTGATCGAGACGGAATATCCATGGTGGTATAGCTTTGGGTTGTGATGCCGTTCATGGTGATGAAAAAGGGTAGAAGTTAAAGAAACTTGATGAACACGTTAGGGTGGGAAAAAGAAAAACGGCGTTCGAAGAGAGAGAGATGGCTCTGATATCATATGAATAATAGTAAGACTCTGATCAATTGGGAGCCTCTCGATCTTAGGAAAATTTTTATATGCAGTTGAGAAGTTCTACTTCTAGGTGTGACATTATTATGTGTAGTCTATAAAATTTTTCCGATTTTTCTTTTGTCTAGCCATTACTTAACACGTGTCCCGAGAGTATAAATTTCGAGATGTATAATAGATGATTTATAAATACCCACAAAATCCCCCTATTTTCCCTTTCACCTTATCATTTCTCGACACATGTCCCGAGAGTATAAATTTTCAAATATATAATAGATGCGTTGGGCAATTGTATTATATAACAGTTGTCTTATAAACATATTATAGGATACAAGAAAAATAATTTTACAAGTATTACTTTCCTAATATCCTGTTAAGTTGACTTAAGGAAATAATACTAACCATCATTTCTTCCTCCTTTTTCTCTTTAGAAAACTCTAAGCATATTTGTCAATGGTAAGCCCCATTGACTAACCATTTATCTCTTCCTAGTTTATGTTTTTCTTTATATTTTCCGCCAAATAATTTATTTCAATAGTCTTTCCGTATTCTATCAATTTTTTTTCCAAACCCTCTTTAATGAGTTGTACTATCTCTCGCTCAAAGTTACATGAAAAATAGAATCTATTTATGTTTATGTTCTTTTGTGTTCGTCTATGTTATTTTATGTTCGTTTATGTTCTTTTATGTTCGTTTAGGTTTGCTTATGTTCTTTTATGTTCATTAATATTCGTTTCTTATTTTAACAACTCATTTTTGTTCATTTCTATTCTTTTATGTTCGTTTATATGTTCATTTCTACTCTTTTATATTTTTTAATACTCTTTTATGTTTGTTTATGTGCGTTTATGTTTATGTGCATTTTGTATGTAAGTTCGAACAGGCCCTTAGGACGAATTTATTGGTTTAGTTTTAAACTTTTCTAGTTTAGTAGGGTCAAATTGTTGATGGATTGGAATATGAGTATGTAGGGAATATGAATTCTTCAAGTTCGGATTACAATAGCAAATAAGTTATCTCAAGGAGAAATTTATATATGTTTGACGAATCTCCTTGTAAAAGGTTGTATTATGAAATAACAATTGGCGTTGAGAAACGAAACAATTAACTTTTTTCTAAAGAGGGTTTATTTTGTTATTTTAGTGCTATGTTTATTTGAATTTGAGATCATTGTAGATACAATATTATTTTCAAAGGGCTTTAAGTTTAGCACTTCTAAACCTGAACCAAAAATAAAAAAGACTCAAATTTTACACGTCGGTTCCTAGGAATAGTCAAATCCAATTGCCATCCATGTTAAAATTGCGTTGTCAAAGTTTATCAATTTTTGTTGTATTACTATTTCACTACATGTGGGAAAAAGGGCAAAGATAATAAACATGATTGAGAATTTCAGTATAACTTATTATAAAAACAGTCTTATAATTATAAAAGAAGTTTACCAAATTTACAAGAGCACAGTATAAGTGATCATCGTTTACTTGCTTGTCTCCAATTGTATTTCATGTTACAACCCAAAATAGAAATGAATGGCCTACACCTTCCATTGTCCAACACTTTTTGGAAAATACGAAGACATGAAAAGACTGAATTATACAAGCGCGATGCCTATAGTTTTTCCCCTACTTTTTTGGGTTCATTAATGTTTCCCTATTTTTACTTGAAAATGACGTCCAACTACCCATTCAACACACTATGCACCCAACATTTTTAAAATTTTCATCTAATCCAATCTTAAATTTATAATGCAAATGACATCCTTCTATTTTTCGCTTATATTCACACACTACTCATATGTCACTATCACCGTTGAATTTGAACTAACAGTCACAAAAGTACCCTCTTTCTCCTCCTCCTATATGCTTATGCCTTCACATCTTATCTCCTCGTCAATCACCCACTGCAAATGAGGAACCACCCAGACCAAAATTCTCTATCAGCTTGCTAGTGATTGAAAATTGTGCACCATGTTCAAAATGTATCTTATTTGGAAACTTCTAGAAAGAAATCACAAACCCTGTTAGAGAGAGATTGCATTAATTATCAAAGATATTGAAAAAACTACTCAAATTAAACCATACGTAAGCAAGAAAGACAGCAAAATCTGATGAATTGGAGGTTCGTCATTATCATTCTTCTTCATCATTTGTCGCATCAGAGGAGGAAAAGGCGAGCATTTTCATCACATGCTTTTCAACCCAAGTTCAACAGTCAACCGATTCACAATCCCTTGAAGTCATTTGCTGTTGAAGTCCTTTCTCCTATTTCCTCTCCAGATCTCCTTAAACCCAGGTTGGCACTGTTTGATTGATAAGAATATTTAAAAACCCTAAATTAGACCTTATAAGACATGAAAGGAACAACAGTAGGGTCAAACGCGCCCAGGTAGCGGAGGCGGAGGCAAGGTCAATGCCTTTGAGGGTGGTGATCTTCGAAATGGCCTTGGAAAAATCAGGAAGAGCAAGAAAAACCTTCTACGTAAATAATCGCTCCAATTACGGCCGATTTGGTGAGGTTGGGCTCATCTGTGTCTGTATCTAATGTTGATTCGGTCGATCTCTGATGCTCTATTGATAATGGGTTTGTTTAGTTGTTAGTTCGAATTTGTGTTTTATTTCATCCTTCATTTCTAATTTGTTGGTTCAAATCGGTATTGAGTTTAATTCCCCTTTTCTTTTATGATTTTTGGAGCTGTTTTTACAATGGATGTTATGAGAACTGATATTTCGCATAACTAGTGGGACCAGTACAAGGTACGGGAAACTCTAAAGAAACGAAAGAAATAAAAAAAAACTTATATTATTGTAAATTAAATTAAAATTTATTTTTATATAATTAAAATTTTATAAAAGTTAACTTCTTATAAAAGACAATTATGTATAAACTTAGTTGCAGTTTTTGTAATCATTGAAAATAATTACACTTTTTGCTTTAAAATAAAAGTAATAAAAGAGTTAGATTTCTTTTTAATAGAATAAGAGTAAGTCTTAATTTCAATAAATTAATTTATATTTATTTAAGGGAACGTATGCAAGGATAAAATACAGGAGGAATGGAAGTCAAAAATAATATACAAAGCATAAATACATTTGTAGTTTAGATATAATGAAATTCTCTAATTAAACTATTATTTATAAATTATGTAGTAACCATTTAAGTATTTAATCATATAAATAAATATCTCTAGAAAGATTTTCTTATAGTTAAAAATATTTTCAGCTACCATAATTAAAATGATTATGAAGGACCCTTAATTTCCCTATTGATAATCTCAATCGATTGAAAAAAAAATTATTACTATTTTTTTCCTAATCTAAGCCACGACAAAAAAAAGGGCTATTCCTCTTTTTCTTCTTCCCCTACTACATCTCTTTCCCCTTTAATTTTTCTCTCACCTCTTTCAGTCACGACCATTAATTCCATCTATTTTATTATCATTCGGCAAAGGGGTTTAATTTCTTCTCCATAAATGGAAGCCCTTCATCAATTCCAAAACCCTAAATTCCGATTCTTACCCCAATTCAAACCCTCGTAAACCCTCCTCCGACAGCGGCCTCTACACCAAGCGCCCCGCTTGTCGGATCGAGCGACATCGCTTTTCTCTCTCTCTATCGACAACAACGACTTACTTTTGTTCGATTGTCACTACTACAGGAACCACTTTTAATAACGAGTTTTTAACGACAGTTAAAAGGACAAATCGTCATGAAAAATGGACCAGTGACATTTTTGTAAATAAGTGGAATTGTTTACCTCCTATGATGGCGGTTGTTTCAATGAACCGTCGTCATATGTTAGGTTGTGAACATATGACGGTGGTTCATTGAAAAACTGTAGTCATAAGTAATACTATTACTACGGTTCTTTCATTAAACCGTAGTTAAAAATCTATTAGACTTTTAACTACGGTTCAATGAAAGAACCGTAGTAATAGTATTACTTATAACTACGATTCTTTCAATGAACCACAGTCAAAAGTCCTTACATCTTATTTCAACCCCTTCCCCCTCTCTCTCTTTCTCATCCCACCCCTTATTTTTTCAGATATGAGTCTCTCTCTCTCTCCTTCCTCTTCCCCCAAATTTCGAGAGCGAAGGCATTGCGGAGGCAAAAGGTGAAGGCCTCCCTTTCCTCTTCGGTATCGCGCTGGCGACTCTTCCGACCTCTCTTTCTCTCTCCGCTCCAACTTCTCCTCTGGTCCTTCCCTTTCTCTCTCCTACCGCCCCACTATCCCCGACGCCATCCAGAATTACCCGCTTCTGTTGGTTTGAAGTCAAGCATTGGCGGTTTTGGGTCCGATAAAAATCCCCCTCATTTTCACCTCAAATTTCAATTTTTTTCCTTGTCAAATCCTAACCCTAACCCTAACCCGTTGATTCCAACATTTTCTTTGCAATTCAAGCCGCAATTTGGGGATTTCTCTCTCTTTAAATCTATATCGCCATGTGATTCTAACGCGATTTAGAGTAATGGGGGAAGAGGCGGATGTTAAAGCGCTATCGATTCTCGGATCCGGATCTCTCGAAGTTCTCCATTGCTCTCTATTGCTGTTGAAAGGTACCCTTTTTTTCCTTTTCCATTGCTCTTCGTTTTGTATTTCCTCTTGTTTTTTCCCATCTCAATCTTTGATTTTTCGTTTTGTCCCATCCTTGGAGATCTGGATCTCTGAACCCCAACTCGTTGGTTCCTCCTTCATCCTATGACAAATCGGTAATGACTAGTAACAAAACGGAGCGAGTTTAAATTTTTAGGGTTCTTGCGCTTTTATTTTGATGATTTGGTGGGTTCATGGCGTTAGAATACCACTGAGTTATATTTTGTATTTTGATTCATCAACTTGTATCAATGCCCACGTCATTGTAGCTGCGTCACAATATTTGTAGAATCTTATCTTAGGCGAGGATTAATCCGAAATTTTGTATCAACTTTTTAAATGACAAAGCTAATAATTTTAGATCGGATTTGTTTTCTTTTCATTTGTTTTTTTACTCTCTTCTTCAACTTTTACTTTTAGATATGAAAATTTCAGATCTAGCAGGTGCTGTTTTTTTTTTAAAAAATAATGGTACCTATAACTACGGTTCATATGAAGAAACCGTAGTCATAGGTATACATATGACAACGGTTCTTTTAGAATACCGTCTTCATATATAAGCCTTTTACAACGGTTTTTGCATTTGAACCGTCGTCATATAGGGACCTATGACGACGGTTCAAAATCGTAGTAAAAGGTGATACTTACAACGACACCGACATACACAACGTCCGTTAACCTTTGTTAAAGGTCATTTTTAACCGTAGTAAAAAATGGTTTCTATAATAGTGTGTGTTTGGTAGAATGTGAATGTTCTTGAATTCAACCTTGACTCCGAACTTCCATTAACGCTCTCTCTCTCTCTCTCTTTTCGCTCCTTTGACGGCTCTATCTCCTGTTCCAAAGGTAATTTTGATCTCTGTTATTATCAAATTGTAGCTCGAATGATTTCTGTTTGCACTACTATAGAAACCACTTTTAACGATGGGTCTTTAATGACAATTAAAAGGACAAACCTTCGGAAAACTAGACTGATGACATTTTTGTAAATAACGAGGCACTTTTTAACACATATGACGACGGTTTTAATGTAACCGACTTCATAGGTTTTCTGAAACATTTAACGACGGTTCTGTTTGTAGAACCATTATTAAATGTGACATATGACGACGGTTCTATCATAGAACCGTCGTCATATGTCTTTCGGATCAGATTAAAACGCGATCTCGCTGTTTCCACGCCCACTTACAACACTCTCGGTCTTATCGTTTTCTACAATTTTTCTCTCCTCCACGAACCTCCTCATCGGATCTAGAATTCGTTCCTCGTCCCCTGTCGACTTGAATTGGTAAGCCTCTCTTTACTCTCGCCGTCTATATCCATTTTCTCTTAATCTTTCATTTCTTTATAGTTTCATCTCGTTTCTTTTAAGTGTAGATCTCCTCAAATGCTCGCTGTCAACCCTCTCCTCACCCTCGCTATTGTCGGTTCTTAGGTATGAATCTCTATCCTCTTTTATTTTTCGCTTTAACTTATTTAGGAAATTGTTTTATAGTTAAATGTTGAATGTATTTGCGGTAATTATGTGAATATTAAGAATGTGGGTAATGTTTGAGATTGTTGAAATCTTGAATTTTTGTTAAAATGTTGAATATTGAGAATGTGGGTAATATTTGTTTAGTTTATTATGAAATGTTTGAGATTTTGAGAAATGGGTTTAGGAGTTTAGGATTTGTGGTAATTATAGCGAAATATGATAGGTAAGGATGGTAGATCAAAAGAGTATATCCAAATTTTTTAGGGTTAGTTTTAGAGAAATAGAAAGATAATTTGGATATAGGGTCGTCCCCAAAAACCTTCTCATAAATATAAATTTGTATCCAAATTTGTTTATTTTGATGAGGTGATGTTGGGGTAAACTCATTTAACCAATTGTCGAAATTGGTATCCAAATATGGTTAGAATTTAGAAAAATAAAAATATTTATGGTTTAGGGTTCGAGGAAATAGAAAAATTTGTGATTATATATTTAAGGATATAAATGTGAAAATGTAAAAATTCGAAAGGTATTTAGATACAAGGATCTCCCCAAATACTTGTCATAAAGATAAATTTGTTATCAAATTTATTTATTTTGATGAGTTGAAGTTAGGGGTATCAAAATTTCTGATTTACTTTTTGGGTGCAAGTTTGTTGTATTATACATGATCGTAAACTAGAGGCCATGATTTTTTGAAGTTTACGTAATTTATTAGATAATAATAAAATATGAATGAAATATTAAGGCCACCCCTTTAATTCATTTAATGACACAAGATATAAAAGGAATCGAATTATGTATTGTGATTAACAACGAGGTCGGTTTTACAACACAACACATGAAGTGTACTTTGTAACATAGACCGATCCACAAATAAGGGTAGAAGGTCGAGAAGTCAAATGGAAACAAAAGGTCATAAACAATAACTATTGTTTATGACCTTTTGTTTCCATTTGACTCTTCAATCCTTTTACCCTTATTTGTGGATCGACCTATGTTGTATATACATTCCATGTTTTGTCTTGTAAAACCAACCTCGTTGTTAATCACAACAAGAGAATTCCATTTTCTCGTTATATCTTGAGTTGTTAAAGGAAATTAAGGGGGTGACCTCAACATTTCATTCATAATTTCATTATTGTCTTATGAATTCTATAAACTTCAAAAAATCATGTCTAGTTTATGATAAATGTATAATACATCGAAATTGGAAGCAAAAGGAAACTATATATATATATATATATATGGGTTATTGGATCAGAATAATACGGACTTTGGGGGTGTTGGCCAAATATAATACGAACAAAATCCTTGGCTGCGAATAGTACGAACTTTGGGGGTATTTTCCAATATCGAACGCCACCGAGTTGTATGGGCGGAGACTCGACGGAAAGGTGACGTGGCACTTTTTTCGGACACGTGGATAGCGGAGTCCAATGTTTGACTCGGATTTATGATATTTCAATGCCACCTATGCAAGGATTTTAATTTTTTTAAAAAAACTGAATCTCTCCTTCCTCTCTCGGTTTCAGTAACAACCCAAACTTTAAAACGTATTATATCTAATACGTTCAATTAAAACAAGCGCATGCATTCCAATTCCAAAATATTTTCATATCATATATATATGTGTGTATCAAAATTTTCTTGCAGGACCCAAACGTAGTCGACGACGATGGATGACCAATATTTACAATAAAATTCATAAAGTATCAACTCCCCAAATATTACTTATACTTATAATTCATGCCCGATCCTTTCTATTATAAACATTTAATCTAAATCAAATTTTTTATAAACATTTATATATACATATAGAGGCATTCCTACACCTATATGTAAGCATAAAATATATCACCCAAAACTAATTCAACACACTTATGTACATGAGCATCTAATGTCAATTGCCAGAAATAAGGTTAACCTAAACTTCTACTTAAGCAAATAAACAAAATTTATTAGCAAAAACACTATATATAATAAATAAAAATAATCATGAGAAAAATAATAAAAATAAAAATAATAAGTAGCCAGCTGATGAGATTAATGGCATTAAATAATAAAAATAATAAATGGATTATTAGGATATTTTTAGGGGTCAAGTGAGACCTTGACACCACTAATCACACTAAGCTTGCTTAATCAATTGACAAAGCACTTGATTAGTATGCACCCTTACCATCTGTCATCCACAAAACCCAGTCCATGCCAGCTTAATCATGCAGATAATCATCAAATTTGGTATAAAAAGGGTGTTTTAGTAGCAAAATTGGGCTTAAAAACACTAATCTCAGCATTTTCTCTCTCCTCTCTGCAGCTGACCACCAACCCCACTTTGACCCCTTCCACAGACCATCACCGACCTCCTCCATCGACCCTAACTCATCATAACTCTTCTCCATGCTGCACTGAACAAGAAACACCTTTGAGATCACTATTACGGCCACCCGGTCGCCGGAAAATTGCCCCGAAAATCCCCCATCGACCAACTTCACACCACCACCTTTCACTCTTCTATAGTCTCCTTCTCACCTCCGGCCACCCTCAGCCACGCCGGCCAGTACCCTTCCGGTAGCCCAACCCTTCAGGGCCGCCGACCGCCCATCACCGGCCACCAAGCCACCCAAAACAAACACCCTCCAAACCCTCCAAATAACTCAAAACCACCAAACCACCTCTCCTCTTTCCACACCACCCATGCCCGCCACCACCTGACCACCGACCGGAAACCCAACCGCCGCCACCTGCATGCACTGCCGGCAGCCACCCAAGCACCGCCACTGCAATCCCCATGCATACACACTCTCCTTCTCTCTCTTCTTTACATATGCCCTAAAACCAACTTCCTCAAAAACCCACCATCACCACCACCACCACCGAGGACCATCACCACCGAGCATCGGCACCGCCTCTGCCACCGGAGCACCGCCTGCCACCGGCGGATTCCACCTGCAACCACCACCTTTGCTCCATTCTTCTTCCTTAGTAAAAACCTAAACCCTAACCCTAAAAATTAGCTTAACCTAATCTAGCTTTTAAAAACTAATTAAAATTAGATAAAATATGAAGTACACAGGAAATATGATCAGATTAGTAAGCATAAAAATTTAATCAAGGCATGCATGTTCTAACCCTTGTAATTAAGAAAATAAAATTGGTAATGGATTCATTATAATTCATGTTTAAGTTACTAAATAGTAATTAATTATGCATGCATGTTAAATAAAAGCTAGTAGTATACTAATACATGTAAATTAAACCTTGCATGCATAAGTAAAAATAAATTAGCATATTAATAATAAGTTCATAATTAAATTCTTGCATGCATGTTAAATAAGTAGCATGTTCATTACATGAGTATTGTTAAAATAGAAATTTATTTAGTTATTAGGTGCATGTTTAAATGATTAACCAAAGATTAACCTAGCTATAAACTTAAAGTAATTAGTTAAATCCTAAAGCATGTTTAATTAATAAATAAACTAGTAGTAGTACATGATTGCATGTGTAAATCACCAAAAATATTAATGCATGCTTAGTAAAATTCATGCATAAACTATAATCACTTAATGAGTAAATGCATATTTATTAAACTTGTAATTAGCTAAGTTAAAGATATTAAAATGCATGTTTAATTTCTAAAATGATTCATGTTAAAGATTATTATTATTTACATTCACAAATAAAATAATTTAGCTAAAATTTCAATAAAATAAGGCATGAGCCAAATACTTATAAAATCATATCAATTACCATGGAATAAGGTGATTATTGCCAAAACCAAATCCTTATTAATGAAATGTGTTTCAAAACTCTATGTTAAGGGCCATCAAATCGAAGTATACTATCAACATTATCAACATTATCGAGTACGTTCATTGATCGTGCCCTTCAATCTTTTATTTACAAATCAAGGCCGGATATGACCGACAACAACAACAACAACAAAGAATCATTTGCAAACAAGTATTTGTCATATAAAAGTGGGCCCGCCCATCATTACTTCACCATTGTTCAAAGTCGGCACACCGTAATCGCACCACACCAACTGGACTTCCCGATCGGTGCTGGGTGAGTACACATTTGGGGAAACCCGATGATCACAAGGGTCACCACACGGATAATTAATTAGCAACAGTTTTACATTATTCACTCCCCTCATTTACAAATGAATTGAAATGCATGCGCTCAACTCAACTATTTCATAACCTTTATTTTACAGACATGATAATGGACGTATTGAGCTTCGGCTCACATTTCGAAAATGTTTTCTTGTTTTGTTTTAGGTAAAATGTTGAAGGTATGAAGCAAAGGTATGTTCGAGGACTTAGGGGCTCGCAGTGGCAAGTTGGGGTAATAATGATCAAGTGACGTTGATTTCGTATCGGGTCCATCATGTACTTGTTGCATAATTCGAATTTCCTAGCAAGGTATAACCTTGGGTAAAATACATATAAAGCCTTGCCCTTTCCTCCGGTAAGGGCGGCGGTAATGTCCCCGACCTCCTTTCCGCTGTGCTAATCATCGGCTAGCGGTTTATTTAGACTAAAACCGGTGATTACGGGTTTGGGGCGTTACGGTTTATCTCGGTCTCGCTCGTCTCTCCCTCCCCCTCTCTCTCGTCCCCGTTTCTGCTCATTGCTCTTCTCCTTCTCTCGTCTCTCTCACGCTCTCCTCCCTCTATCTCTCTCTCTCGTCCCTTGCTCTTCGCTCTCCTCCCTCTATCTCTCGCTCTCGCTCTCTTCCCTCTCTCTCGCTCTCGCTCTCCTCCCTCTCTCTGTCTCTCTCGCTCTCCTCTCTCTCGCTGTCTCTCTCTTCCCTCGCTCCTCGCTCTCCTCCCTCTCTCCGAATCTCTCGCTCTCGCTCTCCTCCCTCTTTCTCTATCTCTCGCTCTCGCTCTCCTCCCTTACGATCTTGCTCTCCTGCTCCTCGTTCTCCTCCCTCTCTTTGTCTCTCTCGCTTCCCCTGCTCTCACAGTTCTTCTCTTTGTCTCTCTCGCTCCGCTTTCCTCCCTCTCTCGGTATCTCTCTATCTCTCTCCCTTTCCCTGCGGAGAGCGACAGAGAGAGACAAAGAGGGAGCAGGGGAAGGGAGACAGACAGAGAGAGAGGAAGAGAGCGGTAGCGAGAGAGACAGAGAGAGGGAAGAGAGCGGGAGCGAGAGAGACAGAGAGAGGGAAGAGAGCGAGGAGTAGGGACGAGAGAGAGAGAGAGATAGAGGGACGAGAGCGAGAGAGAGATAGAGGGGAGGGAGACCAAGGAGTAGAAATAGGGGACGAGAGAGAGAGGGAGGAGAGCGAGAGAGACGGAGGAGAGACGAGCGAGAGAGACGGAGGAGAGATGAGCGAGAATGGGAGAGAAGAAGGAGAGACGAGCGAGAGCGGGAGAGACGAAGGAGAGACGAGCGAGAGCGAAGAGCAGGGGAGAGAGAGAGACAGAGGGAGACGAGCGAGGAGCACGGGAAGAGAGAGGGAGGAGAGAGATTTTCGGCTTTAAAAAAAAAAATTAAAATCCTTGCATAGGTGGCATTAAAATATCATAAATTTAGTCAAAAATTGACTCCGCCGTACAAGTGTCAAAAAAATTTACCACGTCACCTTTCCGCCGAGTCGCCGCCCATACAACTCGGTGGCGTTCGATATTGGAAAATACCCCCAAAGTTCATACTGTTCGCAGCCAAGGATTTTGTTCGTATTATATTTGGCCAACACCCCCAAAGTCTCGTATTATTCCGATCCAATAACCCTATATATATATATATATATATATATATATATATAGGGTTTAAGGATGAAAATGGCGAAAATATATATGTGAAAATGTAAAAAAATTGGAAATGTATTTGGATATAGAGATCTCCCCACATACTTGTCATAAAGATAAATTTGTTATCAAATTTATTTATTTTGATGGGTTGAAGTTGGGGGTGGACTAATTTATCCAATTACCTAAATTTTCGGTTTCCTTTTTGGGTGCAAGTTTGTTATATTATACATGATCGTAAATTAGAGTACATAATTTTTTTGAAGTTTACGTAATGCATAAAACAATAATGAATATAAAAATTGTTCAGGTCATCAATTTAGTTTGCTTTAACAACCCAAGACATAACTAGAACCAGAGTTCCTATAACCCTTATTGACTTTAGTAATGAGGTTGGATTAACTAGGCAAGACATAGAGCATATGTGCAGCATGGGTCGAGTACACAAAGAAAGGAAAAAAGGGGTAAAGGATTCATCGGAGAAAAATGTGATAAACAATAGGGAATTATTAGTAGTTTGTGATTGTTTATCACCTTTCTCTCCGATGAATCCTTTATCCCTTTTTCTTTTATTCGTGTGCCAACTCACACCGCATATAGACTCTATATCTTGCTTAGTGAATCTGACCTCATTGCTAAAGTCAATAAGGGTTATGAAACTCCGTATTTAGTTATGTCTTGGGTTGTTAAAGGAATTAACCTCAACATTTTATTCAATATTAATTTGTCCTATACATTATGTAAAATTTCAAATAAAATCATGTCTAGTTTATGATAATGTATAATACATCAAAATTGGAAGCAAAAGGAAACTATATATATATATATATATATGTATAATATACATAAACAATTGGAAGCAAAAAAATTCTTTAAATGGAAAGAGGGGTAGAGACTTTATTGAGAGAGTTGGTAATAGAATAATGCTTTTGACTTAACTCTCTCCTTCGAACATAGCGAAAATGAGTTACTGAGCACTTCCTGCTGGTTACGAGAAATTGTGCCCATGCTTCAATAGGGACTGTGCCGAGCAAGCTGTTATTGCCAATTACTTGTCGTCCCTTGTTGCAAAGACATTACACAACCTTCTGATTGATGATGCTATGGAGCTGCATTTTGTAGACTTTGATGAAGCTCATGCTCTTAAACAAGTTGTGTTGCGTTTTGACTGGGACCTCCTTGAAGCCTGGGTAGAGTGCCACTTTGACCAACTTGTATAAATCTAGGCAAGCAATTCGTACTCATCAGCAAGTGACGCAGCGGGCGGAGGCACCATTTTAAGCATGGGCTCATCATCCGGTCCCCCTCGGAGAGCAGTGAATCGGTGGAGGGCCCTTTCTCTCGTTCTTCTTAGGTCCGAAGGAACTTACCGAAGGAGAAGGGGAGGAACCTTCCTAAGAAGAAGTGAGGTTGTCCACCTGTACCCTCGAACGAACTCCAAGGAACCAAACAAAAGACCAAGCTCTTGAATGGCGGGCTAGAAGATTCATCATTCGATGAGGGTTAAAAGAACTAGGCTCCTGAATGTTACCTTCATCCCTGATTTTCTTGGAGGAGTAATGAGCTCATCTTCATAGGTTCGTGGGTGAGATCATTGAGTTTTTATGTTGTCCACCTCTGTGTGTATTTCTTTTTCGAAACTTTGTGATTTAAATGATTTCAATATTTATGCCAAAAAGTTCATCTCTATTTTCTTGAAGAGATGCTTTTTAGTAGATTGAGTTATGTGTTTGTCTTTATGACTATATTGCTTGCTTGGAGTTCGTGCGGAGGAAGCGTGGACTGCAAATATGATGTATATATATGTTGTCTAGGCTACCTCTATAACAACTCCAAGCAAGCAATATTGTCATAAAGACAATGACATAACTAAATCTACTATAAAAGCATGACTTTGGGTAAATTAGAGATGAACTTTTTCAAATTAATAATGAATAAGTACTCTTTGTATTATAATTTCACATTTGTAATATATTCATTGCTATAATTTACTGTGAAGATTTATGGAATTGTGTTCTCGAACTTGTTCAATGGAACTTGTGGTTGTAGTAAGTGAGAAATTTACCCTCTTGTATTGTAAGTTGTGATGTATTTAGAAAATTACGGTTGTTGATCGTTACTTGTGTAAGTTGTGATGTATTGTGTATAGAGGGTACGGAAAAACAAAAAAACTATTTAAAAAAATTTAGGCATATCACAACGGTTCTTACATTAGAACCGTCGTCATATGCCCCCGCCTACGATACGTATGACAACGGTTCTAGTATAAGAACTGTCGTCATAGTTAATATATGATGACGGTTCTTACATCTGAACCGTTGTCATAAGTGACATTTAACTACGGTTCATAGTAAAGATGGTACATACAACGACGACCACATACACGACGCCTGATTAATCGTCGTTAAAGTTCATTTTTAACCGTAGTTAAATGTGGTTTCGTAGTAGTGTTGTGTTCTATTTTTCCCAATTATGCTTCTTTCAGTCCGAATTCGTCGGATCTATTGATGTTTTAGATGGAATTTTACAATATCCAATGGGACCCACAATGGACGATGTTGCTCGGTGGGGGCCACAACTACCTGCTTTGATTTCATGGTGGCAGCTGGTGGAACGGATCCGAGAGGGGAGTTGTTCGGGAATAGGAGAGGGGAGCGTGGGAGTGGGAGTGGGAAGAAAGAGAATTTGGTCTTGGTGTTCGGTTTCCTCACACAACAAACAAGTACGCAGGTAGCAAAACAAAAAAACACCACACTAAAGGCAAAGTGCCTTTTTTTATTATAGGGAATATGACATTATATCTCGTTTGTGCGACATTATTTCTTCTAGACAAGAGCAGTGATAGGGTTTGTCAAGAGAGACAATGCAAGATGGGTAGGTGTTTAGTTTGAATTAATTTTTCTAATTATATTAGAAGTGATCTTCCTAATTTTATTAGGATTATGAGTTTGAATTATATTAGAAGTGGTTATCCTAGTTTTACAAGAAGTAGGTATTTTACATGTATACACAACCGTTTGGCATCTTGAGAATAATACAAGTATGAGAACAATTATTTTTGCACATCTAAAAGTTCCTCCATTATCTCAAAGTTCTTCATGGTATCGAGCCATAAAATAATCATGGCTAAAGAGAAAGGCAAAGAAGAGATTGAAGAAACTCGCCCATTTATTCCAAGTATCTCACCCGAACAAATTGAGAGGCTATTAAGTCTCATTAACACTTCAAAAAGAGGTGATGAAAAGCTATCAAGAAAAGATGATTATTACTAGATAGTCGGGCCTCCTGTCATATGACGGAAGACCTACACAAGTTAAAAGCTGTCTATGATATTCACCCAATACAGAGTTGGGATGCCTAACAATGAGACTAATATTACTAGTAAAGGTGGATGGGTGCAATTAAATTCGACAAATAATCTTTCATGATGTTCTATATGTACTTAGATTAAACTGCAGTCTTATTTCGTAGCCCAATTATTAATGAATTATTATGCACAATGACGTTTACTAATAAGTTTTGTGTGATAAGGATACCGATTCGAGTGGGTGAACAACGAAGTGGGGTCTATTTTTTCAAGGATGTTCAACCAAGTACAGTCCGAGTAAACAAAGTCATTACTAGAGATTTATGGCATCAATGGTTAGGGTATCCTTCTAAACAATTTATGTCCTCTTTTATTAGTAGTATTGGAGGTTGTGAGACTAAAATTAGTAATGATGTTTGCGATGTGTGTTCAAGAGCTAAATAGACTCGTTTACCCCTTTCCAATAAGTGAAAATAACGTTTCAAACTATTTTGATTTAGTTCATAGTGATATTTGGGGTCCATATCACACCAAGTCTCTATGTGGAGCTCACTACTTTTTGTCTATTCTTGATGATGCTAATAGGGGGACTTGGGTATATTTAATGAAATAAAAGAGTGAAGTTTCCCAACTAGTCATAAATTTTTGTCATATGGATAAAACTCAATTCAATACCCAAGTTAAGATTATAAGAAGTGACAATGAAATTGAGATTACTTCTAGGCATATGAAAAATTTTATGGGGAGCAAGGAATAATACACCAAACTAGCTGTGTGGCAAGACTACAATAGAATGGTAGAAATAAAAGAAAGCATCGTCATATTCTAACTACTGCTAGGGCACTTCGATTCCAAGCCAATGTACCTCTAGAATTTTGGGGTGAATGTGTGTTAAGTGCAGCTTACCTAATAAATAGAACTCCTTCCAAAATGCAACAAGGCAAGACTCCATATGAGTTTTTGTTTAAGTCTAAACCCACATATGAGCACATTAAAATTTTTGGGTCATATGCTACATGTATAAAAGGCAAAAGGATAAGTTTGCTACTGGTAGTCAAAAGTACATATTTGTGGGTTACCCTTATGGGAAAAAGGGTTGGAATATTTATGATATTGAGACTGATGAAGTTTTTGTGAGCAGAGATGTAATTTTTTATGAAGAAAATTTTCGTCATGCTAATCTTAAAGAAAAAGGAAAGAAAGGTGAGGAGTTGAGAATCATGGACCACAACCTACCAAACTCAAACATAAGTCTAGACCTTCAAGAGTTGGGCAAGAGTACTAAGCCCGACGAAATAAGGGAAGTGAAAGAGCTTGGCCCGCGAAGTAGGAAGGAAAGGCACTCGGAGCAAGAAGAAATCGGGTAGGCCCAGTCATTGCCGAAGCCGCCTAGCTAGAGCAAGAAGAAACCGGGTCGCATTTAAGTAAAACACAGGCCCAAGCGACGCCGACCCGTCACCCGACATTCGTCGACTGGAACATGGGCCAGCGACTTCGACCCATCTACGTGTGAGTCCGCAAAACCTCCGGGCAAGCCCACAGATAGGGGAGCAACCAAAATATTTCTAAGACTGATATTCTAGGTCGGGCAAGGCACGAAAGGAAGTTCCCAAGCCATATGTAGGATTACATTTGTTGTACAGCTCGACCAAAAGGCCCGTCTTTGTCTTTACCTCTACAAAATGTAACCTCGGGTAAACTGTATCCCATAACTAATTATATCACTTGTGCTAATTTTTCACATGCACATCAAAATTATCTTGCTGTTATTACAAAGATTGTTGAGCCTAGGTATTTTTATGAAGCCGTAAAAGATGTTAGGCGAGAGAGAGGCAATGACGAAAGAAATCGAGGCCACTGGAGTCAAATAAGACTTGGACAGTAGATGATCTACCTATTAACATGAAGCCGATAAATTTCAAGTGGGTGTACAAGGTGAAGTACAATTCAGATGGGTCCATTAAACGCCATAAGGTGCAACTTGTGATTCGAGGAGACGAACAAATTGAAGGATTTGATTACTATGAGACCTTTGCTCATATAGCCAAGATGGCTAGTGTAAGGTGCTTTTTATCTTTAACAGCACCGAAAGGATGGGAACTACATGAGATGGACGTGAATAACGCCTTTCTACACGGAGATTTAGATGAAGAAGTTTACATGAGAATGCCTCCTGGATTTAGAACTTCGGGTTCCAACAAGGTATGCAAGTCGAAGAAGTCTCTTTATAGACTTAAACAAGCGTCACAATAGTGGTTTGCCAAACTCTCATCCAAATTACATAATTATGGCTTTGTTAGGTCATATGCAGACTATTCCTTATTCACATACAATAAAGATGGCATATTCATGGGGTTTCTAGTGTATGTAGATGACTTGGTGCTTACAGTAATAATACCCAAGCATGTGCTCGAGTTTAAAGAATATCTCGACAATTGTTTTCATATGAAAGATTTGGGTTCCCTCAAGTATTTTCTTGGGATTGACGTTTATAAAAGCTCAAAAGGGTTATTTTTAAGTCAAAGGAAGTATGCGCTTGAGATAATTGAATAATGCGGGCTACTCGGGGCAAAGCCAACAGAGTTCTCGATGGAAACCGGTCATAAACTCGCACCGGCTAATGGACCAGCTATTGATGATCCGACAAGGTATAGAAGACTAGTTGGCGGACTTATATACCTAACCCTTACAAGACTAGAATTATGATATCCGAAAGGACATCCAGGACAAGATATTTTGTTGAAAAGTGATTCGGATATACAAGTTTATGCCTACTATGATTCGAGACTGGGAGCATGCCCTATTACTAAAAGGTCTTTAACAAGATACTTCGTTACTTTAGGTGGGTCACCTATTTCTTGGAAAACAAAAAACAGAGTACGGTGTCTAGGTCATCTGCAGAAGTGGAATATCGAGTTATGGCGATGGTAACTAGTGAATTGATTTGGATAAAATTGTTCTTGGCATCTCTAGGAGTATTCCTTCAAAGACCAATGAAGTTATACTTGTGATAATCAAGTTGCGTTACATATCGTCAATAATCTAGTTTTAATGAAAGGACGAAACATATAGAAATTTATTGTCATTCTATTCGAGAACACCTTATATAGCTCGCGATTTAGAGACAACATATGTGCTTTCTAAGTATCAACTTGCCGACATCGTCACCAAACCACTAGGAAAGCGTGAATTTTTATTTTTACAAAACAAGTTGGGCATTATTGACTTACATGCTCCAACTTGAGGGGAGTGTTAAGGAAACCAAGTATTTTGTTCGATTTAGGAGACTAAATATACCTTTAGTTTGAATTAATTTTCCTAATTATATTGGAGTAGTCTTCTTAGTTTTACCAGGATTAGCGATCTGAGTTATATTAGAAGTGGTCATCCTAATTTTACTAGGATTAGGTATCTTACATGTATAAATAGTTATTTGGCATCTTGAGAATAATATAAGTATGAGAATAATTATTTTTCACATATAAAAATTCCTCCATTATCTCAAAGTTCTTTAGTAGGGAAATTAATCCAAAATCCAAACCAGATGACTCGTACATATAACAGACCCCATATTCAAAATAAGGCAGCCCAAAAATAGCCTAGAAATTCAAATCGTCCTAAACCAAATTAAACTCACTGATAAATTTCTAACAAATTATTTCTTTTTAGAACACAAGCTAATTAGACTAAATATCGATGACATAAAGTCATCAATTAACCCGAAACATAAATCTTTCAAAATTAACTGATCCATACCCAAAGAGGACATGTTTGCTGGGTCTTAGTAACCTAACACTGCAGTTTTAGTTTGCGTGTGGGTAGGTGCATCTACAAATAAAGAGTGCGAAAAACAACAGACATTCAAAGACCGTGTAATCTAAACAGAACTTCCATGAAAGGCTGATCACTACTATTTCCAAGAGCTAGTTGGTGCGGAATGCATCAGCGGCACGATGAAAAGGACAATTAGAATACGATGTTTTAACTAAAATCACGATAGATGTTTTTTTTTTTTTGTTTTGTTTTTATAAGGTTTTGAGAATTGAGTTTTTTCTTTTTTTTTCCCTTTTGCACGATCTATAATTGGACAGATGTATTTCATTTTGTGGTTTCCAAGGTAATATAATACTCCAATGGGAAATCTTTCTTTTTGAAAAATACTCCTTCATTTCAAAATATTTTTATTTTTAGATGTGAGAAAATATTAAGAAAATATAAAATTCATCCATAAAATTTAATTAAAAATTAAGTGGCCCAAAGGGTTTATTAGAAATGAAAAAGAAATTAATAAAAAATAAGGAAAAAAAGCAATGAACAAGGATATACTTCCTCCGTTTCAAAATACATATTGTTTTAAGGTTATGCGGTAATACTAAGGAAACATAAAATTCATGACAAATTTTAAGTTAAAAGACCAAATTGCCCCTATATTTCATTGAAAATAAAGAAAATTAATGAAAAAGAGAAGAGAACAAGACAATTAATAAGGACAAAATAGGTCAACTAGTAATTAATATGTTATTGGAATTGTAAAGTGACAAGTATTATGAAATAAGAAAAGTTAGTTAAAGTGACATGTGTTATGAAACAGATGGAGTAATTAATAAATTAGTCGTTAATATATCATTAAAATTGTAAAACGATAAATATTATTAAATAGAAAATATTAATTAAAATAATATATATTGTGGAATGAAAAAATATAATTAAATAATAACTCAAGTATTATTATGTGTTTTCGATCAAGGAATCTCACATTGACAACGCGCATTATTATTTACACAAATTCGTCCAAAAAGGGGCTGCTAGAGTCGATGTAAAGGTAGACTCGGCAAAGCCGATCCGAACCGAACGGGTCAACCCGAACGACCGAAACCGAAACCGAAACGACATCCGAAACAAATGAACCGATTTTGACCCAAAACCGAAATGAACCGACCCAAACAAACCCAAACCGAATCGACTCGAAATGTAATGAACCCGATTCCGACCCGAACCGAAATGACCCGAACCGAAACCGAACCGACCCGAACCGAATTAGACCTAAATCGATTTAAACAGAATAAAAGTGACCTAACCCACAATTTTTTTTTGTTGGGTCTCTCGGGATGGATTTTTGTGCCTATAGTGGTGCAATTTTTTTGGTGGGTACAATTTTGAATCGATTTTGACCCAAAAAGTGACCCGATTACGACTCGAAGTTGACTCGATCCGAAATTAACCCGAATCGAACCCGAACCTGGCCCGAAGAGATTGACTAGAAGTTGACCCGAACCGAAACCGAACGAACCCGAACGAGATCAACCCGAAGTTTACCCGAACCGAAGTTGACCCGAACCCGAAACCGAACCGGATCGACTCGAAGTTAACCGTAACCGAATTAACCGGAACCGAATGACCCAATTGCCGTGTATATGTGAAGGTGCTCACAAAAGTTTGAAATTGCTCTTGGTTTCCAACACAAGGCTCTTTCCCAATATTAATTTTGAATTAAGCCTAACGTCAAGAAAGAAAAACTCACATCAAATAATCGAATGCGAGCTTGTAAAGAAATTTGATGGTTAGAGCATTTTGCATTGGTGGATTATGAGTTTCACAAAATTTTTAAGTGATTTGATCATTTTCATGCAGTGCAAGATTGTTGAACTACGAGGAAGAGTTGCTCACTTGAGTGCTCGAATAACCATTCCACTCACATGCCCATTTCAATACATTTTTGGAGTCTGTTCGAACTAGTGTTTATAAAAGCGTTTATAATCGCTAACGGCTAATAGCAGCTCATAACCGCTCATATAACAACTTATAATAGCTCATAACGAGTTAGTTATAACCACTATAACAGACTACCCACTATAACAACTAATCATAACCTCATATAATTATTTATTATTGTTATAGGTGAACTAAAGTGGCAAGCGACCCTCGCTCCCTAAGGTATCTCATGGGGTGGGCCTTAGCATGCTTTTTCCCTTGTAAGAATTTAGGGTTGTATTCATTACCAATTGTAAAAACATTAGGCGGTTGCTCGCACAATATAGCCTTGTTGTCCCTTTTCTTTAGCTTTGCATAACTATCTATTGATAACTTTATCTATTGATTTACAAGATGAGTTATGCTATACATTTTTCGTATTTCTTTTACCCCAAGCCAGGCTTTGTATCTTCATTGTTATATCCCCCTTGATGCCCTTGGCGATGACAGAATAATCCTTGTTAATATTGCTGAATATTCTCTCGGTTTGTAGCTGTCCAAATGGCACAGATTCATCGTAGCCACGCCTGCCCTCATCAGCTTTTTCCTCCATGCTTCACCCTTCATATTCAGCATCTTCCGGAGCCAATGCCATAGGTTCCTTCCATTCATATGTACTCCACTCTTGTTGGAGAGGTCTTCCCTTAGGTATATAACAAGTTCACAGTCATAGAACAAGTGTTCTAAGGACTCTTCTGTCTGTATTGCATATACCACACTTTGTGTCAATATGAGGGATAAATTTTCCGAGTCTTGTTCCGACTGGTAGTTTCTTATTCGTTAGGATCCAATATGGGAAGGCATGTCTAGGTATATTTTCCCTGGACCACATTGTACGCGTCCAGTTGGGTTTATTGTTGAGGTTCGGTCTCCATAAGTATCCTTCCTTCACAGAGTATGTTGGTTTCTTTCTATACCCCCAGCTCCATTTCCTAGTATCGGCGTTCCCCATTTGAAATGATCTTTGATGAAGCATATCTTTTTCCAATACCAGCGTACATATCTTCTCGATATATAGTCCCACCAGGTTTGTGTTCCGAGGTATCTCTCGTGGACCCATTTCACCCTCAACACATCCTTCTTATTAGCCACGGCCTACACCAATTTTGCTGCACAAGCTTCACTCCATATATTGATATTTTTGATCCCTATTCCACCATATGATTTAGGCATGCATGTATTTTTCCAAGCTACTAAGTGTGATTTTTGTGCTCACTATCAGCCCCCTAGAGGAAGTTTTTGCATTTAGAATTGACTTGTTTTAAAACTTCTTGAGGTAACACAAATATTGAAGCCCAAAATTGAAGAGCCCCATGCAAACTGAGTTTATCAGGGTATCTCTTCCAATATAAGAGAGATTTCTAGCTTTCCATGTCTCGCAATCTGGTTGTGATTTTATCCACCAACATGGAGCATTCTGTTTTGCTAAATATGCCTGTATTAATAGGTATCCCCAGGTATTTAACTAGAAGTTTGCCCTCCGAAAATCCTGTTTTTCCACAATCTGCTGCTTCCCGCTTCTTGGTTTCCGGTACCCCTACCACAATGATAACCGATTTTTGCTTGTTGATTTCCAACCTAGAGGTAGCCGAGAATTCTTGCATGGTCTGTAAAATTAACTCCACTAATTGCATTCTTGCAGCACAGAAGATTATTAAATCATCCGCAAACATAAGATGATTCAATCTCGATCCGGAGCATTTAGGGTGAAATCTGAAGTTGTTGTGCATTACAACTTTTGTTAGTAATCTTGACAAGTATTCCATTACAAGGACAAAGAGTAGGGGGGATAACGGATCCCCTTGTCTAAGGCCTTTTCCACCTTCAAAAAACCATGTGTGCCCCCATTCAATGAAACGAGTGTAAGAGGTTGAGGTTACATAAGCCATTACCCATTTGATGAATTCGTTGGGGCTTCAGTCTTTTCAAGACTTCCTCTACAAACTCCCAATGAATCTAGTCGTAAGCTTTTTGCATATCTATTTTGAATAAGCATCTGGGTGAGATATTAGCCCTTTGATACCCTCTTGCAATCTCTTGGCAAAGTAGCACATTGAAGAGGAGTTCTCTATTTCTTAAAAAGCCCCCGACTTGGATTAACTATTGCCGACATCACCGTGTTGAGTCTCATGCATAAGAGCTTAGCAATGCATTTGTAGGTAAAATTACAACAGGAAATGGGTCTAAATTCATATGCTTTTTTAGGACATGTTACCTTGGGGAGTACCACCAAATTTATAGTATTCCAACTTTTGTGCATTTTTCCTTGCTTGAAAATCTCTTGCACAGCTTCTATTACCAGTCTCCATGTGTCTATCCAACTATCTTTACAGAAAGCACTACTCGAATCCATTTAGTCCTAGGGATTTTTCAAATGGGATGATGAAAATCATCCTTTTTATTTCTTCATTTGTGAATGGTTTGCTTAGCTCCATTTTCTGGTCAATGTTCGAGTCGAAGACTCGGGTATAACTCTCTTTCTCTCTTAGGTTTTGATTCTAAGACATTATGAGCTTTATAGAAACTAGTATCTAAGTTTTCATTCCGTTCGACTAACTCATAAAGCACTTTATTGCATATCTCTTACTTGCGTTTCGACTTACTCGGACATCACTCAAAATCATCGCATGTTCAAATAATTTCTCTAACACATTTATTCCGAGCAATGACTTTGTAATTCAAGTTAAAACGAATTACAACGTTAATTCTTTATTCTAAATCAGTTTATTTATGGAGAATTATTTGAATGAATTAAGTTCATGTATCTTGATATATTTTTCTCTCTAACTTGATAATTTGAGGTTTAGCTCAAGATGGAATATGAATCTAATGGATATTAGACTCGGAAAATTCTTTTAGGCCAAAGATAATTAAGCACTTAATTACTCGATTTAATTATTATCTATGCCTAATCTTGGACCAAAGTATTTTATACTTCGAGAACCAATGTGGTTTGTTTTTGTAGGTTATTCAAACAAGTCTAATCTACTTTTGAATTACAAAAGCAACCGGTTTCTATCCGTTAAACACCAGTAGACAAGAATTAGCTACTTCGGACAAGGTTCGATACACCGTGTTAGGGTTGTTTGTTTCTAAAATTGGAAAACTCTAACTCTAGGTCTAATGGTTTTTCCACCTTAATTTTCACTCACCATCAATTGATTGGACCATCTTTCAGAGCCTAGAGCTATTGCACAACATTCACATCCCAACGGATCTTTTCTAAGTGACTCATAATAGTCGTTACAATGGCTAGTGAAGATTTCAGTCCGTAAACAAGATTCAACGGTCATTCTAATTGGATGCTTATAAATAGAAGCCACTCCACAAGACTCGAAGATTACTGGAATTATTGTTGAGCATATTGCCTAACACTTGCTTAGTGCATTCTTACTCAATCTTCTACTTACAACTCCTAATCTATATTTCATATTTTTTGAGTTGTAAAGAAAGTCTTGTAATCAGTTACATTCTTTTCTTACTTTCTTTGTAAGTCCCTTGACTGAACTGTAAGGGTTTAACTCAGCTCGGTTGTACCTGATTGTAAAGGTTAACTCAGTTAGGAAGTATTAAATCGGATAAGAGAACTTCGTGTCTAGGAAAATCTTGTAAGGAATTATTCAAGGGAGCAATTCTGGTTAAAGTCAGTCCTTTGTAATTGAGGATTCAATTAGTGGATTTGACTTGGTGCTTGGATTGGCACTCGTCCGTGGTTTTCTCGCCCCATGAGGGTTTCCGCGTACTTCTATGTGTTTATCTTTCGAATCCAATCTAGACTCGGAATCTACTTTAGTTAAGTTATGTACAAAAAGTGTTTAATTTTATTTAAATTTCTTCATCTCCTTATTCACCTCCCCTTTAGGGTGACTTAGACTCTCCAAGAGTAAACCTTCAATTGGTATCGAGTCTAGCCTTTCAAGAGCATCTCACAATCCAAAGGTCTAAAGATCGGATGACTCGGAACAAAGGAGAGTTCGATGAAGGAAGATCATCTACCAGGCCACCTAAGTTCAAGGGGTCAAACTTTACGCATTGGAAGAAGATAATGGAATGCTTTTTGATGGACAACGATGAAGATGTCCGGAACATCATTCAAGAAGGTAACTACATTTCAAAGAAGGTGGATGGTGCAAGATCCGTGTCTAAAGAGAAATCTGAGTTTACCATGTAAGAGATTGAAAAGTTTAGAAAGAACTTCAAAGCTGTGAGCACATTAATGTGTGCCATCAGCTCGAAAAGAACAATAGAGTCTCTGCTCGTGACATAGCCAAAGAGGTGTGGGACACCCTTGTCAACACCTATGAAGGAATGAGTCAACTGAAATAGTTGAAGATAAGTCAATATCTTCACAAGTATGAGCTGTTCAAGATGGAGCCGGAAGAAAACATCACTCGGATGTATGTTCGGTTCACAAAGATTACTAATAATCTCAAATCTCTGGGTAAAAAGATCTCTCATGAGGAAATGGTTAGAAAAATTCGAGAAGTCTACCAAAGAGAAGATGGGATCCCAAGGTGACAACCATTGAAGAGGCTCGGAATCTCTCGCAGATAAAGCCGGATGAGCTCATTGGGAAGTTGCTTACTCATGAGATTCATATGGAGGAAAAGGATGTCGAGGTCGGCACTAGAAAGAACATTGCGCCGAAGGCCTCGGAAGCGGACGTCAAAGTTTGAGCTCCTCAAAATTAGAAGAAGATCCTATGGCGCTCATTGCCCTTAGCTTTACACTACTAGAAACACTGGATTTTGTGACCGCCAAAATTGGTCACAAAATGGCAAATTTCGGTCACAAATTGGTTTTGTGACCGATTTCGACAGATCCGAAAACCCCTCGTTGGAAATGGAATTTGTGACCGATTTTGGGGGTATGAAAACCCCTCGTCGAAAAAGCTCGATTCGGATCGAGACCGAATAGGGAGGGAGGGAGGGAGGGAGGGGGACACACCTGCCATCGGAGTCGCCGACCGTCGCAAGCGTCGCCGGGCACAATGACGCCTCGAAGGTGAAAGCAAGTGAGAGAAAAAGAGATGCAGCGTGAGAGACAAGTGTAGGGGACACACCTGTCACTGTCGTCGCCACTCAGCCGCGAAGCTTCGGCCGCAACAGGCATCGCCGGGCAGAATGACGCCCGACGGTGAGAGAGAGAGATGAAGGGCGAGAGGCTGCTGCGAGGGTTTGTTTGGTATGAGAGCTTTAAAACTCAATAATAGGTAATAAAGTAGCTTAACCAATTTTGTGACCATAATTAAATTATTTTATGGCCACAAAATTAGTCGCAAAACTTTAAAAATTTTAATTTTGTGATTGATTTTAAATTGGTCATAAAAGTAATCATAAAATGTGACCGAATTTCTTACTACCGATAATTTGGTCATAAATTGTGACCACTTATAAGTGGCCACAAAAGTGGTCACAAATTGTGACTGTTTTTATTCGGTCACAAAATTACGGTCACAAAATCTAGTATTTCTAGTAGTGTCAAGAGAATGATGAAGTATAAAAAATGGGAAAAGAGGCCAAAGGAAGTTTTTTATAAGAAATATAAGAAGGACGAGAAAAGGTAAATAATCATCCCCTTCAAAGTTATCTTTAACTAAGAACTCTAGTTGCTTTGAATGTGGCGATAAGGAACACATAGTCAAAGATTGTCCCAAAAGAAAGGACAGAAAGAAGAAAGTTATGATGGCTACCTGGAGCGATGATGACTTATCTAAAGAAGATGACTCGATGACTCAAAGTGTCTCATGGCATTGATCGACTCGAAGCCGAATCCGAGTCGGACAATGAGAACTCGGATATTGAGGAGGTAATTGAATACGTCCTTAAGTTCTTTAAAGCCGATTTAGCTAGATATATTTTCACTTTGGAAGAAAAGTCCAATTCTGACTCTTCTTAGTTCAAAGAACAACTTGAGTTTCTTATTGTTGTGAGCAATGCTTTAAAACCGAGTTAGAAAACTTGAGACAAAATCCGAAAGTACTCAAGACCAGGTGCTCAAAACAATGAGACCGAGTTTGAGTCACTCAAAACAGACAATGAGAAACTAAAAGGAAGCTCAAGGAGTCTCAAGAGCTTGTTTTGAAACTCACTCAAGGTCAAAAACCTTGATCTTTTACTCGACTCTCGGTGTGTCTCATTTAGGAAAGAAGGACTTGGTTACAATGTCGAAGATGAATCTAATTCCTATTCCAATCTTTTCAAAACTAATTCTAGAACTCGTAAAGTTCAAGAAGGCTGAGCATGGTCCCATTCATAAAAATGAAAAGAGGACAGAGCCCATACCAGTTTACAGGAAAAGGCCTTCTCCACTGTTTACAAAAGAAAAGATTTTCAAAAGAAAGAGACACAGACTTAGTTTTCTAGAAGGAAGACTCGGAATCAGACTAGACCCAAAATCATTCAAATTTGGGTTCCCAAGAGTGCTCTTCTTCGAAAAGGACCACAAGTAAAGGGAGTTACTAGGTTTGTAAGAGGAAGTGAGAAGGGTTAGTTTGTTTTTGTTTTGGAGTAACTCGAAGAAGAAGGGTCAGTGGTACTTGGACAAGTGGATAATCATGCCACATGTCGGGTGGTTCAAGACTCTTTTCTAAGTTAGAAGATTTGAAAGGAGGTAAAGTCATATTTGGACAATAACAGAGGCAAGATAGTAGGGATTGGTAAAATTGGTGAAGGAAACAACTCAATCAGTCCAGTCTACCTTGTCAAAGGGCTGAAATAGAATCTCCTCAAGCATCTCTCGGTTATGTGACAAAGGTGTAGAGGTAATATTGACTTAGACTAACTGGTACATTTCTGATGCAGCCACCAAAGAAATTGAGCTCTCAAGTCCGAGGTCGGGTAACACTTATGATATCCCTCTCTCGCATTCAAGTCGAATTTATCTTACTTGAAAGCATCTTTGAATTATGATTCATGGACTTGGTATCATAGACTATGTCATATTAGCATGCATACTATGAAGAAACTTGCATCTTATGGATTGGTTAGGGGATTGCCTAACTGTGAATTTAAGAAAGATAAAATCTGTGAAGCATGCACGAAAGGAAAACAAGTCGGATCATCTTTCAAACCACTCAAAACCGTGTCCACATCAAAAGTACTTGAATTAGTTCATATGGATTTGTGTGGTGAAATTCTCGTGAAAAGCCTTGGAGATAAATCATATGTACTTGTCATTGTTGATGATTTTTCATGATTTAGCCGGGTCTGTTTTCTCAAGAACAAGAGTGAAGCCTTCAAAGAGTTCACTAAGATCTGCAGGAAAATTGAAGTGGAGTCTTAGATTCGGATCGAAGGATTCAAACTAACCATGGAAGGGAGTTCAACTACTCGGAATTTGTAAATTTCTATGACAAGAATCACATCTCCCACAACTTCTCTACACCAAGAACTCCTCAACAAAATGAAGTAGTGGAGAGAAAGAACAAAAATCTTAAATAGATAGGAAGGACTATGATGATTGAAAATGATCTACCTTACTATTTCCGGGCTAAGGCGATCAACACAACAAACTACACACTCAATAGATGCCTCATCGGACCCATTCTGAAGAAAACACCCTATGAGCTATACAAGGGAAAGAAGCCCAACATCTCCTATTTCAGACCATTTGGGTGTAAGTGCTTCATTCACAACAATGGTAAGGAGCATCCGATTAAGTTTGATGCTAGGTCGGATGAAGGTATATTTCGGGTTATTCATCTCATAGTAAAACTTATTGTGTATTTAACAAAAGGACTAACAAAGTGGAAGAAAGTATCCACGTTGTCTTTGATGAGATTGATCTTGGCAGGATAAATGAATCCATATTCTTAGATCTCAGAGCTTAACAGAGATGAAGACGCCCTTGTTGAAGCCGAGCTCGAAAGAGTCAAAATAGAAAGACCGAGGAAACTCAGAACGGGGCAACTCGAATGTTGTGACTCGGATTAAACAAGTTCATGAGCCAGCTCGGAATGCTAAAGTACAAGTCGATACGAGAGACTCAGCAAGACCAAGCATTTGAAGACTAGCCTATTCAACCAAAAACTTGGTGAATCAAAGGACAGAAGAGCTTTCAAATATGCATCCAATCACCCACTTGAGAATATACTTTCGACATCAACAAGTGGGGTAAGAACTCGATCTTCTTTGCCTAATCTGTGTGCATTTTCTGCATTCATATCATTAACGGAATTCAAAAATGCACTAGAGGCCCTAAATGAACTTGAATGGGTAGAGGCCATGCAAGAAGAGCTTAATCAATTTGAAAGAAACCATGTCTAGACTCCGACCAAATGTCCTTTTGACCACCCAATCATAGGAACCAAATGGGTTTTCAAGAACAAACTAGATGAGAAAGGGTTGGTAGCCAGAAATAAGGCTAGACTAGTTGCTTAGGGCTACAACCAAGAGGAAGGAATTGATTATGGGGAAACCTTTGTACCTGTTGCTAGGATTGAGGCAATCGAATTCTGTTAGCATTTGCATCTAACATGAACATCAAGCTTTATCGGATGGATGTCAAATGTGCTTTTCTCAATGGTTTTATTCAAGAAGTTTATGTTGAGCAGCCCCTAGATTTGAAAACTCAGAATTTCTAAATAAGGTTTTCAAGTTCCAAAAGGCTTTATATGGTCTTAAACAAGCTCCCTGAGTTTGTTATGAAAGACTTAGTAGTTTCTTGGTCGAAAAATGATTTCAAAAGAGGTTAGATTGACAAAACACTTTTCACCAAAACCAAGGGGAATGATTTTCTTATCATTTAGATTTATGTTGATGACATCATTTTTGGAGCTACTAATGAAACTCTATGTCAAGAGTTTTCCGAGTTAATGAGACAGGATTCCAAATGAGTATGATGGGAGAACTCAATTTCTTTCTTAGTATGCAAATCAAACAAGATAAAGATGACATTTATGTTCATCAATCTAAGTATACCAAGGAGTTATTGAAGAAGTACAAGCTACAAGATGTGAAGCATGCAAGCAATATCTATGAGTAGTAGTTTGAAACTGGACTTAGACGAGAAAGGTAAAGTCGTAGATCGGAATCTCTACAAAGGTATGATCGAATCTCTACTTTATCTCACATCTAATAGGCCCGATATCATGTTCGAGTGTCTGCCTTTGTGCAAGATTGCAATATAATCCAAAGGAATCACATCTCACTGCGGTGAAGAGATTTTTTAGATATCTTACAAGGACTCAAAATCTTGGTCTATGGTTTTCAAAAGACTCGGAACCGGCTCTCATTGGATACTCGGATGTCGATTATGCTTGGATGAAGACTCGGACTCTATACTTACACATTTTCTAAGTTCCATCTAGGAATCAGGTATAAGATCTCCTCTCTTATAAGGGTTTGACTTCAAGTCATTCCATGCACCTTAGAAACTTTTCTGAGTGATATAGCATTATTCCGAGTGTTCTAGAAATTATTCATATGTCTTTGTGTGACTCGATCGACTCGTAAAGCATACTTGTACTAACTCGGTTATGGGTTACTCAACACTCGAATTATTGCATGTTCAAACACTCGTATTCACAAACATAAACTCGAGTCCGACTTCATGTTCCAGGAATTACAATGTTAATTTTCTATTCTAAGTCAGCTTGTGTTGTTTGAACTTTGTTTTAGATCAAGTTCGTTCACTCGATATTCTTTATCTAACTTGATTCTTTTTAGATCGACTCATTTGGAATTTTGAGTATCATGGATATTAGACTCAGAAAATTCCATTCCTTTTCCGACTCGGATAATCAGTCATTTAATTATCTTAATTATATCATTATCTCGTGTCTAACCTTGGACCAAAGTATTTTATACTTTGAGAACCAAATTGATTTGCTTTTGTAGGTTATTCAAACGAGGCTATCCTATTCTTACTGCAAAAGTAACCGGCTTCAAAAACGTCAAATCACTAGCGGACAAGGCTTTTTCCACCTCCGACTAGCCCCGGACATTGTGTCGGGATTGTCTATTTCCAAAACTGGAAATCTGCAACACTAAGCTCAACGGTGGTTTTCACCTTATTTTTCAAGACACCACCGAGTGGTTTTGGGACTTCCAAAGGAGTCAAGAACCGTTGCTCAACGTTCATATCTCAACGGTTATTTTCTCGAGTGACTCGGAAAATCCTTTATAACGGTCACAAAGGACCTCCGAGTAGAAGATGGACACAACGGCTAAGCTGCTTGGTCATCTATATATAGAAGCTAACTTTCAAGACTTGAAGATTATCGAATCTATTGTTAATACACATACTTGAACATAAGTCATTGTATTCATTCTCAATCTTCGACTTACAACTCCAATTCTGTATTTCATAACTTTCGAGTTGTAAGGTCTTGTACTCGATTATAAACACTTTCTTTCTTACTCTATAAGTAAGGTCCCTTGACCGAGCTGTAAGGGTTAACTCAGCTCGGTTGTCCCTAACTTGTAAGGGTGATCTCGGTTAGGAAGTACTAGATCGGATAAGATAATTTCGAGTCTAGGAAAAACTTGTAAGGAGTTGTCTAACGGAGCAACTCAGGTTAAGTAAGTCTACGGTATTTTGTGGACTCAAAATAGTGGATTCTACTTCGTGCTTGGATTAGCACGGTCTCGTGGTTTTCTGCCCCATGAGGGTTTCCACGTACTTTCGAGTTATTACTTTTATGAGTACATTCTAGACTCAAACAGCTTTGAATTCGTTTAATCTGTTTCCTCACTGCTACTCGAATTTTGAGTTTATGCTTTTCCGAGCGTATCCTTGCCGCCCACTCACATCGGATCCTTATTTGTTTTAATTTTCAAGCAAGTTTCCTCATCACCCTATTCACCCCCTCTAGGGTGATTTATACTCTCCAGGAGCAAACCTTAACTCGGATACAAGGTTGATAGAAAGAGAACATCAGGAGCATATCAATTTCGGGTCAATCCTTTATCTCCTGGCATTCAAAGAAACATAACTCGGTTGCTCTATCAACCGCCGAGGTTGAGTACATTGCAGCTTGAGCTTACCGTGCTCGGATTCTCCGGATCAAGCAACACTTGAAGGATCTTGGACTACCATTCACTTTTATCCCAATTAAGTGAGATAATCGAGTGCAATCAGTATCATTAAGAATCTAGATCAGCACTCAATGATTAAGCATATTGAGGCCAGGTATCATTTTCCGAGAGACCATTATGAGAAAGGTGATATTGAGCTTGAATTCATTCCTACTAAGTTTCAATTAGCTCATATTTTCACTAAGCCTCTTAGTGAGGATTAGTTTTGTTTTATTAAGAATGAGCTTGGCATGATTAATGCATGATTATATGATTTATTGTCCGAATTATTCTTGCATGATTATGTGTTACATATGTCTTGATAACGAATGGATCGGTTGACTCAAAGTGAGACTGAGCTGTGAGTTAACAGCTTTTCCGAGTGTTCTTAGTCACTTAGAAAAGATACTGAGTCGACTCAATTTATAAGTAATATGGACATCAAAATTCCGAGGTCATCTTTAGATAAATGGAGAATCTCATAAATGTTTTCGAAAACTCTTTCTTCTTTCTCTATCCGCCATGCGTTTCAATAAGAAGAAACGAGTTGTTAGAAGAAAGCTGTTGGAATACTAGCCGTTAGAGTATAGAACGACACAACGGTCTAAGAGCGTTGCTTGGTTTTCGGGTTAGAGTGAAGGTTGGAAGTCATTCTTTTCGCTATAAATAGCAGCCGTTCACCTTCTTTTGTTCACTTTACCCACTCGCTTACTTGCTCTCTTTGCTCTCGACTTCTCTCGCTCACTCGTGCATTCTCTCTCTCTCTCTCTTTCTGAATTCTTAATTCTCTTTGCTCTCATCTCTCAAGTCTCTCTACTTTCATTTACTCTCTTTCTCCAATCTTTCATCATGCTCGAAGAGAGGAACCATTCCGAAGTGGGTTCAGCCATAAAGAAGGCTCGAACCAAAGCTACTCAAGGAGGTACCTCGGGTCCTCCTAAACATTTTGTTGCCCAATATCTAACGTTGCATGACAAATTATTCTCCTCCACTTCTTTTTCATGGTTGAACCACATCAAAGATATTAGTGTGTACAACTACTTGGTCTTCTGCGAGTACATTTATCCGAACACGTTTTTGAGTTCTATTCAAATATGACCGTCTCTAAAAGGGTTATATCTTCTATTGTTCAAGAGAAGGTGGTTCGAATTAATCTTGCTCTTCTCCACCGACTCTTTAATATCAAATCTCTTTTTCTCAAATCCAACCCCGTACCCTTCACGTAAATCACCGACGATTTCTTTAATAAGTACGCCAAAGAAGTGCCTCGGACACACAAAAATTTCTCTCGTGACTTAGATAAGGTCGAAGCAAGGTCGCTTTGCTTCATCCTGATGAGAACTTTCTGTTCTCATCACTCTAGCAAGGAGAACACCAATTCTAAGATTCTCAAAGCTCTGTTTGATATTCTAGAGGGCTACAAAGTAGACCTTTTCCCAGCCATTCTTGAGCAAATGGCTTCGTGCCAGCTCACTCCAAGAAATCCACTCCTTTTCTTTTTGGAGCCTTTCCGAATGTTGTCTTCAAGTAGTTCAAGGTCCCTATTCCTACCGACCCTAATGCTTGCTCGGAAGCTGCTGTTTGTTAGGGTAGAAAAGAGCTATAGGGTTTAGGATACCGGGAAGTACAACCTGGTGTCTAGGTTCACGAGTCCGAGTTATCTCCTCCTCCTCGGACTCGGACTCCACTAGCAGCCTCCACCCCCGACTCCCGATCCTTCAACTTCTCAACCTCCTCCCTCTACTACGGTGTTTACTGAAATGGTCAACAAATGTGCTTCTTTTACCGAGGATTTTCAAGCCACTATGAAAATCTTCAAATCTTTTATTCCCAACTTGGTTCTCGCTCTAGAAAACCGCACAATCTCGGATTCGGGAGAACCAAGAGCCGATGTCCGAGCTTAAGGGATTATCCAAGAACAGCGAGATCAGATCCGCCACCTTCAAAAGCGCATATCAAAAGCTGCCAAGGACTTAGAAACATCTAATACTTCGAGGAGTCCTCCAGCCCGGCTAAGTTAGCTTTAGCTGAAGCTGAAAAAAGTCAGTAGAAGCGGTTGAGGAAGAAGCTCGAGGCCAAAGAAGGAGAAGTTGAGAAAAAGAAGAAGAAAAACAAGGGGAAGTGGTCTGCTCAACTTGAGGGCCGGGCGAAAAAGAACTAGAACCGATCTCTTTAGATCATGTTTTGAGCGGCTCAAAAGAGGCCGACAATGTAGGTCGATCAACCGCCCCGCCTCGAAGCACAACCAGCATTTGTCTTCAAGGAAGAAAAAGAGGCTAAGGATGATATTGCCTTGGTTCACGGACCAGGACCGAGCAGATTCCTGATATCCCGGTTTTGCAGCCTCCTCGCTCATCTCGGTCCAATGCAAACATACGAGCGAATGCACACTCGCATGCCCCTCCTCCTCCGGACAAGCTGCTCCTTCTTCTTAGTTATCTTAGATTTTTTTAACTCAGATTTTATTTTGACTTGTCCAATATCCGATGTACTTTTCTGCTACCTTCTCCCTCCCTTTGATGAAATCCATAAGGGGAGAAAATTAGAAACTTGGATGTTTGGTTTAGGAGAAGTTCTTTTCCCTTTTGTCCGAGTTTATTTAATTTTTTTTGTACATATTTATTTTCCGAGCAATGAATGCATTTTCTTTCTCCGAGCATATTCGTTTCGAGTTACATATTTTTTCTCCGATACTTAACTCTTTAACATATATGCTCTGGTTATGATTTTTCTTTGCTTTGATTCTTTATCTGCAAACCTATTCCGAGTTATGTCATGATCTAAGCTGCACCTTATAAGACTCTTAAGTCTCACTTAAGAACATATTGTTTCTTGCTCTCATCAATTCGTGATGAAAACTTATTCTTTGAACTAACAAGTCCTGTTCTAACCGACTCGAAAGCTCTTTCTTGCATATCTCTTACTTGTGTTTCGAATCACTCAAACATCACTCAGAACCATCGCATGTTCAAATAATATCTCAAACATTTATTCTAAGCATTGACTTTGTAATTCAAATTAAAATGAATTACAGCGTTAATTCTTTATTCTAAGTCAGCTTTATTTATGGACAATTATTTGAATGAATCAAGTTCATGTATCTTGATATATTTTCTCTTTAACTTGATAATTTGAGGATTAACTCAAGATGGAATACGAACCTCATGGATATTAGACTCGGGAAAATCTATTCTTTTAGGCTAAAGATAATTAAGTAAACACTTAATTACTTTGATTTAATTATTATCTGTACCTAATCTTGGACCAAAGTATTTTATACTTTGAGAACCAATGTGGTTTGTTGTTGTAGGTTATTCAAACAAGTCTAATCTACTTTTGAATTAAAAAAGCAACCGGCTTCTATCCGTTAAACACCAGCAGACAAGAATTAACTACTTACGGATAAGGCTCATACACCGTGTCGGGGTTGTTTGTTTCCAAAATTGGAAAGCTCTAACTCTAGGTCTAATGGTTGTTTCAACCTCGGTTGTCGATTACCACCAGTTGATTGGACCATCTTTTGGAGCCGAGGGCCATTGCACAACTTTCACATGCGAACGGATCTTTTATGAGTGACTCAAAATAGCCGATTACAACGGCTAGTGAAGATTTTAGTCTAGAAACAAGACTCAACGATCATTCTTCTTGGATGCTTATAAATAGAAATCACTCCATAAGACTAGAAGATTGCTTGGAATTATTGCTTGAATAAATTGCCTAACATTTGCTTAGTGGATTCTTACTCAATCTTCTACTTACAACTCCTAATTTGTATTTCATATTTTTGAGTTGTAAAGAAAGTCTTGTAATCAGTTACATTCTTTTCTTACTTTCTTTGTAAGTTCCTTGACCGAGCTGTAAGGGTTAACTTAGCTCGGTTGTCCCTGATTGTAAAGGTTAACTCAGTCGAAAGTATTAGATTAGATAAAGGAACTTCTCAATTTGGGAAAATCTTGTAAGGAATTGTTTAAGGAAGCAATTCTAGTTAGAGTCGATCCTTTATTATTGAGGATTCAATTAGTGGGTTTGACTTGGTTCTTGGATTAACACTGTCAATGGTTTTACGCCCCGGGAGGGTTTCCACGTACTTACGTGTGTTTATCTTTCTAAGTCTAATCTAGACTTAGAATCCGCTTTAACTAAGTTCTATGCAAAAAGTGTTTAATTTTATTTAAATTTCTTCATCACCCTATTAACCCCTCTCTAGGGTGGCTTAGACTCTCCAAGAGCAAAACTTCCCGGGCAATGTCCGAAGGTTTGCTCAAGGAGAGTCTCGAGTCACCCTAGAGGGGGTGAATAGGGTGATAGAAAATTCTTTCGAAAATACACACTTTTGCGCGAGAAAGAGGCAAAGACAGAATCCGAGTCTAATAACAGAGTCGAAAAGATTGGACTCGAAAGCAATGAATCGAAGAAGCAAGAGCACTAAGGCCGTCCGAGTCTAGAATGAACTCGAAAAAGAACACGGAGATTTTACGTGGAAACCCTCCTGGGGCGGAAAACCACGGCCCGTGTCAATCCGGACACGAAGTCAAATCCACTATTTTGAGTCCACAAAATACCGTGAACTTGACGTAACCCGAGTTGCTCCCTTAGACAACTCTATACAGATTTTCCTAGACTCGAAGTTACCTTATCCGATCTAGTACTTCCTAGCTGAGATAACCCTTACAGCTAGGGACAACTAAGCTGAGTTAACCTTTACAGCTTAGTCAAGGGACCTTACAAAGAATGTAAGAAGTGTTTGTAACTAAGTACAAGACCTTACAACTCGAAAGTAATGAATTACAGAGTGGGAGTTGTAAGTTGAAGATTGAGAGTAAATACAATAACTTTGATCAAGTAAGTGTATAGACAATATGTTCGGCAACCTTCAAGTCTTGTGAAGTGGCTTCTTTTATAGATAACCAAGCAGAGTAGCCGTTATCTTCATCTCGCTGACCGAGAGTCTTCCGTGACCGTTGGTAGAAGCTTTCGAGTCACTCGGAAAGTATCCGTTGAAATATGAATGTTGAACAACGGTTTAACTCTCTTGGAAGTCCCAAAACCATCGGTTGTGTCTTGAAAAATGAGGTGGAAACCACCGTTAGGCTTAGCGTTCCGAGCTTTTCCGGATATGGAAGCGGACAGCCTTCGACACAATCTTCCGGGACTAAAGCGAGGAAGGTGAAAAGCCATATCTCGCTGGTGATTTGACGTTTCGAAGCCGGCTACTTTTGTAGTTTGAAAAGATATCCTCGATTGAATAGCCTACAAAAGTAAAACACCTTTCGGTTCTCAAAGTATAAAATACTTTGGTCCAAGGTTAGACACAGTATAACAAAATAATTTTGAAAAATTACGCAATTGATTATCTCGAGTCGAAAAGAAATGGAATTTTCCGAGTCTAATATCCATGATACTCGAATTCCGTATGACTTAGTCTTAAGTAAAGAAACACGTTCTATAGCAAATATCAAAGTGAGAAAGAACTTGACTAAGCATGAAATGAACTATGAATGCTGACTTTGCAAACAATAGAGTAAATAACCACAAGTCGGATTCCGAGTGAGAAACAGCGGAATACTGGTATATTCAAAATGCGATTAATCTGAGTGAGAGTGGACTCGGAATAAAGAACCGGCTTTACGAGGCGCTAACCGAAAAACGATTAAAGAGATATGTGAAGGCCGAATCGCATAGAGAAGATACTTATTTAACTCAAGTAAGTTTCTAAGACACAGAGAATGCCTTGGAATCAAAACTCTATATGAATGACATCATTATACCCGATTCCTTTTGCATGACTCGTAAAGATATAGAGCGAGTGTCCGAGTCTTCAATCTCCCCTTTTGATAAAAGGCATTCCATACTTAAACAGTAAACTTTGTTAGAGGAAAACAGATTGATTCCGAGTAGTTTGATAGAAAGTAAGGCATATTGAATAGATCGAGCAATATACACTATATCGGAGTAAATTAAAGTATGCTTTAACTCATTAACTCGTAAAAGAAATAACTCGAAATGAATAAGGAAATGCATCGATTCATTAAAAAAAATTACAAGGGCTGAAAGAACTCCCCTAGACAAGACAACCAGTTTCGACTACATTTTCTCCCCCTTGCCTTTCAGCAAAAATAAGAAACAAAAAGAAGGGAGAAAAGTACAAGTAAAACACATAAGTTGTCCGGACAAAAAGAAAATTTTGAAGCGAAATTCGGAGACACCGAGGAATTGTGACTCAGTGCATGGCTCCAACTAGGAAGGAGTGGATTTCGAGTGGAGGCGGAGGTGCGCCGGCGCCGATACGATCTTGACGTTGTGCTTGAGCGCGCGAAGGGAGAACCGGAATAGTTCTCAAGGGCTCAGCTCCGAGGGGCCGACCCGGAGAGAGTGGATCGAGGGCTCTTCCCTTGGGACCTCGGGGGCTGGAGGGGCTGCTCCGGCCGACTCGCCTGGAGGAGCGAGATCTTCGATCCACTCGGACTCGCTGTCCGAGCCGAGTACAGACAATTTGAGCTTGGGGAGAAGTTGCCACGGCCTCTTCTTCCCTTTGCCCGGAAGGGCCTGCTTCGGCCGCGAGTTCCTCGGCGTCCTCCGCTGCATCTGTAGCTTCTTCCTCTGCTTCCTCGGCTTCCTCGCTGTCCGAGGAGGTCGGGCCTAGGCTCGAAGACGCCTCGGATGTGTCCGAGTCATCCGGGTCCTGAGCCGCCTTGGACCGCTCTCTCTCGAGGAGCTCAGCCAGCCTCCTTCTCGCTCCTTAACTCGCTCTCTCATCTCAAGAACGAGAGACTGCTGCTCTCGGATTTGGGACTCGACTCGATCTTTTGGTTGATGGTCGACCTCGAAGAACAGACTTGAAACCCCGAGCATGTCTCTCGAATTCGAAGACACAGAGGTGATCTTGTCCATGAAGACAGGGGACAAGAGGGCAGAGAGAGTTTTGGAATTACCGGAGGTGGAGGCACCACCAGGTGAAGAGGGAAGAGGAAGAGGGGTTGATTTCGAGTCCGAGGTGGAGAAGGAGGCCTCGGCTCCGAGTTGTGAACCCGCACACCGGGGTTAGTTTCCTAGTATCCATACCCCGGAGTTCCTTCTTGCCGACCACAATGGCCGCCTCGTACACCGCGTTAGGGTCGGAGGGAAGAGGAACTTGGAATTGTTTGAAGATAAGGGTGAGAAGAGCACCGAAAGGAAGGGAGGTGTTCTTCTTGCTCTGGAGTTGAGCCGGCACAGCGCCATCCGCTCAATGATGGAGGGGAAGAGGTCGACTTTTTATCCCTCCAGGATATCGAAGAGGGCTTTGAGGTGCTTGGAGTTGGGGTTCTCCTTGCTAGAATGCCGTGAGAAGAAGGTTCTCATCAGCAAGAAACACGTAAGCCTCGGCTTCGACTTCAACCGAGTCACGTAAAAGTTTTTCCGGACCCGTGGAACTCTTTAGCAAACTTTTCAAAGAAGTCGTCGGCGACTTCAAGTGAAAGGGATAGGGTTACTGTTCAAGAAGAGAGAAGAAACTTTGAACAATCAGTGAAGAAGAGAGGTGTTGATACTGAACAATAATGTTCGAACCCGAGAGGTTAGAACATTTTCTGAGTGGGTGAGATGAGTATAAAACTCGAAACGAGTTCGAGATAGATGAACTCGTTGAAGCACAAGAAAGGGTAGACTCCGGTGGTTTGGATATTGGACAACCAGGAGAATTTGGTTGTTGGGAAGAACTTGTCGTCCAAACGCAAGATGCTCGGGTGACAACGGGTTTAGAAGGGGTTGAGCTTTCCGGCTTGTTGGTGCGAGGCTTCTTAGAGGATGAAGAAACCCGAAAGTCGGGATGGTTTCCTCTTTTAGGCATGGTGAGAGAAGAAAAGATGAAGCTTTTCGAAAGAGAAAGAGAATGAGGTGTAGAAGAGAAGATAACGAAAAAATGGTAGAAGAAAGAGAGATGAGCAGACGAAAACTTACGAGAGAGAGAGAGAGAGAGCTTCTTCGACGTCCGCGGACGATCAGGGAACACTGTTCACGTAGTAAGCTTCCGTGAGAGGGTTTTCGTTTGAGAGGGAAGAAGTTTGAGAATACCGAGATGAAGATGGATAGTCATTATTTATAAAGAGTATGCGCGCCCGTTCACTATCCGTTAAGTAACTCCGTTCGACTCAGCCCGTCCATCGATCATTAATGCCCGGTGTGACGGTTCTTCTTCAACGGTTGAGATATCGAGTGGTTTAAAATCTGCGGTTATGATCCGATCGCAGCGCTCGAGAAAGAGAGAGAAAAAGGGTTTGAAATTATAGTTCGAAACTCTCCACTGTTCTAGAAATAGCTTCAGAAAATTTGATGTCCAAATTTCTCTTACGTCCGAGTTTGACTCGTAAAAATTTTTGAGTGACTCGAAACGCAGAAATGACTATTAGCCCAAGTATCACGTGATCAACTCGAACTAATGGTTATTAACAATGAAAGCACATGGCACGTAAATGTTCAAGAATCATAACACAAAACTAAGCATTTAACATACCAAGCTCATTCCGAATAAAATGTAATTGATCTTCACCAAGTGGCTTAGTAAAGATATCAGCTAATTGAAGATTAGTAGGAATGAACTCAAGTGTAATATCACCCTTTTCGAGTGATCGCGTAAGAAGTGATACCCGACTTCAATATGCTTTGTTTTTGAGTGCTGGACAGGATTCTTAGTGATACTGATTGCGCTTTGATTGTCACACTTGATTGGAACCGAGTTGAGAGATAGTCCAAGATCCTTCAAGTGTTGTTGTATCCAGAGAATCCGAGCGCAACAAGCTCCAGCGGCAATATATTCAGCTTCTGCAGTTGATAGAGCTACCGAGTTTTGCTTCTTTGAGTGCCGGGATATTAGGGATTGACCCGAAATTGGCAAGCTCCGGATGTGCTCTTTCGATCAACTTTGTATCCTGCATAGTCTCGCGTCCGAGTACCCGAGTCGAGTCGGCTTCGAGTCTCTGGAGTACCATAGTCCTAGATTCCGAGTGCCTGCAAGATATCTCGAATATTCTCTTCACCGCAGTGAGATGTGATTCTTTTGGATTAGCTTGAAATCGTGCACATAAGCAAACACCGAACATCATATCTCGGTCCGCTTGAAGTAAGATATAGCAGTGATCCAATCATACCCCGATAGAGTTTCGATCTACTCGCTTTACCTGTCTCATCCGAGTCGAGCTTTATACTCGCTTGCTCATAGGAGTAGATGCGTGCTTTGCATCTTGAAGTTTATATTTCTTCAGCAGTTCCTTGGTGTATTTTGATTGATGAACAAAGATTCCGTCTTTGTCTTGTTTGATTTGCAATCCAAGGAAGAAGTTGAGTTCTCCCATCATACTCATTTGGAACTCTTGACTCATCAACTCAAAAAATTCTCGACACGTAAATTCATTAGTAGCACCAAAAATAATATCATCAACATATATTTGAACAATGAGAAAATCTTTCCCTTTGGTCTTTATGAATAAAGTCTTGTCGATCCGACCTCTTTTAAAATCATTTTGAATCGTGAAGTCGCTCGATCTTTCATACCAAGCTCTAGGGGCTTGCTTAAGACCATAGAGAGCCTTTTGAAGTTTGAAAACATGATTTGGAAATTCCGAGTTTTCAAAACCAGGAGGTCTGCTCGACATAGACCTCTTCTTCAATAAAACCATTGAGAAAGGCACACTTAACATCCATTTGATATAATTTAATATGCATGCAGGATGCAAATGCCAACAAGTATTCTAATGGCTTCAATTCTAGCTACTCGGTGCAAAGGTTTCCCCACAATCAATTCCTTCTTCTTGATTGTAACCTTGAGCTACAAGTCTAGCTTTGTTTCGACTACTATTCCACCCTCATCCAGCTTTGTTTTTGAAAACCCATTTGGTTCCTATAACTGGGTGGTTAGAAGGTCGGTTGGTCGAGTCCGGACTTGGTTTCTTTCAAATTGATTCAGCTCTTCTTGCATGGCCTCTACCCATTCGGGTTCATTAAGGGCTTCTAGTGCATTTTTGGGTTCGAGTTAGTGAAATGAATGCAGTGAATGCACATAGATTATGAAGAGAAGAACGAGTTCTTACCCCACTGTTGATATCGAAATTATGTTTTCTTGGGGATGACCGGAAGTAAATTTGAATGCTTTACCAGCTTCTTTGATTCACCAGGTTTGTGGGCTGAATAGCTTGATCTTCGAAGCTTGTTCCGAGTGATCGGCTCCATTGACTTGCTCGCTCCGAGCGACTTCTTGAGCTATTTCATTCTCGAACTTCCTCGTTCCGAGTGATCTTCTTCTGAGTCTTAGTAAGCTCATCTTCGTCATAATCCTTTCGAGCTTCAGCTTCGAGTATGAAGATTCACTTGGTTTTTCCTGTTCAAGCTCATCAAACACTACGTGGATACTTTCTTCCACTTTGTTAGTTCTCTTGTTGAAGATACGGTAAACTTTGCTATGAGAAGAGTAACCTAGAAAAATTCCTTCGTCCGACCGAGCATCAAACTTGGTCGATGATCCTTACCATTGTTGTGGACGAAGCACTTACATCCGAAAGGTCCGAAATAGGAAATGTTTGGCTTCCTCCCTTTGTAGAGCTCATAAGGTGTTTTCTTCAGAATGGGTCCGATGAGGCATCGATTGAGAGTATAGTTGGCTGTGTTTACCGCTCTCGCCCGTAAATAGTAAAGCAAGTTGTGTTCAATCATCATCGTCCTTGCTATTTCTTCAAGGGTTCTGTTCTTTCTCTCAACTACTCCATTCTCGTTGAGGAGTTCTGGGTGCCGAGAAGTTGTGAGAAATTCCATTCTTGTCACAAAACTCGAGAACTCCGAGTAATCGAACTCCCTTCCATGGTCGGTTCGAATCTTTTGAATCTGAGTCCGGGACTCCACTTGAATCTTTCTACGAGCTTACTCGAATTCCTTGAAGACTTCATTCTTATGCTTGAGAAAACACACCCAGGTAAATCTTGAAAAATCATCAATGATAACAAGTATGTAAGATTTACCTCCGAGACTCTTTACAGGAATTTCGCCACATAGGTCCATATGCAGTAATTCCAAGCACGTTGGATGTGGAAACTGTCTTCAGAGATTTGAATGAAGATCCGACTTGTTTCCTCTCGGTGCATGCTTCACATACTTTATCCTTCTCAAACGTACAGTTAGGTAATCGTCTAACTAGATGATGAGATGCAAGCTTTTTGATAGTATGCATGCTAATATGACTTAATCTACGATGCCAAGTCCAAGAATCATCTTGAAGAGATGCTTTCAAACAGGATAAATTCTGACTTGGGTCGAAAGAGGGATGATGTAGGTATTACCCGATCTCTTACCCGAAAGTTTTACCTCTTTGGTGATCTCATCCGTGATGTAGCACTTGGATTGAGTGAATTTTACCTCTTGTCCTTTGTCACAAAGCTCGGGAGATACTAAGTAAATTGTACTTTAGTCCTTTGACAAGGTAGACTCGGGCTCACCAGATTGTTTCCATTACCAATCTTTCCAATGCCCACTATCTTGCCCTTATCGTTATCACCAAAGGTCACCTTTCCTCCTTTATATGACTCCAGCTCGAAAAGAGTCCTTGGTCACTCGTCATATGTCGTGAACATCCACCGTCCAGGTACCAATGTCCTTTTGATCTTTTCTCGAGTGACCTGCAAAACAGAGATAATCTAACCCTTCTCACTTCCTCTAACGAACCCAAGTAACATTTCGTCATCGTGGTCCTTTTCGAGGAAGAAGGTGCTTCGAACCCAGATTTGAATGACTTTTGAAGGTTTGCTCGGGGAGAGTCCGAGTAACCCTAGAGGGGGTGAATAGGGTGATGAAAAATTCTTTGCGAAAGCACACACCTTTTGACAGAGAAGAGTCAAAGACAGATTCCGAGTCTAAGCAAGGGGTCGAAAATGATTGGACTCGTAATGTAATGAATCGGAGTAAACACGTTCAGCAGGACAGTCCGAGTCTAGAATGAACTCGTAAATAGAACACGGAGAATTTACGTGGAAACCCTCCCGGGCGGAAAACCACGGCCCGTGTCAATCCGGACACGAAGTCAAATCCACTATTTTGAGTCCACAAAATACCGTGAACTTGATCGAACCCGAGTTGCTCCCTCGGACAACTCTATACAAGTTTTCCTAGACTCGTAAATTCCCTTATCTCGATCTAGTACTTCCTAGCCGAGATAACCCTTACAGCTAGGGACAACTAAGCCGAGTTAACCCTTACAGCTTAGTCAAGGGACCTTACAAAGAATGTAAGAAGAGTTTGTAACTTAGTACAAGACCTTACAACTCGTAAAGTAATGAATTACAGAGTAGGAGTTGTAAGTAGAAGATTGAGAATGAATACAATAACTTTGCTCAAGTACGTGTATTGACAATATGTTCGGCAACCTTCAAGTCTTGTGAAGTGGCTTCCTTTTATAGAATACCAGGCAGAGTAGCCGTTATCTTCATCTCGCTGACCGAGAGTCCTCTCGTGACCGTTGTGAAAGGCTTTCCGAGTCACTCGTAAAGTATCCGTTGAAATATGGACGTTGTATAACGGTTTAACTCTATTGGAAGTCCCAAAACCATCGATTGTGTCTTGATAAATATGGTGGAAACCACCGTTAGGCTTGGAGTTCCAGCTTTTCCGGATATGGAAGCGCATGCGCTTCGACACAATCTTCCGGGACTAAAGCAGGGAAGATGAAAACCCATATCTCGCTGGTGATTTGACGTTCGAGCTTCGGCTACTTTTGTAGCTTTGAAAAGATATTCCTCGATTGAATAACCTACAAAAGTAAAACACCTTTGGTTCTCAAAGTATAAAATACTTTGGTCCAAGGTTAGACACAGATAATAATATAATCATGATAATTAACCAACGGATTATCTCGAGTCGAAAAGAAATGGAGTATTCTCGAGTCTAATATCCATGATACTCGGAATTCCATAAGACTTAGTCTTAAGCAAAGAATCAAGTTCTATTAACAAATATCGAGTGGGAAACACTTGATGTAGACTAAGCATGAAATGAACTACGAATGCCGACTTTGCAATCAATAGAGCAAATAACCACAAGTCGATTCTCGAGTGAGAGTGGACTCGTAATAAAGAACAAGTTTTTCTGAGTCGCTAACCGAAAAGCGATTAAAGAGATATGTGAAGGCCGAATCGCATAGAAAAGATACTTTTAACTCAAGCAAGTTTCGAGACACAGAGAATGCCTTGGAATCAAAACTCTATATAAATGACATCGTTATACCCGATTCCTTTTGCATGACTCGTAAAGATATAGAGCAGTGTCTCGAGTCTTCAATCTCCCCTTTTTGATGAAAGGCATTCCATACTTAAACGAAACTTTGTTAGAGAAGAAATAGGTTGATTCTCGAGTAGTTTGATAGAGAGTAAGACATATTGAACAGAGCAATATACAATATATCGAGCAAAATAAAGTAAGCTTGAACTCATTAACTCGTAAAAGAAAGAACTCGTAAATTAATAATGAATTGCATTCAGTTCAAAAAAAATTACAAGGGCGGAAAGAACTCCCCTAGACAAGACAACCAGTTTCGACTACATTTTCTCCCCTTGCCTTTCAAAGAAAAACAAGAAACAAAAAGAAGGGAGAAAAGTACAAGTAATACACATAAGTTGTCCGGACAAAAGAAAATTTTGAAACAAAAATTCCGGAGGCACCGAGGAATCGTGACGCAGTGCATGGCTCCAACTAGGGAGGAGGGGATTTCGAGTCGAGGCGGAGGTGCGCCGGCGCCGATAAGATCTTGACGATGTGCTTGAGCGCGGCGAAGGGAGAACCGGAACAGCTCGCAGGGGCTCGGCTCTAAGGGGCCGACCCGGAGAAAGTGGATCGAGGGTTCTTCCCTTGGGACCTCGGGGCCGGAGGGGGCTGCTCCGGCCGACTCGCCGGAGGAGCGAGATCTTCCGACCCACTCGGATCGCTCGTCTCGAGCCGAGTACAACGAACTTGAGCTTGGGGAGCAGGCTGTCCCTCAGCAGCTGCCACGGCCTCTTCTTCCCTTTGCCCGGAAGGGGCCGCCTCAGCCGCAGGTTCCTCGGCGTCCTCCGCCGCATCTGCAGCTTCTTCCTCTCGCTTCCTCGGCTTCCTCGCTCTCCGAGGAGGTCGGCCTGGGCTCGAAGACGTCTCGGATGTGTCCGAGTCATCCGGTCCCGAGCCGCCTTGGACCGTCTCTCTCCGAGGAGCTCAGCCAGCCTCCTTCTGCTCCTTAACCAGCTCTCTCATCTCAAGAACGAGAGACTCGTCGCTTCTCGGATTTGGGACTCGACCTGGTCTTTTGGTTGATGGTCGACCTCGAAGAACAGTACTTGAAACCCCGAGCATGTCTCTCGAAATTAGAGGACACAGAGGTGATCTTGTCCATGAAGACAGGGAACAAGAGGGCAGAGAGAGTTTTGGAAGCACTCGGAGGTGGAGGCACCACCAGGTGAAGAGGGAAGAGGGAGAGGGGTTGATTTCGAGTCCGAGGTGGAGAAGGAGGCCTCGGCTCCGAAGTTGTGGACCCGCACACCGTGGTTGGTTTCCTGGTATCCGTACCCCGGAGTTCCTTCTGCCGACCACAATGGCCGCCTCGTACACCGCGTTAGGGTCGAGGGAAGAGGAACTTGGAATTGTTTGAAGACAAGGGTGAGAAGAGCACCGAAAGGAAGGGAGGTGTTCTTCTTGGTTTGAAGTTGAGCCGGCACAGCCGCCATCCGCTTCAATGATGGAGGGGAAGAGGTCGACTTCGTATCCCTCCGGGATATCAAAGAGGGCTTTGAGGTGCTTGGAGTTGGGGTTCTCCTTGCTAGAATGCTCGTGAGAAGAAGGTTCTCATCAGCAGGAAACACGAAGCCTGGCTTCGACTTCAACCGAGTCACGTAAAAGTTCTTTCGGACCTGTGGAATTCTTTGGCATACTTTTCAAAGAAGTCGTCGGCGACTTCAGTGAAGGGGATAGGGTTGCTGTTCAGGAAGAGAGAAGAAACTTTGAACGATCCGTGAAGGAGAGAGGTGTTGATACTGAACAGTGATGTTCGAACCCGAGAGGTTAGAACATTTTCAGAGTGGGAGAGATGAGTATAAAACTCGAAACGAGTTCGGGATAGATGAACTCGCCGAAACAAAAGAAAGGGTAGACTCCGTGGTTTGGATGTTGGACAACCAGGAGAATTTGGTTGTTGGGAAGAACTTGTCGTCCAGCGCAAGATGCTCGGGTGACAATGGGTTTTGAAGGGGTTGAGCTTTCGGCTTGTTGGAGCGAGGCTTTTGGAGGATGAAGAAACCCGAAAGTCGGGGTGGTTTCCTCTTTTAGGCATTGTGAGAGATGAAAAGATGAAACTTTTCGAAAGAGAAAGAGAAAGAGATGGAGGTGTAGAAGAGAAGAAAACGAAAATGGTAGAAGAAAAATGAGAAGAGAGCAATCGAAAACTTACGAGAGAGAGAGAGAGCTTCTTCAACGCTTGCAGACGATCAAGGGTTACTGTTCACGTAGAGAACTTCCACGAGAGGGTTTTCGTTTGAGAGGGAAGGAGTTTTAGAATACCGAGAGGAAGATAGATAAACGTTATATATAAAGAGTACGCGCGCCCGTTCACTATCCGTTAAGTAACTCCGTTCCGTCTTACCCGTCCATCGATCATTAATGCCCGGTGTGACAGTTCTTCTTCAACGGTTGAGATATCGGTGGTTTGAAATCTGCGGTTGAGATCTCGATCGCAGCGCTCGAGAAAGAGAGAGAAAAAGAGATTGAAAATTTAGTCCGAAACTCTCCACTGTTCTAGAGATAGCTTCGTAAAATTGATGTCCAAATTTTCTCTACATCTCGAGTTTGACTTAGAAAAGTTTCTGAGTGACTCGAAACACGTAAATAACTATCAGCCCAAGTATCACATGATCAATCGAACCAATGGTTATTGACAACTAAAGCACATAGCACGTAAAAATTCAAGAATCATAACGCGAAACTAAGCATTTAACATACCAAGCTCATTCCGAATAAAATGAATTGATCTTCACCAAGTGGCTTAGTAAAGATATCAGCTAATTGAAGATTAGTAGGAATGAACTCAAGTGTAATGTCACCCTTTTCCGAGTGGTCGCGTAAGAAATGATACCCGACTTCAATATGCTTTGTTTTTGAGTGCTCGGACAGGATTCTTAGTGATACCGATTGCGCTTTGATTGTCACACTTGATTGGGACATAGTTGAGAGTTAGTCCAAGATCCTTCAAGTGTTGTTTTATCCAGAGAATCTGAGCGCAACAACCTCCAGCGGCAATATATTCAGCTTCTGCAGCTTGATAGAGCTACCGAGTTTTGCTTCTTTGAGTGCCAGGATATTAGGGATTGACCTGAAATTGGCAAGCTCCGGATGTGCTCTTTCGATCAACTTTGTATCCTGCGTAGTCCGCGCCTCGAGTACCCGGTCGGACTCGCCTCGAGTCTCTGAGTACCACAGTCCTAGATTCTCGAGTGCCTCGCAAGATATCTCGAATATTCTCTGCACCGCAGATGAGATGAGATTCTTTTGGATTAGCTTGAAATCGTGCACATAAACAAACACCGAACATTATATCCGGTCCGCTTGAAGTAAGATATAGCAGGTGATCCAATCATACCTCGATAGAGTTTCGATCTACCGCTTTACCTGTTTCATCCGAGTCGAATTTTATACTCGCTCGCTCATAGGAGTAGATGCGTGCTTTGCATCTTGAAGTTTGTATTTCTTCAGCAGTTCCTTGGTGTACTTTGATTGATGGACAAAGATTCCATCTTTGTCTTGTTTGATTTGCAGCTCCAAGGAAGAAGTTGAGTTCTCCCATCATACTCATTTGGAACTCTTGTCTCATCAACTCGTAAAATTCTCGGCACGTAAATTCATTAGTAGCACCGAATATAATATCATCAACATATATTTGAACAATGAGAAAATCTTTCCCTTTGGTCTTTATGAATAGAGTCTTGTCGATCCGACCTCTTTTGAAATCATTTTGAACCAGAAGTCGCTCAGTCTTTCGTACCAAGCTCTAGGGGCTTGCTTAAGACCATAGAGAGCCTTTTGGAGTTTGAAAACATGATTTGGAAATTCCGAGTTTTCAAAACCAGGAGGTCGCTCGACATAGACCTCTTCTTCAATAAAACCATTGAGAAAGGCACACTTAACATCCATTTGATATAATTTAATATGCATGCAGGATGCAAATGCCAACAAGTATTCTAATGGCTTCAATTCTAGCTACTCGGTGCAAAGGTTTCCCCACAATTAATTCCTTCCTCTTGATTGTAACCCCGAGCTACAAGTCTAGCCTTATTTCTCGACTACTATTCCACCCTCATCCAGCTTTGTTTTTGAAAACCCATTTGGTTCCTATAACCGGGTGGTCGAAGGTCGGTTGGTCGAGTCCGGACTTGGTTTCTCTCGAATTGATTCAGCTCTTCTTGCATGGCCTCTACCCATTCGGGTTCATTAAGGGCTTCTAGTGCATTTTTGGGTTCAGTTAGTGAAATGAATGCAGTGAATGCACATAGATTATGAAGAGAAGAACGAGTTCTTACCCCACCGTTGATATCGTAAATAATGTTTTCTTGGGGATGACTCGGAAGTAAATTTGAATGCTTTACCAGCTTCTTTGATTCACCAGTGTTTGTTGGTTGAATTGCTTGATCTTCGTAAGCTTGCTCTAAGTGATCTTCTTCATTGACTTGCTCGCTTCGAGCGACCTTTAGAGTTGTCTCATTCTCGAGCTTCCTCGTTCGAGTGGTCTCCTTCCGAGTCTTTATAGACTCATCTTCGTCATCATCCTTTCGAGCTTCAGCTCCGAGTATGAAGATTCACTTGGTTTTCCCTGTTCAAGCTCATCAAACACTACGTGGATACTTTCTTCCACTTTGTTAGTTCTCTTGTTGAATATACGATAAGCTTTGCTATGAGAAGAATAACCTAGAAAAATTCCTTCGTCTCGACCGAGCATCAAACTTGGTCGATGATCCTTACCGTTGTTGTGGACAAAACACTTACATCCGAAAGATCCGAAATAGGAAATATTTGGCGTCCTTCCTTTGTAGAGCTCATAAGGTGTTTTCTTCGTAATGGGTCCGATGAGGCATCGATTGAGAGTGTAGTTGGCCGTGTTTATCGCCTCCGCCTGTAAATAGTAAGGCAGGTTGTGTTCAATCATCATCGTCCTTGCTATTTCTTTAAGGGTTCTCGTTCTTTCTCTCAACTACTCCATTCTCGTTGAGGAGTTCCGGGTGCCGAGAAGTTGTGAGAAATTCCATTCTTGTCACAAAACTCGAGAATTCTCGAGTAGTCGAACTCCCTTCCATGGTCGGTTCGAATCTTTTGAATCCGAGTCCGAGACTCCACTTGAATCTTTCTACAGAGCTTGCTGAACTCCTTAAAAGCCTCATTCTTATGCTTCGTAAAACACACCTGGTAAATCTCGAAAAATCATCAATAATAACAAGTATGTAAGATTTACCTCCGAGACTCTTTACAGTGGATTTCACCACATAAGTCCATGTGTAGTAATTCAAGCACGTTGGATGTGGAAACTGTCTTCGGAGATTTGAATGAAGATCCGACTTGTTTCCCTTTGGTGCATGCTCCATATACTTTGTCCTTCTCAAACACACAGCTTAGGTAATCCTCTAACCAGATGATGAGATGCAAGCTTTTTGAGAGTATGCATGCTAATATGACCTAATCTACGATGCCAAATCCAAGAATCATCTTGAAGATATGCTTTTAAACAGATAAGTTCCGACTTGGGTCGAAAGAGGGATGATGTAGGTATTACCCGATCTCTTACCCGAGAGCTTTACCTCTTTGGTGGTCTCATCCGTGATGTAGCACTTGGATTGAGTGAATTTTACCTCTTGACCTTTGTCACAAAGTCGGGAGATGCTAAGTAAGTTGTACTTAAGTCCTTTGACAAGGTAGACCGGGCTCACCGATTGTTTCCATTACCAATCTTCCCAATGCCCACTATCTTGCCCTTGCTGTCATCACCGAAGGTCACCTTTCCTCCTTTATATGACTTCAGCTCGTAAAAGAGTCCTTGGTCACTCGACATGTGTCGAGAACATCCGCCGTCCGGTACCAGTGTCCTTTGATCTTTTCTCGAGTGACTCCGCAAAACAGAGAAAATCTAACCCTTCTCATTTCCTCTAACGAACCCAAGAACATTCCTTACCGTGGTCCTTTTCCGAGGAAGAAGGTGCTTCGAACCCGCATTTGAATGACTTTGGTTTTAGTCTCGATTCTCGAGTCTCCTTCTTTTCGTAGGACTCGAGTCTCGTGTCTCTTTCCTTTTAAAAACCTTTCCTTTTGAAACAGAGGAAAATGGTTTCTTTTGTAAATAGGTCCGGGTTTAGTCCTCCTTTCATTTTTGTGAATGGGACCATGCTCACCTTTTTGAACTTAACAGCTTCGAGTCCTTTTGAACAATTCCGAGTAAGAATTAGATTCTTCCTCTTTGTTGAAACCAAGACCTTCTTTTCGAAATGAGACACATTGTGATCCTAAGAGCATATCAAGGTTCTTCCGTCCTCGAGAAAACTTCAAAACCAGATCTCGAGACTCAATGAGCTTCGTTTCGCTTGCTCATTTTCTTTCTCGAGTAACTCGGACTCGGCCTCATTAGATTGAGCACTTGTCTTGAGTTCTCTCGAGTGTGAGTCTCGCTTTTCCAATTCGTTTTTTAAACAGATGCTCTCGTAAGTGATCGACTCAAGTTGTTCCTTGAAATGAGAAGAATCGAATTGGACTTTTCTTCCAAAGTGAAGATGTACTTAGCTAAATCAACTTTGGAAAATTTGAGGAAGTAGTTTATTACCTCTTGAGGATCAGCTTCTCATTATCTCGAGTTCGTGTCTCGAGTCCGACTCTTTTCGGCTTCGAGTCGCTGATTGCCATTAGACACTTTGAGTCATCTCGAATCCTCGTCGTCTTCGGATGAATCCTCGTCACTCCATGTTGCCATCATGGCCTTTTTCTTCTTCCCTGTCCCTTCTTCGTTTTGGACAGTCCTTGACTATGTGGTCTTTGCCGCCACATTCAAAACATCCAAGATTCTTAGACAAAGATAACTTTAAAGGTGAAGAAAACTTACCTTTTCTCGTCTCTCTTGTCCTTTTTGTAGAATTCTTCTTTGGCCTTTTATCCCATCTTTTGTGCTTCATCATTCTCTTGAAGCCTCTTGCAATGAGTGCCATGGGATCATCTTCCGAGTCGAGGAGCTTGGACTTGCTTCTTTGGATTCCGAGGCTTTAAGCGCGATGTTCCTTTTGGAAGTACCCTCAGCATCTTCTTCTTCCGTATGTATCTCATGGGTCGAAGCTTTCCGATGAGCTTGTCCGGCTTCAAGAGTGAGAGGTTCCGAGCCTCTTCTATGGCAGCTTACCTTAGGACCCCATCGTTTCTTGGGTAGACTTCGAGAATTTTCCAAGCACATTTCTTAATGGGAGATTTTCTTTCCCGGAGATTTGAGATTGTTGGTGATCTCAGTGAAGCGTATGAACATCCGAGTAATGTTCTCTTCCGGCTCCATTTTGAAAAGCTCATATTTGTGAAGATACCGGCCGATCTTCGCTTGTCTCACCCGACTTGTACCTTCGTAGGTGTTGACCGGAGTGTCCCACACCTCTTTAGCAGAGTCACGAGCAGAGACTCGATTATATTCTTCTCGAGCTTATAGCGCACATGAGGATGTTCATGGCTTTGAAGTTCTTTCGAACTTCTCGCTTCGCTGGCGTGAACTCGACCTTTGTCTTTGGAAGGATTCTGAATTCATCTCGTCTTCGTTGGAATGTAGTTTCCTTGTTGTATGATTTCCCATACTTCTTCATCGTGATCCATAAGGAAACATTCCATAAGCTTCTTCCAAAGGACCGAAATTTGAACCTTTGAATTTTGGTGGCCTCGTTGGAAGATCTACCTTCGTCGAACTCTCCGTGTTCTCGAGCCATCCGATCTTTAAACCTTTGGACTGTTAGATCCTTTCCGAAAGGCTAGGCTCGATACCAATTGAAGGTTTGCTCTGGGAGAGTCTCGAGTCACCCTAGAGGGGGTGAATAGGGTGATGAAAAATTCTTTGCGAAAGCACACACCTTTTGACAGAGAAGAGTCAAAGACAGATTCCGAGTCTAAGCAAGGGGTCGAAAATGATTGGACTCGTAATGTAATGAATCGTAGTAAACACGTTCAGCGAGGCAGTCCGAGTCTAGAATGAACTCGTAAATAGAACACGAGAATTTACGTGGAAACCCTCCCGGGCGTAGAAACCACGGCCCGTGTCAATCCAGACACGAAGTCAAATCCACTATTTTGAGTCCACAAAATACCGTGAACTTGATCGAACCCGAGTTGCTCCCTTAGACAACTCTATACAGATTTTCCTAGACTCGAAGTTACCTTATCTCGATCTAGTACTTCCTAGCTGAGATAACCCTTACAGCTAGGGACAACTAAGTTGAGTTAACCTTTACAGACTTAGTCAAGGGACCTTACAAAGAATGTAAGAAGTGTTTGTAACTAAGTACAAGACCTTACAACTCGTAAAGTAATGAATTACAGAGTGGGAGTTGTAAGTTGAAGATTGAGAGTAAATACAATAACTTTGATCAAGTAAGTGTATAGACAATATGTTCGACAACCTTCAAGTCTTGTGAAGTGGCTTCTTTTATAGATAACCAAGCGTAGTAGCCGTTATCTTCATCTCGCCGACCGAGAGTCTTCTCGTGACCGTTGGTAGAAGCTTTCCGAGTCACTCGAAAGTATCCGTTGAAATATGAACGTTGAACAACGGTTTAACTCTCTTGGAAGTCCCAAAACCATCGGTTGTGTCTTGAAAATGAGGTGGAAACCACCGTTAGGCTTGGCGTTCCAGCTTTTCCGGATTGGAAGCGCATGCGCTTCCGACACAATCTTCCGGGACTAAAGCAGGAAGGTGAAAAGCCATATCTCGCCGGTGATTTGACGTTTCAAGCCGGCTACTTTTGTAGTTTGAAAAGATATCCTCGATTGAATAGCCTACAAAAGTAAAACACCTTTCGGTTCTCAAAGTATAAAATACTTTGGTCCAAGGTTAGACACGGATAACAAAATAATTTTGAAAAATTACGCAATTGATTATCTCGAGTCGAAAAGAAATGGAATTTTCTCGAGTCTAATATCCATGATACTCGTAATTCCGTATGACTTAGTCTTAAGTAAAGAAACACGTTCTATAGCAAATATCAAAGTGAGAAAGAACTTGACTAAGCATGAAATGAACTATGAATGCCGACTTTGCAAACAATAGAGTAAATAACCACAAGTCGATTCTGAGTGAGAAACAACTGAATACCGGTATATTCAAAATGCGATTAATCTGAGTGAGAGTGGACTCGTAATAAAGAACCAGCTTTTCGAGGCGCTAACCGAAAAGCGATTAAAGAGATATGTGAAGGCCGAATCGCATAGAGAAGATACTTATTTAACTCAAGTAAGTTTCTAAGACACGAGAATGCCTTGGAATCAAAACTCTATATGAATGACATCATTATACCCGATTCCTTTTGCATGACTCGTAAAGATATAGAGCAAGTGTCTCGAGTCTTCAATCTCCCCTTTTTGATAAAAGGCATTCCATACTTAAACGTAAACTTTGTTAGAGGAAAACAGATTGATTCTGAGTAGTTTGATAGAAAGTAAGGCATATTGAATAGATCGTAGCAATATACACTATATCGTAGTAAATTAAAGTATGCTTTAACTCATTAACTCGTAAAAGAAAGAACTCGTAAATGAATAAGGAAATGCATCGATTCATTAAAAAAATTACAAGGGCTGAAAGAACTCCCCTAGACAAGACAACCAGCTTCGACTACATTTTCTCCCCTTGCCTTTCAAAGAAAAACAAGAAACAAAAAGAAGGGAGAAAAGTACAAGTAAAACACATAAGTTGTCCGGACAAAAGAAAATTTTGAAGCGTAAATTCCGGAGACACCGAGGAATTGTGACTCAGTGCATGGCTCCAACTAGGAAGGAGTGGATTTCTGAGTGGAGGCGGAGGTGCGCCGGCGCCGATACGATCTTGACGTTGTGCTTGAGCGCGGCGAAGGGAGAACCGGAATAGTTCTCAAGGGCTCAGCTCGAGGGGCCGACCCGGAGAGAGTGGATCGAGGGCTCTTCCCTTGGGACCTCAGGGCTGGAGGGGGCTGCTCGGCCGACTCGCCGGAGGAGCGAGATCTTCCGATCCACTCGGATCGCTGTCCGAGCCGAGTACAAGCAATTTGAGCTTGGGGAGCAGCTTGCCACGGCCTCTTCTTCCCTTTGCCCGGAAGGGCCTCGCTTCAGCCAGCAGGTTCCTCGGCGTCCTCCGCCGCATCTCGTAGCTTCTTCCTCTCGCTTCCTCGGCTTCCTCGCCGTCCGAGGAGGTCGGCCTAGGCTCGAAGACGCCTCGGATGTGTCCGAGTCATCCGGTCCCGAGCCGCCTTGGACCGCTCTCTCTCGAGGAGCTCAGCCAGCTCCTTCCGCTCCTTAACTCAGCTCTCTCATCTCAAGAACGAGACTCGTCGCTCTCGGATTTGGGACTCGACCAGCCTTTTGGTTGATGGTCGACCTCGAAGAACAGACTTGAAACCCCCGAGCATGTCTCTCGAATTCGAAGACACAGAGGTGATCTTGTCCATGAAGACAGGGACAAGAGGGCAGAGAGAGTTTTGGAATTACCGGAGGTGGAGGCACCACCAGTGAAGAGGGAAGAGGAAGAGGGGTTGATTTCGAGTCCGAGGTGGAGAAGGAGGCCTCAGCTCCGAGTTGTGAACCTGCACACCGTGGTTAGTTTCCTAGTATCCATACCCTCGGAGTTCCTTCTGCCGACCACAATGGCCGCCTGTACACCGCGTTAGGGTCGAGGGAAGAGGAACTTGGAATTGTTTGAAGATAAGGGTGAGAAGAGCACCGAAAGGAAGGGAGGTGTTCTTCTTGCTCTGGAGTCGACTCGGCACAGCCGCCATCCGCTCAATGATGGAGGGGAAGAGGTCGACTTTTTATCCCTCCAGGATATCGAAGAGGGCTTTGAGGTGCTTGGAGTTGGGGTTCTCCTTGCTAGAATGCCGTGAGAAGAAGGTTCTCATCAGCAAGAAACACGTAAGCCTGGCTTCGACTTCAACCGAGTCACGTAAAAGTTTTTCCGGACCTGGGGAACTCTTTAGCAAACTTTTCAAAGAAGTCGTCGGCGACTTCAAGTGAAAGGGATAGGGTTACCGTTCAAGAAGAGAGAAGAAACTTTGAACAGATCCGTGAAGAAGAGAGGTGTTGATATCTAACAAGTAATGTTCCGAACCCGAGAGGTTAGAACATTTTCTGAGTGGGTGAGATGAGTATAAAACTCGTAAACGAGTTCAGGATAGATGAACTCGTTGAAGCACAAGAAAGGGTAGACTCCGTGGTTTGGATATTGGACAACCAGGAGAATTTGGTTGTTGGGAAGAACTTGTCGTCCAGACGCAAGATGCTCGGGTGACAACGGGTTTAGAAGGGGTTGAGCTTTCGGCTTGTTGGTGCGAGGCTTCTTAGAGGATGAAGAAACCCGAAAGTCGGGATGGTTTCCTCTTTAGGCATGGTGAGAGAAGAAAAGATGAAGCTTTTCGAAAGAGAAAGAGAATGAGGTGTAGAAGAGAAGATAACGAAAAAATGGTAGAAGAAAGAGAAATGAGCAGACGAAAACTTACGAGAGAGAGAGAGAGAGAGAGCTTCTTCGACGTCTCGCGACGATCAGGGAACACTGTTCACGTAGTAAGCTTCCGTGAGAGGGTTTTCGTTTGAGAGGGAAGAAGTTTGAGAATACCGAGATGAAGATGGATAGTCGTTATTTATAAAGAGTATGCGCGCCCGTTCACTATCCGTTAAGTAACTCCGTTTCGACTCAGCCCGTCCATCGATCATTAATGCCCGTGTGACGGTTCTTCTTCAACGGTTGAGATATCGAGTGGTTTAAAATCTGCGGTTATGATCCGATCGCAGCGCTCGAGAAAGAGAGAGAAAAAGGGTTTGAAATTATAGTCCGAAACTCTCCACTGTTCTAGAAATAGCTTCGTAAAATTTGATGTCCAAATTTCTCTTACGTCCGAGTTTGACTCGAAAAATTTTTGAGTGACTCGAAACACGAAATAACTATTAGCCCAAGTATCACGTGATCAACTCGAACTAATGGTTATTAACAATGAAAGCACATGGCACGTAAATGTTCAAGAATCATAACACAAAACTAAGCATTTAACATACCAAGCTCATTCCGAATAAAATGCAATTGATCTTCACCAAGTGGCTTAGTAAAGATATCAGCTAATTGAAGATTAGTAGGAATGAACTCAAGTGTAATATCACCCTTTTCCGAGTGATCGCGTAAGAAGTGATACCTGACTTTAATATGCTTTGTTTTTGAGTGCCGGACAGGATTCTTAGTGATACCGATTGCGCTTTGATTGTCACACTTGATTGGAACCGAGTCGAGAGATAGTCCAAGATCCTTCAAGTGTTGTTGTATCCAGAGAATCTCGAGCGCAACAAGCTCCAGCTGGCAATATATTCAGCTTTCGCAGCTTGATAGAGCTACCGAGTTTTGCTTCTTTGAGTGCCGGGATATTAGGGATTGACCTGTAAATTGGCAAGCTCCGGATGTGCTCTTTCGATCAACTTTGTATCCTCGCATAGTCCGCGTCTCGAGTACCCGATCGAGTCGGCTCCGAGTCTCTCGGAGTACCATAGTCCTAGATTCCGAGTGCCTGCAAGATATCTCGAATATTCTCTTCACCGCAGTGAGATGTGATTCTTTTGGATTAGCTTGAAATCGTGCACATAAGCAAACACTCGAACATCATATCTGGTCCGCTTGAAGTAAGATATAGCAGTGATCCAATCATACCCCGATAGAGTTTCGATCTATCGCTTTACCTGTCTCATCCGAGTCGAGCTTTATACTCGCTGCTCATAGGAGTAGATGCGTGCTTTGCATCTTGAAGTTTATATTTCTTCAGCAGCTCCTTGGTGTATTTTGATTGATAAACAAAGATTCCATCTTTGTCTTGTTTGATTTGCAATCCAAGGAAGAAGTTGAGTTCTCCCATCATACTCATTTGGAACTCTTGACTCATCAACTCGGAAAATTCTCGCACGTAAATTCATTAGTAGCACCAAAAATAATATCATCAACATATATTTGAACAATGAGAAAATCTTTCCCTTTGGTCTTTATGAATAAAGTCTTGTCGATCCGACCTCTTTTAAAATCATTTTGAATCAGGAAGTCGCTCAGTCTTTCATACCAAGCTCTAGGGGCTTGCTTAAGACCATAGAGAGCCTTTTGAAGTTTGAAAACATGATTTGGAAATTCTGAGTTTTCAAAACCAGGAGGTCTGCTCGACATAGACCTCTTCTTCAATAAAACCATTGAGAAAGGCACACTTAACATCCATTTGATATAATTTAATATGCATGCAGGATGCAAATGCCAACAAGTATTCTAATGGCTTCAATTCTAGCTACTGGTGCAAAGGTTTCCCCACAATCAATTCCTTCTTCTTGATTGTAACCTTGAGCTACAAGTCTAGCTTTGTTTCGACTACTATTCCACCCTCATCCAGTTTGTTTTTGAAAACCCATTTGGTTCCTATAACCGGGTGGTCGAAGGTCGGTTGGTCGAGTCCGGACTTGGTTTCTTTCAAATTGATTCAGCTCTTCTTGCATGGCCTCTACCCATTCGGGTTCATTAAGGGCTTCTAGTGCATTTTTGGGTTCGAGTTAGTGAAATGAATGCAGTGAATGCACATAGATTATGAAGAGAAGAACGAGTTCTTACCCCACTGTTGATATCGAAATTATGTTTTCTTGGGGATGACTGGAAGTAAATTTGAATGCTTTACCAGCTTCTTTGATTCACCAGGTTTGTGGGCTGAATAGCTTGATCTTCGTAAGCTTGTTCCGAGTGATCGGCTCCATTGACTTGCTCGCTCCGAGCGACTTCTTGAGCTATTTCATTCTCGAACTTCCTCGTTCGAGTGATCTTCTTCGAGTCTTAGTAAGCTCATCTTCGTCATAATCCTTTCCGAGCTTCAGCTCCGAGTATGAAGATTCACTTGGTTTTTCCCTGCTCAAGCTCATCAAACACTACGTGGATACTTTCTTCCACTTTGTTAGTTCTCTTGTTGAAGATACGGTAAGCTTTGCTATGAGAAGAGTAACCTAGAAAAATTCCTTCGTCTCGACCGAGCATCAAACTTGGTCGATGATCCTTACCATTGTTGTGGACGAAGCACTTACATCCGAAAGGTCTCGAAATAGGAAATGTTTGGCTTCCTCCCTTTGTAGAGCTCATAAGGTGTTTTCTTCAGTAATGGGTCCGATGAGGCATCGATTGAGAGTATAGTTGGCCGTGTTTATCGCCTCCGCCTGCAAATAGTAAGGCAAGTTGTGTTCAATCATCATCGTCCTTGCTATTTCTTCAAGGGTTCTGTTCTTTCTCTCAACTACTCCATTCTCGTTGAGGAGTTCTGGGTGCCGAGAAGTTGTGAGAAATTCCATTCTTGTCACAAAACTCGAGAACTCCGAGTAATCGAACTCCCTTCCATGGTCGGTTCGAATCTTTTGAATCCGAGTCCGGGACTCCACTTGAATCTTTCTACGGAGCTTACTCGAATTCCTTGAAGACTTCATTCTTATGCTTGAGAAAACACACCTAGGTAAATCTTGAAAAATCATCAATGATAACAAGTATGTAAGATTTACCTCCGAGACTCTTTACAGAATTTCGCCACATAGGTCCATATGCAGTAATTCAAGCACGTTGGATGTGGAAACTGTCTTCAGAGATTTGAATGAAGATCTAACTTGTTTCCCTCCGGTGCATGCTTCACATACTTTATCCTTCTCAAACGCACAGCTAGGTAATCGTCTAACTAGATGATGAGATGCAAGCTTTTTGATAGTATGCATGCTAATATGACTTAATCTACGATGCCAAGTCCAAGAATCATCTTGAAGAGATGCTTTCAAACAGGATAAATTCCGACTTGGGTCGAAAGAGGGATGATGTAGGTATTACCCGATCTCTTACCCGAAAGTTTTACCTCTTTGGTGATCTCATCTCGTGATGTAGCACTTGGATTGAGTGAATTTTACCTCTTGTCCTTTGTCACAAAGCTGGGAGATACTAAGTAAATTGTACTTTAGTCCTTTGACAAGGTAGACTGGGCTCACCAGATTGTTTCCATTACCAATCTTTCCAATGCCCACTATCTTGCCCTTACTGTCATCACCAAAGGTCACCTTTCCTCCTTTATATGACTCCAGCTCGTAAAAGAGTCCTTGGTCACCCGTCATATGTCGTGAACATCCACCGTCCAGTACCAATGTCCTTTTGATCTTTTCTCGAGTGACCCGCAAAACAGAGATAATCTAACCCTTCTCACTTCCTCTAACGAACCCAAGTAACATTTCGTACTCGTGGTCCTTTTCCGAGGAAGAAGGTGCTTCGGAACCCGCATTTGAATGACTTTGGGTTTGGTCTCGATTCTCGAGTCTTCTCCTCGTAGAACCGAGTCTCGTGTCTCTTTCCTTTTAAAAACCTTTCCTTTTGAAACAGGAGAAAATGGTTTCCTTTTGTAGATAGGTCCGGGTTTAGTCCTCCTTTCATTTTTGTGAATGGGACCATGCTCACCTTTTTGAACTTAACAGCTTCTGGAATCCTTTTGAACAATTCCGAGTAAGAATTAGATTCTTCCTCCTTGTTGAAACCAAGACCTTCTTTTCTAAAAGAGACACATTGTGAACCTAAGAGCATATCAAGGTTCTCCTGTCCTTGAGTAAATTTTAAAACCAGATCTTGAGACTCAGTGAGCTTCGTTTCAGCTTGCTCATTTTCTTTTCCGAGTAACTCAAACTCGGCCTCATTAGTTTGAGCACTTGTCTTGAGTTCTCTCGAGTGTGAGTCTCAGCTTTTCCAATTCATTTTTTAAAGAAGTGCTCTCGAAGTGATTAACTCAAGTTGTTCCTTGAAATGGGAAGAATCGAATTGGACTTTTCTTCCAAAGTAAAGATGTATTTAGCTAAATCAACTTTGGAGAATTTGAGGAAGTAGTTTATTACCTCTTGAGGATCAGCTTCCTCATTATCTCGAGTCTCGTGTCCGAGTCCGACTCTTTTTCGGCTTCCGAGTCGCTGATTGCCATCGGACACTTTGAGTCATCTCGAATCCTCGTCGTCTTCGGATGATTCCTCATCGCTCCATGTTGCCATCATGGCCTTTTTCTTCTTCCCTGTCCCGTCTTCGTTTTGGACAGTCCTTGACTATGTGGTCTTTGCCGCCACATTCAAAACATCCGGAATTCTTAGACAGAGATAACTTTGAAGAAGAAGAAAACTTACCTTTTCTATCTCTTTTGTCTTTCTTGTAGAATTCTTCTTTTGGTCTTTTGTCCCATCTTTTGTGCTTCATCATTTTCTTGAAGCCTCTTGCAATGAGTGCCATGGGATCATCCTCCGATTCGGAGGAGCTCGGAATTGCTTCTTTGGATTCTCGAGGCTTTAAGCGCAATGTTCCTTTTGGAAGTACCCTCAAGCATCTTCTTCTTCCGGTGTATCTCATGAGTCGAAGCTTTCCGATGAGCTCGTCTCGGCTTCAAGAGTGAGAGGTTCCGAGCCTCTTCTATGGCAGTCACCTTAGGACCCCATCGTCTCTTGGGTAGGCTTCGAGAATTTTTCGACACATTTCTTCATGGGAGATCTTCTTTCCCGGAGATTTGAGATTGTTGGTGATCTCAGTGAAGCGTATGAACATCCGAGTAATGTTCTCTTCCGGCTCCATTTTGAAAAGCTCATATTTGTGAAGATACTCGGCTGATCTTCGCTTGTCTCACCCGACTTGTACCTTCGTAGGTGTTGACCAGAGTGTCCCACACCTCTTTAGCAGAGTCACGAGCAGAGACTCGATTATATTCTTCCGAGCTTATGGCGCACATGAGGATGTTCATGGCTTTGAAGTTCTTTCGAACTTCTCGCTTCGCCGGCGTGAACTCAGCCTTTGTCTTTGGAAGGATTCTGAATTCATCTCGTCTTTGTTGGAATGTAGTTTCCTTGTTGTATGATTTCCCATACTTCTTCATCGTGATCCATAAAGAAACATTCCATGAGCTTCTTCCAAGGACCGAAATTTGAACCTTTGAATTTTGGTGGCCTCGTTGGAAGATCTACCTTCGTCGAACTCTCCAGTGTTCCGAGCCATCCGATCTTTAGACCTTTGGACCGTTAGATCCTTTCTGAAAGGCTAGGCTCGATACCAATTGAAGGTTTGCTCAAGGAGAGTCTCGAGTCACCCTAGAGGGGGTGAATAGGGTGATAGAAAATTCTTTCCGAAAATACACACTTTTGCGCGTAAAAGAGGCAAAGACAGAATCCGAGTCTAATAACAGAGTCGAAAAGATTGGACTCGTAAAGCAATGAATCAGAAGAAGCAAGAGCACTAAGGCCGTCTCGAGTCTAGAATGAACTCGTAAAAGAACACGGAGATTTTACGTGGAAACCCTCCCCGGGCGTAAAACCACGGCCCGTGTCAATCCAGCACACGAAGTCAAATCCACTATTTTGAGTCCACAAAATACCGTGAACTTGACGTAACCCGAGTTGCTCCCTTAGACAACTCTATACAGATTTTCCTAGACTCGAAGTTACCTTATCTCGATCTAGTACTTCCTAGCTGAGATAACCCTTACAGCTAGGGACAACTAAGTTGAGTTAACCTTTACAGACTTAGTCAAGGGACCTTACAAAGAATGTAAGAAGTGTTTGTAACTAAGTACAAGACCTTACAACTCGTAAAGTAATGAATTACAGAGTGGGAGTTGTAAGTTGAAGATTGAGAGTAAATACAATAACTTTGATCAAGTAAGTGTATAGACAATATGTTCGGCAACCTTCAAGTCTTGTGAAGTGGCTTCTTTTTATAGATAACCAAGCAGAGTAGCCGTTATCTTCATCTCGCCGACCGAGAGTCTTCTCGTGACCGTTGGTAGAAGCTTTCCGAGTCACTCGTAAAGTATCCGTTGAAATATGAACGTTGAACAACGGTTTAACTCTCTTGGAAGTCCCAAAACCATCGGTTGTGTCTTGAAAATGAGGTGGAAACCACCGTTAGGCTTGGCGTTCCAGCTTTTCCGGATATGGAAGCATGACCTTCGACACAATCTTCCGGGACTAAAGCAGGGAAGGTGAAAAGCCATATCTCGCTGGTGATTTGACGTTTCAAGCTCGGCTACTTTTGTAGTTTGAAAAGATATCCTCGATTGAATAGCCTACAAAAGTAAAACACCTTCGGTTCTCAAAGTATAAAATACTTTGGTCCAAGGTTAGACACGTATAACAAAATAATTTTGAAAAATTACGCAATTGATTATCTCGAGTCGAAAAGAAATGGAATTTTCTCGAGTCTAATATCCATGATACTCGAATTCCGTATGACTTAGTCTTAAGTAAAGAAACACGTTCTATAGCAAATATCAAAGTGAGAAAGAACTTGACTAAGCATGAAATGAACTATGAATGCCGACTTTGCAAACAATAGAGTAAATAACCACAAGTCGATTCTGAGTGAGAAACAGTGAATACTCGGTATATTCAAAATGCGATTAATCTGAGTGAGAGTGGACTCGTAATAAAGAACCGCTTTCGAGGCGCTAACCGAAAAGCGATTAAAGAGATATGTGAAGGCCGAATCGCATAGAGAAGATACTTATTTAACTCAAGTAAGTTTCTAAGACACAGAGAATGCCTTGGAATCAAAACTCTATATGAATGACATCATTATACCCGATTCCTTTTGCATGACTCGTAAAGATATAGAGCAAGTGTCTCGAGTCTTCAATCTCCCCTTTTTGATAAAAGGCATTCCATACTTAAACAGAAACTTTGTTAGAGGAAAACAGATTGATTCCGAGTAGTTTGATAGAAAGTAAGGCATATTGAATAGATCGTAGCAATATACACTATATCGTAGTAAATTAAAGTATGCTTTAACTCATTAACTCGTAAAAGAAAGAACTCGTAAATGAATAAGGAAATGCATCGATTCATTAAAAAAATTACAAGGGCTGAAAGAACTCCCCTAGACAAGACAACCAGTTTCGACTACATTTTCTCCCCTTGCCTTTCAAAGAAAAACAAGAAACAAAAAGAAGGGAGAAAAGTACAAGTAAAACACATAAGTTGTCCGGACAAAAAGAAAATTTTGAAGCGTAAATTCTGGAGACACCGAGGAATTGTGACTCAAGTGCATGGCTCCAACTAGGAAGGAGTGGATTTCGAGTGGAGGCGGAGGTGCGCCGGCGCCGATACGATCTCGACGTTGTGCTTGAGCGCGGCGAAGGGAGAACCGGAATAGTTCTCAAGGGCTCAGCTCCGAGGGGCCGACCCGGAGAGAGTGGATCGAGGGCTCTTCCCTTGGGACCTCGAGGGCTGGAGGGGCTGCTCCGGCCGACTCGCCGGAGGAGCGAGATCTTCCGATCCACTCGGATCGCCGTCCGAGCCGAGTACAAGCAATTTGAGCTTGGGGAGCAGCTGCCACGGCCTCTTCTTCCCTTTGCCCGGAAGGGCTCGCTTCAGCCCGCAGGTTCCTCGCCGTCCTCCGCCGCATCCGTAGCTTCTTCCTCTCGCTTCCTCGGCTTCCTCGCCGTCCGAGGAGGTCAGCCTAGGCTCGAAGACGCCTCGATGTGTCTCGAGTCATCCGGGTCCCGAGCCGCCTTGGACCGTCTCTCTCGAGGAGCTCAGCCAGCCTCCTTCGCTCCTTAACCTGCTCTCTCATCTCAAGAACGAGACTCGTCGCTCTCGGATTTGGGACTCGACTCGCCTTTTGGTTGATGGTCGACCTCGAAGAACGGACTTGAAACTCCCGAGCATGTCTCTCGAATTCGAAGACACAGAGGTGATCTTGTCCATGAAGACAGGGGACAAGAGGGCAGAGAGAGTTTTGGAATTACCGGAGGTGGAGGCACCACCAGGTGAAGAGGGAAGAGGAAGAGGGGTTGATTTCGAGTCCGAGGTGGAGAAGGAGGCCTCGCTCCGAGTTGTGAACCCGCACACCGTGGTTAGTTTCCTAGTATCCATACCCTCGGAGTTCCTTCTTGCCGACCACAATGGCCGCCTGCACACCGCGTTAGGGTCGGAGGGAAGAGGAACTTGGAATTGTTTGAAGATAAGGGTGAGAAGAGCACCGAAAGGAAGGGAGGTGTTCTTCTTGCTCTGGAGTCGAGCTCGGCACAGCGGCCATCTCGCTCAATGATGGAGGGGAAGAGGTCGACTTTTTATCCCTCCAGGATATCGAAGAGGGCTTTGAGGTGCTTGGAGTTGGGGTTCTCCTTGCTAGAATGCCGTGAGAAGAAGGTTCTCATCAGCAAGAAACACGTAAGCCCGGCTTCGACTTCAACCGAGTCACGTAAAAGTTTTTCCGGACCTGGGGAACTCTTTAGCAAACTTTTCAAAGAAGTCGTCTGCGACTTCAAGTGAAAGGGATAGGGTTACCGTTCAAGAAGAGAGAAGAAACTTTGAACAGATCCGTGAAGAAGAGAGGTGTTGATATCGAACAAGTAATGTTCGAACCCGAGAGGTTAGAACATTTTCTGAGTGGGTGAGATGAGTATAAAACCTGAAACGAGTTCAGGATAGATGAACTCGTCGAAGCACAAGAAAGGGTAGACTCCGGTGGTTTGGATATTGGACAACCAGGAGAATTTGGTTGTTGGGAAGAACTTGTCGTCCAAACGCAAGATGCCGGGTGACAACGGGTTTAGAAGGGGTTGAGCTTTCGGCTTGTTGGTGCGAGGCTTCTTAGAGGATGAAGAAACCCGAAAGTCGGGATGGTTTCCTCTTTAGGCATGGTGAGAGAAGAAAAGATGAAGCTTTTCGAAAGAGAAAGAGAATGAGGTGTAGAAGAGAAGATAACGAAAAAATGGTAGAAGAAAGAGAAATGAGCAGACGAAAACTTACGAGAGAGAGAGAGAGAGAGCTTCTTCGACGTCTCGCGGACGATCAGGGAACACTGTTCACGTAGTAAGCTTCCGTGAGAGGGTTTTCGTTTGAGAGGGAAGAAGTTTGAGAATACCGAGATGAAGATGGATAGTCGTTATTTATAAAGAGTATGCGCGCCCGTTCACTATCCGTTAAGTAACTCCGCTTCGACTCAGCCCGTCCATCGATCATTAATGCCCGGTGTGACGGTTCTTCTTCAACGGCTGAGATATCGGTGGTTTAAAATCTGCGGTTATGATCCGATCGCAGCGCTCGAGAAAGAGAGAGAAAAGGGTTTGAAATTATAGTCCGAAACTCTCCACTGTTCTAGAAATAGCTTCGTAAAATTTGATGTCCAAATTTCTCTTACGTCCGAGTTTGACTCGAAAAATTTTTGAGTGACTCGAAACACAGAAATAACTATTAGCCCAAGTATCACGTGATCAACTCGAACTAATGGTTATTAACAATGAAAGCACATGGCACGTAAATGTTCAAGAATCATAACACAAAACTAAGCATTTAACATACCAAGCTCATTCCGAATAAAATGTAATTGATCTTCACCAAGTGGCTTAGTAAAGATATCAGCTAATTGAAGATTAGTAGGAATGAACTCAAGTGTAATATCACCCTTTTCGAGTGATCGCGTAAGAAGTGATACCCGACTTTAATATGCTTTGTTTTTGAGTGCCGGACAGATTCTTAGTGATACCGATTGCGCTTTGATTGTCACACTTGATTGGAACCGAGTTGAGAGATAGTCCAAGATCCTTCAAGTGTTGTTGTATCCAGAGAATCTGAGCGCAACAAGCTCCAGCGGCAATATATTCAACTTCCGCAGCTTGATAGAGCTACTGAGTTTTGCTTCTTTGAGTGCCGGGATATTAGGGATTGACCCGTAAATTGGCAAGCTCCGGATGTGCTCTTTCGATCAACTTTGTATCCTCGCATAGTCCGCGTCTCGAGTACCCGAGTCGAGTCGGCTTCGAGTCTCCGGAGTACCATAGTCCTAGATTCTCGAGTGCCCGCAAGATATCTCGAATATTCTCTTCACCGCAGTGAGATGTGATTCTTTTGGATTAGCTTGAAATCGTGCACATAAGCAAACACCGAACATCATATCTGGTCCGCTTGAAGTAAGATATAGCAGTGATCCAATCATACCCCGATAGAGTTTCGATCTACTCGCTTTACCTGTCTCATCCGAGTCGAGCTTTATACTCGCCGCTCATAGGAGTAGATGCGTGCTTTGCATCTTGAAGTTTATATTTCTTCAGCAGCTCCTTGGTGTATTTTGATTGATAAACAAAGATTCCATCTTTGTCTTGTTTGATTTGCAATCCAAGGAAGAAGTTGAGTTCTCCCATCATACTCATTTGGGAACTCTTGACTCATCAACTCGTAAAATTCTCGGCACGTAAATTCATTAGTAGCACCAAAAATAATATCATCAACATATATTTGAACAATGAGAAAATCTTTCCCTTTGGTCTTTATGAATAAAGTCTTGTCGATCCGACCTCTTTTAAAATCATTTTGAATCGTGAAGTCGCTCAGTCTTTCATACCAAGCTCTAGGGGCTTGCTTAAGACCATAGAGAGCCTTTTGAAGTTTGAAAACATGATTTGGAAATTCTGAGTTTTCAAAACCAGGAGGTCGCTCGACATAGACCTCTTCTTCAATAAAACCATTGAGAAAGGCACACTTAACATCCATTTGATATAATTTAATATGCATGCAGGATGCAAATGCCAACAAGTATTCTAATGGCTTCAATTCTAGCTACTGGTGCAAAGGTTTCCCCACAATCAATTCCTTCTTCTTGATTGTAACCTCGAGCTACAAGTCTAGCTTTGTTTCGACTACTATTCCACCCTCATCCAGCTTTGTTTTTGAAAACCCATTTGGTTCCTATAACCGGGTGGTCGAAGGTCGGTTGGTCGAGTCCGGACTTGGTTTCTTTCAAATTGATTCAGCTCTTCTTGCATGGCCTCTACCCATTCGGGTTCATTAAGGGCTTCTAGTGCATTTTTGGGTTCAGTTAGTGAAATGAATGCAAGTGAATGCACATAGATTATGAAGAGAAGAACGAGTTCTTACCCCACTCGTTGATATCGAAATTATGTTTTCTTGGGGATGACTGGAAGTAAATTTGAATGCTTTACCAGTTCTTTGATTCACCAGGTTTGTGGGCTGAATAGCTTGATCTTCGTAAGCTTGTTCCGAGTGATCGGCTCCATTGACTTGCTCGCTCCGAGCGACTTCTTGAGCTATTTCATTCGAACTTCCTCGTTCGAGTGATCTTCTTCGAGTCTTAGTAAGCTCATCTTCGTCATAATCCTTTCGAGCTTCAGCTTCGAGTATGAAGATTCACTTGGTTTTTCCCTGTTCAAGCTCATCAAACACTACGTGGATACTTTCTTCCACTTTGTTAGTTCTCTTGTTGAAGATACGGTAAGCTTTGCTATGAGAAGAGTAACCTAGAAAAATTCCTTCGTCTCGACCGAGCATCAAACTTGGTCGATGATCCTTACCATTGTTGTGGACGAAGCACTTACATCCGAAAGGTCTCGAAATAGGAAATGTTTGGCTTCCTCCCTTTGTAGAGCTCATAAGGTGTTTTCTTCGTAATGGGTCCGATGAGGCATCGATTGAGAGTATAGTTGGCCGTGTTTATCGCTCTCGCCCTGCAAATAGTAAGGCAAGTTGTGTTCAATCATCATCGTCCTTGCTATTTCTTCAAGGGTTCTCGTTCTTTCTCTCAACTACTCCATTCTCGTTGAGGAGTTCTGGGTGCCGAGAAGTTGTGAGAAATTCCATTCTTGTCACAAAACTCGAGAACTCCGAGTAATCGAACTCCCTTCCATGGTCGGCTCGAATCTTTTGAATCTGAGTCCGGGACTCCACTTGAATCTTTCTACGAGCTTACCGAATTCCTTGAAGACTTCATTCTTATGCTTGAGAAAACACACCCGGTAAATCTTGAAAAATCATCAATGATAACAAGTATGTAAGATTTACCTCCGAGACTCTTTACAGAATTTCGCCACATAGGTCCATATGCAGTAATTCCAAGCACGTTGGATGTGGAAACTGTCTTCAGAGATTTGAATGAAGATCTCGACTTGTTTCCTCTCGGTGCATGCTTCACATACTTTATCCTTCTCAAACGTACAGCTTAGGTAATCGTCTAACTAGATGATGAGATGCAAGCTTTTTGATAGTATGCATGCTAATATGACTTAATCTACGATGCCAAGTCCAAGAATCATCTTGAAGAGATGCTTTCAAACAGGATAAATTCTGACTTGGGTCGAAAGAGGGATGATGTAGGTATTACCCGATCTCTTACCTGAAAGTTTTACCTCTTTGGTGATCTCATCTCGTGATGTAGCACTTGGATTGAGTGAATTTTACCTCTTGTCCTTTGTCACAAAGTCGGGAGATACTAAGTAAATTGTACTTTAGTCCTTTGACAAGGTAGACTCGGGCTCACCAGATTGTTTCCATTACCAATCTTTCCAATGCCCACTATCTTGCCCTTACCGTCATCACCAAAGGTCACCTTTCCTCCTTTATATGACTCCAGCTCGTAAAAGAGTCCTTGGTCACCCGTCATATGTCGTGAACATCCACTGTCCAGGTACCAATGTCCTTTTGATCTTTTCTCGAGTGACCTGCAAAACAGAGATAATCTAACCCTTCTCACTTCCTCTAACGAACCCAAGTAACATTTCGTATCGTGGTCCTTTTCCGAGGAAGAAGGTGCTTCGGAACCCGGATTTGAATGACTTTGGGTTTGGTCTCGATTCTGAGTCTTCTCCTCGAGAACCGAGTCCGTGTCTCTTTCCTTTTAAAAACCTTTCCTTTTGAAACAGGAGAAAATGGTTTCCTTTTGTAGATAGGTCCGGGTTTAGTCCTCCTTTCATTTTTGTGAATGGGACCATGCTCACCTTTTTGAACTTAACAGCTTCGGAATCCTTTTGAACAATTCCGAGTAAGAATTAGATTCTTCCTCCTTGTTGAAACCAAGACCTTCTTTTCTAAAAGAGACACATTGTGAACCTAAGAGCATATCAAGGTTCTCCTCGTCCTTGAGTAAATTTTAAAACCGAGATCTTGAGACTCGGTGAGCTTCGTTTCGCTTGCTCATTTTCTTTTCCGAGTAACTCAAACTCAGCCTCATTAGTTTGAGCACTTGTCTTGAGTTCTCTCGAGTGTGAGTCTCAGCTTTTCCAATTCATTTTTTAAAGAAGTGCTCTCGAAGTGATTAACTCAAGTTGTTCCTTGAAATGGGAAGAATCGAATTGGACTTTTCTTCCAAAGTAAAGATGTATTTAGCTAAATCAACTTTGGAGAATTTGAGGAAGTAGTTTATTACCTCTTGAGGATCGGCTTCCTCATTATCTCGAGTCCGTGTCTCGAGTCCGACTCTTTTCGGCTTCCGAGTCGCTGATTGCCATCGGACACTTTGAGTCATCTCGAATCCTCGTCGTCTTCGGATGATTCCTCATCGCTCCATGTTGCCATCATGGCCTTTTTCTTCTTCCTCGTCCCGTCTTCGTTTTGGACAGTCCTTGACTATGTGGTCTTTGCCGCCACATTCAAAACATCCGGAATTCTTAGACAGAGATAACTTTGAAGAAGAAGAAAACTTACCTTTTCTATCTCTTTTGTCTTTCTTGTAGAATTCTTCTTTTGGTCTTTTGTCCCATCTTTTGTGCTTCATCATTTTCTTGAAGCCTCTTGCAATGAGTGCCATGGGATCATCCTCTCGATTCAGAGGAGCTCGGAATTGCTTCTTTGGATTCTCGAGGCTTTAAGCGCAATGTTCCTTTTGGAAGTACCCTCAGCATCTTCTTCTTCCGTGTGTATCTCATGAGTCGAAGCTTTCCGATGAGCTCGTCTCGGCTTCAAGAGTGAGAGGTTCCGAGCCTCTTCTATGGCAAGTCACCTTAGGACCCCATCGTCTCTTGGGTAGGCTTCGAGAATTTTTCGACACATTTCTTCATGGGAGATCTTCTTTCCCAGAGATTTGAGATTGTTGGTGATCTCAAGTGAAGCGTATGAACATCCGAGTAATGTTCTCTTCCGGCTCCATTTTGAAAAGCTCATATTTGTGAAGATACTCGGCTGATCTTCGCTTGTCTCACCCGACTTGTACCTTCGTAGGTGTTGACCAGAGTGTCCCACACCTCTTTAGCGAGTCACGAGCAGAGACTCGATTATATTCTTCTCGAGCTTATGGCGCACATGAGGATGTTCATGGCTTTGAAGTTCTTTCGAACTTCTTCGCTTCGCCGGCGTGAACTCAGCCTTTGTCTTTGGAAGGATTCTCGAATTCATCTGTCTTTGTTGGAATGTAGTTTCCTTGTTGTATGATTTCCCATACTTCTTCATCGTGATCCATAAAGAAACATTCCATGAGCTTCTTCCAAGTGACCGAAATTTGAACCTTTGAATTTTGGTGGCCTCGTTGGAAGATCTACCTTCGTCGAACTCTCCAGTGTTCTCGAGCCATCCGATCTTTAGACCTTTGGACTGTTAGATCCTTTCCGAAAGGCTAGGCTCGATACCAATTGAAGGTTTGCTCAAGGAGAGTCTCGAGTCACCCTAGAGGGGGTGAATAGGGTGATAGAAAATTCTTTCGAAAATACACACTTTTGCGCGTAAAAGAGGCAAAGACAGAATCCGAGTCTAATAACAGAGTCGAAAAGATTGGACTCGAAAGCAATGAATAAGAAGAAGCAAGAGCACTAAGGCCGTCTCGAGTCTAGAATGAACTCGAAAAAGAACACAGAGATTTTACGTGGAAACCCTCCCGGGGCAGAAAACCACGGCCCGTGTCAATCCAGACACGAAGTCAAATCCACTATTTTGAGTCCACAAAATACCGTGAACTTGACAGTAACCCGAGTTGCTCCCTTAGACAACTCTATACAGATTTTCCTAGACTCGAAGTTACCTTATCTCGATCTAGTACTTCCTAGCCGAGATAACCCTTACAGCTAGGGACAACTAAGTTGAGTTAACCTTTACAGACTTAGTCAAGGGACCTTACAAAGAATGTAAGAAGTGTTTGTAACTAAGTACAAGACCTTACAACTCGTAAAGTAATGAATTACAGAGTGGGAGTTGTAAGTTGAAGATTGAGAGTAAATACAATAACTTTGATCAAGTAAGTGTATAGACAATATGTTCGGCAACCTTCAAGTCTTGTGAAGTGGCTTCTTTTATAGATAACCAAGCAGAGTAGCCGTTATCTTCATCTCGCTGACCGAGAGTCTTCTCGTGACCGTTGGTAGAAGCTTTCGAGTCACTCGGAAAGTATCCGTTGAAATATGAACGTTGAACAATCGGCTTAACTCTCTTGAAGTCCCAAAACCATCTGGTTGTGTCTTGAAAATGAGGTGGAAACCACCGTTAGGCTTGGCGTTCCAGCTTTTCCGGATTTGGAAGCGCATGCCTTCCGACACAATCTTCCGGGACTAAAGCAGGGAAGGTGAAAAGCCATATCTGCCGGTGATTTGACGTTTCGAGCTCGGCTACTTTTGTAGTTTGAAAAGATATCCTCGATTGAATAGCCTACAAAAGTAAAACACCTTTCGGTTCTCAAAGTATAAAATACTTTGGTCCAAGGTTAGACACGTATAACAAAATAATTTTGAAAAATTACGCAATTGATTATCTCGAGTCGAAAAGAAATGGAATTTTCTCGAGTCTAATATCCATGATACTCGTAATTCCGTATGACTTAGTCTTAAGTAAAGAAACACGTTCTATAGCAAATATCAAAGTGAGAAAGAACTTGACTAAGCATGAAATGAACTATGAATGCCGACTTTGCAAACAATAGAGTAAATAACCACAAGTCAGATTCTCGAGTGAGAAACAATGGAATACCGGTATATTCAAAATGCGATTAATCTGAGTGAGAGTGGACTCGTAATAAAGAACCAGCTTTCGAGGCGCTAACCGAAAAGCGATTAAAGAGATATGTGAAGGCCGAATCGCATAGAGAAGATACTTATTTAACTCAAGTAAGTTTCTAAGACACAGAGAATGCCTTGGAATCAAAACTCTATATGAATGACATCATTATACCCGATTCCTTTTGCATGACTCGTAAAGATATAGAGCAAGTTGTCCGAGTCTTCAATCTCCCCTTTTTGATAAAAGGCATTCCATACTTAAACAGAAACTTTGTTAGAGGAAAACAGATTGATTCTCGAGTAGTTTGATAGAAAGTAAGGCATATTGAATAGATCGAGCAATATACACTATATCGAAGTAAATTAAAGTATGCTTTAACTCATTAACTCGTAAAAGAAAGAACTCGTAAATGAATAAGGAAATGCATCGATTCATTAAAAAAATTACAAGGGCTGAAAGAACTCCCCTAGACAAGACAACCAGTTTCGACTACATTTTCTCCCCTTGCCTTTCAAAGAAAAACAAGAAACAAAAAGAAGGGAGAAAAGTACAAGTAAAACACATAAGTTGTCCGGACAAAAAGAAAATTTTGAAGCGAAATTCGGAGACACCGAGGAATTGTGACTCAAGTGCATGGCTCCAACTAGGAAGGAGTGGATTTCGAGTGGAGGCGGAGGTGCGCCGGCGCCGATACGATCTTGACGTTGTGCTTGAGCGCGGCGAAGGGAGAACCGGAATAGTTCTCAAGGGCTCAGCTCCGAGGGGCCGACCCGGAGAGAGTGGATCGAGGGGCTCTTCCCTTGGGACCTCGGGGCTGGAGGGGGCTGCTCCGGCCGACTCGCCGGAGGAGCGAGATCTTCCGATCCACTCGGATCGCTGTCCGAGCCGAGTACAGCAATTTGAGCTTGGGGAGCAGCTTGCCACGGCCTCTTCTTCCCTTTGCCCGGAAGGGCTCGCTCAGCCCGCAGTTCCTCGGCGTCCTCCGCTGCATCCGTAGCTTCTTCCTCTCGCTTCCTCGGCTTCCTCGCTGTCCGAGGAGGTCGAGCCTAGGCTCGAAGACGCCTCGATGTGTCTCGAGTCATCCGGTCCCGAGCCGCCTTGGACCGTCTCTCTCTCGAGGAGCTCAGCCAGCTCCTTCGCTCCTTAACCCGCTTCTCTCATCTCAAGAACGAGAGCTCGTCGCTCTCGGATTTGGGACTCGACTCGCTCTTTTGGTTGATGGTCGACCCTCGAAGAATGCACTTGAAACCCCGAGCATGTCTCTCGAATTCGAAGACACAGAGGTGATCTTGTCCATGAAGACAGGGGACAAGAGGGCAGAGAGAGTTTTGGAATTACCGGAGGTGGAGGCACCACCAGGTGAAGAGGGAAGAGGAAGAGGGGTTGATTTCGAGTCCGAGGTGGAGAAGGAGGCCTCAGCTCCGAGTTGTGAACCCGCACACCAGTGGTTAGTTTCCTAGTATCCATACCCCTGGAGTTCCTTCTTGCCGACCACAATGGCCGCCTCGCACACCGCGTTAGGGTCGAGGGAAGAGGAACTTGGAATTGTTTGAAGATAAGGGTGAGAAGAGCACCGAAAGGAAGGGAGGTGTTCTTCTTGCTCCGGAGTTGACTCGGCACAGCGGCCATCTCGCTCAATGATGGAGGGGAAGAGGTCGACTTTTATCCCTCCAGGATATCGAAGAGGGCTTTGAGGTGCTTGGAGTTGGGGTTCTCCTTGCTAGAATGCTCGTGAGAAGAAGGTTCTCATCAGCAAGAAACACGTAAGCCTCGGCTTCGACTTCAACCGAGTCACGTAAAAGTTTTTCCGGACCCGGGAACTCTTTAGCAAACTTTTCAAAGAAGTCGTCGGCGACTTCAGTGAAAGGGATAGGGTTACTGTTCAAGAAGAGAGAAGAAACTTTGAACAGATCCGTGAAGAAGAGAGGTGTTGATATCGAACAAGTAATGTTCGAACCCGAGAGGTTAGAACATTTTCGGAGTGGGTGAGATGAGTATAAAACTCGAAACGAGTTCAGGATAGATGAACTCGTTGAAGCACAAGAAAGGGTAGACTCCGGTGGTTTGGATATTGGACAACCAGGAGAATTTGGTTGTTGGGAAGAACTTGTCGTCCAGACGCAAGATGTCGGGTGACAACGGGTTTAGAAGGGGTTGAGCTTTCGGCTTGTTGGTGCGAGGCTTCTTAGAGGATGAAGAAACCCGAAAGTCGGGATGGTTTCCTCTTTAGGCATGGTGAGAGAAGAAAAGATGAAGCTTTTCGAAAGAGAAAGAGAATGAGGTGTAGAAGAGAAGATAACGAAAAAATGGTAGAAGAAAGAGAGATGAGCAGACGAAAACTTACGAGAGAGAGAGAGAGAGAGCTTCTTCGACGTCTCGCGACGATCAGGGAACACTGTTCACGTAGTAAGCTTCCGTGAGAGGGTTTTCGTTTGAGAGGGAAGAAGTTTGAGAATACCGAGATGAAGATGGATAGTCGTTATTTATAAAGAGTATGCGCGCCCGTTCACTATCCGTTAAGTAACTCCGTTCGACTCAGCCCGTCCATCGATCATTAATGCCCGGTGTGACGGTTCTTCTTCAACGGTTGAGATATCAGTGGTTTAAAATCTGCGGTTATGATCCGATCGCAGCGCTCGAGAAAGAGAGAGAAAAAGGGTTTGAAATTATAAGTCCGAAACTCTCCACTGTTCTAGAAATAGCTTCGTAAAATTTGATGTCCAAATTTCTCTTACGTCCGAGTTTGACTCGTAAAAATTTTTGAGTGACTCGAAACACGAAATAACTATTAGCCCAAGTATCACGTGATCAATCGAACTAATGGTTATTAACAATGAAAGCACATGGCACGTAAATGTTCAAGAATCATAACACAAAACTAAGCATTTAACATACCAAGCTCATTCCGAATAAAACGTAATTGATCTTCACCAAGTGGCTTAGTAAAGATATCAGCTAATTGAAGATTAGTAGGAATGAACTCAAGTGTAATATCACCCTTTTCCGAGTGATCGCGTAAGAAGTGATACCCGACTTCAATATGCTTTGTTTTTGAGTGCTCGGACAGGATTCTTAGTGATACTGATTGCGCTTTGATTGTCACACTTGATTGGAACCGAGTTGAGAGATAGTCCAAGATCCTTCAAGTGTTGTTATATCCAGAGAATCCGAGCGCAACAAGCTCCAGCGGCAATATATTCAGCTTCGCAGCTTGATAGAGCTACCGAGTTTTGCTTCTTTGAGTGCCAGGATATTAGGGATTGACCCGTAAATTGGCAAGCTCCGGATGTGCTCTTTCGATCAACTTTGTATCCTCGCATAGTCCGCGTCTCGAGTACCCGAGTCGAGTCGGCTTCGAGTCTCTCGGAGTACCATAGTCCTAGATTCTCGAGTGCCCGCAAGATATCTCGAATATTCTCTTCACCGCAGTGAGATGTGATTCTTTTGGATTAGCTTGAAATCGTGCACATAAGCAAACACCGAACATCATATCCGGTCCGCTTGAAGTAAGATATAGCAGTGATCCAATCATACCCCGATAGAGTTTCGATCTACCGCTTTACCTCGTCTCATCCGAGTCGAGCTTTATACTCGCTCGCTCATAGGAGTAGATGCGTGCTTTGCATCTTGAAGTTTATATTTCTTCAGCAGTTCCTTGGTGTATTTTGATTGATGAACAAAGATTCCATCTTTGTCTTGTTTGATTTGCAATCCAAGGAAGAAGTTGAGTTCTCCCATCATACTCATTTGGAACTCTTGACTCATCAACTCGGAAAATTCTCGACACGTAAATTCATTAGTAGCACCAAAAATAATATCATCAACATATATTTGAACAATGAGAAAATCTTTCCCTTTGGTCTTTATGAATAAAGTCTTGTCGATCCGACCTCTTTTAAAATCATTTTGAATCGTGAAGTCTGCTCAGTCTTTCATACCAAGCTCTAGGGGCTTGCTTAAGACCATAGAGAGCCTTTTGAAGTTTGAAAACATGATTTGGAAATTCTGAGTTTTCAAAACCAGGAGGTCTGCTCGACATAGACCTCTTCTTCAATAAAACCATTGAGAAAGGCACACTTAACATCCATTTGATATAATTTAATATGCATGCAGGATGCAAATGCCAACAAGTATTCTAATGGCTTCAATTCTAGCTACTGGTGCAAAGGTTTCCCCACAATCAATTCCTTCTTCTTGATTGTAACCTTGAGCTACAAGTCTAGCTTTGTTTCGACTACTATTCCACCCTCATCCAGCTTTGTTTTTGAAAACCCATTTGGTTCCTATAACCGGGTGGTCGGAAGGTCGGTTGGTCGAGTCCGGACTTGGTTTCTTTCAAATTGATTCAGCTCTTCTTGCATGGCCTCTACCCATTCGGGTCATTAAGGGCTTCTAGTGCATTTTGGGTTCGAGTTAGTGAAATGAATGCAGTGAATGCACATAGATTATGAAGAGAAGAACGAGTTCTTACCCCACCGTTGATATCGAAATTATGTTTTCTTGGGGATGACTCGGAAGTAAATTTGAATGCTTTACCAGCTTCTTTGATTCACCAGTGTTTGTGGGCTGAATAGCTTGATCTTCGTAAGCTTGTTCCGAGTGATCGGCTCCATTGACTTGCTCGCTCCGAGCGACTTCTTGAGCTATTTCATTCTGAACTTCCTCGTTCGAGTGATCTTCTTCGAGTCTTAGTAAGCTCATCTTCGTCATAATCCTTTCGAGCTTCAGCTTCGAGTATGAAGATTCACTTGGTTTTTCCTGTTCAAGCTCATCAAACACTACGTGGATACTTTCTTCCACTTTGTTAGTTCTCTTGTTGAAGATACGGTAAGCTTTGCTATGAGAAGAGTAACCTAGAAAAATTCCTTCGTCTCGACCGAGCATCAAACTTGGTCGATGATCCTTACCATTGTTGTGGACGAAGCACTTACATCCGAAAGGTCTCGAAATAGGAAATGTTTGGCTTCCTCCCTTTGTAGAGCTCATAAGGTGTTTTCTTCAGTAATGGGTCCGATGAGGCATCGATTGAGAGTGTAGTTGGCTGTGTTTATCGCTCTCGCCCAGTAAATAGTAAGGCAAGTTGTGTTCAATCATCATCGTCCTTGCTATTTCTTCAAGGGTTCTGTTCTTTCTCTCAACTACTCCATTCTCGTTGAGGAGTTCTGGTGCCGAGAAGTTGTGAGAAATTCCATTCTTGTCACAAAACTCGAGAACTCCGAGTAATCGAACTCCCTTCCATGGTCGGTTCGAATCTTTTGAATCTGAGTCCGGGACTCCACTTGAATCTTTCTACAGAGCTTACCGAATTCCTTGAAGACTTCATTCTTATGCTTGAGAAAACACACCCAGGTAAATCTTGAAAAATCATCAATGATAACAAGTATGTAAGATTTACCTCCGAGACTCTTTACGAGAATTTCGCCACATAGGTCCATATGCAGTAATTCCAAGCACGTTGGATGTGGAAACTGTCTTCAGAGATTTGAATGAAGATCTCGACTTGTTTCCTCTCGGTGCATGCTTCACATACTTTATCCTTCTCAAACGTACGCTTAGGTAATCGTCTAACTAGATGATGAGATGCAAGCTTTTTGATAGTATGCATGCTAATATGACTTAATCTACGATGCCAAGTCCAAGAATCATCTTGAAGAGATGCTTTCAAACAGGATAAATTCCGACTTGGGTCGAAAGAGGGATGATGTAGGTATTACCCGATCTCTTACCTGAAAGTTTTACCTCTTTGGTGATCTCATCTCGTGATGTAGCACTTGGATTGAGTGAATTTTACCTCTTGTCCTTTGTCACAAAGCTCGGGAGATACTAAGTAAATTGTACTTTAGTCCTTTGACAAGGTAGACTGGGCTCACCAGATTGTTTCCATTACCAATCTTTCCAATGCCCACTATCTTGCCCTTACTCGTCATCACCAAAGGTCACCTTTCCTCCTTTATATGACTCCAGCTCGTAAAAGAGTCCTTGGTCACCTGTCATATGTCGTGAACATCCACCGTCCAGGTACCAATGTCCTTTTGATCTTTTCTGAGTGACCCGCAAAACAGAGATAATCTAACCCTTCTCACTTCCTCTAACGAACCCAAGTAACATTTCGCATCGTGGTCCTTTTCGAGGAAGAAGGTGCTTCGGAACCCGGATTTGAATGACTTTGGGTTTGGTCCGATTCCGAGTCTTCTCCTCGGAGAACCGAGTCCGTGTCTCTTTCCTTTTAAAAACCTTTCCTTTTGAAACAGGAGAAAATGGTTTCCTTTTGTAGATAGGTCCGGGTTTAGTCCTCCTTTCATTTTTGTGAATGGGACCATGCTCAGCCTTTTGAACTTAACAGCTTCGGAATCCTTTTGAACAATTCCGAGTAAGAATTAGATTCTTCCTCCTTGTTGAAACCAAGACCTTCTTTTCTAAAAGAGACACATTGTGAACCTAAGAGCATATCAAGGTTCTCCTGTCCTTGAGTAAATTTTAAAACCAGATCTTGAGACTCAGTGAGCTTCGTTTCAGCTTGCTCATTTTCTTTTCCGAGTAACTCAAACTCGGCCTCATTAGTTTGAGCACTTGTCTTGAGTTCTCTCGAGTGTGAGTCTCAGCTTTTCCAATTCATTTTTTAAAGAAGTGCTCTCGTAAGTGATTAACTCAAGTTGTTCCTTGAAATGGGAAGAATCGAATTGGACTTTTCTTCCAAAGTAAAGATGTATTTAGCTAAATCAACTTTGGAGAATTTGAGGAAGTAGTTTATTACCTCTTGAGGATCGGTTTCCTCATTATCCGAGTCCGTGTCCGAGTCCGACTCTTTTCGGCTTCGAGTCGGTGATTGCCATCGGACACTTTGAGTCATCTCGAATCCTCGTCGTCTTCGGATGATTCCTCATCGCTCCATGTTGCCATCATGGCCTTTTTCTTCTTCCTCGTCCCGTCTTCGTTTTGGACAGTCCTTGACTATGTGGTCTTTGCTGCCACATTCAAAACATCCGGAATTCTTAGATAGAGATAACTTTGAAGAAGAAGAAAACTTACCTTTTCTATCTCTTTTGTCTTTCTTGTAGAATTCTTCTTTTGGTCTTTTGTCCCATCTTTTGTGCTTCATCATTTTCTTGAAGCCTCTTGCAATGAGTGCCATGGGATCATCCTCTCGATTCGGAGGAGCTCGGAATTGCTTCTTTGGATTCTCGAGGCTTTAAGCGCAATGTTCCTTTTGGAAGTACCCTCAGCATCTTCTTCTTCCGGTGTATCTCATGAGTCGAAGCTTTCCGATGAGCTCGTCCGGCTTCAAGAGTGAGAGGTTCCGAGCCTCTTCTATGGCAGTCACCTTAGGACCCCATCGTCTCTTGGGTAGGCTTCGAGAATTTTTCGACACATTTCTTCATGGGAGATCTTCTTTCCCGGAGATTTGAGATTGTTGGTGATCTCAGTGAAGCGTATGAACATCCGAGTAATGTTCTCTTCGGCTCCATTTTGAAAAGCTCATATTTGTGAAGATACTCGGCTGATCTTCGCTTGTCTCACCCGACTTGTACCTTCGTAGGTGTTGACCAGAGTGTCCCACACCTCTTTAGCAGAGTCACAGGCAGAGACTCGATTATATTCTTCCGAGCTTATGGCGCACATGAGGATGTTCATGGCTTTGAAGTTCTTTCCGAACTTCTCGCTTCGCCGGCGTGAACTCAGCCTTTGTCTTTGGAAGGATTCTGAATTCATCTGTCTTTGTTGGAATGTAGTTTCCTTGTTGTATGATTTCCCATACTTCTTCATCGTGATCCATAAAGAAACATTCCATGAGCTTCTTCCAATGGACCGAAATTTGAACCTTTGAATTTTGGTGGCCTCGTTGGAAGATCTACCTTCGTCGAACTCTCCAGTGTTCCGAGCCATCCGATCTTTAGACCTTTGGACTGTTAGATCCTTTCCGAAAGGCTAGGCTCGATACCAATTGAAGGTTTGCTCAAGGAGAGTCTCGAGTCACCCTAGAGGGGGTGAATAGGGTGATAGAAAATTCTTTCGAAAATACACACTTTTGCGCGTAAAAGAGGCAAAGACAGAATCCGAGTCTAATAATAGAGTCGAAAAGATTGGACTCGAAAGCAATGAATAAGAAGAAGCAAGAGCACTAAGGCCGTCTCGAGTCTAGAATGAACTCGAAAAAGAACACAGAGATTTTACGTGGAAACCCTCCCGGGGCAGAAAACCACGGCCCGTGTCAATCCAGACACGAAGTCAAATCCACTATTTTGAGTCCACAAAATAGCGTGAACTTGATGTAACCCGAGTTGCTCCCTTAGACAACTCTATACAGATTTTCCTAGACTCGAAGTTACCTTATCTCGATCTAGTACTTCCTAGCTGAGATAACCCTTACAGACTAGGGACAACTAAGTTGAGTTAACCTTTACAGACTTAGTCAAGGGACCTTACAAAGAATGTAAGAAGTGTTTGTAACTAAGTACAAGACCTTACAACTCGTAAAGTAATGAATTACAGAGTGGGAGTTGTAAGTTGAAGATTGAGAGTAAATACAATAACTTTGATCAAGTAAGTGTATAGACAATATGTTCGGCAACCTTCAAGTCTTGTGAAGTGGCTTCTTTTATAGATAACCAAGCAGAGTAGCCGTTATCTTCATCTCGCTGACCGAGAGTCTTCGTGACCGTTGGTAGAAGCTTTCCGAGTCACTCGGAAAGTATCCGTTGAAATATGAACGTTGAACAACGGTTTAACTCTCTTGGAAGTCCCAAAACCATCGGTTGTGTCTTGAAAAATGAGGTGGAAACCACCGTTAGGCTTGGCGTTCCAGCTTTTCGGATTTGGAAGCGGACGACTTCGACACAATCTTCCGGGACTAAAGCAGGGAAGGTGAAAAGCCATATCTCGCTGGTGATTTGACGTTTCGAGCCGGCTACTTTTGTAGTTTGAAAAGATATCCTCGATTGAATAGCCTACAAAAGTAAAACACCTTCGGTTCTCAAAGTATAAAATACTTTGGTCCAAGGTTAGACACGGATAACAAAATAATTTTGAAAAATTACGCAATTGATTATCTCGAGTCGAAAAGAAATGGAATTTTCTGAGTCTAATATCCATGATACTCGGAATTCCGTATGACTTAGTCTTAAGTAAAGAAACACGTTCTATAGCAAATATCAAAGTGAGAAAGAACTTGACTAAGCATGAAATGAACTATGAATGCCGACTTTGCAAACAATAGAGTAAATAACCACAAGTCGATTCCGAGTGAGAAACAGTGAATACTCGGTATATTCAAAATGCGATTAATCCGAGTGAGAGTGGACTCGGAATAAAGAACCAGCTTTCGAGGCGCTAACCGAAAAACGATTAAAGAGATATGTGAAGGCCGAATCGCATAGAGAAGATACTTATTTAACTCAAGTAAGTTTCTAAGACACAGAGAATGCCTTGGAATCAAAACTCTATATGAATGACATCGTTATACCCGATTCCTTTTGCATGACTCAGAAAGATATAGAGCAGATGTCTCGAGTCTTCAATGTCCATATGGGAAGATTTCAGTGTTTGCTTTCTTCGTTGTTCTATGTTGTTTGCCAAGAAGGTCTTTGTAATATTCAACCATGATCCGTGCAACTTCCTCAAAACCTTATCTTCTTCTCCCTTCACGATCCTCGTAGTGCATATATGCGATTAGCTTGTTTCCTTCTTTTGACGAGTGGCAAAAATGAATTTGTTACATTGTGTACTATCCTGACCTTAATCCAATACATCAACAAGAATTAATAAATATTAATGAGCACGTGCACTTCAATTCACACTTTCATGTCACATTATCATGTATATTATGTACTTGTGCAAGTAACCAAATTATGTGTTGCAGGACTCCGATGATGGTAACAACGCATTGCCAAAAATAAATAAATAAATAAATGAACAAATAAATTATGCTTTGTGATAATTAAAGGATTAATAATAATAATAATAATAAATAATAATAATAATAATAATAATAATAATAATAATAATAATAATAATAATAATAATAATAATAATAATAATAAGAAGAAGAAGAAGAGGAAGAAGAAGAAGAAGAAGAAGAAGAAGAAGAAGAAGAAGAACACATTATTGGAATCATAAAAATAATAGTTCATACGCCTAAAGTTTGTAAATAATTACTTAAGTCAGAATTCCTAAAACCAACATTCTTTTTAACTTGGGCAAATCTATTAGGATATTTGGGCTTGTAGAGAATGGAGGGCCCAATAACCAGAAAATTAAAATTAAAAAAATTAAAATAAAAGGGAGCTGGATTTCGATTGAGGAGAGAGAATTTTCATATTCAAAATTTGCCTATTTAAACCTCAAAAATCTCAAAACCCCGCCTTCGAGCATTTGCTCCCTTTCCTAAAGAAACTCATCTCCCTCATTCAACCTACTCTCTGCTGCCCAACTAGGCTGTCGCCGACCACCACCACCAACACCGCTCGGTCGTCATCACCGAAGTCACCGATCCACCGGCCACCGTGGGTTTTTGCTCTTGCCACTGCTATCGTTGCTGCCAGCCCAGCCACGAGTATCCACCAACCACCTCCAGTCATCGGAGGTCCGTTCAGTTACCCCTTCCACCATAAAAACCTCATTTTTCTTGTAGGTTTTGGGTAAAAACCTCAACCTTCAATTATTTAATTCCTTTAATTTTTTAAAAATAAATAGTTAGATGTTGCATGCAAGGGATTATTATATAAAATCATATTTTATGAGGTTGTGTTAGTGAAAGAAATAAAAAAAAAGCCTTGAATTAGGTGGTTGGATGTTCATGGAAAGAGGAAAATTGGACTTGTAAGAATTATTTAAATTTCATGAATATGTTGTACTAGGATTATTGGTTAGATAATTGTGGATTATAAATTTTGGGAGGGAAATTTGGTTTTTGTGATGATTCAAAGCTTATTAGAAAATTTTGGAGGAAGAGATTAACTAAAATGGGCATGAATGTAAAGTTAAAATGAAATTTTGGAGAAATATGATATTATGTGAGGATTTAAGAAAAAAATGAGCATGCATGCGGTGTTAGTAGTATGTGTATCAAAAATATAAATTAAAGAAAATAGGCGATTTGGATGATTTTAAGAAGTTAAAGCAAATAAGTAATTTTAGGAAGTTCAAAGAAAATAAGTCAGTTTGAGGGTTTAAAGAAAATAAGACATTTTGGTAGCTTAAAGGAAATAAGTAAGTGATTGTGGTAGTAAAGAAAAGAAGCAAATTTGGTGATTTAAAGAATTAAAAGAAATTAGCAAATTTGATGATTTAAAGAGTTAAAGGAAATTAGCAAATTTGATGATTTGAAAAAATTAAAGAAATAGGTTAACTTAGGCGATTTATAAGATTTGGGTTAGGTATTCAAGTGAAGAATTAAGCAACGTCGAAGGATTAAACAATTAGGTGAGCAAGAGAGTTAATTTAAGAACGGATCGATTATCACGTTAGATATTTTGTGGAGAAACGGACAAGCGAACCTTATGATTATATTGCATGACAGGAGGAGTTGATTTAAGCTACGTATGTTATTTAAAATTTCAACCTATTAAGATTAAACCATCGGTTTTGTAAACCACGAAGTTTTGCTTACATAAATTCATCTAGACATGAGTAGTTACAAAAAGAAAATAATATAAGTAATAACGAGTAGTAATAATAATAACGATAGTTAATTTCGGTACTAAAAGTATTGAATCTATTAATGAGACACTTTATTTTGTTAAGGCATCCACGTAGTTCATCGTAGTCAGCAACTCTAAACGGGAACAGAAATGATATTACCGCAATTTTAGGTACGTTTATTGCTTATACCTTACGAAAATCCATATGTTTATATATAACAATATCAAATGGTTTTCTTAATGAAATGAACCATTTTAAATGTTATTTGTCACTTAATTATGTAGCCCGCCTCATATCAATCATACCATAGCGTGATCGATTTGTGATCACACCATATATATTTGGCTATTATCAACCGGACTTCCCGATCCGTTTGGGTATGCGCATATTTAGGAAAACTAACGATAGTAAGAAGCCACTCAAATAATAAATGAATAATTGTTTTACTATATTCTCCCTGTCCGATTTATAAATGAATTGAAATACATGCGCTCAAATCATAAATCTTCACTTAATTATTTACAATACTTGCATAAGCGTAATGAGCTTCAGCTCATTATTTCGAAATGTTTTCTCTTTGTTTTAGGTAAAGCTACTCCGGAAGGGAGCAAGAAGTAGCCTATCTGCTGGCCAAAGTGTCTTAGGGGCTCACGAGTGGTGGTGACCTGTCGTGTCTTGAGTCGTTTTGGTTGTTATCATTAAGTCATTACCATGTCTCGCATGTATTTAATTCTCTCTACTTATGTTGTTCTTTGTTGGACGTTTTACTTTTGAATCGAGACCTTACTAAAGATTGTATGTAACATATTTGGATGTTGCCGTGTTCCTTGTTGGGAGCGGCGGTAACGCCTATAACCTTTCTTTCCACTGCGCTAATTACTAGTTAATCAGTCTTCATGGTTAACCTGGTGATTATGGGGTTTGGGGGCGTTACACATTGGTCCCTAAACCGTGTCCAATCCATCTTGCTCTGCTGCTTTTTGAGTGTCATGCCAGATTTGATGATATTGACATATCTCTGTCCCATTGCCTCTTCCTCTTTGAGAAACTCCAGGATGTGTGGGTCATTTTGCAATTTTTTCCTGCACTTTTTCCAGGTCTATCTTGGCTGTGTCCATTTTTCAGGTGAATATTTGCATATTTGTCCTTATTGAGGTTCTTAATGGGTGCTTTCAGTAGTAAAAGAACTTTTCTTAATTTGTCCATCTTGGTCTTGCCCTCAGTTTTTGCCATTGTAGTTTGCACAATCCTTTTAAACATCTGGTCTTTCCCCACATTTCACAGTATCTTATAAGGACAAGTGGCTTGGAGAAGTTAGGAAATGTTAGCAGAATTGGGGTATGGCCAGACAACCCTTGTGTCAAGTATTCGGCATGCACCAAGTGAAATTCAATGTACCATTGTGTATTAACTAGTGCCTAGTCAATTGTAACGTGTTATTATAATGGTCGTCATCGTCATTATTATTATTATTATTATTATTATTATTATTATTATTATTATTATTATTATTATTGCTCTCATTACTCTATAATAATAATAATAATAATAATAATAATAATAATATAAATATTATTATTATTAAGAAAAAATTATTAATATTAATATTATCATTATAACAGCTCATAATAACTCATAATCGTTATAACACCTTATAATAACTCATAACAGCTTTTAACATTTCATAACAACTCGTAACAATTATAAATATTACAACTAAAATGATCATACCCTTGAACTTATTAAACTTGGATGATGCCATTTTAATGGGCGAAACTTTTTTAATAAAATATGATCGTTGCTTTTGGTGTTTAAAAAAAGGAAAATGTTGGGAAGTGGATTTGTTTTGCTTGGAGAATCAGTTAGGCAATAGATATTAATCAATTTTAATTTCTTTTTTCCTCTAATTTTCTTCCATAAATACCTCTTATCATTTATCGAAATATCATTACTAATTCTACCACCCATACTACAAAATTGTGAGGTGTTGTTTGTTTGAGAGGGTTGTTTTCTGAGAAGAGATCAAGAAAAATAAAAGTTCAATACTTTGTGAGTAACTATAGTAATCATAATCATGAATTTATATATTTGATAGGTTCATGCTTAAAACTTTATCTATGTCATTTTTATGATATATTTTAATTAATTTATTGTTGTGATTTTAATTTTTTAGATATTATGAAGAGATAATTTTAACTAATTCATCAAGCGAATTATTTTGGAGGTTTTTCTTCTAATTGTAAGTTAGATTATTCATATTATTGTTATATTGATATGATTGATATGTGAATAAGTGATAACTTAATGTGATGCAATGTTATGTACAATATAAATAAGATCAGAATTATGATATGTTGATTTAAATATACCATAATGATATGCCAGACATTTGAGTATGTTATAATATATTATTGTAATCGCATGCTACTTAAAAATTTTATACTTGGTAGATAAAATGTGATTGATATGTGAATAATTTTTTTATTTGTTAGAACGATATGAGTGCTTAGTTAAATTTCTAATTTATGTAAACAAAGTATATTAAGAAATTGTGTTTTTTAGCATGATATGATAATATAACAATATACTAACAAATTATAATTATAGTATGTTAAATTGATATGGTTCATATGTAAATAAATGATAGCTTAAATATTTCAGAATGTTACATTAGTTTGAATATATCACAATAATATGCTAATTAAAATAGATCATTATGATATGCTAGTTTAAATAGTTCACAATGTAATGTTATAATACATACTAATTAAAAATATTATACTTATAAGCTAATTAAATATGTTCATAATGACAATAAATTTTCGAAAATTATGTAAGTAATGACCAAAAACATAATTATTTTTTATTAAATCAAGGTGCCATATGAGAGGGTATAGACACCAAAAAGTGTCATCCATTCTCTTTTATTTATTTGTTGGCCCGATGATGAGATCATAAGTTCTATTTGAGGATCTAGATCACAAGTTGTATCTGATTGGTGCGACGAAGACCACTAAACCATAAAGAACCCCCATCACCAAATAAATAGCATTTTGCCTTGGGTCGATCCAAAATCCCCTTTTCTTTCGGACAATCCAAGACTCGGGCCAAACCTCTAGGGACAACGGAGTCCAAGTCGCTGCGTACCAGGAAATTCTAGGCTTGAAACCCCGCATTTCACTTTTGTCCAACTAGATACGGATCCGAAGACCCGAAAACGACGTTAAAAGTTGCATTTCATGATCACGAGCATCAAAGTGCTAGATTTTTGCTTCAAGACAGTCCATCCGAGACTAGGAGCACGCAATTCCCTAGAAAAGCCCAACATGGCCGGCGCCTCTTATTCGTAATTTCACTCAAAATGCCGTGTTTTGGTCAAGACTCCCGGGCAGCACAAAAGGGCACAAAACCCTAAAAAACCTTGTGTTCTAGCCTCGCAGAATCTTGGGGCAGCATGGAAAGGCACAAAACCCTAGAAAGCCTCTTGTGCCCGGCGCCCGACATATTTTATCCGGTTTTATCCCGGTTCAATGGTCACTTTATCCTGGCCTAGTTTTGTCTGCTAAATCTGGATGACTAGTAGAGCTAACCCTAGATCATTTCCTTGACCTAACCTCTCCCTATAAATAGAGAGCTTAGGCTCTCATTTCAGCAATGGCTTATCCCTCGATGTCACGTTTGCTAAAACCCGATTAAGAGTTACTCGAATACTCATTTTTGTATTATGATATTTTTGTCTCTTTTTAGCCTACTTCCGCCATACTCCCTATATATGATCCCTAAGCTCCATCATTCATCTTTCTACCTACTCACCTCCAAAAATGTTTATAAAAGCCCATTCAATTCACCACCTTCGTATCACCGGATCCAGATTCGAGATCCGGATCAGCAGGTAGGATAAAATGCGGGCATCCGATTCGATCTTCAAAACAGTTTACTTTTTTTTTTTTGCTTTTATCGTTTTCTGTATTGTGGTTTCTAGATGTAATCACATTTTAATTCCTCCACGTCCGATGTAATCTTCTACTTTTTGCTTTTTTTTCTTTTCTCTTTCTTTATCGTTTTCTTTATTTCCGCCTTTGCTGCTTTTATTATTATGCTTTGGTTGCTTTAATTTCAGTATCTCATGTTTTTTGTTTGTGTTTTGTACATTATTTTGATTCACTACTTGAACTAGTAGTAGCCGTCTTCGAACGGGCGGAATGGAAAGGCTTATCCCTATGTTTCGTACCCTAACCTCCGAATTCAATTCTCGCTTCTAGACCGATGAGTAATTTTTAGCCTATTTTAGTCTTAGTTTTCCCATACTAAGATTGAAAGAGCAAACTTTATTTTCTCTTTTCTAAAAACTTATTAGCGACTCCCTTCGATTTATTTCTTCTAAATTTACATCTCAGCTATTTTTTGACTCGCAGGATAAGAAAAAAGGTTCTAGATCCGCCAAGCCAGGCTAGAGCTTGAGGCTGACTATCTCAGCCTGGGTCCTTGGCCGGCGCCGGCCACCATTGGTTGTAGGCTACCGCATGCACCGAGTGGTCATCGGGCGGGGCTCGGTGCAAACCGGTGTTTTCATACCGGTTTGGCCCTAAAGTCTCGTGGCAGATTCAATAAACCCTAATTTTTATTTTTCGGTTAGGAAATAATTTCCGAGACTTCGAAAATAATTTCGAAAATAAAATAATTAATAAAACCGCCATTTAAATCTGATTTAGTTTATCTTTAACTTAACTTAATAAAATTCGGAAATCTTAATAAAAGGTTCATCCCCATATTTCAAAACCATCTTCAAAAACCTTAAATCATTCTTTAAGCTTTCTAAAAACTACACCAAACATTCGTGGGGAAGCTCGGTCCCGGGCGGGTCCCACCAGCCATGGTTCCTACGGTGGCGACTCCGCTGGGGATAAATTTTTTATTAAGAGGGGGAAACTTGAAAATTTGAGTAGTGTGTTTTAATAATGTATTTGCATTAGGCATCCCGCATTTAGCAACCTTTGAACATAGTTTATTACTCGTTATGGACCCTAGGAAAAATTTATTTTATCCCCTGTTTAACCCTTCCGGTAAGAGGCACCTACTCGAATCCCGGGTGACCCCAATTAGGCTTGATTTCCAACGGAAACGGTATCTCTTCCTTCGTAGCACACGCTCTTGGGTCAAACCGCTTGGTTCATCGAGAGGCACCGAGGATTCTAGCATTTTTCTTGTCGTGCCCCACAGGGAAGACCAAATGCTCAAACTATTAGTTACCATGTATTCTACCGAGTCTAAACCTCTTTTGCCTGCTTTGATGAGTGTGTTTGTTTTAGATTTAATCCTCTACTTGTTGGCCTTTAGGATAGGTGAGGAACGCTGAATAATTCTTGAATGGGTGCAAAAAAATAAATAAAATAATAAAACTTTGTGAGTCGGTCCATTACGTGCATTTAGCTAAAAGTCTAAAACTACGTTCCATTCTTAGGTTGGTCCAAGTAATAGCATTTTTCATGTAGCCAAAGCCAAATTTCATCTCAAAATAGGTAAGTCCATGTTTGCATTCCTTTTTGTATATAGCCAAATCCAAATTCATCTCAAATTAGGTGAAATCTTGCATTCCATTTTTCATTAGCCAAAAATAAATTCATCCTAAATAATGTGTTCATTCATTTTATTTTTGCATTAGCCAAAAATCAAATTCATCTCAAATAGGTGAGTTCATTTTTGCATTAGCCAAAAGTAAATTTCATCTCAAATAGGTGAGTCCATTTTTTTCCATTAGCCAAAATAAAATTTCATCACAAAATAGGTGAGTCCATTCATTTCATTCTTTCATTAGCCAAAAAATAAATTCATCCTAATTAAGGTACCCATTCATTTTATTCTTGCATTAGCCAAAATTAAATTCATCTCAATTAGGTGAGCTCTTTTTGCATTAGCCATATTGAAATTTCATCTCAATTAAGGTAAGTCCATTCATTCCTTGTTTCATTAGCCAAAAACAAAATCATCTTAATTAAAGTGAGTCCATTCATTTCATTTTGCATTAGCTAAATTAAAATCATCTCAATTTAGGTGAATCCAGTCATTTCATTTTTAAATTAACCAAAATTAAATTCATCTCTAATTATGAGAGTCCTTCATTTGCATCAGCCAAAATAAATTCATCTCAAATTGGGTGAGTCTGTTTGCATTGTCATGTTTGAGTTAGCCAAAATAAAATTTCATCTCAAATTATGAGAGTCTTTCTTTTCTAAGTTAGCTAAAATAAATTAGGAATAATCATCTATGCATTTCAGTTCCGCACTAGCCAAATCATAGAATCATCCCGGATTAAGTCATGAGCATCATTGCATACATTCCATTTCATTTGTTTTGCATCCCTTTACGTGCATCTAAATAAAATAACATATCATTTTCCTTTCTCTTAGGAATCAGTCATTCCTCGGGTCAAGCACTTAAGCCTTATGTCCCCAGAAGTTTTTTTCCACGAGCCAATCCCGAGCGTACTTTTTTGGGATACAAGATAGGTAATCCAACTCAAATCCGGGATCCTAGCTCAAAGCGATTAGGAAATAAGAAGTTTGTTTCAACACCGGCATAGTCGACAACAATACGTCGCACGTTAGCACGTACCACACTTGTACGTCCCCCATCTTTACTTGTTACACCAGTGCACCACCCAAGGTTTAAACACAATCCTCCTCCAAAAATGGCCAACCAATTAGAGCAAACCCCCATCATGACCTTGATCAAAGAATTTGTTGCTAAAGTAGAAGCCAAGATTGAGGCTCGGGATAAGAAGATTGAGTTAGTAGTAGAAACCCTCAATCTCATACGCAAAGAACTAGAGAAGAAATCAAAGTCCAAAGAGAAATCAAAAGAAGGAGAATCCCGCCCGAACCCCAACCTCGGTCGGATCCACGAATAGATCGGATAGAGAAGCTACTGCGGGAGTCATCAATATTCGATCATTACTACCAGGCCTAGGGATTCACTTCAATCCCTAAAGGCAAGTTGCCCTAAAAATTCACTATGTGTGACATTAAGGTGCATGGAACCGAGAACCCTCACTACCATGTGAGGAACTTTGTAGGGGCAATGACTCTAAAGAATGTACCGAAGGACACATATCATGTCATCTTCCCATGGACGTTTGACACATACGTCATGAAGTGGTACAACACTATCGACCCACACAAGGTCACAAACTGGAAGGATCTTTGTCGGGAGTTCCTACATCAATACTCCAACATTACTGATCTACCAGTCACTCTTCAGGATCTAGAGTTGATTAAGTAAGGAGACGATAAAAGCTTCACCGACTTCGTCACTCGTTGGAGAGTAAAAGCTGCCTACATGAGTGATCAACCATCCGAAAAACATCGAGTTAGAATCATCATCAAGAACCATCAATCTGCCTACCAGCGAGCATCCGAAGTTCTTGCCTATAATGGACTTCAAAACACTTCGAGATACTAACATACTCATAGAAGAAGAACAAGCTTCAACCGACTAGAAGATCATCCAATGAGCCCATGACTAATCAAGGATGCTAATAAACCCTGCTTTTTTCCCTTTTCCTATATCTAGTGTAATGTTTATTTCCTTCTTCTGTCTTCCAAAAATTCAATAAAAAAACCCAAATCACTTTCTTTTTGAATTACGAAGCTCGCTATAACAGATACGTGGGAAGCCCATGAGGTGCGACCCAATCCTAATTTCGATCCCAATTCCCATTTTTAATTTCCAAATTCAAAGCCACTTTGCCCTATCTAGAGAAGCGGAAATCAATTGGGAAGCATGCTATTCTTGTTTAGTACTAAACCGCCATGTTCATTTTCACCACCAGCAGTAGTACATCGAGTTCGAGCGGCCTACTTTTCTTCATGTTGTACTTTGGGGAGTTGGGGCTAAAGGGAAATTTTATCTTTGTCTTTTTGAACTTTTTGCATCATCTTAATAAAAGAATGCATTTGTTTTTAGAATAAAGTCTTGCATTCATCTCCATTGCATGAGTCAAATCCTAAACATACAAAATTAAATAACAAAGCACCCTACAAGGAATTGTTCAAACAAGCGAGCACCAAGCATCAAATCTGCATCAAGAAGGTCACTAGCATCGCCACCTTCAAAAGAAGTGCAACCAAGAATATCAAATCTCACCAATTATCCAACATTTGAAAGCAGCTAGACATAAGCACCCGGGAAGAACGTAGGGGTGATGATCAAAAGGGTTATATAACCACGAAGCAACTCTAAGAATACTCGAGGGAAGACACCAATTTTCTACCATATAACCAAAGGAGCTATTAGCACTCACTAACAGACTCAAATTTAGAATGAGGCACATAACCTCGGGGAACATCATATTTCGAGCAAGCATTCCCTAGATTTCAGGTCATCCGACTACTAATATCTACATAAAGATAAGCATCCGTCCCTATTCCGATGAAAGTGGATAAAAGTTGAGTCTCGGTCCTAACAATGGTCAAGGTTCAAACACCTCCAATCGAGCTTTAGGCCCAGCAGCGGTCAAGGTTCATACAACCCCTGTCATGCTTCGAGCCCGAGTAGTGGTCAAGGTTCGAGACACATCCTAGTCGAGTCTCGGACCTAAGAACGGTAAAGGTTCGGACAAACCTCGGTTGAGTCTTAGGCTTCACGAGTTGTTAAGGTTTAGACACACCTCGGTCGAGTCTCGGACTCGATAGCGGTCAAGGTTCGGACGCACTCTAGTCAAGTCTCGGTCCCAATCGTGGTCAAGGTTTATACATCCCTTCGTTAAGCTTCAAGCCTCGTAACAACCCGACCCTAAATCACATTATTTATCCTATTAACTACAAGATTTATATAATTGAGTGCGTGCATTTCAATTCGGCATTTTATATTTAAATTATTTTTCTATATGTGTTATGCAGCTAAGGTGACGAAGTGGCCCTAATAAAAATTTCATAACAACAATTGTAATTTATGTATAGGTTTAAAAGAGAAAATTTAAAAATTTACTCGAAATGGTATTTGATTATAAGTTCGTTGATATCATGTTTCGAGCAAACCATTATAATTATAAGTTGTAAACAATAAAATTAAAAAGTAACAATAAAAGAAAATAAAACAAAAATAAAATAAAATAAATATAAAAAATGAAATAAATAAACCAGATTTTTTGAAGGAAAAATCCAGAAATGGATTTTTCTGGAATTATTTAAAAAAAAAGATAAATAAACAAAGTTAGAGATGAATAGTCGGGCAAAGCTCCATTCCCCGTTTCCCTCATCCTTGCTCCAAGTACTTCGCCTTCCAGCCTCCTCTGCTCCCCCTCCTGGCTGTCGTCGCCTTCTCCGGCCACCGGAACGACCGACGCCTTGTTGGAAGGCCGGCGCCGGCCTTCCTCTCTCACTCTCTCACGCTATCGCTCTCTCTCTCCTCGCGTACCTCTGCTCCCCTCCCCTGCCTCCACTTGCTACTCTGGTCTCGACCACCAAGCGCCATCAACGCCGACCAGCAGCTCGGCACCGACATTGTTAGGAAGACGCCCGACATCTCTCTTTCGCGCTCTCTCTCGCTCTCTCTGCGCGGGCCTACCTAGCGGCTATCCACCAGCCGTCAAAGCCTTGTCGGTGCTCGCCCGGTGTTCGCCGGAGCCCCGGTGTACCGCCACCGCTCCACCATCTTCTTGGCTTCCGTCTCTTTGGTTTAGAAGGTAAAACCCTAAAATTCATATTTGCAAACTTATTTATTTTCTTAGTAATTGTAATCGTAAATTGAATCATATGATTTAGAAATATGTTTGTGGCGTGAATTCAAAGATTGAATTGGGAAAAAATAAATTGGTATGAATGATTGAGGTTTGGTATTTTGGCGGATTGATTGTGTATGAATGTAAATGAATGAGATTTCTTTTGGGGAAATTATGAATTAGTGAATGAGATTGGAGATATCTTATTATAGAATTGAGTAATTTAATGGAGTTGTTATATTTTGGAAATGGTTGTATTGAGCAAATGAAACGGAATGCGTATGTGGAAATTGAAATTAGATATCGAGTAATGTGTAGAGGCATAGAAAATACTTGAGCATTAAGCATACCTAATTGTGGTTGTGAATGTGAATTTTGTTGAGAGAATGATGCTTATGACCTTAAAATGGTGTATGTACGAATTTTGAGCAATTCGGTAGATTATGGAACCTTCCTAGGGGAAGGCATTTGATGGGTTAATTAATTACTTAACTATGGGTTTTGAATGCAATGAAGGGAGAAGTAAGGAATAAACTAGGAATAAGTGTTTGATTATATATATATATACACCATTTTCAATCCAAGTCAACTAATGAATTGAATTACACATATATCATTGGCTATTTGATTAGCCTAATCAACTTCTTTAACTAATACGCGTTGTAGTTAATGTTCGAAATGGAATTAATACAAGTAAAGTTATGTAAGAAAATGTAGTTTAACCGATTACGTAATAAATATAGAAAATGAAATAAATTGTCAACGCTTATACAAATTCAATTATTGAAACTCAAGAAAAACATTATTAACAACAAAAATCTATTGAGACAGAATTGAGGCCACTTCCGTTGTCGAATGGCTGGTGACTCGAATTTCTATAAAAGGGGAGAAACAAGGGTTTCAATTCAGGTACGTTCATTGCCTTTATCCTTCGAAAATTCACATATTTCAAGCAAATCTCAACATTTCTTATATAAATAACTAATAATGAATCATTTGCAAATCAAGTTTTGTCACCTAATTAAGTGGTCCCCGCTCAATTATCAATTATCAATTATCGGGGCTTATGCCCTTCAATTCCACCCGCGGCTTCAACTCGGGTTCTCGGTCGGCCGGGAGATGTGCACCTTATTCAAAGATCGTATTAATTATCAAGGGGTTCCACTTTTAGATAATAACCGACAAGCAAGTTTTACTCATATTCTCTCCCCCGATTTCAAACTAAAATGAATTGAAATGCGCACGCTCAATTAAAATATTTTCAAAGCAATTTGACTGTGCAGGAATGTTCGTACTAAGTTTTGACTCATTTTTCGAAATATTTTACCGTTTTTGTTTTAGGAAAAGCATTGCTGAGAAGTCCATTACCTACCAAAACCGATGAAGGAAAAATATAGCTGGACATGTTGCATTTGTGGTTCCGATGGTGTATAGATGCTCACAAGTGATTTCATCTCAATCGGGGCTTGAGACTAATTTTGGAGACCATTGGAGGTAGTGTAAGTTATCACGTTAAAGAAGTATACAAGATTGTTCTGAAATATATGCAAGCAAGCCTCTAAGTTATACTTTGGGTCCCGTTTAAACACTATGCGTGCCTTAACCACTTGGGTTGTAAGTAGTTACCATCATAAGGACCTAACCTACATGTAACAGCTTAGATATGTAAATTGTATTTCGGTTTTATTTCAATTACTTAGCCTGGTCCTATTCTTAGGACGACGGTAACGTCTCCGATCATTATATTCCGCTGCGGCCATACATAATATTCTCTAAGCCAGGGATTATTAGGTAATGGTGGTTGGGGGTGTTATAAGGCCCAACCATGGTCATGGTTCGAACACACCTTCGTCGAGCTTCAAGCCCAACAACGGTCAAGGTTCGGACATCCCTTTGTTGAGTTTCGAGCCCAACCGTGGTCAAGGTTCAAACACACCCTAGTCAAGCTTCAAGCTCAACAGTGGCCAACGTTCAAACACAACGCGAAGACTTTAGGGCCTCCTCATGGCCAAGTCAAGGAAACATGTTTAAAACATGATTTTGTTATAAATCATCTTTAGGTAACCCTTGAAACTAATCACATGCAATTATTAGCTAACAAAACCGTTAGTGCAGAAAGTTTCAGCCAAGCTTCGGACCAAGAACGATCAAATTTAGGTCCCTCATCCGAGCTTCAGGATATTAGCCAAGCAAGCTTAGGATATCTAGCCGAACTTCGGATCCAAGAAGTGGTCAAGTTCGGACCCCAACCTGGACTTCATACTTTACTACCCGAGTCAAGTTCAAGTTCCTCGCCAAGCTTCAAACTAAGAATAAAGTCAAGTTTAGGCACACCAATCCGAACTTCAGGTCTCTAAGTAGTCAACTTCGGGAATTAGTAGCCCGGACTTCGGACTCGAGCGGTTAAGTCCATGCCGCCCTGTCGAATTCAAGTCAAAAGATACCAAATTTCAAATGCATTAATTTAATCGGATTCCAAAACATCGCCAGTACTGGGTAAGTAACCTTTAGTGTCTACTTTGTCCTTCGTCTTTCGGACTCGGTTAAAGTCGGGGCTAACTGTAGACACATAAAAAGTGTCATCCCTTCTCTTTTATTTCTTTTGTTGGTCCGATGATGAGATCCTCGAGTCCTGTTTGAGGATCTAAATCACGAGCTGTATCTAATTGGTGCGACGGAGACCGAGTAAACCACAAAGAACCCCTCAGCACCAAATAAATAACCTTTTGCCTTGGGTCGATCCAATAATCCTCATTTATTTCGAACGATCCAAGATTGGACCAAGCTTCCGGAGACAACGGAGTCCAGTGCCGCGTAGCAAGAAATTCCATGCTCGGAATCCCGCATTTCACTTTTGTCCAACCAGACACGGAGTTGAAGACCTAAAGACGACGTTAAATGTTGCATTTCATGATCACAAGCATCAAAGTGCTAGATTTTGGCTCCGAAACTGTCCATCCGAGACTAGGAACACACAATTCCCTAGAAAAGCCCTACATGGCTGGCACCCGCTATCTGGTAATTTCACTCAAAATGATGTGGTTTGGTCAAGACTCCCTAGGCAGCACAGAAAGGGCACAAAACCCTAAAAACACCACCTATGGTTGGTGCCCCCTACCCATGGTTTCACCTCAAAACGCTGCGTTCCAGCCTGTAGAATCCCGGGGCAACACGGAAGGGCATGAAACCTTAGAAAGACTCTTATGGCCGGCGCCCCTACACATTTTGTTCAATTTTTATCCCGATTTTATCTCGGTTTAATCTTTACTTTATCCTAGCCTGGTTTTGTCTGCTAAATCGGACGACCGGCCGAGCTAACCCTAGGTCATTTCCTTGATCTAAACTCTCCCTATAAATAGAGAGCTTAGGCTCTCATTTTAACAATGGCTCATCCCTCGGTGTCACGCTGCTGAAACCCGATTAAGAGTTACCGAATACTCATCTTTGTATTATGAGCTCTTGGTCTCTTTTCAGCCTACTTCCATCATACTTCCTACATCTGATTCCTAAACTCAATTATTCATCTTTCTACTTACTCACCTCCATAAAATACTTACAAAAAGCCCCTTCAATTCACCACCGTCGCATCACCGGATCCAGATTTGAGATTCGGATCAACCGGTGGGACAACCCGAGGGCACCCGATTCGATCTTCAAAATAGTTTACTTCTTTTTTTTATACTTTTATCGTTTTCGTATTGTGGTTTCGAGATGTAATCGTATATTAATTCTTCCCGGACCGATGTAATCTTTTAGTTTTCCGCTTTTCTTTTCTTTTCGCTTTCACTTTCTTTTCGCTCGCTTTCTTTATTTCTCGCCTTTACTACTTTTATTACTATGCTTTGGTTGCTTTAATTTCAACATCTCATGTGGTTGCCTTATTGTAGGTTAGGAGTGCACACTTGAGTAATCCTTGGAGGCTTCGAAAGTGCAGTCAATAACAAATTCAAAGTAAGGTAAGCCCGGCTCCGATGGATCGATACCAATTGAAGGTTCATAGGTTAAAGTAATAATACTTATATCATGAACTCGGTTTTATATATTGATTTGGCACAATTTAATGTAGGACCTCTAATGTTTTTTTTGGGAAAAAAAAAGTATGGGAATAGAGAGCAAGTTTTAAAAATTTACAATGAAATATCACATTTGTAGACCCAAGTTCATGATATAATTTATAGTTAAAGTATAGTCCTACAAGGAGATTTAATAGTGTGATGACCAAAGTCACAAAAAAATTCAAATGAAAAAATTAGATATTGAAGATTCCCGTTACTCATCCTTTATAAAGATTCATAGTTTTATTAGAAAACAAGATTAAATTTATGAAAATTAATTAATTATGCAGATTGTACACAAAATAAGTCCAGCGTGGGTTTAAGTTACAAAGCCGAATGGAAAGTAGCTTTATAAAAAAAAGGTTGTCATCAGCAAAAGTAGACAAGGAATCTTTTTTGCCCTCGTGCTAACTTAACACCTATCCCTTACTTGGAATTTAAGGCACGCCGGTGAAAAAAACTTACCCAAGTATATCCATACATAAAATGAATAAGTATGGCGATAAGGGATTACCTTATTAGAATCCTCGAGTAGGTTTGAAAAATTCGAAGGCTCGTTATTAACAAGAATGGATTAGGATACTTTTGAGATATTCTCCATGACACAGGCAATCCAAGTTGGGTGGAAGCCAAACTTTTGAAGACAATGAATAAGGGAAGCTCATTCTATGTGATTATAGGCTTTTTTCATATCAAGTTTGATAGTTCACATAACCCTTTTACCTTTGAAGCTATAAAATATATGCATGATTTCAAATGCTAGTAGGATGATATCATATGTAGCTCTATTAAAAACCAAAACACTTTGAGTGGGTGGAATGATGCATTCCAAACCAAGTTGCATTCTATTAACCATGATTTTGCTGATTGGCGACTCCCTTTGATTTATTTCTTCTAAATTTGCATCTCGGCTATTTTTTTACTGCGGGATAAGAAAAAGGTTCTGGATCTCGCCAAGCCAGGCCAGATGCCGAGACCGACTATCTCAGCCTAGGTCCCTGTCTCGGCGCCGGCCACTATTGGGGCAGGCTGCCGCCTACATCGAGTGGTCGGTAGGCGGGGCTCGGGTCCAAATCGGTGTTTTCACACCGGTTTGGCCCTAAAGCCTCATGGCAGATTTAATAAACCCTAATTTTTATTTTTTTGGTTAAGAAATAATATCCTGAGACTTATGAAAATAATTTCTAAAATAAAATAATTAATAAAACCGCTATTCAAATCCGATTTAATTCATCTTTAACTTAACTTAATAAAATTCGAAAATCATAATAAAAGGTTCATCCCCACATTTCAAAGTCATCTTTAAAAACCCTAAATCATTCATTAAGCTTTCTAAAACCTACGCTAAACATTCGTGGGGAAGCTCGGTCCTAAGTGGGTCCCAACCGATTGTGGTTCCTAGAGAGGGGTATGCTTTCAGCGACGATGGTGATTATCAAATATCCATTGGTACAGATAATGAGGAAGCGAGGACAACTAAGGAAAAATCAAGGTGAGGAGATGGAATAGGCATAGGCTATTCAACAACCGCTATATCGACCCACTCGTTCCACCGAGATTCGAGATACGGGTAAAACCATACTCTTGTCCCTTCTATCGTGGGAATTGTGGGGAGTTCTCGCTGAAAGGCTTAGTTGGTCGACATGGTGGATGTTTCGTTACAAGCTGGCACTAGACTCTACCTAAAAGGGAATCGCGTCATGAATTATGTTGTATTTGAATCGATTGAGCATTTAGAAGAAGACTGCTCAATTGAAGGTATGCCTAATCCTATTTCGAATCATATAGCTAAGGAAAGACGAAAATCCTTTCCAGCTTTGTTTAAAGGTAATTAGGATCCCTTCCAAGGGCTGGCTTTACAGTTTGTCAAACCTGCAATGGAGAAGGAGGCGAAGGTATTGAAGATCACATTGGATGATATCCGAGAGGAAATTGCGTATTGGGAAACTTCACTTATCGGGTATATCCAAGGGGTGGTATATTTTTTCGATTTGATAACAAATCCGATGTGGATCATGCACTTAAGAAGGGACCATGGAGAGTAAGTAATAAGTTCCTTATTGAAGGCTTGCTCGGGAGAGTCCGAGTCACCCTAGAGGGGGTGAATAGGGTGATAGAAAATTCTTTCTAGAATCACACACTTTTGTGCAGTAATAGAGACGAAGACAGATTCCGAGTCTATCAACGAGGTCGAAAAGATTGGACTCGAAGGCAATCAATCGAAAGAACAAGAGCAAGTAAAGCCGTCTCGAGTCTAGAATGAACTCGGAAAGATAACACTTAGATTTTACGTGGAAACCCTCCCGGGGCAGTAAAACCACGGACTTTGTCAATCCGGACATGAAGTCAAATTCACTATTTTGAGTCCACAAAATACCGTGAATCGATCGAACCCGAGTTGCTCCCTTAGACAACTCTATACAAGTTTTCCTAGTCTCGAAATTCCCTTATCTCGATCTAGTACTTCCTAGCTGAGATAACCCTTACAGCTAGGGACAACTAAGCCGAGTTAACCCTTACAGCTTAATCAAGGGACCTTACAAAGAATGTAAGAAAGAGTTTGTAATCGAGTACAAGACCTTACAACTCGTAAAGTAATGAATTACAGAGTGGGAGTTGTAAGTTGAAGATTGAAAGTAAATACAATAACTTTGAGCAAGTATGTGTATAAACAATATGTTCGGCAACCTTCAAGTCTTGTGAGATGGCTTCTATTTATAGATGATCAGGCAGAGTAGCCGTTATCTTCATCTCGCTGACCGTGAGTCCTCTCGTGACCGTTGATAGAAGCTTTCCGAGTCACTCGTAAAGTATCCGTTGTAATATTAACGTTGGACAACGGTTTAACTCTCTTGGAAGTCCCAAAACCATTAGTGGTGTCTTGAAAGATAAGGTAGAAACCACCGTTAAGCTTGGCGTTCCAGCTTTTCCAGATTTGGAAACAGACAGCACTGACACAATCTACTGGGATTGGAGTAGAGAAGGTGAAGAGCCATGTCTGCCGGTGATTTGACATTCTAAGCTTCGGCTACTTTTGTAGTTTGAAAAATGTATCCTCGATTGAATAACCTACAAAAGTAAATCAATTTTGGTTCTCAAAGTATAAAATACTTTGGCCCAAGATTAGACACGGATAATAAAATAATTACAATAAATAAACCAACTCGATTATCCGAGTTAGAAATGAAATAGAATTTTCCGAGTCCAATATCCATGATACTCATAATTCCATCCGACTTAGTCTAAGCGAAGAATCAAGTTCAATAAAGAATATCGGAGAGGATTAACTTGATATAGACTAAGCATGAAATGAGCTAAGAATACCGACTATAACAAGATAGGACTTATAACCACAAGTCGATTCTGAGTCGAAAAGACGAAATACTCGGTATATTCAATCCGTGATTAATCTGAGTGAAGATGGACTCGTAACAAAGAACCGCTTTTCGAGTCGCTTACGGATAAGCAATAAATATAATAAGTAAGGGCTGTGTTACTTAGAGAAGATACTATTTTACTCAAATAAGTTTCTAAGACACAGAGAATGCCTTGGAATCAAAACTCTATATGTATGAAATTGTTAAACCCGATTCCTTTTATATAACTCGTAAAAGTATTGAGCAAGTGTCGAGTCTTCAATCTCCCCTTTTGATGAAAGACATTCCATACTTAAACAGAAACTTTGTTAGAGGAAAAATTGATTCCGAGTAGTTTGCGCATGAGTAAGACATACTCAATAGTTCAGAGCAATATTTAATATATCGTAGCCAAAAAAAATAAAGTATGCTTTAAGTTATTAACATTAACTTAGAAAAAAAAATGAACTCGAAGTTAATAATGAAATGCATTAATCCATTAAAATTCAAAAGGGCGGAAAAACACCCCTAAACAAGACAACAAGTTTCGACTCTATTTCTCCCCTTGCCTTTCAAAGAAAAAAATACAAGCAAGAAAAAGAAGGGAAGAAAATAGCAAATAGTACAACTTAGATGTCCGGACAAAAACAAAAAAATTTTAGAAAGAAGAAAATTCTAGCAGACCGAGGAATTGTGACTCGAGTGCATGGCGCCTAAGAGGGAGAGGGAGATTTCGAGTGGAGGCGGAGGGAGCGGAGGTTCGCCGGCGCCGATATGATCTTGACGATGTGCTTGAGCGCGGCGAAGGGAGAACCGGGATTATCGTCGGGGCTCGGCTCCGAGTGGCCGACCTAGAGTGAGTGGATCGAGGGGTTCTTCCCTTGGAACCTCGGTGGCTGGAGGGGCTGCTCTGTCCGACCCGCTGGAGTAGCTAGGTCGTAACTTACGAGAGAGAGAGCTTCTTCGACGCTTGCAGACGATCAAGGATGACTGTTCACGTAGTAATCTTCCGCGAGAAGTTTCGTTTGAGAGAGATGGAGTTTAGAGTACCGAGATGAAGATGGATAGACGTTATTTATAGAAAATAAGAGAGCCCGTCAACTATCTCGTTAAGTATAACTCCGTTATGACTCGGCTTGTCCATCAGTCACCAAAGACCGATGTGACGGTTCTCTTCAACGGTTAAGATTCCAGTGGTTAGAAATCCACGGCTAATATCCGATCGCAGCGCTCGAGAGAGAGAGAGAAAGATTTTGAAAATATGATCCGAAACTCTCCACTTATCTAGAGATAGTTTCAGAAAATTTTAAGTCCAATTTTTCTCTACGTCCGAGTTTGACTCGAAAGGTTTCGAGTGACTCGAAACACGAAATAACTATCAGCCCAAGATCACCGAATCAACCGAACTAATTGTTATTAACAAGTGAAAGCACATAGCACGTAATTATGCAACAAGAGTAGCACATAATTAAGCAATTAACATACCAAACTTATTCCGAATAAAGCAAAACCGATCTTCACCAAGAGGCTTAGTAAAGATATCAGCTAATTGAAGATTAGTAGGAATGAACTCAAGTTCAATATCACCCTTTTCCGAGTGATCGCGTAAAAGTGATACCCGACCTCGATATGCTTTGTTTTTGAGTGCCTGGACAGGATTCTTGATGATACTGATTGCGCTTTGGTTGTCACACTTGATAGGTACTGATTTGAATGAGAGTCCAAGGTCTCTCAAGTGTTGCTTTATCCAAAGAATCCGAGCGCAACAGGCTCCAGCGGCAATATACTCAGCTTCAGCAGCTGATAGAGCTACCGAGTTCCGCTTCTTTGAGTGCCAAGATATTAGGGATTGACCCGAAATTGGCAAGCTCCAAATGTGCTCTTTCGATCAACTTTGTATCCTGCGTAGTCTGCGTCCGAGTATCCAGTCGAGTCGGTTCCGAGTCTCCGGAATACCATAGACCTAGATTCCGAGTGCCCGTAAGATATCTCGAATATTCTCTTCACCGCAGGTGAGATGTGATTCTTTTGGATTAGCTTGAAATCTTGCGCATAGACAAACACCGAACATTATATCCGGCTCGCTGGAAGTAAGGTACAAGCAAAGATCCAATCATACCTCGATAAAGTTTCGATCTATTGCTTTACCTTTCTCATCTAAGTCAAGCTTTATACTGCTCGCTCATAGGGATTGATGCGTGCTTTGCATCTTGAAGTTTGTATTTCTTCAGCACTTCCTTGGTGTACTTTGATTGATGAACAAAGATTCCATCTTTGTCTTGTTTGATTTGTAACCCAAGGAAGAAATTGAGTTCTCCCATCATACTCATTTGGAATTCTTGACTCATCATCTCGGAAAATTCTTGGCACGTAAACTCATTAGTAGCACCGAAAATAATATCATCAACATAGATTTGAACAATAAGGAAATCTTTACCTTTGGTCTTTATGAAGAGAGTCTTGTCGATCCGACCTCTTTTAAAATCATTTTGAACCAAGAAGCTACTCAGTCTTTCATACCAAGCTCGAGGTGCTTGTTTAAGACCATAGAGAGCCTTTTGAAGTTTGAAAACATGATTTGGAAATTCCGAGTTTTCAAAACCAGGAGGTCTGCTCGACATAGACTTCTTCTTCAATAAAACCATTGAGAAATGCACACTTAACATCCATTTGATATAATTTAATATGCATGCTGGATGCAAATGCCAACAAGTATTCTAATGGCCTCAATTCTGCTACTGGTGCAAAGGTTTCCCCACAATCAATTCCTTCTTCTTGATTGTATCCCCGAGCCACATGTCTAGCCTTGTTTCGACTACCACTCCACCCTCATCCAGCTTTGTTCTTGAATACCCATTTGGTTCCTATAACCGGGTGGTCGAAGGTCGATTGGTCGAGTCCGGACTTGGTTTCTCTCGAATTGATTAAGTTCCTCTTGCATGGCCTCTACCCATTCAGGTTCATTAAGGGCCTCGTAGTACATTTTTGGGTTCGGTTAATGAAATGAATGCAGTGAATGCACATAGATTGTGTAAAGAGGAACGAGTTCTTACCCCACTCGTTAATATCGAAATGATGTTTTCTTGGGGATGACTCGGAAGTGAATTTGAAAACTTTACCAGTTCTTTGATTCACCAGGTTTGTGGGTTGAACCAGCTTGATCTTGTTCCGAGTGATCTTCTTCGTTGGCTTGTTCGATCCGAGTGAGCTCTTGAGTTGTCGTATTCTCGAGTTTCCTCGTTCGAGTGGCCTCATTTTGAGCAGGGTTGAGTCCGAGTCTTTGTAGTCTCGTCTTCATCATCATCTCTACTGAGCTTCAGCTTCGAGTATGATGATTCACTTGGCTTCTCCTATTCACACTCATCAAACACTATGTGGATGCTTTCTTCCACTTTGTTAGTGCTTTTGTTAAAGACACGATAAGCTTTACTATGGGAAGAGTAACCCGGAAAAATACCTTCATCCGACCTGGCATCAAACTTGGTCAGTGATTCTTACCTCTTGACCTTTGTCACATAGTTGAGAGATGCCGAGCGATTATATTTTAATCCCTTGACAAAATAGACTGGATCGACCGGATTGCTTCCTTTTCCAATCTTGCCAATTCCCACGATCTTGCCTTTGCTATCATCTCCAAATGTGACTTTTCCTCCTTTATGTCTATTCAACTCGGAAAAGAGTCCCGCATCTCCCGACATATGGCATGAACATCCACTCGTCAAGGTACCGGTGTCCTTTTGACTCTTCCGAGTGACCTGCAAGAACAGAGAGAATCTAACCCTTTTCACTTCCTCTAACGAACCCAATAACACTCCTTACCGTGGTCCTTTCTCGAGGAAGAAGGTGTTTCGGAACCCGCATTTGAATGACTTTGGGTTTTGTCGATTCTCGAGTCTTCTTCTCGGAGAACTAAGTCTGTGTCTCTTTCTTTTTGAAAACCTTTCCTTTTGAAACAGGAGAAAATGGTTTCTTTTTGTAGATAGTTCCGGGCTTAGTCCTCCTCATTTCGTGAATGGGACCGTGCTCAGCCTTTCCCGAACTTTACAGCTTCGGAATCCTTTTTCAACAATTCCGAGTAGGAATTAGATTCTTCCTCTTTGTTGAAACCAAGACCTTCTTTTCGAAAAGAGACACATTGTGATCCTAAGAGCATGTCAAGGTTCTTCCGACCTTGAGTAAACTTTAAAACCAGATCTTGAGACTCAATGAGCTTCTGCTTTAATTGCTCATTTTCTTTTATGAGTAACTCGGACTCAGCCTCATTAGATTGAGCACTAGTCTTGAGTTCTCTCGAATGAGAGTCTCAGCTTTTTCTAATTCATTTTTCAAAGAAGTGCTCTCGAAGTGATTGACTCAAGTTGTTCTTTGAATTGAGAAGAATCGAATTGGACTTTTCTTCCAAAGTAAAAATATACTTAGCTAAATCAACTTTGGAGAATTTAAGAAAGTATTCGATTACCTCTTGTGGATTTGTTTCCTCGTTGTCCGAGTCCGAGTCCGACTCTCCTTCGCCTTCGAGTCGAGATTGCCATCGACACTTTGAGTCATCCGAGTCCTCGTCATCTTCCGATGAGTCCTCATCGCTCCATGTTGCCATCATGGCCTTTTTCTTCTTCGTGTCCCTTTTCCTTTTTGGACAGTCTTTGACTATGTGGTCTTTGCTGCCACATTCAAAACATCCGTAATTCTTAGATAAGGATAACTTTGAAGGAGAAGAAAACTTACCTTTTCTATCTCTCTTATCTTTCTTATAGAATTCTTCTTTTGGCCTTTTGTCCCATCTTTTGTGCTTCATCATTCCCTTGAAGCCTCTTGCAATGAGTGCCATGGGATCGTCTTCCGAGTCGAAGAGCTAAGATTTGCTTCTTTGGATTCTCGAGGCTTTAAGTGCAATGTTCTTTTGGTAGTACCCTCAGCATCTTCCTCTTCTAGATGTATCTCATGCGTTAGAAGCTTTCCGATGAGCTCGTCCGGCTTCAAGAGTGAAAGGTTCCGAGCCTCTTCTATGGCAGTCACCTTCGGACCCTATCGTCTCTTGGGTAGGCTTCGAGAATTTTCCGGCACATTTCTTCATGGGAAATTTTCTTTCCCAGAGATTTGAGATTGTTGGTGATCTCAGTGAAGCGAATGAACATCCGAGTAATGTTCTCCTCTCGGCTCCATTTTGAAAAGCTCATATTTATGGAGATACTCGACCGATCTTCGCTTGTCTCACCCGACTTGTACCTTCGTAGGTGTTGACCATAGTATCCCACACCTCTTTAGCGAGTCACGTGCAGAGACTCGATTGTATTCTTCCGAGCTTATGGCGCACATAAGGATGTTCATTGCTTTGAAATTTTTTCGAACTTCTCAGCTTCTCCCGGTGTGAACTCAGCCTTTGTCTTGGGAAGGATTCTGAATTCATCTCGTCTTCATTGGAATGTAGTTTCCTTGTTGTATGATTTCCCATACATCTTCATCATGATCCATAAGAAAACATTCCATAAGCTTCTTCCAAGTGCCCAAAGTTTGATCCTTTGAATTTTGGTGGCCTCGTTGGAAGATCTTCCTTCGTCGAACTCTCCGGTGTTCTCGAGCCATTTGATCTTTAAACCTTTGGATTGTTAGATCCTTTCCGAAAGGCTAGGCTCGATACTAATTGAAGGTTTGCTCGGGAGAGTCTCGAGTCACCCTAGAGGGGGTGAATAGGGTGATAGAAAATTCTTTCTAGAATCACACACTTTTGTGCAGAATAGAGACGAAGACAGATTCCGAGTCTATCAACAGTGGTCGAAAAGATTGGACTCGAAGGCAATCAATCGAAAAGAACAAGAGCAAGAAAGCCGTCCGAGTCTAGAATGAACTCGGAAAGATAACACTTAGATTTTACGTGGAAACCCTCCCGGGGCAGAAAACCACGGACCGTGTCAATCCGGACACGAAGTCAAATTCACTATTTTGAGTCCACAAAATACCGTGAACTGACCGAACACGAGTTGCTCCCTTAGACAACTCTATACAAGTTTTCCTAGACTCGAAATTCCCTTATCCGATCTAGTACTTCCTAGCCGAGATAACCCTTACAGCTTAGGGACAACTAAGCCGAGTTAACCCTTACAGCTTAGTCAAGGGACCTTACAAAGAATGTAAGAAAGAGTTTGTAATCGAGTACAAGACCTTACAACTCGTAAAGTAATGAATTACAGAGTGGAAGTTGTAAGTTGAAGATTGAAAGTAAATACAATAACTTTGAGCAAGTATGTGTATAAACAATATGTTCGGCAACCTTCAAGTCTTGTGAGATGGCTTCTATTTATAGATGATCAGGCAGAGTAGCCGTTATCTTCATCTCGCTGACCGTGAGTCCTCTCGTGACCGTTGATAGAAGCTTTCGAGTCACTCGAAAGTATCCGTTGTAATATTAACGTTGGACAACGGTTTAACTCTCTTGGAAGTCCCAAAACCATTAGTGGTGTCTTGAAAGATAAGGTAGAAACCACCGTTAAGCTTGGCGTTCCAGCTTTTCCAGATTTGAAAAGCAGACAGCACGACACAATCTACTGGGATTGGAGCAGAGAAGGTGAAGAGCCATGTCTCGCTGGTAATTTGACATTCCGAGCTAGGTTACTTTTGTAGTTTGAAAAATGTATCCTCGATTGAATAACCTACAAAGGTAAATCAATTTTGGTTCTCAAAGTATAAAATACTTTGGCCCAAGATTAGACACGAGATAATAAAATAATTACAATAAATAAACCAACCGATTATCCGAGTTAGAAATGAAATGGAATTTTCCGAGTCCAATATCCATGATACTCATAATTCCATCCGACTTAGTCTAAGCGAAGAATCAAGTTCAATAAAGAATATCGGAGAGGATTAACTTGATATAGACTAAGCATGAAATGAGCTAAGAATACCGACTATAACAAGATAGGACTTATAACCACAAGTCGATTCCGAGTCGGAAAAGACGAAATACTCGGTATATTCAATCCGTGATTAATCTGAGTGAAGATGGACTCGGAACAAAGAACCAGTTTTCCGAGTCAGCTACGGATAAGCAATAAATATAATAAGTAAGGGCTGTGTTACTTAGAGAAGATACTATTTTACTCAAATAAGTTTCTAAGACACGAGAGAATGCCTTGGAATCAAAACTCTATATGTATGAAATTGTTATACCCGATTCCTTTTATATAACTCGGAAAAGTATTGAGCGAGTGTCCGAGTCTTCACTTATTACAAACCATGATCACCTTATTTTAAACTTGATCAAGAGGTCGTTTGACATGTCCCTGTTTAGGTGAAATTTCCTTATTTGGATTTGCATTTCTGGTCTACTCTAGGCTGGAGTAAGCTGGCTAGTGATGTTAGTGTCCCTTTATTTGTTGATCATTGTAATACAATGAAAGAGATGATTTCTTTTGTTAGGGTATTGATTGAAGTAGATGACATATGCCAATCGTCTCCTTAATTCTTCCGAATGGCAAATTGCTCAAATAAATAAACAACACTTTTTTAACCTTGGTGCCTAAGAAAGCTAATGCCACTCAGGTAACTCGACTTAGATATATAGCTCTATGTAATGTTCTATACAAGATATTATCTAAGACTCTTGCCAATAGATTGCTAGTTGTGTTGCTTGTGGTTGTTTGTGATAAACAGAGTGCTTTTGGAAAGGGGGACCTATCGGTGATAATATTTTTCTAGCACATCAATTAGTCAAGAACTATGAAAGAAGGCACTTTTCTCCTCCTACCTTGATTAAAATTGATGTGAGGAAAGCCTATTACACTATTAGTTGGAGTTTTCTTAAGAGTGATTTACTCGGGATTGTAGTTCCCCTTGAATTTGTTAAGTTAATTAGGGTTTGTGTAACCACTACTACTTAGTCTGTAAATATCAATGTAGAATCAATAGAATTCTTCCCTCGGGCTACAGTGTCTAAGGTAAGGTGACCCTTTGTCACTTTATTTGTTATCTCGTATGGAAATTTTTGTCGGGGACTTAATGTGGCAGTCAAAGATCATCATTTTTCCTATCATCCTAAATGTGCTAGGTGTAATTAGCCCGTATGGCATTTGTAAATGATATTTTACTATTTTCTTGAGGGGATTTGGGTTCTATGCAAGTACTATAAGAATGTTTCCAAGAGTTTTCTCATATTGTTTGTCTTGTACATCAACGCTGAGAAAGTTTGAAATATATTTTGGTGGGGTGGCTACTAGTTCAACAAGAAATTTTGCAAGCAACAGGTTTCTCTTCGAGAAGTTTCCCTTTTAGGTACTTAGGACTCCCACTTTCATCTTCCAGAATTACTCACCATATGTGTCGGGGTTAGTGGACAAAATTAAATAGAAAATTGCTTCTTGGGTCTCAAAGTGCTTATACTATGCAGGTATAAGGTCATTGGTTAATGCAATTATTGCAGGTTTGATTAATTTTTGGATTCAAGTTTTTCCTTTACCTAAGCGAACAATCCACCTAATTGAATCTTTGTGCAGTAAGTTCTTATAGAGTGGTAGGTATGAAGGCAAGAAAATGGCTCTTTTAAGCTAGAAGAGTATGTATTAGCTAGCAAAAAAATTTGGGGGAGGGGGGCCTAAATTTAAAAGAGGTGCTAGCTTAGAGCAAAGTCATATATGTTGAATGGTTGTAGAAGTTATGTTATACTGAATCAATCTTTGTTTCCTAGGTTAAAGCCTATCTCATCCATAGAGGGAAGGTGTGGTCGAGTACAGGCACAAGATGGAGATGCTTAGGGTTGAAAAATGTTACGGAAACTAAGAGTTGAACTTGTGTTGTTTTTGGTAGATAGTTAAGTTGTCTTAGACTAGTTTGACTCAATGAAAGATTGTGGATATTTTATCCAGCAAAGTTAAAGGTTCTTTTCTACTACTAGAAGACATTGGAATTGCTGGAAATTGGTTTGGAAAAATTAGGCCTAGGGTAGACATCAATTCATCTTGTGGTTAACCTATCGAAAAGGCTCACTAATGCTGAAATGTTACAAAGGAGAGGACTCGACAATAGAGAACATATGTGCTTTCTATAGCCAGGAGGGTGGTGATAGTTGCATCACATGTTCTTTGAGTGTATTGTAACCGAAGAAGTTTGGGGTTGCTTGCTCGGTTGGTCCATACTTCAGCCGAGAAAATGTTGTTTTGAGCAGGAGAAAAAGTGGTTTGAACAAGCACTTGTCAAGGGAATTCATACAAATGCAAATGGCTTCAAACTCTATTGGCTACTACAATCTACAAGCTTTGGAGAGAGGGGAACATGAGGAAATTTTTAGAGCCAACCCTAGAGTATTGAAATTTTGATTAGGCACATTCAATATACTTGTTGCCTTCGAGTCTATACTCATATTTTGCATCTTAATGAGGTGGTACTAAAGAATCCACTTGGAAATGTAACATACTCTTTATTTTTTGGGAAGTTAATACAATTATTTACTATTTTCCAAAAAACATAAAATTTTTATCGATGTAAGTGTTTGTAGGCATTCATGGATCATAATACACCAGCCTCTTCCGTGAGTTTACTTGAAGACGGTGAAATACAAAATACGAAAGTAATACAAATAGTTCACGCCAAGATACCATGCCAAAACCCATAACCACCTTACCCTCCACCACCAAACTATCCTTATCCCCAATATTACCAAACTATATTTAGTGATGGTTATTTATCGAATCAAAATGATATGCGTTACTTCTAATATTCTGCACTACCATACCATCCTTACAAACCCCTACCTTATCATCATAAGTCCTTACTCCTTTATTGGGATCATCAAAACAATCCGAAACAAATGACATGGAGGGGGCATTATGATACATCAAACTTTAGCATCAGATGTGATAGTGTTAAAGAAGTGGATGGCATTAGCAGCCTAATGGGTCGAAAAATAGCCAAGAGGAAGGGGAAAAGAAAAGGCAGTCCTCGAAGTTGATCTTGTGTCAACGATTGTTGATAAACTTCAAGTCCTCCATGATAATGTTAAGGTTTAAGAGAAGAGATAGACACATGCATGGAAGAAATTCACCATAGAGATAAGGATAGGAAATTAAAGAAGGACAACTTTCAAAGCAAGATGAACAATAAGCAGCAGAAGCAATAGTTGAAGGGGACGCAATATGATGATAAAATCACCGCTATGGATCTCAGTCATATGTCTCCAAGAGATGTCGTTTATTCCGAATACAAGCAGGAAGAGATTAGACGTAAGAGAATATTATTTTAGGTTAATTCCAAGTAGTTTAGTGTGTTTACAAAATTCAAATAACTTGTATTTTCATAGTTTGTCAAACTTTTTTTAGGATAGGTTGTACTTGATTATTTTAAATTTTATGCATATTTGAATGAAAATCCTATCTTGTAATACTTTTAAGTTACATAATAAAATATTTAGTTGTTTACACATTTGTGTTATGTATATAACTTTAATTTGTAAATATAATTATTTGTTTCTCAGGTGACTAGAAATGGAAGATTTGTCCTCATCCTTATCCTTGTCTTCCTCCTCGTCATCCTCATTAGATGGATTGGGTTTCATCTTTAAACAATCCGATGATAACGTGCATATCATCATCATGTAGACCTTGAAGAAAAAAAAAGATGCATTAAAAGAAATTGAGAAGAAGCTCATTAGCGCTTATATAAAGATTACTTCGTAGAAGATCCAATTTAGAGTGAAGATCAATCTCGTTGAAGATTTAGAATGCGAAGGCACTTGAGGCACTTATTAATTGGCATAATGGAGGCCCGTGAAAGCCATTCTGAGTACTTCAAGTTGAGGTATGATGTCGCTGGAAGGCGTGAATTGACACCTCTATCAAAGTGCACTCGCATCCATGCGGATGCTTGCTTATGGTATATTTGCCGATTACGTTGATGAATACTAGAAGATTGGTAAAAGCACAATACTACCGATCTTTAAAAAAATTTCCAAAGTTGTCATTGCAGTTTTGAGAATGAGTATTTAAGAAAACCAATCCAAGCCGATGTTGATCGTCTATTGTAGTAGCTCGTGATTTCCCCATATGTTGGGTTATATCCATTATATACATTGGGAATAGAAGAAATGTTCAAGGGCATTGAAAACATTGTTTACTAAAAGACTTTATAGGGTCCCAACCATCATTGTCGAAGCAATCTCTTCCTATGATCTTTAAATATGGCATGCCTTCTCTAGGCTTCAAGGAAGTTTACATGACATCAATGTCCTCCAACAGTCACCGACTTTCCGGAAGTTGGATGAAGATCGGACTCCAAAATGTGAGCATGTCATCAATGATCATGAATGTAAAATGAGATACTTTCTATCATACAATATTTACCTGAAATAGGCGACATATGTAAAAACTATCTCCATTCCACAAGTCCTAAAGACAAAGTTATTTGCTCAACGTCGGGAGACAGGTTAGAAAGGATATCAAGTGAGCCTTTAGTGTGCTACAAGCCCATTTTGCCATAGTAGTAGCCCTGCCCAAGTACATGAAGGAAGAATCATGTAGGATATAATGAAAGCATGTGTAATTCTACATAATATGATCGTTAAGGATGAGTGAGATAAATACGACCTTTCTTTTGAATATGACCAAGTGTAGGATAGTACCTAAGATCTTAATGTTCAACAAAAGCATCATTCGTGTTATGCGGATGCTTAGTAAGATTAATAAAAGTTTGAAACACCAAACAATTGCAGGCAGACTTGGTTGAAGAAATGCGGAAGTGCAATATGGCTCGTCAAAGGCTTGGTTGAATATTGTAATTTTTTCGTTTTTTTTCCTCACAAACTCTTATATTGTAATTTTTTTTTGAAGTCGCATCGAAGTATTGTATTTTTTAATTGTCAAACTTTTGTGTTGTTCTTTATAAAGAATTTCTTTTATTGTGGTTGCAATATTTTTTTTAAACCCTTTATTAATATACTCGGTACTATTAACTAAAATTACTAACTTCTTTTTTTTTTTTTTTTTTGGTAAGAGTAGTATATCATTTATCACCAGCTGAATCAGTTTATGTAAAATCTCTTAAGGGAGGACCTTTGATCCCAAGCCTTAAGACAAAAGAAAAGCTAACTTCTCTCGAACACTTTTCCTCTTACTATGTTTGGATAAAAATTGGATTCTAGTGAAGATAAGTTGTCTACATCTCCATGATATATCTGCAGCCACCTGTTTCTCCATGGTAAAGACATTCTTGTTTCTAGCAGACCATATGCAATATGTGACAGTTGTAATACATAACATGAACATCATTTGTGGAATTTTGTGCTTCGAGGCTTTTGAACCAGTCTTCCACCATAGCCACCTTTGTGATACATCTCTGCATTTTTAGATGTGCCAGGTGTGGTTTGTAGCACACTCGGCTAACAGACACATTGGAAGAATAGGTGAGCATGAGTTTCCTCTGCATCATAGCATAACTTACAAGTTTTCTCGACTTGTATTTGTCTAGTCACAAGCCGATCCTTCGTGAGTAACTTACCCATTTTCATCCTCCAAAAGCACAGGCTATGTTTAGGGATGTTGAACCTACTCCATGTCATTTGTGCTTGCATCTGTCTTTCATTGGGTTTCCCAATAGCCACGAGTATCCACTTGAGATTGTGTAATCCCCATTTGAGGTTAGCTTCCAGTGTCTTGCCATTATAACCCGAGGCAAATTTATCCTTGAGTTTGATGATTTTGTTCCAATACCATGCCGATGTTTGTCTTGTAGTGGCTATCCAGATGGTTCCTCCTTTGATATACGATTCGTGTATCCATTTTACCCAAAGACATTGTTTCTCAGCAGCTAAAAACCATAAGTGCTTAGCAATAGCAGCTTGATTCCAAATAGAGCATTTTATCACGCCCAGTCCCCCATTTGTTTTTGGTCTACATACAAAATCCCATGCCACAGGAGGGGTTTTCGGGTATTCGAGCTTTGACCCCACAAGAAATTGCGACATATACTTTCGATCTTCTTAACCACGCCCTTTGGCAATATAAACGAGGAGGTCCAATAAGTGTGTAAGAAGAAAAGGTCGAATTAATCGATTGCAATCTCCTAGCATACGATAGATGCCTTGAATTCCAAAGCATTTAATTCGAGAAACAATCCTTTCAATCGGTATGCTGCAATCAGCTTGGGACCATCTCTTTGGGGTTAGGGGAACACCTAGATATCTAACAGGAAATGTACCTTTCGTAAAGCCGCTTATGTTCGGGATCTTTTGTCTGTATTTGGTCCTTTATTCCTGCCATAAACACCTGGGATTTGCTCGCATTTATTTGCAAACCTGAAGTTTGTGTAAAGTGTGAGAATGCTTCCACAATAAGCTAGACCGAGGGTATATGTCCTTTGCGAGAATACGATCAAGTCATCTCGCAAAACACAGATTAATAATCTTCAAAGGTTTGCACATGGGGTGGAACTTGTAAGAATGTAGTTTGGCTTTGAATGCCGGTGTTCTTGTCAGGTACTCCATTACTACAACAAATACCAAGGGTGACATGGGGTCACCTTGTCTAATCCCTTTCCTCCCTGAAAAAAACCATGATCGGCACCATTAATATTGAGCGTGAAGGTACATGTAGTTATAAGAGCCATAATCCAAGCAATAAACTTGGTGGGGAATTTAAGCTTGCATAAAAGATCCTCTACAAACTCCCATGAGATAGAGTCATAAGCTTTGCGTAAGTCAATTTTGAAGAAACACCTAGCCGACACTTGTTTCCTTTGATAGAGCTTCACCAAATCTTGACAAACCATGATGTTGTGAGCAATTAATCTCCCCTTTATAAAAGCCGATTGATTGTCACTGTAAGGGAAGGCGGAACTCGAGTAAGTCTTGTACAAAGCAACTTAGAGATACACTTATAGAGTGTATTACAGCAGGAGATTGCTCTATAATCTGAAGCTGTAGCAGGATCTGGAAGATTTAGGAATTAGAGAAAGTCCGGTAGTATTCCACTCTATATTCATCTCAGCCTTCTCAAAAAAAAGCCAAATTGCATCACGAGATATCATCACCCACTAAGCACCAATTTTCCTTGAAGAATCCACTGTTGAATCCATCGGAGTCCGGACTCTTGTGGCTAGGAATAGAGAATACAGCTTTCCTGATGTCCTATTTAGTAAAGGGTTTAAGTAAACTTAATTGCTGAGAAACGGATAAGCACTCGCCCATTTGGATGATGTTTTCATCAATAACTGCAGATAGTAATTGCAGGAGATCCAAGAAAATTCTCAAAGAACTGGGTGAAGTGTTGTGTTACCCGATTGTAGTCCCAAATCCAATTTCCATCAGCTTGCTGAAATGAAGAAATCCTGCTATGATAGTGCCTGGTTTTCGGACTTTCATAAAAGAACTTATCATTTGAATCCCCAGATTCAGCCGGTCTTCCTTGGTTTTCTGGATATAGAAAGTCTCAAGTCTATCTCTCCAAAGTTGCAGCTTGTTCCAGAGCTTCTTTTTCCTGTCTAAATAATTACTTATCTACGGGGATTGCTGGATGTCAATCTGAAGTTGGCTCACTCTGTCTTTAGCTTTAGCATGTTGAGCATGAACATCACCAAATTGCTCCTTGTTTAGCCTTCCGAGTGGTTTCGTAGCATTCCGAGCTTCTTTGCTATGATAGCCATCTTCTGCCCTTTAAAAGGAGTTTGCCAAACTTGTTTTACGGTTTGAGCATAGTTAGGATCTGTGATCCACATGTCAAAATGCTTGAAAGGTTTAGGCCCAAGTATATTCCTATTGAAAAAGGTAATCACCCTGGGGCAATGGTCCGAGGTATCTTCGCAAGAAAGATAGTCTCTGCAGTAGGGAATGCATCAGTCCATTCTCTATTTACTAGAACTCGATCAATTCTAGAGAAAATTCTGGAGCCACATTCCTGTTTATTCGTCCATGAATAATGGCAGCCTCTCCATGGCATGTCATTCGGACCAGCAAAATAAACACACTTGTTGGAAGTCTTGTATGTCTTTAAGAGTTACTTGGAAGCCCTCCAATTCTGTCCTCCAAAAAAGTAAATGGTTGAAGTCCCCTAAAACGACCCATGGTTCCGTGATTATGGTGGCAAACCGATCAATATCTGCCCACATCTCCTGTCTAGTACCCTCATCATTCGATCCATACACTACGGTTAGGTAGAAACAGACTATTTGTGAATGTGTGTCTCACACAGCGAGTGGACAATTTGGTCGGTTGACCGTAGTATCCGCAATTGGAAGTCCCGAACCTGCCACATTAGCCAGATCCTACCCCTATCATTGTTTGGATAATTCACATAATGCGACCATTCACTAAAGCCAAAGGCAATCTTTGCAAAATTCTTGGACTGAACTTTCGTTTCCATAAGACATAATAAACCAATTTTATTCTTGTAACAAAAAGCCTTCGAGCTTTTTGTTTCTTAGAAGCCATTGAGACCCCGTATATTCCAAGTATCTAGTTTATCCATGAGGATTGGGGGTCCCCCTCCCCATTCATGTCCTCAATTGCAATGTCAGCTGGTATGTCTTCAACTCGTCACCATATTTGGGTCTAAGGCTTGAAAATTGTTATGTATAGGGGTAGTAGTACTGTTTGGATGATCTCTTTATTCACGACTTTTCTCTCGCACTGCAGATCCACCCATGTTGTTCATTTCCAGGATCCGTATTAGTGTTCAATACTTCCTTTGGTCTCCATTGCCAATTTCCTTCTTTTTGCATTCTGCTGTCACATGTCCATATTTGTGACATTTACTGCAATTCACTGGTTCCCATTCAAACTCAATGTCCTGTGTTATCAGCACCCCATACTCATTAGCAAAATGAACATGCCGAGGGACTTCCTTTTGGATGGTGATCGTAAAATTACTAACTTCACGTGTGCATTTTATTTATTAAATTTACAATCATAAAATTAATTATTCAATTTTCTTAAAATTATACAAATTCATGGAACAACGAGAATATTTTATTGACACAAATATATTACAATCATGCAAATAAAATTTTACAAATAAAATTAATTATCCAATTTTTCGGAAATTATACAATGGTCACTTAAGTATTTTACGATCATACAAATAATAAATTATAAGATAAAAAACTAAAATAAAATTAAATATATTTAATGGTGGGCCCAAATGGACTATTTTATTGGATGATCCAAATTGTTGATTCAAGGGTTGTAGAGGGGATGGATTGTCAATCTAAAAATTTGAATTGTGGAATAGGGTGGAGAATGTGGTCTCCAACATTTGGTTCACAATTATGGATCAACAGTGGAAATTCTCTTATATTTAATGGATGGTCGTGACATTAATTTGGTTAATGACAAATCAATTGATAATTGTGATATATGTGTAAAATGTTTAATCTATGTTGTACATACCAAGGAAGTTTTGGCCTAATGGCAAGTATTCCACAATTCCATTCTCTCCACTAGGGTTCCAACTTTGGAGAAAATGATTTCCTTACAAGTTGTGCAAAAGAGTTGAAATAAGTTTTGGGTTTGGACTTTAAGCATGTGTTGGGATCCCTATCCCCTGGACATTCAAATCCAATTGGGATTACACTTAAGATAGAGTACAGTTGGGTTGCCCACATTTGTCATTGCGAAAAAAAAAATCTATGTCGTACTAATCTAGTATTTTTAACAACTTAGCATATCATATTTAGTAATACACTGATGATTGCATGACTATATCTTATGATGCTAAAGTTTAAGTTACGTTCAAAGTCTTTTGAAACTTGAACATAATATACAGGAACTTTGAGATATATTTATGTATAAAAGTCCGATATTTTTTTGGAATAAAACAAAATTATATTAATAAACACCAAATAGTGACAAGTTCAAACAACAACAGTCAAGGGAAAAAAACAGCAAGACAAGCAGAGAGCAAGGAAACGAAATAGAAGCGCATACTAAGATTAGGGGAAGACTAATGGCCAAGGCATGGCATGAAGCGAATGGCCAAGGCATGGCACATACTAAGATTAGGGGAAGACTAATGGCCAAGGTAAAGTTTAAGTTTCCAGCTGTTTCCAAATAACGGCTGCAGTATTCTTGAGGTAGTTCGGCCTTTACATACTCCAAAGATCATTAGCTTGAGCAATGTTATAAGTAATATGATTCCAAAAACTGTGGGTGTTTAGATGTTTATCGTTGAAGATAATATTATTTCTATAGGACCAGATTGGTATTAAGATTAATTCATTCCAGCCAGTTAACATTAAAGAAATAAGCACTGAGAAAGTGGTCATTGGGTGGGATGAATCTGCACCAAGTAGCTGCAGCTAGTGGGCAATCACGAAAGAGATGAAGATGATTTTCAAGGCAGGAATTACAATTGCTACAGATAAGGTTCACATCACTGCACCATTTACTTAGCCACGAAGTCACTGGCAATCCTTTGTAGGCAGCGCACGAAATTAGGAACTTTATTTTCTCCTAGACTTTGGTTTTCCATATCCTATTCCATTTAATGTTATCATTCCAGTTAGGCCTTTGATGGATATGCCAATAGAGAGAGCTAACAAAAAATTTGTTGTTAGCATTGAGACACCAAATGGATATGTCTTCTCTTGGATTGGGAGGGAGAAGCTTAATATTGTTAATTTGGGTGATAATATCCTAAGGGATCCACAAACTTAGTGATCGAGTGTTCTGTCTACCATTCCTAATGATTTTGGCCACTCGCCAATGTTTTGAGTAAGGTTGAATTCTTATGCAATCAAGCTTGTACAATAGACTACAAGTGAAGGTTTGCTCTTGGAGAGACTTAGTCACCCTAGAGGGAGGGTGAATAGGGTGATGAGGAAATTTGAACAATAAATGGAAGATTAAAGTTTAAGACAAACTTTAAGACTGTCCGAGTCTAGATTGGACTCGGAAAAGTATGAACTCAGAATTTACATGGAAACCCTCCCGAGGCGGAAAACCACGGCCAGTGCTAATCCAAGCACCAAGTCAAATCTACTATTTTGAATCCACAAAATACAGTAGCAAGACTTCACCAGAATTGCTCCCTTAAACAATTCCTTATAAGATTTTCCTAGACTCATAAGTTCTCTTATCTAATTTAGTACTTCCTAACCGACGTAACTTTTACAGCTAGAGACAACTAAGCTGAGATAACCCTTACAGCTCAGTCAAGGAACCTTACTTAGAAAGTAAGAATGAAAGTTTGTGACTGATTACAAGACCTTACAACTCAATAAGATGTTAAGTATAGAGTTGGAGTTGTAAGTAGAAGATTGAGTATGAATACAAAGACATTTGCTTATGTATGTGTATTGATAATTGTTCCAGCAATCTGTAAGTCTTGAGAGTTGGCTTCTATTTATAGATGACCAAGCGGATTAGCCGTTGTGTCTAGCTTCGATTAGAAGTCCTCTCGTGACCGTTGTAACGGTTCTTACGAGTGGCTCGAAAAAGATCCGTTGAGATGTGAACATTGTGCAACGACTCTTGACTCCTTAGGATGTCCCAATCCACTCGGTGATGTTTGAAAAGTAGGGTGGAAACCACCGTTGAGCTTAGCGTTGAAGATTTCCAGCTTTGGAAACGAGACAACCCCGACATAGTGTTTGGGCCTTGGTCAAAAGTAGGAAAGCCTTGTCTGCTAGTGATTGACAGACTTGAAACCAGTTACTTTTGTAATTCAAAAATAAGATAACCTCGTTTAGATAACCTATAAAAGTAAATCAATTTTGGTTCTCAAAGTATAAAATACTTTGGTCCAAGATTAGACACATATAATAATTTAATTAAGATAATTAAGTGCATAATTATGTGAGTCCGGGAAGAGTGGAATTTTCCGAGTCTAATATCCATTATACTTAAATTCCATCCGAGTCGAGTCTAGAGAAAGATCAAGTTAGATAAAGAATATCGGAGTAAGAATACTTGATCTAGACAAATATAGTTCAAACAAAACAAGTTGACTTAAAGAGATGAATTAACACCGTAATTCACTTGAACTTAGAATAGGAAGTCGACCTGAATTTAAATGTGTTAGAGCGAATATTTGAACATGCGATAAGTCCGAGTGTTGTCCGAGTGACTCAAAACTATAAGCGTGAAATGATGAGCAAGAGTATGCTTTCGAATCAGTCGAATCAAATGAAAACATATGCAATAGTTTCGTAACACTCGGACAAGGTTCTATGCCACTCGGAAAAGTTTCTATAGCACTTAGAATGACTTGTAATCAAAACTTACAAGAGATGAAGTTTGTACCGATTCCTTGATAGTACTCGGAATGTTATTCATGCAAAGTCCGAGTCTTCAACAAGGAAGCCAATAATCAAACCACAACGAAGTGCTAAGTCCATTCCCTATTTTTTGTTTAATAAAAGGAGTTGCAATTTCAAGGCAATTAAGGATGCTATTCCACACAGAGGAGTAACGCGGTTTGGGTTGGCACAAAAACTTTGATATGATTATATACTTTTTCTTGATAGGTGAAATGGATATGAGATCGGTGAGTATAGCTGCTTATGTGAGAGCAATTAAACCTTGAGTAAAACTCGGAGTAATCTCACTTTGAGAATTATTTACTTTTGGAACCATCCAATTATGGTGTTTGAAATTTTAGAACCCACAAATATGGAAATGAATTATTGGTCCATTAAACTATTGATATATGAACAAAGAGAGGAATCACTATTAAAAATAAAAAAGTCTAAACAGTGACGATCACTATGTCAGATAAGAGGCGGTTGAACATGTTGCAAGAAAAAATTTTGACGCCTGGTACTAGCCATCCCGGTCCAGCGTGTCACAAGAAAAAATAGCAATGCCTGCACATGTCGCAAGCGTTGTAAAATGTGCTCGTGCCATAATTCCCTTTATGTAACTGCAAGCGTCACAACAACCTTTATTCTAAAATATATTGGTATAATCTATTAAAATATTTGCATTTCCTCCCACCACAAACAATGGCTACGTATTAAAAATCACAACTCACAAATCCTTTTATATATATATATATATAAACATGTTGTCATGAATAATTAAAGGATATATATAATAATAAATGTCCTAATTCCATCTTGTATTAGCATATGCCAATTAACATATAACTCTTTTAAAATATTTGCTATTTAAATGCTAAACATATGCTAAACTGTTACTAGCCAGATGATACAAACCAATCATCGCTCTAGCTAACAAGATACATCTTAAATTTGTGTATATTTCACCCTAAATACACTATCCCTAAAGAGCAATCATGTCTCCCAAAAAGATAACAAGATACATATTAGACCACGTATACTTTATCTTAAATATACAATCTCAAAAGAACAAGGAGGAATCGAGTCAACCTAGCTAAGTCACATTCTTCATCCTTAAATCATACAATACTATCATCAGTCAATACATGTCCACTATCTGCAGCAGCACTCCTTGGATCCTGAAAAATTAACAACAATAATTCATGTAAGCAAAAGAAAAATCTTCAAAAGTTCCAACATTCTACCTAAACTTTGACATAGTACTTCAAACTAAGCAAGATTCATAAATGCAACAAGAAGAAAACCACAAAAGGATCATGAGGAACCATGATAGTAGACACGACAAAGCAACTGTGTTTTCCTGTGTTTACCAACTAACTAATTTCCAGCCAGCACCGCATGACGCATGATCTTACAAGCATTGCGTGAATCTTGGGCATGAGGAATCCAATTACTTTGATATTGTTGGATATCCTGCTGGTTGGGGAATTCGAGGAAGAGGTAAAGGAAGAGGTGGTCGCAACAACAATGGAGGATGTACTTTAAGCGGTGACCATACAGGAGAGACAGCTTATGTAGTTACAACTAACGTATGAGTAGCAACAACCCCAAAGGGATGTCAGCCAAATAAAAATTTAATACCCGGCTTTGCTCTAGAACCAGTGCAACGTATACTTAGCCTAATTGAAACTGCAAAAGGTGGCTACGAAATGTTGTGAGGTAATATGGAATGGCTTTTTGATACAGGTGCATCATGTCACATGACGGGAGTGTACGAGGCCATTGAGAATGTATGGACAACTAATTCTATTTTGATAGGATTACCAAACGACAATTAAGAAGTGGCCAACAAAATTGAGACGGTCAAGTTGGGAACAAATCTTGTTATAAAAGATGTTCTCTTTGTCCCTCAATTAACTTGCAATCTAATTTATGTTTATCAATTAACAAAGGAGTCTAATTATGTTGTGACATGCACTCGATAATTTTTGTGTGATACAGGACCTTACCTCGAGGACCCCGATTAGAGTGGGTAGAGTAAAATAAGGTGTTTTTCTTCCCAAGGAGGTGGCGGAACCTGAGATGTAAGCGAATTTCGTGGGATATCATACGATTTGTGGCATGAACGTCTTAGTCACCCCTCTAAACAAGTGCATTTTTTTACTTGCTAAGAGTCTAGATTTTAGTTTGTATAATAAACTAAACAAGCCATGTGATGCTTGCTTGCGTGCAAAACAAACCCGTTGTGTTTTTCCCTTAAGTGAGAGTAAATCTAGTGATAACTTTGAACTCATACATTGTGATATTTGGGGAGCTTGTCCGGTTCCATCTACTTATGGTGCACATTATTTTTTCAGTATTGTTGATGATGCAAGTAGAGTTGTATGGGTCTATCTAATATATGACAAAAGGGAAACTAGCAATCTTTTACAAAATTTTGTGATTTTTGTGAAAAATCAATTTAGGAAGGATGTAAAGTTTGAACGGAGTGAATAATGGCAATGACTTTATCTCCGGACCTATGAAGAAATTCGACTCGAAAAAGGTGAAGACTCGGGTATGACTAACTAACCCCTTGAATGTGTTATGATTTCACGCATTCATCTAAATTTAGGATAAAACAAGAAGCATCCTCAAAGAAATTCATACTTAAGTATATTAAGTTTATCTTACTAAGTTTGAAACTCGGAAAGTAGAATTTGAGTTAGTTATGACAAACTGAGTTAGACTTACCTACTCGGATCTCATATTCCGACCTCCTGAGCTGGACTCGGACATTTAGTTTGCCTACGCTATCTCATATTTAACATGTCTATTTTATCATGGAAAACATCATGATTTGATTTGGGATTTAATTATTTGAATCATGCTTTAACTTAGAAACTTATGCTACTATTTATTTAATCATGCGTAATTGTAAAATAACTAAATAACTCATGTGCGCATCAAGATTAAATGATTTATTTATGAGTTTTGGCATATCCGGAATCTGAGTATATTGAATATTAGACTTGAAATATTCCACGTTAATAGATTAAGGTAATTAGTCATTAAATACTTTATTTAGACCAATCCTTATCTAATTATGGACCAAAGTATATTTATACTTTGAGAACCATTATTCTGAATGTTTTTGTAGGTTTTTCCAATGTCAATTATCCGAAGAAAAAGCAAAAACAAAAGGCTTCGACCGTTAAAGCACCGCCGGACAAAAAGCTGGAATTTTTGGAAAAACTTAGAACCGACCGATAGCCTTGTCGCATTACTGTTTTGGGTAATATTTTATTTCTGAGTTTAACGGTCTTTCCTTTCTGCATTTCCAGCTTACTGAAAACCGGAAAAGAGTTGTTGGAAGTTAGGACCAAGGCACAACGACTAGTTGACTCGGACAACTTCAACAGAAAGACATTGGAGGCTCAACGGCTATCTATTCAAGGTAGACTATTTATAGAAGCCTTAGCACAAGATTTCAACCGAAGAATGGAAGAAAAAGAGAGACGATATTGAACATCTTCTCTAGCTTACAAATCCTAAACTGTAATTCTAACATTCCGAGTTGTATTCTTCGAGTCGGTTGTATTGTAATTCTTACTACTCTTCTACTCTTTCTCTCTTACTAAGTTGTAAAGGTTACCTCAACTCAATTGTCCCAAACTGTAAAGGTTACCTCAGTTTGGAAGTACCAAGTTAGATAAGGAAACTTCTAACCTTGGAAAAATTGGAGGATCCCAAGTTGATAAGGTAACTTTAACTTGGAAGTACTAGGTCGATCGGATAAGTTAAATTTTGAGCCTGAAAAATTGTAATAGATTTGTTTGAGAACAAATCTAGGTAGTTATATTCTTTGTATTTTGTGGATTCAAAATAGTGGATTTGACTTGGTGCTTGGATTAGCACTGCTCCGTGGTTTTCTGCCCCAAGAGGGTTTCCCCGTATATTTGTGTTATTGTCTTTCTAAGTCCACTCTAGACTCAAAATCTACTTTTGGTTTGTGTTAGTGCAAAAATTGTTTAATTTTCTTCATCACCCTATTTACCCCCTATAAGGTGACTTACACTCTCCAAGAGCAAGCCTTCAAAAGGAATAATTCATTAGACCGGATGTGTAGGTACCCCACAGCAGAATGAAAGGGTATAACGAAAAGATTGGCATATTTTGAACGTAGGTAGGATTGTTTGGTTCCATGCTAATTTGCCTATTGAATTTTGGGGTGAATGTGCATTGACAAGTGTAAGACCTCGAAATTTCAGGTGCTTGCCTGGTAATGAATCAAGCTACTAAAAGTTAAGTGAAAGATTCAAAATTATTAAATTAAGTGAATTAGAATTTTTCCGAGTCAAAATTAAAACCCCGAGAACCGAAACCGAGCATGGGCCAGCTTAGTTGGGCTTATTGAAATTGAAGTTGGGCCCAATTTGTCAAGGTCCAAAGTAGAAAAATCAAAAGAAAAAGAAAGGGCAATGAAAAAGAGATGGCTGGCATTGAGGAGGAAGTCGGCAAGGAATTAAGCAAAGAGAGAGAGAGGGGTCTAATTGAAAGGGAGCAACAAAGCTAATTAGGTGGAATAAGGAAATTAGGAAAGAGAAACCAAACTGGGATGAAGAGGAACCGGGCAGAGAGAGGAAAAGAACCAGAAATAGAAATGGGGGAAAGCGAGGGAAAGCAAGAGAGAGCGAGAGGGAGACCGAGAGGAAGAGGAAAGGGAACAAAAGAAGCAGAAGCGAAGCAAGGAAAGAGAAGAGGAAGCAGAGGTAGAAGCAAGGAAAGAGAAGAGGAAGCAGAGTAGAAACAGAAGCGAGAGGCAGAAGCGAGAGAGGGAAGTAAGAGGGAGCATAATAGAGTGAGAGAGAGAGAGAGCGCAAGAAGCCGGTGGCTCGGTGCCCGCCTGAACGGCGAAGGCGCCACCTGTCGGTGGGCAAGGGAGAACGAGAGCTCGGGAGGCCGAGCAGAGCGAAGGAAGAGAAGAGTAGAGAGACCGAGCAAGAGGGACGAAGAACCAGAAACAGAGGTAGGTAGAAGAGGAAGAAATCAAGAGGTAGAAGAAGGAAAGGGAACCCCGAAACGGAGAAGAAGGAAGAGCAAAAACACCCAATTCGAAACCTTCCAAAACTAAAATTCTCATAACCTCTAAGAATTCAAGGTGAGTAATTTAAATTCATCCTCTAAAATAAAATGAATTAGGTGGCTTGAACTCAAAATTGATTCATGAAATTGGAAACCCTAAGTTAATTGAAGAAGCTAGAAGCCTAAATTCACGAAACTAGCAACTCACGAATCAAAGAACATGTTGTGATTATGTGATATGTAGTTCTGAATCTGTGATGTTTAAGTATTATTGAGCATGATTATTAAGAATTGGATGAGATTAGCTTGAACAGAATTAGGGAGAAAAATCGAAAGTTAAGTTCATGACTTATGTGCAGATTTTCGGTAGTTATGCATGCTGTCCGAATTTCTGTGAATTCATGTGTAGCCCAAATTTCCTGAAAATTTTACTGCAGCTTCGTGGAAATTTATGGAAATTTCCTGTAAAATTTGGTATGCATTGGATGAGTAGATTGGGAGATATGCAATTTTAAGTAAAAATGTGCTGTTTTGGGCTAAATCGGAACTAAGTGAGTAACTGAATTAAGAACTAAGATTTAAGAAGCTATGTGGCTAGATTAAAAGATATATATCGATTAAGGAAAGTTATAGAACCATAAACCACCTATACGCGATGATACGCGATCATGAAAACGATGAGTTCATTTATTAGAAATCCTAATTGACATGTTTATGTGATTATGTGTTTATCCTGGATTACATTGATTATCAATGATATAAGCTTGCGTATGTGAAATGAATTGATTATACTTGAGGGGAATTTGCTTATGTGAATTGCTTGTTTTGTAGAAGTTACGCATGAACGTGTTGAGCATGAATTATATGAATTAAGTGTACCTTATGTATAAGAAATGAGAAGATAAGAAGAAAATAAGAAACATAAAGAATTAAAGAAGGGAGAAAGGATTGTGTTATTGATCTAAGACCCCACGAATTAAAGAACCCTCCGAAGCTATGGCCATAGAAGTGTCTGTCAACCCGAAGCCACGAATTATTTTGCTTCTACGAATTATTGACGAGTATGCGTCCTTCAAGGAAGGGAGGCTGCCTCGAGGCCACGAATTATTTTGCCTCCAAGAACCGAGCCCACGAATTATTTTGGCTCCAAGAACTGGGTCTTTAGAACAGAGCATAAATCTTCTTTCCATTCAAAACTAAGAAGACTTAAGAACTATGATATGAAGAAACGAATGATTATGCATGACGAACAAGAAAGAACGAATCGATGATTTATGAAATGCACGATTGAACTCAAGAAGAAGATTAAGAAGAAGAACGAATCCCGATTTCGTAAGAAATGAATACGATAAGAACTAAGATATGATTTATGTGACGAATGATTTGCATGATGAATGATTCTATAACTTACTTGTGTAGAAAGACGAATGAAGTATATTTGATTGAATTCATGAGTAAATGATGTCATTGTGCTTCCCGGCAAGTTGGTAAGTTTAGTATCTCGCGTGTCTTAAGCATGTATAATCCGAATCGCATGTTATGAATGAATTGTGAACTTCCGTGTGTTTGTTAATGAATTAACGTGCAAAGTGAAACCGGGGTTGGGTTTGGATTATTCAATGGGCTAGTGGAGCTCATGACCTCACCAAAATTTCAGGTACGGAAGTAAGACTCCTCGGGAGTTGCTTTTGGCTTTTAGAAGAAGCGAACCAACGGATAGGACTTCTCCGGACTTATTATGTACTTTATGTTTTTCGTGTTGTAAAGATCGGTTGCATGTAAACTTAAGTTTTGACCATGAATGTAAAATCTCTATGTGAATACTCCGAGCGTGTGGCTCGTTGAGTCCGTGTTGTGTTACTTCGAGCGTGTGGCTCGTTGAGTTTAAGATTGTGTTTCGCGCAGGGTTAGGGCTTTAAGCCTATGGAATTAGCCATGTTACGGAGGAAACTCTGCCGAAATTTCCGAAAAACCTTCAAAAACCTAGAATCACGCTTCCGCCAATCTAAGAAAGGGTTATTAACCTTAAGTTGAGATCTTAAGCAGCCTAGGGGTTCCTCTCGGGAACCCCGACATGTAATACTCCTAGGGTGGGTCTAGGGGTGTTACGAGACAACCACCTATTTAATATATCATATGCCCACACCCTTGCTAAAAGGACAAACACCTTATTAATGTTTCTTTGGTTCTCAACCATCGTATGAGCATTTTCATGATTTTGGATGTTTACGTTATGCTAACTTGCTGACCAAAAAAAGACAAGTTTGCTTCCCAAAGTAAAAAGTGTGTTTTTTAGTATACCCTTTTGGAAAAAGGGATGAAAGTTATATGATTTGGAGATAAAGGAGATCTTTGTTAGTAGAGATGTTCAATTTTGGAGGAAATTTTTCCATTTTTTATAACACAGGAGGATACATTTGAAGTAAGAGGGAGTTTAGGTGATTAATTAATTGAAGTGACCAAGTGACCCAATGGACTTTGGGCTAGCTATAGAAAGCATACAAATAAGTGGGCCGTAAGAGAAAATAGAGACGAACGAGTGCAACACAAGCGGATGTTGAGCTGGCTAGGGCTGAACCAGTTTTGGTGGAAAGCGAGATCGGGGCCAGTGAAAGGAGGAGTTCGGCCCAGGATGTTCGTGCCTTGTCTACTCGTTGTAGTAAACGCGTGCGGCAAGCTCCAAGTCACCTAACTGATTATCTTTGTTACAATGCTCGTTTGGAAGACCCTACTTCTACCACTTCCTTTCATCATGGTCGATCAAGTACTCGTATCCTATTGTCAATTGTGTCACATGCAATAATATTTCTCCTGCTCACCAATAGTGTCTAGCTTCTATAACAAAATAGTAGAGCCTAGACATTACCACAAAGAAATCAAGAATCCCTTATGGTATAAGGCTATGGTTGTGGATATACATGCGCTTGAAGAAAATAAGACATGGACCATCGAGGATCTTCCTGTTGGAAAGAAACCCATTAGTTGTAAAAAGTGGCTAACATGACCGAGTGTTTGGGTTTTGCTCTCTGTTGCAGTCATTAAGGGTTGGGATTTGTATTAGTTGGATGTCAATGATGTCTTTATACAAGGTGATTTGGAGGAGGAAGTTTGCATGAAATGGACATAACAAGGTTCATCGCTGAAGAAAGTCACTTTATGGTCTAAGGCAAGCACCTTGACAATGGTTTGCAAACTATCTAGCAAACTAGAATCTTATGGCTTCATACGATCCTATGTCGATTACTCACTTTTCACGTATCATAATGGCAACGTGTTCTTAAGCCTGCTTTTCTACATTGGTGATATTATATTTATTGAGAATGATACCTTAGCCTACCAAGAGTTCAAGGACTATCTCAACAATTGTTTTCACATTAAAGATCTCGGTCCATTGAAATATTTCCTTGGAATTCAAGTGGCTCATGGACAAAAGGCTTGTTTTTAAATCAAAGAAAATATGCCTTAGAGATTGTGGATAAGCGTGGGTTACTAGAAGGCAAGCCAACCAATTCTCCCATTGAAGAGAATCACAACTTGCTCTAGCATCGGGCGAATTATTCGATGATCCTACCAAATATAGAAGGTTGATTGATAGACTTATCTATTTGATGATCACTAGCCCAAAACTCAACTATGCAGTCCATGTTTTTATCACAATTCATGCAAGTTAAGTGGGTTGACCACTTCAATACCGCAAGGAGAGTACTTTGGTATCTAAAGGGCAGTCCGAGGTTAGAATTTCTCTTCAATGAGATAGTGATATGCAAGTGTATACCTATTGTGACTCCAAATTGGGGGCACGTCCACTCATGCGGAGTTCCTTAACTGGCTACTTTGTGACTCTTGGTGGGTCACCCGTTTCATGGAAAACGAAAAACGAGGCTACTATGTCTCGTTCATCGACGAAGCGGAGTATCGTTCTATGGCTGGAATAACAAGTGCATTAGTATAGCTCAAATCATTGTTATCATCTCTTGGAATTTTTATGATAAACAGATGAAGTTGTTTTGTGACAATCAAGCAGCGATGCATATTGTAAAAAATCATGTTTTTCATGAGCGGACCAAACATATTGAAATTGACTTGTCATTTTGTATCCAAGAGCCTTGTTAATGGAGATTTGATCTTATCTTATCTTCCTTCCAATCAACAACCGGCTGACATCATTACTAAGGCACTTGGAATGAAACAATTTCTACATTTAAGAGACAAGTTGGGCATGATCAATCCTCATGCATCCACTTGAAGGGGAGCATTACAAAACAAAGACTTTGATTTGGATTTTTCCTAATTCTAGTTGGTTTCTTATCGGTGGATGTCTAACTTGTTTAGGAGACTCAGATTGTATAGGAGACTATAGTGTTTTTGGTTTCCTATTAGCATAGGATGAAAGTTCACTTAGAGATGCTACTCACCTTAGAGGGAGATGAACAGGGTGATGAAAGAAACTTGTGGAAATTTGAAGTTCTCAAACTAAGAAGACAACTCGAAACGTAAATTGAGTCTAGATTGAATCATATATAAGAGAGAGTAAAGATAGATGATTACCCTCCTGGGGTAGAAAAGACGGATCTGTGTTAATCCAAACACAAAGTCAAAACTCCACTATTTGAATCCACAAATACGGAATAACTAACTACCCATAATTGCTCCCTAAGACAATTTTCTCATAATTTTTCCCACTCCTAGAAAATCCTTTCTCTGTCCTAGTACTTCCAAGTTAAGATTCTATCTATAACTTGGAACAATTGAGTTGAAGTAACCTTTTCAACTCGGTTAAGAACTAAGAAAAGTTTTTCAATGAAAGAAAGATTACAAGACTTTTCTTTAAAGATTTGCAACTCGGAAAAATATGAGAATACAAGAGTTGTAAGCTACAAGAGAATATGAGTAAGTTAAGTTCTTGGTTTTAGCAATCTTGTAAGTATTGAATCAAGGCTTCTATTTATAGGCTCTAAAGAGGAGAACTATTGAGTCTTGGGCTGGAAGCACTAGGTTAGCTAGCCTTTACAACGGATAGTCTCATGACCCGGTTTTGGGACCGTTGTTGATTTAGTCATTGAGCTTATGTCCTAGCTTCCAAAAGTAGGTCTACCAACTCCATATATCTAAAATATAGGGTAGAAAACAATGTTAGACTCAGAAATGAAAAGTTACGCAAAGCGGTAATAAACAAGCTTGTCGGCTTAATCGCGATCGCCCGTAAAATCGGCTTTTCTATCTGCGAGTCAATCAAATAATAGAGAAGCCATTGTTTTTGCTTTTATCTTTGATTAATTTGCTTTATAATCTTGCAAAAAAAAATTAAAGAATGATACTCAAAGTATGATAATACTTTGGTCCAAGATTAAATAAGGATTAGTCTAAATAAAATATTTAATTAGTGAATCTCCTTAATCTATTAATTTGGAATTTTTCAAATCTAATATTCAATATATTTAAATTCCATATATGTCTTAACTCAACAAATAAACTTAGTAAGGATGAGTTCAAAAAGCTATTTAGGAAAAAGTTACATTTGGGTCCATTATGGTTTGGTATATTAATTTGTGGAACCCATAATTTTAGGTAAATAATTATGAAACATACGAGGTTTGGTTAAATATTATGAGGGACCAAGTCCGAGGACAAACTTTATTTTATGGTTAATTTCCATTAAAAAGCTGACGTGATAGCTAAATTTAAAGCTATCGAGTCGGTTTTTTATCGGAAAATAAAATTTATCGCATGAATTGGTCTCCAATAATATTTAACCAAACCTCATATGTTCTATAATTATTTATCTAAAATTGTGGATTCTATTCATTAATATACCAAATGACAATGGACCCAAATGTAATTTTTCAGTTATTTAGACATATTTCGAGTGTTTGCCAAAGTAATTACGTTATGCATAATAAGTCCGGCTAAAGTAGAATTAATGCAAGTAATTCAAGTTTAGTTTATGAAGCATGCCAGTTTAAAAGATAAGTATCTAAGTGAAAATATTTAGGAAAAATTAATGTCTAAGTCATAATGAGCTGGTCGGTTTCCCGGATCCGAGTAGCTAAGTCGGACTCGGTTTTAGTGACTGCGTTAATTTCTACTTTTTGTAGAACCGAGTCCTTAGATTTTTAAGAAGAAAAACTTCTAACTCCAAAGCCTTAGGTTAGTCATCTTCATCTTGTGAATTTCATTTTAGAGTGCATCTTGATTAATTCTAAATTTAGATGAATGACTTTAACTCAAAATTGATTAAAGAGGTCGGTTTCATACCGATCTTCAATCTCCCCTTTTTTATGAAAGGTATTCATTCTAAAATTCCGACTTAGAGAAATTCATCAACTAGTAGAAATTTTGAATACCAGAGAGAAATTAATGTAATTCGAGTATCGAGTAATACTGAGTATCAAAGCAAAATGTAAATGTAAAATATAAATAAGTTTGAGAATCGGAATACTAAAGATATATTAGAGAGCAAGTAATATAAACCGAGTAACAAAACAAATATAAAAAATGTGTATTAGGGAAATTTCTTGTCGGAGAAACTTAGAATTTCATTCATTAAAAAACATATATACACAAAAGCTAAAACATACGCACAATAAAAGCTACTCCCCTCAACTAATGAACTCCCCAAAAACTTAAACATATTTTTCTCTCCCAATGCACTTCATCAAATAAACAAGGAGAGTAAGAAAATTGTTAGACAAAACAATAAAGAAAATTAAGATTAAAAGGGATGAGGTTGAGATAAAGCAACTTTCCGGGAAGTTTGAGTTTGTTTGCGATGAACTATCCGAGGTCTGTCTTTCATCTTCTCTAACTTCTAATCCCTCGGCTTGAACTGGTTGAATGTGTTTTGTCGAGAGTTACTGAGGTTGCCACTCGGATGTACCCACCTCTTTTGAAGATTTATCAGCCAAATCTTTTTCTTCTTCTTTTGAGGACCCCTTCCTAGATCCTTCTTCTTCTTGTTGTTGTCTCGGCTCTAATGGAGGCTGCTCGAAGGCAACTTCATTTCCTTTAAGCATCTCTTTGAGCTCCTTAATTAGATTTTTACTCTAATAAATTTGTTTCTAAGCCATGGCTTGCATTTGGATTAGAAGAGGAATAAAGCGCCGAAAGGCGGAAGAGTTTCTTTAAGCTCTTTGGCAAGAGAGGAAAAGTAAGAAGTGAGTTGCTTAAAACTCTAAGCTAAAGTACCTGGCTCAGCAGGACCAAGTGTTTGAAGAAGATGAGTAGGAGATGGAATAGGGGCTGAACAATCTCGGATAAGTAAGTCTAGATCCCAAGTGTTGTTTCCTGGTCACCCTTCCCGATTAAACGACGGGATTAAGAAATTTTGATTCAGGGAGGTTGAGCTTATAATGAGAAAAACTCGAGTAATAAAGCTCCAAATGAGAATGGAAGATTCTTTGTGTCTAAGGGGACCAAAGCAATCTATTCAAGATAAAGGGGAAGAGATCCGAGTCATACCCCTCTATAATGTCAAATGATTTTGAGAATCTTATTATTTGGGCTCTCCTTGGAATGATAGAAAGAGAAGATAATTCTCATAAGAAAGAAAAAAAGAAGTCTAGGTTCGGACTTTAGTCGAGTTATGGAAAAGTTCTTCCAAACTTTGAGTTTAACTTTGGAGTATTTAGAGTAGAACTCTTATACAACATCGAAACATTTTGGGTCTTGTTTTTCAAAAATAGGCACTCAATATTGAAGAGACTGTGGAGAAGGGCAAGATATGATTACAATCTTCTTCCCTTGAATAGAAGAAACAAGAATATGATCAATAGAAGAGAGGTTCTGATAGAACTCTATGACTAAGTATGGGTATACATAGTCATAGAAACTAAGAAGATCAAAGAATTTAGTAGAGTTCATGAACCTGCAAAATCTTGGTGCATAAGAAAAATTTGTTGTCCAAACGGGAGTATGGAGTGACCGAGGGTGATTTACATTCTCCTAGTTTGAGAATGGATCCAGCTTTGAGTTCCGAGGTCTCTTTAAAGGGGCCCCAGGCTTAGAAATAGGGATAGTGAGGCGAGAAGAAGTTCTCAACCTTTTCTTGGTGGCGAAGCCATCTCGACTTTTTCTTTGTCATTTTGGGGACTTGGAGAATGGAAGAGAATGAAAAGAGTAGAAGTAGAAGAGAGAAAGCAAGAATTAAACAAAGATTAAAGAGAGAGAAAAATTAAACCTGATTTTGAGTGAATAAAAGAACAAAGCCTTAGACGAGTCGAGTGAGATTGAGAGAAATCTTAGTTAGCTTGAAAAGAGTCCGAGTTGGTTAAGAGAGACAGAGAGTGTTCAAGAGTGAGAGTGGAAAGTATGAAATGAATGGAAATGAGGAGCATTTATAAAAGAGAAACTCTCAAACTACTAGAAAAGCAAGACTGAGTTCCAGTGTATTCCAACAGACTAGAATCCCAACGGCTAGTTTCCAACATCTTAATGAGTCAACAATTCCTAATAGTTGGTTTTGTGATTAGAACACGTGGGAAAGAGAGAGAAAGAGTTATGCGGAACTTTAGCTAAAATTCTCTATTAATCATAGATGTCTTCATATACTTAATTGTCCATTTTAATTCAAATATCTCGACTCAATTAGTCTCTTGAATACTCAAAAACAACTCGGATAACTAATGAATGAGGCTCGGTTTCATAAATTTTTAACTAAACTGCTAGTCAATTAGATATCTCTCAAAGAAAACATGCTTAATCAACATAAACACATAATAAATCATGCAAGCAATCATATAATCAAATATTAACAAGCTCATTTCTAATAAAGCGGAATTGATCCTATGGCCTCAATCCTAACAAACGGCGGCACAAAGGTTTCCCCACAATCAATCTTCTTATTATACCCTTAGGCAACGAATCTGGCCTTGTTTCGATTATTAAGCCCTCCTCATCTAGTTTGTTCTTAAAAACTTATTTGGTTCCTATAACTGGGTGGTCAGTTGGTCAAGGTCCGAGACTTGGTTTCTCTCAAATTGAGAGAGTTCTTCTTAAATGGTCTTTACTCATTCAGGTTCAAGTAAGACTTCTACTACATTCTTAGGTTCAATCATGGATATGAATGCTGGAAATGCACAAAAGTTGTGTAATGAAGAACAAGTTTGCACACCGATTTAATGTCCGAAATAATGTTCTCGGGAGGATGGCCAGAAATATACATAAAGGATTTACCTGACCTTTGATTTACCAAATTGGAGTCTTGAATGTTTGTTTCCTCAATTGGTTAAACCTCGGTTCCTTCTTGAGCGTTAAAGTTTGACTCGAGTCTTGAACTAGGTCGGTTGATTCCTCGGTTCTTTTGCTCTCGGTCATTTTGAACTCAACTTCAATTAGATCATCATCATCTCGATTAGTTCGAAATATGAGAAGGTTAATTCACTTATCATGCCATTAACTATTTCATCAAAAACAACGTGGATACTTTATTCCGCTTTGTTAGTTCTTTTATTAGACATGCGATAAGCTTTGCTATGAATTGAGTAACCAAGAAAGATACCTTCATTTGACCTAGCATCAAATTTGGTCAAGTGATCCTTACCATTGTTGTATACAAAGCACTTGCACCCAAAAGGTTTAAAGTAGGAAATGTTAGATTTTTTTCCTTTTGTAAAAGTTTTCTTCAAGATTGGGCGAGTAAGGCATCCGTTCGAGTGTATAATTGATGGTCTTGACTGCCTCAGCTCAAAAATAGTATTGTTCAACCAATATCTTCAAGGGTTCTGTTCCTTCTTTCCACAAAATTGTTCTGTTGAGGTGTTCTTGGTGCCGAAAAGTTATGGAAGATCTCAAATTTGTCACAAAATTCTACGAACTCATAGTAGCTGAATTCAAAAATCCCATAACTTTTACTGTAATTTTTTAGGATTTACCATTAACTTTTTTGAAATATTGACATTTTACTACCTCGTATTATCGACAAATAATAAGAAAGTCCCCAGTCTCGTAAATAATAAATTAGTACTTTGAGGTATGATTTTTCTAACGAGTGTACTACCCTAATTTTTAAATTTTCAAGGTAGTAAATTGTTTAAAAAACCGTACATTAAGGTACTAATTTATTATTTACTGAGATCCAAAGGACTTTTTTTATTATTATCTATACCACAAGGTAGTAGTTAAGTTTCGCTCCTACCACCGTTCATACATAACCCTTACAAACACCGACCTCCTCCATTACTTATCTCATATCCACCCCCACATTTGTTTACATGTCATTGCTACTTCTATGTAAAAGACCAAGACCTTGGTGATCACTTTGACCAAATGAGTAGGTCTGCTCTAAATTGCCCGAGAAAAATGACACGAAAAGAATGGAAGATTAAAGGTATCATCCCCTAGGGTAGAGCACAAGCTACAAACATTTGGAATTTAGATTCCCCTCCTGTTGAGCACATCAGCTATAGCAAGCCTATTTTGAGAAGTCAAAAAGTAAATTATACCAACACTTAACTCCAACTTTTCCAAATTTTTTTTCCACCAATAAATAGGACCAATAGAGGAATACAAGATATTATCACAAGCGAGATGTTTCATAGAGAACAAGTCAACTCCTTTTTAACATATACATATCTACCCAATGTGTCAAGAATGAGTCCTTTTTCTAGAGTTTCTAGTCCCACCTTAGACAAAAGTGCTATGTTCCATGACAAGTGGCACACGAAGACTAGCTAATTAGAGACATCTTTGTTGTATCAAAAAGACCACCCTAAAAAAATCTACTACTCGAATCTCTCAAGTTCATGAACAATCTATTTGGGCCAAAAATATTAAGGACCAAAAGCCGATGATCCCGGATAAAACATATTGAATCAATACCCTTGTACCAATATAAGATAATTTAAGAAATAAAAAAATCCACTTGCTAAGTATTTATGAAAGCCAACATAAGCGGATGCTCGATCGTTTATTGGCGAGTGGCTAATGCTTGTGATTTCCTCGATATGTTGGGTTGCATCGATTGTATGTGTTGAGAGTGGAAGAAATGTTCAATGGGATGAAAAGCATCATTTGCTAAAAGACGTTATAAGGTCCCCACCATCATTCTCGAAACTGTCTCTTCCTATGATCTTTAAATATGGCATACTTTCTTTGGGCTTCCATGAAGTCTAAATGATATCAATATCCTCCAACAGATCAGTAACTTTCCAGGAGTTGTATGAAGGTTGGACTCCTAAACGTAAGCATGCCATCAATGATCATGAATATAAAATGGGATACTTTCTATCGGATGGTGTTTACCCGAAATGGGTGACATTTGTGAAAACTATCTCCCTTCCGTAATTTGAAAATACAAAATTATTTTCTCAAAGTCAAGAGGCAGCTAGAAAGGATATTGAGCGAGCCTCCGATGTGCTAAAAGCCTGCTTTGCCAAAGTATGTGGCCCTACCTAGTACATGAAGGAAGAAGTCGTGTGGTATATAATGAAAGCATGTGTAATTCTACATAATATGATTGCTAAGAATGAGTGAGACACATACGACATTTCTTATGAATATTACCAAGTGGAGGATAGTAGCCAAGATCCTAATAATCGACATGAGAATCATTCATGTTGTGCAACTTAGTAAAATTAATGGAAATTCAAAACATCAAAACACAAGCACCTATGTAGATGGACTTGGTTGAAGAAGTACAGAAATGAAATATGGCTCATAAAAGACTTGATTGAACATTGTAATTTTTTTGGTCAAATTTTTATATTCTACTTTTTTCTTAAAAACTTTTATGCTATAATTTCTTTTGAAGTCACACCGAAGTATTGTACTTTTTTAATTGTCAAACTTTTGTATTTTAGTATGGTTGCAATAATTCTTTTAAACTCTCTATTAATGTACTCCTATTATTAACTAAAATCACTAATTTCATGTGTGTATTTTACTTATCAATTTTACAATCATAAAATTAATTATTCAATTTTACAGAAATTATAGAAATAAATAGAACAATGGGAATATTTGGAAAGTTCAATTAGAGAAGTAAATCACCGTAGAAGGGGCTGAATAGGGTGTTGAAGGATTTTCACCGAACTTAAAAGTTCAAAAAGAACTAACTACTTCGAAAATTAAACCGAGCCTAGACTGAGAGATGAAAAGAAAACAAGTAGTTTTTACGAGGAAATCCTCCAAGACGAGAAAACCTCGGACAAGTGCTAATTTAAAAACTATGTCAAAATCCACTATTTGAATTTTCAAATACAAAGATTATGACTACCCGATTTGTTTCCTTAAACAAATCTTATACGAATTTTCCTAGGCCTGGAAAGTCTTTTATCCGACCTAATACTTCTAAGTTGAAGTTCCCTTATCAACTTGAGACAACTTAGTTGAATTTATGTTATCAACTCAATCAAGGGAAGACTAGAAAATGTTTGATAAATAGAAAGTTACTACAAGAATTTTTTTCTCACTAAGTGTTACAACTCGGAAAGAGTGACATTACAATGAATGAGTTGTAAACTAGAAGTGTATAATCGGTTCAGCTTGTGTATTTCCTAATAGTAAAAATATTTTATCAAGGCTTCTATATATAATCTGCTTCGGATAAAGTTGTTGAGTATTCAGCTGGAAGAACTGGGTGAGCTAGCCTTTGCAATGGATAGTTTGAGGACTCGGTTCGAACCATCTTTGAATTAGTCATTGAGCCTAGGTCCTATCTTCCAAAAGTTGTTCTATCAACTCCAAGAGACTGAAAATTCAGGTAGAAAAACTCGTTAGACTTTGAAATAAGATATTACCCAAAACAATAACAAACAAGCTTGACAACTTGGTCCGAGTTGTTCGGGGTTTTCCGACTTTTTGTTTGTAGATCTTCAATGGTGTTATGAATTCTTTGTTTTTCCTTCTCTTTGAGATAAATCACTTTTAGAAAACCTACAAAAACAAATTAGATTATGGTTTTCAAAATATTAAAAATACTTTTGTCTATAACTAGATTAAGATTATGTTAAACAAAATATTTAAAGACCAATTATCCTTAATCTATTAATCTATAAATTTTTTAAGTCCGATATTCAATATTTTCATGTTCCGGATATGTCCAAAGTCATCAATAATAAGTTTAGCCTTAATAAGTACTTGGGTTATTTAGATATTTTCTAGTTTTGTCGATTAAATTAATTATAGCGCATGAATCGGCTTAAGTAAAATTAATACAACTAGTTCAAGTTCATTGCATGAAGAATGTCATATTCAAAGTGATGTACTAAATGTGAAATTATTTTGGAAAACTTAATATCTTAATTTCTAAGAACCGAATAGCTCGATCAGGCTTAGTTTATATGAATAGGTCGACTTCTACTTTATGAAATAGAATTGAGGTTAAGAATTTTATAAGTAATCTTTTAAGGTCTAAGTCTTGGGTAAATCGAGTAAAAGTTACATAAGATTAATGATTGTTATAACAAATGACTTTATGTTGTGAATTTCTTTTAGGATGTTTCTTGGTTAATCCTAAATTATGATGAATGTCATTAATTCAAAACAAGGGGTTCGTTAATCATACCCGAGTTTTCAATCTCACCATTTTTTATGAAAGGTATTCAATCTAAATAATGACTTAAAGAAATTCATCAAATATCAAGAATTATAGAAATTTTCTAAGTGTAAGAGCAAAATCCAAAATTATGAGTATCGAAAAAAATTGAAGATCATATTCTGAGTTTCAGATTAAGATAGATATTAATGTGAAGTCTGATTATTAGACCTAAATATGCAAATTCTAAGTATCAGAACTAGATAAGATAGTAAATTCTAATTATCATAGCAAAGTCAATAAATCTAAGTATCAAAGTAAAGATCGACCAAAAAACTATTGGCAAAGTGATACATTGACATGAAATATTTTAATTCATTAAAAAGAAAATATATATACAAGATATATAAAATAAAATAAAATTGCTTCCACTAAACGTGTTAAGTCTCCCTAAGTTCACAAATGCATTTCATCAAAAAACAAAAAAAATATAACAAGGAAAGAAAGAAAATATTTGACAAAAAAAAATTAAGAAAGGTGGTTGAGAAGAAGAGGCTCTTTGTGGGGGCTGAGTTCGGCTTCTTGGGCGATGACCTAACTGATGTTTCTCTTCTTTTTCTTCTTCTTCATCCTCTTCACCTAAGTCCTCAGCTTTTTTGCTTCAGTAGCCTTTGAAGGCTCTAGTTGGGCTTGCGTCCTCTTTTCCCTCTTAGTTTCAGAGGTGCCAACTTCTTCGGAAGATTCGTTGGAGGAATCTTCTTGTTCTTCTTCTTTCTACTACTGTGGAGGCTGCCCGAGGGTGATCTGAACACCCTGGAACATTTTCGTCATATTTTTCAAGGTTTCCTTGAATTCTTTGGCAAGAGAAGAGAAGTAAGAAGCTTGTTTTTCAAAATTTTGAGTAGAGGGACTGTGTTCAGAAGGATTAGGGGTCAGAAGACGAGGTGGAGGGGATGGCTGAATGATCTCAGATGAGTAAGTCCAGACCCCTAGTTAAGTTTCTTGGTAGCCAAGACTTATCAGCTCATCTTTATCGATCATAATAGCTTGAGCGAGAAATTGATCAGGGAGCTTGAGCTCATAATGAGTAAAAATTCAAAGAGTAGAGCTCCAAAAGGAAGAGAGAGGTTTTGGTGTCTGAGGGGACAAAACTAATATGTTGAAGAATATAAGGGAACATATCAATATCAAAGTCTTCTATAATGTCAGAGATGACTTTAAGAACAGAGTTATTTGGGTGCTCTTTAGAAGGAAAGAAAAAGAACACTATCCTCATAAAAAGAAGTAAAGAAGTCTATATTCAGACTTCACTTGAGTGATTAAAAAGTTCTTTAGAATTTTTTGCTTGACTCAAGAATATTTAGTATAGAAATCATTTGCAACCTCAGTAAATTTATGAGTATTGCAGTTGAGGAAGAGACAGTCTATGTTGAAGATTTTGTAGAGAAGGGCAGGATTGATGACAATCCTTTTCCTTTGGACTTAGGAGATTAGAATCGAGTCAATGGAGGTGAGGATTTTGATAAAATTCTACTACTAGTTCCGGTTAAACATTGTCACAGAAGGTTAGAAGATTGAAAAATTTTGGAATTCAGGTTATGAACCCAAGATATTTAGGTTGCAAGGAAGAATTTGTCATATAGACAGCAGTGTGGAGTGACAGAGGGTGTTTTGGATTCTTCTAGCTTTAAGGAGGACCATTGTTTATGTTCGAAGGTCTTGCATTATGAGGCCTCAGGCTTAGAGATTTGTATGGTGAGTCTAGAAAAGGTTTGGGCTTTCTCTTAGTTGCTAAGGAAGCCTCAACCTTAACATTTCTCTTTGTCATATTTGACTGAGACAAAGGATGAATGAAAGGAGTAGAAGTTTGAGTAGAAGAGAGAGAAAGAGTCGATCTGAGTAAGTGAGAGAGTGAGTCTGAGTAAGTAGGGGGAGGGGAGGGGGAGAGAGAAAGACAGAGACAGAGACAGAGAGAGAGAGATTGTGAGCGAGAATACAAAGTGAGAAATGAATGAGAATCAAGAGTATTTATAGAAAAAGATTCTCAAACGGCTAGAAAGACGATGAGTGCCAGTGCTCTCTAACGACTAGAACTATAACAGATAGTTCCCAGTGCAATAATGAGTCATCAGTCCCAGCAGCTACTTTTTCATTCAGAAACATGTGGGATAAAGTAAAACGGTTTGCAAAAATATTATCCAAGATTTTCTGTTAATTAGAGATGACCTCATATAGTTTAATGTGCATTTTAATTAAAAATGAACTCGAGTCTATTAGTCGTCTAATTGCTTCGATAAGACTCAGATAACCAATGATTGAGGTTCAGTTTCATGAATTATCAACTGAACTACCAGTCTATCAAATTTCTCATATTCAAAACATTTTCAACTAAATCAACACATCATCAATTAAACAAGTAATCATTAACACTAATCATACATTCATCATTTCAAGCTCATTTCTAATAAAGCAAAACTGATCTTCACCTATAGTGAAAGTATAAGCTAATTGAAGCTTAGTTAATCTTAAATTTTAGAATAGTTTTTGGTTAATCTTAAATTTAGATGAATGTTATAATTTAAAACAAGGGGTCGATTAATCATACCTAAATTTTTATATTTTATTGGCACAAATAAATTACAATTAAAGAAATCAAACTTTACAAATAAAATTAATTATTCAATTTTCCGGAGATTATACAACAATCATCGAAGTACTTTACAATCATACAAATAAAACTTATTGACACAAATATTTTGTTGGATGATCCCAGTTGGTGATTCAAGAGGTGTAGAAGAGATTGATTGTCAATCTAACAAATTGGATTGTGGGATGGAGTGGAGAGTGCGGTCCTTCACATGTGATCCACAATTATGGATCACCACTGCAAATGCTCTTATATGTAATGGATGGTCGTGACATTGATTTTGTGAATGACAAATCAATTGATAATTGATATGTGTGTGTGTGTGTGTGTGTGTGTGTGTGTGTGTGTGTGTGTGTGTGTGTGTGTGTGTGTGTGTGTGTGTGTGTGTGTGTGTGTGTGTGTGTGTGTGTGTGTGTGTGTGTGTGTGTGTGTGTGTGTGTGTGTGTGTGTGTGTGTGTGTGTGTGTGTGTGTGTGTGTGTGTGTGTGTGTGTGTGTGTGTGTGTGTGTGTGTGTGTGTGTGTGTGTGTGTGTGTGTGTGTGTGTGTCTGTTGCTGCGCGCAAGATTAAACAGTGAGTGTTGCCTAATGTCAAGCACTCCACACTTTTATTATTTCCACCAAGGTTTGAACCTTGGAGGAGACAATTTCCTTACAAGTTGTAAAAAGAGTTGTGATGAGTTTTGGACTTGAATTTTAAGCTTGTGTTGATATCCCTATCCCTCTAGGCCTTCAAATCTAACTGGAATTACCCCTAAGATAGAGTGGGTTATATGAGTGCAATTAAACATTGAGTAAAACTTAAAGTAGCCTCACTTTGACATACACTTTTTATAAATATCAAACATAATTTTTTTTTCTAAAAATTAAAAAAAAGGAAGAAAATAAATCATCAAACTAACACATAGGCATTTGACATTACAAATATATAAATTTTATAATTTTATTAATTTATATTAAATTAATAAATAAAAATAAAAATGTGTTACACATAAATATAAAAATATGTTAAATATTTTTATCAAATTATATAGAACATTTTACATTTCTTACAACTTCTTACAACTCTTTACACCTTTCTTTACAACTCCTTATAACATTACACCTCCCTACATCTAAATAAAATAGGGCCTTAGAGATGGAGTTCGGAAGAGAGTAAATACGAGTTTGCGAGAGTTTATTAAAGTACACACTCCGTACGGGAGTACTTCATTAAAGATGTATTTGATTCAAAACAAAATTAGGTGGAAAGAAGAAAAATTGAGAAAGTAAATTATTTTTTCATTTTTAATTTGAGAAAATTTAGAAGTGGAAAATTAAGTAACAAATAATATAATTTTCCTTTGAAAATTATGAGGAAAACTTTGAGAAAACGTTTCAGCCGGGGCCCGAGACTTGATCACTTGGAAGGTGGGACATAAAAAGCCCATAAAACAGTTTTAGATTTTGTTCATTCATCAACTTCCGCATGTGATTGAAAAATTCCGTTGATTATCATCTCTCAAATTTAAATTTCGATCAGCCAATTTTCATATCTCATAACCCAAATTTAATTTTTGATCAGGTAATTTTCATCTCTCATATGGCGCTCGCGGCTTAGGCCATGGGCAGTCTAGTAAGTTTTTGGAAGTTATTAGTAAAGGTTTAAGATAGTTATTTTTATATATATAAAAAAATTATGCATATATGCAACAGCTTAGATACCTTCTCCTAATAACTCTACTTAAAGGTCATACTTATTGCATTATTATTATTTTTTTCTACAAGAATAAATGTGGACTATCCAACTAAACCTTTATTTTAAAAGTAATTTCAATTATACTTAAAAGTCTAAGGAATAGGAATATCAAGCCCAAAACTTTACATTATTTCATTAGTTACTATTAGTTATGATAAGTAATATAAAATCTAATACTGTTGAATATTTCTTAGATGTTGTGGGCTTAACATCTCAAAAAAAAAACAAAAAAGTTATGTCCAAGCTTCCAAAGGTCATACTTCTTTGGTAAGTGACAAATGTCATATTTACATTAAATTTCATGGGAGATTGGTTGTCATTTTTGGGGATTTATATGTACATTATGCCCAGCATAGGTTTTACGTTTTTTGTTTGTGTAGCTACCTAGTGATTTGCATCTGGTTTTCCGCCATATTTTTACACCAAAGCTTTTTGAGTCTATATTTCTAATTCCTCATTGAAGAGATTTTCAATGATATATTATAAGCTCAATTCTAATAAGGAACTGAAAGAATAGGAGTCCGAAAGTAAAACAGAGAAAAGAAGAGAGAACAAAAATTAAATCTACCCTACTCTAAGCTATTCTACACTTCCTACTTATCTGAACCAAACTTGGTGCCTCAGATTTGTACCCTTTCTGCCTTGAATCCTTAAAATCAATGTTGGATTAACATAAAGAGGCTACAACTGGGTCCATTAAAGCTAAAACACCATTGGAATATCCGGTTATCATTGAAATGGTGACTAGCATGACAAAGGCCACGCAAAGTGGTAAAAGACTTTGTGCGCACAAGAGATGAGGGAACTGATGATTGAAAAAGAATACCCGCATACATTTGAAGACTCCTCAAGAAAGGCAGGTCGCTGACGATTTGCATTCAGTATGTGAAACTAGACTAAGATTAACAAAGCACAAGTTGATGTCTCTCAACAAAGTTAGACAGGAGAACCACCCCAAAAGCTTTTCATATAAAAGGGTGAATAACGTTACTCAGATGATCCAGAGAGGTTAGGTTTGAAAGAATTGCCAGCTGATCAGTTGTCCCTTGATAACCAACATCGGAGATATTGAGATACCTCAAACTATGGAGGTAGCCAATAAAACTAGCTAGGGTCCAGATAGTCAAGATATTCTAACTCAATTAGGATTTGGCTGACTGTACCTTCAAGACAATGGGAGCTCAATTCAAACCATTGTTTAGAAGCCCACTCAAATAGAGGCCAATAACATGGCCGATGTGGTTGCCACAATGTACTCCTTGCCAATGTCAGCATTCTCGGCGAAGCCATGCAATAAGGAAACCACAGTTATCAAATTGAATCCCCTGTTTGAACCTGGAGCAAGGCTTCTCTCTCCTTTATCGTAAACTGGATCATGTTATTTTGATATTCAATGCCACTTCCATGGGAAAAACAATTGAAGCAGGGAACCAAGAACGAAGCAAGCAGCAGGAGAAAGTGAGTAGCTACACTTCATTTTGTGAAAGCTGAATAAAAGGTATTCTTATCAAATGAAGCAGAAGTAAAACTCACAATTAGTCTATAAGAAGATGAAGTTTGAAGATGGTTGTATAACTCAGCATCCATTCAGTTGACTATGAGAGCCTTTACATACAGTTGACAATGAATGCAATTATTAGTCTAGGAATGCCACACGAGAAATTCTATTTTATAGTCTAACAAGGTTGCACCACGCTAGAGATATTGGGCCTCTAAATACTCATTTTCAGCTCATTTTTGGAGACTCTACTTTTCTTCATAATTTATAGGGTTTAGCTAAGAAACACAAAGTAGATATGAGAGATTAAATTAGTGTTTTTAGGTGAAAGTTGCTTGGATTTTGTAGAATATTGTTGATCAAGCCTCAGTCAAGCCTAAGTTTCTTCTTTCCCTTCTCTTTATTTTATTTATTTCGTTTTCTTTGCTATTATGTTCATGTTTGTTTATTGGATTTTTAAGATGATTAGTGGCTATTTATTCCCACTTGGCTTGTGCCCAAATAACTTTGTATCACACCTATCTAACATAGGGTATGCATCAATTTGAAGGTTTCTCCTTATGTGCACTAAATGTTCGATAAAATACTCGAAAGAACATTTCAACCAGGATTTCGGGCATTTAGTTCCATCGAGAGGTGTGACTGTCTGCTAGTGTGGATTAGACAGAATGATAGTGATTCTAACATGAAAGTAGTTGGAATCTTGTTAGGTCCCTTGGTTGCTAAACTTGTAATCTAATTATATTAACCCCATGAAAATAGGCAGCTAAGACAATTAGACCAACCCATGACTATTGAAAGAGAGCTTAGATAAGCATTGATGGTGCAACCGATCATCCTTAAGTTTGTGTGTTGGCTTGATTAGGTAGGTGTGAGTGATAATCCTAGGCATGATATTGGTCAACTTCCCAACCCAAGGCTTTGCTAATTTGGTTTCAACATTAATTAATTCTTGATTCTAGATTAGCTTAGTTTGACATCTCAATCAAACATCTTTGACTTAACTAGCTTAAATTGTCTTATTGACTTACCATTGGAAAGACTCTCTGTGGATGACGCCAAGTACTCGACGATATGTCATGCACTTAAAACTTTGATTATAAAATTTGAAGCTAAAAGCTTCCTTAGAACTAGAAACTTGAAGCAGACCTCTCCATGGAAAGAAAGGCCTAAGGCAAATGATTGGCTAAGAAAAAGGATAAATCCAAATGTCTCAAGGACCCATACGGTAGAAAGTAGCTGACTACCATCAGACTAACATCAGCTTCACTCTACACATACAACAGATGGAAGAATGATAGGCTTTGTAACATCATAAACTAGCGGAGTATGAGTCTGAGCTCTCTTCTCAAATGAAGCTTGAGATTTTAGTGTCACTCTAGGGAAACACTTGACAAGTATGAGTGAATGGGCAGTTTCATGCTTCATACAAATGAACTGCTCATTTCCAGTTTAGATAGGAGGCATTTTGTCGGCTCTGGAAGGCACCAAAGGAATCAAGTGGAAACTTATTGGTCTGTGTGATGTTTCAACTGGAATATTCAATGATCAACAAAAGAAATTGGATAGAAGCAAAAAACAAAAATAGCTCCCTACCTACCACATGCTCAAGAATAAATCCATTTTGAAGCAAAGCCAGATACTGAACCCAGCGCTTGATGACAGATGTCATCGAACAAAATTGTTTGATTTAAGAGGAGTTTGCACAGGACCAAGTACAGTTATTGAGTATTTCTCCGGAACTCACACAGGAACACGTATCTACTTTTCACAAACTTAGTACACCAGAATCACAAGCCAGTTGTGTTCCTGTTAACCATGGACCAGATACTTGAAGTTGTCGGCTCCAAGGAAAGCAAGCCCCTAGAGAAGGCAAGATTATCAGCTAGAAAGTTTAGCAACAGGGACGCTCCCTTGGACAATCCAAGGGAAGGGAGACCCTGTGCCCAGTCTTTGACTCTGTCATGGCACTCACGGAGACAGAGATAGAACACAGCCAAGCGTGTTCCATCTTATCATCTCCAGCATGTGCTTCCATGCTGCAATCGAACTATGATGGCAGCACCGTAGCACCTTATGCTGATAAATTCAAGTTCGTGGCAAGACGCTTGCAAACTCCAGAAGATATTTAACAGTATGTCTCTTGCAACTCAAGTTGAAACATGGATCCACTTTTCAAAGAAATTTAGCTTTACTGGGTGTGTCTCTCCCAACCCACATGGGAAACACGGATTTACTTACCACACAATCTCAGGAACAATGAGTTTCCATGGACCACAGACTCAGAGCTGACAGCTCAATGGAAAGCAAGGTCCTAGAGGAGGCAAAAGAGTTGGCTATGGAAGAGGCTTCTCATAACAAGCTCAAGATGAAGAAGTTAAGCAAACTGAAAAGGGCATTGAATGACGAGTACACTGAACTACTCCAAAAGTCATCAGATGTATACAACAAGTGAAATGATGAGTACCTTTCACAAAATGAGGGAGAAGTAGACAGTCTGATTTCAAGCGTTTCTCAAATCAAGATTGAAACTTTATGGTCAGTATATATAGACAGAGGTATGGAGGTACTGAACCGAATCACTCACTTCTATCTATGCTATTATCCTGTTGACATAGGTGGTATCTCACTCACTACTTAAGGTTCAAAACTAAAGTGTAAACTTATTGGGTTACGAATCTCCAACAGGATTCAGCCCAGAAATAGTTTTACGGAACAACTTCCAATCACCAACAAAGAGATTCCACAGCAACAGGGCATAATCACCACTACGTGCAATGTGATACCAATGGAACATTAATAACAACATATTTCAACCACATTTCTGGCAAGAGAAGTAAAATGGATTATCAAACTACCACATGCCGAACAATTTGTTCAATTCAATGCAAAATCAGAGCAAACAGGCTAATTAATCAGTCAATCTCTCATTTAAGCTCAGAGTGACATTAATCCACAAGTACACACAGAATTAAACTATGACCAAAATCAAAATCACTTATTCTTTTAGCTCAATAATGATGGCAGCATCAAAGGCTAGCAGATTGAGCAGAGGGAACCAAATAATCAACAATAACAAGGCTATCAATATAATCCCTAACCTTATCTTTCTCTTTCGCAACCTCCACATTTTGATCCGCGGCATCCAATTCACTCAATTCAGAAAAAACCCCAATCGAAGCGATCGAAAACCCTTTGGCCCTCGCCGGCGAGAAATTTTCCCCAAAAGTGAGCTGCTCAATGCCACTAAGCTTCTCCTTGAGTCCATCTATGGCTTCCAGCACCTCCCCTTCTCTTTCTCCCCCAGCCCCTCTTTGAGCTTCACGAACTGGACTCTCATGGCGGACCCGGGTTTGAGCCCCACCCCGTTTTCGGGGATCTGGGCAACCCAATCGACGGCCATGATATCTTCACAGATGGGCAAAACGCTGGAGCGAACGACGTCCATATGGGCGGGATGGGCGGAGTACCCGGCGAGGTCCTCCTTGGAGCCGTAGCGGCTGTGGAGCATGTGGGTGAACTTGAGCGAGGAGGAGCGGTTGCGGTGGATTGGCCCGGCAGCGAGGTGACGGACCATGTCGAGAGAGCGGAGGCCGTTGAGGCCGTTGAGCATGGCCGAAAGCTGGGAGTCGGTGGTGCCCTCTTTGACGTTGAAGAGGACGATGTGCTCGACGGCGGAGGTGGACATTCTGATTTTGGTGGAGGAGAGAGAGTGGCGGACGTGGTGGCGAAGGGGAGCGAAGTGGGTGGAGGAGAGAGAATTGAACTTGTTCAGAAACGGGCGAGCGCTGAGGCTGCTGAGCCTGAGAGAGAGCATTTCGGGCGAATATTTTGCGATCGCGGACATGACTTTTATTTGAGGTAGTAGATAGCGGCGTCCTGATGGGTCACTGTCTTTTGTGCGTGATCCATTTGTTGTGGAGTGTATTTATATAACTGAGGGATTATGAAAATGGAGTGGTGTTAGGTTAGCTCTGCTCCCAGAGACAGATGGGTTGGATGTTTTCATGATTGATGAAATGGGCAATGGGTGAGTGAGTGGATATGTCCAAAACCAAAATTAGGGATGTAGAAAAAAAAAATTATCATCATAATGTTAAAGGTGACAGTAGATTTTATTGTTAGCTTACAAGAGATTCATATCATATATTTACTTCATTCATAATACTCGCATATGAGACCTTTTTTAAAGGGATTTATATGATATATTTCTCTATTTTTAAGATTTGAATCACAAATTTTATTTAAAGGCAACAAATGAAAATCCTTATTTAAAAAATGTCTTTGTATCACCTTAAAAGTTGTATTTGTTGGAAAATGCTTCATATAAAGTGAGTTAGAGAGAAAATTGTTCTTGAACCTTTTGCTTTTTATCCCACATAACAAGATTGCAACCTTTGCCTTGGGTTTTTATATCTATCTCTTTCTTAGACTCCTAAAAAGTTCGGTAGAGATAGAGTCTATACACCACACATGCACGTCTTGCACGCCCGCCGAGACGGGCTATGGGCTATAGGTCTTATTTGATTGTAATTTTTAGTCAAATATGTTTTTAATCTCTTTACTGACAGATCAATGTATATTCTCGCCAAGTGTCAGTTATTATTCTTTCCAACCGAAATATTTGATCGAATCCTTGATTTCAACTTTGCTTGATCAACTCCTTTTTATCGGCCTTCCTTTATTCTTGCCCGGTTTCGATCGCATCCATCTTCTATAAATTGTCTCTTCTCATCTCGGTTTTAGACACACAGGAAAATACACAATAAAATTCCTCCCTCTCTAAAATCGTTCTTGGTTATTGTTCGAGGTTCCTCTCCATTGTTCGCTCCGAGTACATCATTCGGACAGACTTGTCGTTTATCCCCGGAGATCGATTGCTCATGAGTCCCCGGTGTATCGCGTATGGGAGAAAATTCGGTTTTAGGGCGGTGGATTACCACTCCACGGTTATCAAATAAGTTTGTTTAATTTCGTCATTAGTTGCACCTTGTTTTTACTTTTCCAACAATCTAAAACCGAAATTTCGTATTGTTTAATTGTTGTGGCTAATGGCTAGATTAACAAACATGTTTGTTGCTATATGTTTTCCTGATATGCCTAAACTTGATGGATAAAATTGTCGCATGTGGTCCGATAAGTTAGAATTCTTACTTGCACAATTTGAGATTGATTACTTGTCTTTAAATATCTAAACCTCCGGAGGGTAGTAGTAGAAATTACGAAAGAGACAACAAGACATGTCGTGGGTTACTTTTGCATTATATAACCGATTCTCTATATTGAATTTATAGTAAGAAAATTAATGCTAAGGAAATTTGGGAGACTTTTAAGTCTAAGTATGGAATTAATAATGCAGGTATTAAGAAATATGCTTCCAATAGGTGGTTGTTCTTTAAATGTCCGATGATAAACCTGTTTTGGAACAAGTACAATCTATGTGCTGAAATTTTGGCTGAGGGAATGACTACCTATGATATTTTTCAAGCCAACTGTTTACTAGATAAACTGCTTCCTTCTTGGACAAACTATATAAGCTCTATGAAACATAAAGAGAAGGACTTTTCCCTTAAAGAACATATTGCTCATATTAAAATTGAGGAACAAAAGCTGGATTCGATCTAAAGGAAAGAATTTGGTTCATTCTTCCTCTACTGCTAATCTTGTTGAATCAAAGAATGGTTCTAAGGTTGACAGGACTAAGTGACCAAAGGGAAAGAGACCAAACTAGTTTCATGAGAAGAGGTAGAACTTCAACAAGTTCAAAGGACAAGGACCGAACCGCAAGAAATTTGAAGGGAAGTGCTTCCCTTGCAAGAAGTATGGTCATCTAGCAAAGGAGTTGAGAGAGAGATTTGGGCTTGCCGATAATAAATCCAAACAGAAAAAACCTCAAGCCAACCTCACTAAAGATGTCATCGTTGTTGTAGTTTGTGAGCTAAATATGGTAAGCAACGTTGTTGAATGAGTGGTTGATTCCGGAGCCACTCAACACATTTGCACCAACAGAGACCCGTACGAAAGTTATGAAAACGGTTACGAAGGTGAATGTGTTTTTATGGGTAATGCTACTTTTGTTCCTATCCTTGGTAAAGGAAGAATTTCTTTAAAACGGACTTTTAGAAAAACTATTTCACTTCAAAATGTATTTCATGTTCCAGAAGTTAGAAGAAACTTTATTTTTGCTAATCTTTTGACGAAGCATGGAATTAAAGTAGTTCTTGATTACTGGAAAAATTATACTCACCAGAAATGATGAATTTGTGGGAAAGGGTTTCAGTAATGGGGGTTGTTTGTTCTTGATCTTATTGCTGAAAATAAGATGAATGCTTTTGTTACTTATATTATTGGGTCTATCTCTTTATGGAATGCGAGACTAGGTCATGTGAACATAACTTCAATCAAAAGGCTAAAACAACCGAGTTAAATTCCTTCATTCAGTAATTGTGATTTTAACAAATGCGAAATTTGTGTAGAAGCTCAACATCCTAAGAAACCTTTTAATAAAGTTATAACTCGGACCTTTACTTTATTAGAACTTATCCATAGTGACTTAGGTGACTTTAAAACACCATAAGTAAGGGTGGGAAGAAATATTATATAACCTTTGTTGATGACTACTCCAGGTTCACTATGGTAAAGATAAGGCTAAAGAAAATTTCAAACTTTATAAAGTATAAGTAGAAAATCAATTAGACCGCAAAACTAAAAGGGTTAGGTCCGATAGAAAAGGGGAAATATGACACCACCCTTAAGACCTTTTATGGACAATAAGGTATTATTTATGAAACTATTACCCCTTATGCACCTCAACAAAATGGTATAGCAGAAAGGAAAAATAGAACTCTTAAAGAAATGATGAATGTTATGCTTATCGGTTCAGGGATGCCTTCTAACATGTGGGGGACTCTATGCTTGTTATGTGCTTAATAGAGTACCCCATAAGAAAATTGACAAGATTCCCATTGAATTATGGAGGGATTTTCCCTTAATTTGAACTATATTAAAGTATGGGTGTGTTTGGCTAAAATTAGTCTTCCCGATTTTTAGAGAAATAGAATTGGGCCTAAAACTATTGATGTTATTTTTATTGGCCATGTTCATAGTAGTGCTGCTTATAGATTTATTTTGAAAGATGGTCATAATTTTGGGGTTGTTAAAGAGCCCAAAGATGCGGACTTTTTTTAGCATATTTTTCCTATGAAAGTTGTGAATAATTGTTTACCTTCTATTCCTATTCATGATGTTGCTTCTTCTAGTAATGTGGACTTAGAACTAAGGAGGAGTAAGAGCTAGAACTAAAACTAGTTTTGGACCTGATTGTATGACTTGTTTCTTAGTTGAGGCCAACATATTAGATGAACATATTGTGAATGTATCTCATAGAAGAGGATCTTAAGAATTATAAAGAAACTATTGAGTCTATAAACTCTAGTTTTTGGAAAGAGGCCATTAATAATGAACTAAAGTCTCTTATGAGCAATGGGACTTGGATCCCAACAGACCTTCCTAAAGGATGTAAGCCACTTGGGAGTAAATGGGTATTTCAAATAAAATTAAGAGCTGATGGAACCATAGATAAGTTTAAAGCTAGACTTGTGGCTCAAGGTTTTAACCAAAAGAAGGGTCTAGACTACTTTGCTACCTACTCTCATGTGACCAAGGTTGCCACTATTCATGCTTTAATTACTATTGCCTCCATACATACTCTTGTTATTTAGCAAATGGATGTCAAAACAACATTTATGAATGGTGACATTGTGGAAGAGATATACATGAAGAAATCAGAAGGTTTTGTGATTCCTTATCAGGAACATAAGGTATGCAAGCTTGTAAAATCTCTTTATGGATTGAAATAAGCACTAAAGCAATGGTACAAAAATTTGACTCTACTCTTACTTCTAATGGTTTTCGTGTCAATGATTCGATGCACATGTATATTCCAAAAACAATAAGCATGGTTGTGTAATTATTTGCCTCTATGTAGATGACATGCTTATTTTTAGAACAAACTTTGATGTTGTAGTATCTACAAAATCCTTTTTGAGTACATGCTTTAACATAAAAGATCTACGAGAGGCAAACATTATTCTTGTTATTAACCTAACTAGAACAAAAGAGGGTATAAGCCTTAATCAATCTCATTGTGTTGAAAAATTACTTTAAAAAATTGGACACTTTGATAGTGCCTCTGTGAGGACTCCTTATGATCCTAATAATCATTTCAAAAAGAATAAAGGCATCATTGTGTCTCAAAGTGAGTATGCAAAAATTATTGGTAGTGTAATGTTTCTAATGAACTACACTCGTCCTAATATAGCCTATGAAGTGAGTAGATTGAGTCGTTATACTCATAATCCCAATAATGACCATTGGAATGCCCTAAATAGATTACTGAGATATCTAAAAGGGACTATTAACTGGGGATTGCACTTTACTTCATTTCCTGCCGTGTTAGAAGGCTATTGTGATGCCAATTGGGTTTTTGATAATGATGAAATTAATTCAACTAGTGGCTATGTGTGTTCATTAGCAGGTAGTGCTATATCTTGGAAATCTTCCAAACAAACTTACATTGCTAAATCCACAATGGAATATGAATTTATTACTTTAGAATTGGTAGGTCCAAAGGCGAGTGGCTAAGAGGCCTCCTAGTAGATATTTCACTCTACGGGAAGCCAACTCCATCGGTTCCGTGCATTGTGACTCACAAGCGGCCATAAGAGTGACTAACAACCACACCTACAACAAGAAAGAGGAGACATATTCGTCTTCAGCACAAGATCGTGAGGAATCTTATTAGAGATACTGTGATATCACTTGAGTATGTAAAATCGGAAATGAATCTTACGGATCCTTTCACCAAAGGCCTTTGTAGAAATGTAGTGTTGGCGTCGGCACAAGGAGTGGGGTTTAAGCCCATCGAGTGAGTGAATCGTGATGGATACCTATCTTGGATAAAGAGTCCAAGTTCATGGGTCAAATTAAATCACGAAATAACTCAAAAACATTTAGTATACCCATTCTTAGAAATAAAGGCGGTAGTATTTTTACGAGTCAATTCGTAAAGGATGAACCATTTGATTCTTAATGAGTCCATAGCCTTTTATGGTGGTGCACGACAGTATGCTCTTGGTGGAACTCATCTATATGAATGTGGGGTTGTTCCCCCGAAAGGTTTTGGGCTAAAAACTTTCTACGGCTTTCACGAGAATCCAAGCATGATCCAAGGACTTTAATGCATCTATATTTCACGAGGAACTTAAATTTTAAGAGAAAATAAGTGTGCACAATCTGTTCTATACAATTACTAGACGGTGCAGGATTGATCCACCCTAACGGATGTAAGATACATCTGTCAACACTAGATACTTGAATCAAGTCCAAAAGACATCGGTATCTTGACATCTTCTCTTCTTTGACCCGGAATTTCCCTTTCTTTTCAGTTCTCTCTTCCTTTTCTTTATTCATTGAATTATATATAGGATTGTTGGAAAATGCTTCAAAGAAAGTGAGTGAGAGAGAAAATTATTCTTAAACCTCTTGCTTTTTGTCTCACATAGGAAGATTGCAACCTTTGCCTTGGGTTTTTATACCTATCTCTTTCTTAGACTCTTCGAAAGCTTGGTCGAGAAAGAATCTATACACCACACATGCGTACGTGCGCCGCTTGTCGCTAGGTCGGGCTATGGGCACGAGCACGGGCCTTATTTGATTATAATTTTTTTCAAATCTGGTTTTAATTTCTTTGCGACAGTTAGCATTTATTCTCAAAAAGTGTCTCGTTATTATTCTTTCTAACCGAAATATTTGACTGAATCCTTGATTTCAGCTTTGCTTGATCAACTCCTTTTTATCAGCCTTCCTTTATTCTTTCCCGGTCTCAGCCTCATCTGTCTTCTAAAATTGTCTCTTTTCATCTCACTTTTAGACTCATAGAAAATACACAATAAAATTCCTCCCTCTCTAAAATCGTTATGGGTTATTATTTGAGGTTCCTCACCGCTGTTTGCTCCGGTACACCATTTGGACAACTTGTCGTGTATCCCTGGAGATCGATTGCTCATGAGTCCCCGGTGTACCGCGTAGGGGAGCAAATTCGATTTTAGGGTAGTAGATTACCACGCCACGACTATTAGATAAGTTTATTTAACTTAGTCACTACTCACACCTCGTTTTTAGTTTTCCAACAAGTATTACTAAGTAAGAAATTGAAAAAAAGGTATGCTTGAATAGTAGAACATTGTTACAACTTATGTATTTTATATATCATACTTTTATCTATAACTTTTTAATTCAAAATAATAACAAGAACCCGTATGATCCGTCTTGAATTTGTGAATAGGGTTTGATCAAATTAGAGCGTCGTTTTTTTCATTGGCATAACTAGTAAATACTAAAATTTTAAATTATTATTTGATAATTAATTATAACTATGAAAAAAGTAGTCATTTTAAATTATTAATTTAGGTCAAAGTAAGACATTTTTTTATCAAAATGTATATTGTTTAGCTTGAAATAATTTTACAAATTACAATGATAACTGGAGATAGGAATTCTACTCTAATCCTATCCACGAATACGTATCTTGTGCGTAAGTCTTTTATTATTGTAAAAAATATTTAATAAAAAGATAATTTTACACAATTTGACAGCTAAATCCCCCTATATTTGAGAAATATTGTCAAAGTTATGTGGGACAGTTGCCCAAAAACCTTATGACTAAGCTCACCCTAAGGGAGAATATAGAATTTCCAACTGCCACATATATATGGCTATGTGGGACAGTTGCCCGAAAACCTTATGACTGAGCTCGATCATTTGGAAAAGGTATAACATTCCCGAACATGCCTCGTGTTTTTGGAGAATGTATCTGGGATGATTTAATACCTTGGATAGATTATCAAAGATGCACATACCAATTAAATCACACCTCTGCTAGCTCTGAATTTGTTCTTCAATAGCCATTACAGCCAAAGTATGGTCCAAAATGTCCTAACTTACCTACAAGTATGTCATCCCACATAGAACATGCAAGACATCGAAGGGGCAATTAGGAGATTCAAGAAGAGGAAGATATATTTACGCTATTATTGTGACAAGAGAAAATTTCATATGCCTCAGCAAGGATATGCATTCAACTCAGCAAACATCAGAAATATGCAAAACATTAATAGTATATTATTAATTTTATCCAGAACTTGTAAAATCACAGTGTGAAGGCCAAAATTTTGCAGTTTGGCTCATAGGATGAGCAAGCTGCTCACTCTATGAGGGATATGTTCAAGCTTATTCCATTAGTAATAATGAAATACAATAATTTCTTACCAAAAGAAAAAGATAAGCGATATTTCACTTTTCTATATTGTACCATTTTTTCAATCTAATATATGCATGACAATATAACTTTTAAGTTTATAAGAAGAGAGATACTTTAGAAATATCTAACTTATAACAAAATGTATATCATTTTGCTTGAAATAATTTAACAAATTAAGTGTTAAGAATTCCACTCCACTAAATACATGTAGACTATTAAAGTTGTGAATACTTGTTCAAGTAAAGTAATAAACCTAACCCATGCATGAATATTTTCATTGAAATACCTAACTTGACGAATATTATCTTACCATCGAAAATTGTTATTAGACTCATATCCTCCTTTCTTCCTCTGCTTTTAAAAAAAAATCCCTTAACCCTTCTGTGATGTTTTGGGATTTACCATTGACTTTGTTTTTCGTAAGTAGTAAATAATTATCATAAAGCACAATAGTATGCAACTTTCAAGCGATCAAATAACCAACTCCTGCCAATCCAAAACATAATAGCTTCCTCCAATAGAAGTATTGTACTGAATAGTATTCACAGGACCGACTCTTCTGATGAAGTATTTGATAAAAAGAACTGGAAGTTTCGACAGTCCAAGTCAGATGGACGGTGCTGGATATATAGAAGTTTTGGTGGGCCGCCCTCAGCCCCCATGTTACTCTCCTGGCCAAGTAGTTTTAGCTACCTAGTTCAGTAGAGCTTTGCGTGGTAAATTTCCTATTTTAATCTTTCTGTCTAAAATAACATCCATTTCAAAAGTAAAATAATTCTTAAAATCGACAATCAATCCGTTCAAAAATCAAGAGTGCCTCCTACAGATAGAGCCCTCCCCCCCATTTGACACACAAGTTTCAGCCATACTGAAACTCTATTTCACTCTCTTGTCTACTTTCCCTCACTCATATTGAATAATTGTTTTTCTAAAATCTCAAAAAAAGCTTCCTTTTTGCCTCTTTTACTCATTGCGACCTACTATTACTCCGCCAAAATTCGGTTAAAATTCGAGCCTAGCAGGTGGGTCAACTTGTGGGCGAGATTTCACCCATTTGGAGTTTGTTTGATGTTTTATTTAGATTCAATCTTTTATTGCTTTCGTATTGTGGATTTTAATATGTAATTTTATTTAGTTTCTACCTCGTCCGATGTAATTTTATTTATTGTTTTCCTTTACCATTTTCCCTTATTTTCTTTCTTTATTGCTTTATTTATCGCCTTACATTAGGTTTTGAGTGCCTTTTATTTCTCCTTTTGTATGTTGAATACTTGTCTTCCTTTAACGTGATTTTAACTCACTTATTTAATAAGTAGAGGTTGTTTTTATGACGGGCGGAATGAGAAACGTCCCTCTTCATTTGTACCTTTTTCCCCGAAGACCGGAACACCGGACCATTGGGTTGAGGCCAATGGAGTCCTTTTTAAAACCTTTTACTGATTACGAGTATTTTTCTCTTTCGGTTGTCCCTTCGGTAAACTCACAATTAGTAAAGTGATTCTTTATTTTTGTTAGTTTTTGTTTCAAAAATGACTAGGAACTCCTTCTAATCTATTTTAATTTTAAAACCGCATCTTAGTTTTATTTTTTTACGTAATTTGAAAAAAACTGAAAATTTGGCTGACCGTCCAACCCATCTAACTAGGATTGCCTCCGTAGTCCAGGCTAGTTGGTCGAAGCCGAACAATAATTCAGGTGAGTCGGTCCCGACCCCAAGATTATTGTCCGGCTCGGCTCTTGGCCTAGGTAGTTTTAGCTACCTGGTTCAATAGAGCTTTGCGATGGTAACTTTCCTGTTTTAATCTTTCTGTCTAAAAAGGCATCCCGAAAATTTGAAAACTATTTCAAAAGTAAAATGATTTTTAAAATCGTTGATCAAACCTTTCAAAAATCAAAAACCCTATTTACCTTGATAAGCACACCCTCATGTGAAGCAGACATTTGTGGGGAAAAGTGACCTTGCTCCACGGCGTGATTCCTACACCTTTGAACTGATCTTTTATCTCTAGTTAGATTATGTAGTGATCAGAGACTCTAGGAGCTTTGAATTCAGTAGCCAAAACTAGCCATAATCAATTGCAACATAATTCATAAAAAGCCCTATCCAACTTAGACCGCCCTTTGTTACCATCCACTTGCTTATTGCTCCAAGTATACTTGTAGCAGCTAACAGGTAGGGGGTGTTCACGTTCGGTTCAGTTTGAATCATTTTTTAATAGGACAACCAGATTTAATGATTCGTGAAAATGTGAACTAGAACTATAAACGGATAAACCTGTTAACCAATTATTAGTTAAAAGGATTATTCAGTTTTGTTAATCGGTCAATCGGAACCGACAACAAAAAATTTATGAAATAATTTGGGGATTTTATAGGGCCCAGCCGAAGCCACTGGCTCCCTGCCAGTACTGGACCAGCAACAACAGCAACTACTATCCAACCTAGCAACAATAGCATCTAAATTATGCACTTTAACTCTAATTTCCACCAAATTAAACAACGCATGCATGCACGGTAAAACAACCTTTCTTTATTTCCCCTTATTTTAGGAAGTCATTTAGACCCTTAATATTACAGCTGAGTAGGATCATAGCCTAGGGTGTAACCCTAAAGTTCTATACATATTATTAGCTTTATCATGCTTACTCATAGTAAGTCCAACCGAAAATTCTACCATGATCATTCAAGCACCTAGCACTGTCACGTGTACCATTTCATATGTGATTAATTTTCACAATAAAGTGATCAATTTTTTTAAATTTGATGAATTTTTATAATTTATACTTTTTTTGTGTTTCGGTGAATTTTTCAATAAAGTTTAATTACTTAACTACAAATATGACGAATGTTTGAATTAAACATATATATCTTCAATTGAAGACTTAGGTATAATTTTCTATATCTCTTAGGTTTTGATTCTAAGTCATTATGAGTTCTATAGAAACTCATATCTAAGTTTTCATCCTGGTATGACCCACTCAAAAATCGGTCTTTTAGCATAGCACTCTTAATTGTGTTTCGACCCACTCGGATACAACTCACAACATAATTTCTCGAACACTTTTATTCCGAGCGGTGACTTTGTATTTCAAGTGAAAATGAATTACAACGTTAATTCTATGTTCTAAGTCGGTTTAATTATGGAGAATTATTTGCTTGATCAAGTTCATATATCCCGATATTTTATTCTTTCTAACTTGATCATTTTTAAGGATTGACTCAAGATGAACTACGAACCTAATGGATATTAGGCTTAGAATATTCCACTCATTTAAGCCAAAAATAATTAAGTGCTTAATTACTCTGGTTTAATTATTATTTGTGCCTAATCTTGGACCAAAGTATTTTTATACTTTGAGTACCACCTTGATTTGCTTTTTAGGTTATTGAAACAAGCCTAATCTACTTTTGAAATACAAAAGTAATTGATTTCTAACCGTTAAAACACCAGCAGACAGAGATTAACCATTTCTTGACATGGCTCGAATACCGTGTCGGGGTTGTTTGTTTCCAAAACTTAAAAGCTGCAACTTTGAGTCTAATGGTTGTTTCTACCTCAATTTTCGATCACCACCAGATGATTAGACTATCTTTTGGAGCCAAGAACCGTTACCCAATGTTCACATCTCAACGGATCTTTTCGAGCGACTCGGACTAGCTGTTACAACGACTAATGAAGCTCACCAGTCAAGTCTCGACGGTCTTTCTGCCTTGGTGCTTATAAATAGAAGCCACTCCATAAGACTTGAAGATTGACGCTGAACATATTGTCTAACACCGACTTAGTGCATCTTATTCAATCTTCAACTTACAACTCCTAATCTGTAATCTCTTACTTTACTGTGTTGTAAAAAGTCTTAATCTCGTACATTCTCCTTTTAGTTTCTTTCTAAGTCCCTTAAGCTGAGATGTAAGGGCTAACTCAGCTCATTGTCCCTAAGCTGTAATGGTTAACTTAGTCGGAAGTATTAGATCGGACAAGGAAACTTATAACTCTAGGAAAAATTTGTGAAGGAATTGTCTAAGGGAGCAATTCTGGTTGGAGGTCGATCCTTTGTAATTGAGGATTCAATTAGTGGATTTGACTTGGTGCTTGGATTAGCACTGTCTGTGTTTTTCTACCCCGGGAGGGTTTCCGCGTATTTCTAAGTGTCTATCTTTCTGAGTCAAATCTAGACTCGGAATCTGTTTCTGTTCTATTTTGTGCAAAAAGAGTTTGATTTTTAGTTAAAATCTTCCATCACCCTATTTACCCCTCTCCTCTAGGGTGACTTAGCCTCTCTAAGAGCAAACCTTCAATTGGTATTAGAGCCTAACCTTTCAAGAGGATCTCACAATCTAAAGGTATAAAGATCAAATGGCTCGAGAACAATGGAGAGTTTGATGAAGGAAGATCATCTACCGGACCACCTAAGTTCAAGGAGTCGAATTTTGCACATTAGAAGAAGATGATGGAATGTTTTCTAATGGATAATGATGAAGAAGTTTGGAACATCATCAAGAATGGGAACTTCGTTCCAACGAAGATGGAAGGTATAAGATTTGTCCCTAAAGAGAAATCATAGTACACCATCGAAGAGATTGAGAAGTTTAGAAAGAACTTCAAGGCTATGAACACTACTGATATGTGCTATTAGCTTAAAAGAATACAACGGAGTGTCAACTCGTGACACAACCAAAGAGGTGTGGGACACACTTGTCAACACCTATGAAGGAACAAGTCAAGTGAAGGTGGCAAAGATAAGCCAATATCTTCACAGGTATGAGCTATTCGAGAATAGAGCCAGAAGAGAACATCTCTCATATGTATGCTCGTTTCATTGAGACTGCTAACAATCTCAAGTATCCGGGTAGAAAGACCTCTCACGAGGAAATGGTTAGAAAATTCGAGAAGTCTACCAAAGAGAAAATGGGGTCCTAAGATGACAGCCATTGAAGAGGCTCAGAATCTCTCTCAACTAAAGCCAAATAAGCTCATTGGGAAGCTACTTACTCATAAGATTCACCTGGAAGAAGACGATGCCAAAGTTAGCACTGAAAAGAACATTACACTAAAGGCCTCGAAAGCATACGACTAAGTCCGAGCTCCTCGGACTCGAAGAGGATCCCATGGCACTCATTGCCCGAGGCTTCAAGAAGATGATGAAATACAAGAAGTGGCAAAAGAGGCCAAAGGAAGAGTTCTACAAGAAAGATAAGAAGGACAAGAAAGGTAAATACTTATCCCCTTCAAAGTTATCTTTAATTAAGAACTCAGGTTGCTTTGAATGTGACAGCAAGGATCACATAGTCAAGGATTGTCCAAAGAGAAAGAAGGACATAAAGAAGAAAAAGGCTATGATGGCTACCTAGAGTGATGATGACTCATCCGAAGAAGATGATTCCGATGACTCGAAGTGTCTTATGGCACCAACAGACTCGAAGGCTGAATTTGAGTCGAGACAGTGAAAACTTAGATGCGAGGAGACAAGTCCTCGGGAGGTAATTGAATACTTCCTTAAGTTCTCTAAAGCTAATTTAGCTAGATATATTTTTACTTTGGAAGAAAATTCCAATTCTAACTCTTCAAATTTCAAAGAATAACTTGAGTCTCTTACTTGTGAGAGTAATGTTTTGAAAAATAAGTTAGAAAACTTGAGACAAAATCCAAAGGTACTCGAGACCGAGTGTTCAAGACAATAAGACCGAGTCCGAGTTACTCGGAATAGAGAATGAGCAACCGAAAAGGAAACTCAATGAGTCTCAAGAGCTGGTTTTAAAACTCACTCATGGTCAGAAAAACCTTGATCTTTTATTAGCCTCTCACTCGTGTCTCATTCGGAAAAGAAGGTCTCGGTTACAATGCTTGAAAAGGAATCTAATTCCTATTCAAGTCTTTTCAAAGCCGATTCCACAACTGTAAAATTCGGGAAAGCTGAGCATGGTCCTATTCACTCTCATGAAAAGAGGACTGAGCCCAAACTAGTTTACAGGAAAAAGCCTCCTCCACCTGTTTACAAAAGAAAGGATTTCTAAAGAAAACCGATACGAGACTTAGTTTTTTAGAAAGAAGACTCACAATAAGACCAAACCCAAAATCATTTAAATCTGGGTTCCTAAAAGTGTTCTTCCTTAAAAAGGAACACAGTAAAAGGAGTTATTGGGTCTGTAAGAAGAAGTTAGAAGGGTTAGCTTGTTTTTGTTTTGTAGGTGACTCGAAACGGAAGGGTCACTGGTACTTAGATAGTGGCTGCTCACGCCATATGTCTAGGGATTCAAAACTCCTCTCGAGTTAGAAGATCTAAAGGGAGGAAAAGTCACATTTGGAGACAACAATAAGGGCAAAATAGTTGGGATTGACAAGATTGGTCAAGGAAACAACTCGATCGATCCAGTCTACCTTGTCAAAGGGCTTAAGTACAATCTCCTTAGCATCTCTCAACTTTGTGACAAAGGCCAAGAGGTAAGGTTCACTCGGACCAATTGCTACATTTCTAATGCAGTCTCCAAAGAGATAAAGCTCTCGGGTTTGAGGTCAGGTAACACTTACACTATCCCTTGTTTAGATTCTAGTCGGAATTTATCGTGCTTAAAAGCATCTTTGATGATTCATGGACTTGGCATCGTAGACTAGGTCATATTAGCATGCATACTATCAAGAAACTCACATCTCATGGATTAGTTAGGGGTTTACCTAACTGTACATTTAAGAAAGATAAAATCTATGAAGCATGCACAAAGGGGAAGCAAGTTAGATTATCTTTCAAATCACTCAAAACTATGTCTACATCCAAAGTGCTTGAGTTAGTTCATATGGATCCGTGTGGGGAAATTCCTGTGAAAAGCCTAGGAGGTAAATCATATGTGCTTGTTAGTGTTAATGACTATTCACGATTTAGCTGGGTATGTTTTCTAAAGAACAAGAGTGAAGCCTTCAAAGAGTTCACCAAGATCTACAGGAAAATTCAAGTGGAGTCACGGATTCGGATCAAAAGAATTCGAGCCGATCATGGACGGGAGTTTGACTACTTAGAATTTGCGGATTTACGTGACAAGAATGGCATCTCCTATAACTTCTCTACACCAAGAACTCCTTAACGAGAATGGAGTAGTGGAGAGAAAGAATAGAACTCTTGAAGAAATAGGAAGGACCGTGATGATTGAAAATGATCTACCTTATTATTTACGAGCTGAGGCGATCAATATAGCAAAGTATACACTCAACGGATGCCTCATCGGACCCATTACGAAGAAGACACCCTATGAGCTATACAAGGGGAAAAAACCCAACATCTCCTACTTCAGACCATTCGGAGTTAAATGCTTTATGCATAACAATGGTAAGGAACATCGACAAAGTTTGATGCTAGATCGGATGAAGGTATATTTACGGGTTACTCATCTCATAGTAAAGCTTATCGAATTTTTAACAAAAGGACTAACAAAGTGGAAGAAAGTATCCACATTGTCTTTGATGAAATTGATCTTGGCTGGATAAATGATTCCACATCCTCGGATCTCAAGCTTAACAGAGATGAAGATGACATTGGTGAAGCTGAGCTCGAAAGAGTCAAAACGGAAGAACTAAGGAAACTTAGAACGAGCTAACTCGGAATCGTTGTGACTTAGAATGAACAAGTTCAAAATCCAGCTCGAGAATGCTTGAAGAATAAGCCAATACGGAAGCTCAGCAAGGTCAAATAACTGAAGAACAACCTATTCAAACAACCAACCTGGTAAATCGGAGGACAGGTAGAGCTTTCAAATATGCATCTAGTCACCCACTCGAGAACATTCTTACCGATATCAACGAGTGGGGTAAGAACTCATTCTTTATTGCATAATCTATGTACATTTACTCATATCATTAACAGAACCTAAAAATGCACTAGAGGCCAATGCACCTGAATAGGTAGAGGCCATGAAAGAAGAGCTTAATCAATTTGAAAGAAACCAAGTCTGCGCTTTGACCAAATGACCTTCGACCACCCGATAATAGGAACCGAATGGGTTTTCAAGAACAAACTAGATAAGGAAGGGTTGGTAGTCGAAATAAGGCTAGACTAGTTGCTCGGGGTATAACCAAAAAGAGGGAATTGATTGTGGGGAAACTCGTTGCTAGGATTGAGGCAATCGGAATTCTCTTAGCATTTGCATCTAGCATAAACATCAAGCTTTATCAAATGGATGTCAAATGTGCATTTCTCAATAGTTGTATTTAAGAAGAGGTTTATGTTGAGCAACCCCTGGATTTGAAAACTCAGAATTTTCAAATCATGTTTTCAAGTTTCAAACGCTTTATATGGTCTTAAACAAGCTCCCAGAGCTTGGTAAGAAAGACTAAGCAATTTCTTGGTTGAAAATGATTTCAAAAGAGGTCAGATTGACAAAAATCTTTTAAAAAACCAAGGGGAATGATTTTCTTATCATTCAAATTTATGTTGATGACATCATTTTTGGAGCCACTAATGAAACTCTATGCCGGGAGTTTCGAGTTGATGAGACAGGAGTTCCAAATGAGTATGATGGGAGAATTGAATTTCTTTCTTGGTCTGCAAATCAAACAAGATAAGCTACGTCCATTAATCTAAGTACACCAAGGAGCTATTGAAGAAATACAAGCTACAAGATATGAAGCATGCAACAACACTTATGAGTAGCAATTTGAAATTGTACTCGGACGAGAAAGGTAAAGTCTGTAGATCGAAACTATAAAGAGGTATGATTGGATCCTTGCTTAATCTAACATCTAGTAGGCTATATATCATGTTCGAGTGTCTTCATTAGTGCAAGATTTCAAGCTAATCCTAAGGAATCACATTTTACTACGGTGAAGAGAATTTTTAGATATCTTGCGGGGACTCGGAATCTTGGTCTATGGTTTCCAAAGGACTCAAAATTGACTCTCACTTGGATACTCGAGATGCTGACTATGCTTGGATACAAGGTTGATAGAAAGAGCACATCAGGAGCATGTTAATTTATGGGTCAATCCCTCATCTCCTGGCATTCAAAGAAATAGAACTCGGTTGCTCTATCAACTGCTGAGGCTGAGTACATTGTAGCTGGAGCTTGCTTGTGCTCAAATTCTCTAGATCAAGTAGCACTTGAAGGATCTTGGATTATCATTCACATCTATCCCAATCAAGTGTGATAATTAAAGTGCAATCAGCATCATTAAGAATCCAGTTCAACACTCAAAGACAAAGCATATTCATGTCGGGTATCATTTTCGAGAGACCATTCGAGAAAAGTGATATTGAACTTGAATTTATTCTTACTAAATTGCGGTTAGCTGATATTTTCACTAAGCCTCTTAGTGAGGATCAATTTTGCTTTATTAGTGTAAGACCCGTAATTTTGGGGTTAGGTGGTCTTACGAGCTAGAGCTAATTATTTAGCCTTGGTTAAATGGAGTAGGTCGAGAGACCAAGTTATACGCGGTTAGATAATCGTAAATTAATTTGAGCGAGTTATTATTAGTTCGCGTAACTCTTATTGGTGAAGCGTATTAATTCGGTTTTCGAGTGTTTGCCCGGACCAGCTACGTATTAATCGGAGACCGCATATGTTACACACATGGGTTTAATTATATTGAGGATGAAAAAAAAAAGAAAAGGAAGAAGGGGATTAGTATGGGGAAGCGAGTGCTGGCAGCACCTAGTGGAAACCACCCAATAAGGAAAGAAAGAAGGGGCGGGGGACCGAACGAAGCGAGCAACAAGAGAGAGAGAGAGGCCGAGCGAGGGAGACAAAGCGAGAGAGGGAGAGTGCGCGAGAGCCCAAAGGCCGTGGCCGTGGCCGCCTGAACGGCGAGAACGCCGCGACCAGCAAGCACCGAGAGGAGGGACGAGAGCAAGAGAGAGGAAGGGACCGCGAGACTGAATTCGGGAACCGAGAGAACAAGAAAGAGAAAGAGAGTGGGTGCGCGAGCGGAGGAGCGGCCGGAGGCCAGCGCCCGAACGGCGAACGAAGGTGAGACGATCGGCGAACGCGAGGGACGGCCGAGGCTAAAAGAGATGGCGAAACCGAGGCTAGGGAAGAGAAGCGGACGCGAGGGCGAGGAAGCAGCCGGTGAGCGCGGGACCGTGACCGGCGACGGCGTCGAGCGCGAGAGGAGGGCGGCGGAAACCGAGGCTAGCAGCAGGGAAAGAGGAACGAAAGGAGGAACCGAACCGCGGGAGCTCGAGTCTCGAGCAAACCAACAAACCTTCAATCCCTAAATCGAGGTGGGTAGTCCTATACTCTAAACTATTAGTACTTTCGAAACCCAAATGAATTTATTGTGATTGTTGAATGTGATTGTGAATATTGAACATGTATGCTATTGAACGAGTTTAGTAGTTGCTTGAAAGTTGAATTAGGAGTTGTGAAAGGAATTGGTAGTTGTTTAGGCTGGAATTGGAAACCGGGAATTCAAACGGAGTTGGGTTGCGTGGGTATAATGAGTAGTATCGGGAATTTGGTCGGTTGGGGAAGGGGATGAGCACGATGTGGGTTGGGTATAAATGGTGAATCAATATTTTAGATTGAGCTTTATAGATTTACTGAGATTGCGGCATTAAGAAATTATTGCTAATATTGGGAAATAATGAGGGAAGTGCACAAAGGGTATGAATTCATATTAAGTGATGCACAATTGAGGCTAGGAGGGGCGATTCTCGGGTCAATTAAGTTTGAAGTATATTGAAATCCTCGAGGTTGAACCGAACGGGAAAGTAAACGAAACTAACGGAAATTGAATAATGAAAAGCGATTGAAAGTTATATAATTAAGGGTAGACGAACATGAGTCGATTAATGAGAAAGCGATATACAAAGGGGAGTTTGAGGCGGGGAAATGACGAGCGGGGAATTGTAAGGTTAAGTTGAGTTTAGAATGTATCTAAGTCTTTGAGATGAAATTAAGTTGGAAGATGAACCTAACAAGAGGCATTTAAGTGATAAAGTGAGATTAGGAGTCATATGGCCGAGTATGAGCAAAGGAAGTTGATTTATAAAGTGGAGACCTAGAATGAAGAATTGAAGCAAAGACAGGGAGTTGTGAGAAGTTGAGACATAAGCAAACGAAGTGAATTCACCAAGTAGAGACATAGAATGAGGAATTGAAATAAAGACATAGAATTGTGAGAAGTTGGGGCGCTGAATTAGGTGATGTCGGCTTGTGGTTATTGTGGCTCGGAAAATGGAAATTAATCGTACTAGAGTGGTGGATTGAGAAATGTATAGTTGGAAAGAGTTGAGAATGATTGCTTGCATTGAATGGTGGTTATTCATGCTATGTGATTTCTTTATGTGATGCTCAAAACTAGTTTTGAAAGGTGTTTTGTATTTTACGTGAAATGATCCTTGGATGCAACTTCTTGTGAACTGCCTTTCAAATGTGAATGTGTTTTAAAGAAGCAAAACTTGTTTAAGAAAGTGAATCTTGTTTGAGAAAGTGAATTTAGAAGGGTGACATGTGTGCCATGCCTTCTACGATGATAAATTGATTGAGATCTTGGTTAGAAACCAAGTTTGATAAATGATTGTGATCACTTCGATTGAAATGAATTATGGGCTAGATTGTTTAGACCGGAGGAAGGAGGTGGTCGTGCGTATCGGGCCACGGGGCCTCGATATGCGTATCGGGATGCCCATCAACCGGAGAGGTTGATTCTTTCCTGACTAGGAAAGCGGAGCCTTCCAGGTATTTGACTAGAGATAGGTCCGGGAACCTGAGTCGGGGTAGCGCCCCGAGAACCGCCTGGTGCTAGTTCAATCATCTAAAGCCCCGAAAGAATTTTCGAAAGTATTTGAAAGAAAGTGTAGATTATTCCACCTTGTCTAATGTGATTCCATGCCTAAAATGATTGCAAATTGTACCTCCAAATGATTTGAGTGTTATGAGCTTAATGTTGCGAATGATTTCAAGAGATTTCATTGAAAAGGATATAGATTTGTATTACATTATTATGCTTTCGCTGATTTGATTATTATGAGTATTATGTGTAAAGAATTTCTATTTTAAGGGTGTAGGACTCCGATCAGCCCGTTGATTACTGCTCACCCCCACAAATTTCCCCCTCCCGAGTGTTGCGGTACATTCTCGGGTGTGCCACTTAGCTTATTCTGGATCTCATTGATTGCCGTTTGCTTGGTTGCTTGCGCGATTTGAATCGCGGATGTGCATTTCTTATATTTCTAAGTATTGTACTTGTAATTTAGTTCATGTAGTTTGTACAATATGTATAGTAAACCCTTTTAGATTGTTGTAAGTTTTATCGCATGATTGGTTGGACTCGGCGTGTGGCCGTTGAGTTGTATACTCCGAGCGGGTGGCTCGTTGAGTTATGTTATGCTTTTTATGCAGGATTTAAGGTTTTAAGCCTATGGGATAGTTCATACTACAAACGGAACTCTGCCGAAATTTTTAAGAAATCTCATATCCTTTTGGGAAACGATCGTTGTTATCTTTAAGTTGAGTTTAAACGACCAAACCAACACCGAGAAAGAGCCTTGGGAGTTTCGTTAAGGAACTCCGGCGATGTAATACTCCCGAGAGGGTGTTTTGGGGTGTTACAATTAGGCATGAACTTGGCATGATTAATGCATGATTATGTGATTTATTGCATGAATTATTCTTTCATGATTGTTCGTTATATGCCTTAAGTAGATAACAAATGGATCGGTTGACTCGAGAATGAAGCCGAGCTATATGAGTTATCGGTTTTACGAGTGTTCTTAGTCACTCAAAAATCTTACTTGAGTTAGACTTAGATTATGAGAAAAATGGACATCAAAATTCTAAGGTCATCTTTAGATAAATGGAGAATTTCATAAAATTTTTCAAAAACTCTTTCTTCTCTCTCTCTGTGTGTGTGTGTGTGTGTGTGTGTGTGTGTGTGTGTCACGCAAATAGTCGAAGAAACTAGCCGTTAGAAGAAAGTTGTTGGAGAAACTAGTCGTTACTTGTGCGGAGCGACACAACGGTCCGAGAATCATTACTTGGTATTTGAGTCGAAAGTTGGTTGGAAGCCCTTTTCTGCTATAAATAGCACCGCTTTACTTTCTTTTCTTCACTTTACCTACTATTTACTTGCACTTTCACTCTCATTGCTCTCAAAATTCTCTTGCTCACTCGTACTCACTTTCTCTCTTTGATTCTCAATATTCTCTATTCTCTACTCTCTCTCTCTCTCTCTCTCTCTCTCTCTCTCGATTCTTTCATTCACTCTCAATTGTCTAACCATGGCTAAGAGAGGAGCTGCTCAGGAAGGAGGTTCGCCCATCAAGAAGGCCAGAACCAAATCTACTCGCACCGAGGTATCACAAGGTAAAGGCAAAGAGCACTGCCTCGGATTCACCAAAACACTTTGTCGCCCAACATTTCATTACTGGATGACAAGTTTTGTTCCCTAAAACTTCCTTTTTCTTGGTTGAAACGCATCGCCAAAATTGGTGTGTACAACTACCTTTACTTACGTGAGTACATCTATCCAGGACCTAGTGTCTGCGTTCTACGCTCACATGACTCGCCTCGAAGGAGTCATCACCTCTCCGGTCCAAGGTAAGGCCGCTCGCAACAATTTTTGCTTACTTCACACAATTTTTGATGTGAAGACTCTCTTTCTCAACTCCAATCCTATTCCATTCAATGAAATCGTTGATGATTTCTTTGACAAATACGCCAAAGAGCCTCCCAAGTCCAAAAAGAATTTTTACGTGACTCGAGATAAAGTCGAAGCTAGGCTTCTTTGTTTTATTCCGATGAGAACTTTCTTCTCTCATCACTTGTGTAAAGAGAATCCAAAATTCTCAAGGTTCTCTATGACATTCTTGAGGGCTACGAAGTTGTAACAACCCGATCCTAAATCACAATTATTTATTTTAAATGACATTATTTGTTTTATTAATTACACTATTTATATAATTGAGCGCGTGCACTTCAATTCGATATTTTGTATTTACATTATCCTTATACATGTGTTATGCCGCTAAGGCGACAAAGTGGCCCTAATAAAAATCTCATAATGAGATTTTAATTTGTGAACATCATTATTAAAACAAAATTAAAAGTAACAATAAAAGGAAACAAAATAAGTAAATAAATAAATAAATCAAAATAATCAAATAATCAAATCAGATTTTTCTAAGGAAAAATCCAGAGAAGGAAGTCTCTGGAATGTTAGACAGCTTTAAAAATACATTCGGGCTCATCCTCTCTCTCCCGTGCTCCTTCGTTCTCCCCTTCCCCTGCCCCCTCTGCATCTCCCTGCCTCTCCACACCCTTCTTCCCCGGTCGGGCCGGTTCCGGCGATCGGCCGCCGCCAACGCCGGGCGAAAGCCAACGCCGGCACCGGTCGGAGGCAACCGACATCCCTCCCTCACGCTACCGCTCTCTGTCTCGCTCTCCCTCGCGCGCCTTCGCTCTTTCCCTTGCCTCCATCTGCGGCTCGCTCCCGGCCATCGGGCACCACCAACGCCGGCATCGTCGGGGAGATGCTCGACACCTCACTCGCCACCGCTCTCCTCTCTCTCGCTGCCGCTCGCGCACGGGCGGTTGCCCTGCCTCCCCACCGCGGCAACCCACCTCGCCGCCAACCACCACCCACAAGCGGCGGCGGCCGCCGGAGCCAGCCGCCGTCCCCGCCCGGCGGTCGCCGGGGCAGCTACCACGCACCACCGTCTCAAGTCTCTGCCGCTCCTTCCTGGCTTCCTCCTTCGTGAATTCGAAGGTAAAACTCTAAACCCTAAATTATCAATTTCATTATCTATTTGAGCAATTGTAGCTGTAAATTGAAGTATGATTAGAAATATATTTGTGGAGTGAATTCAAAGATTAAATTGGGAAAATTCGAATTGGTGTGAATAATCGAGTTGTGGCATCTCAATGGATTGGTTGTGTATTGTATGAATGAGAACGAATGTGATTCTCGTGGGGAGATTATGAATTAGTGAATGAGTTTGGGAGATGTTTATCATAGAATTGGGTAAATTGATGAATTTATTATATGTTGGAAATGGTTATATTGAACAAATGAATGAGAATGTGTATGTAGAGAGTGAAATTAAGCAATGTGTAAGTGTAGACATGTGAGGGAGATTTGAACATTAAGCATACCTAATAGTGGTTGTGAATGTGAAATTTGTCGGGAGAACAATGCTTATGATCTTAACATGGTGTATGTACGGGAATTGAACAATTTGGTGGAATTGCTACATTTTGAACAATCGTTATATTGAGCAAACAAAAGGAGAATGTGTGCGTAGAGGTTGAAATTCGGTAATGTGCAAGTGTACGGGCATGGAAAGTAATTGAGCATTAGGCATGCCTAATTGTGGTTGTGAATATGAAGTTTGTTGAGAGAATAACGTTCATCACCTTAATATGGTATATGTATGAATTTTGGGCGATTCAGCAAAGTTGTGAAACCTTCCGATGGAAGGGCATTTGATGGATTAATTAATTATTTAACTATGGGTTTTGAGTGCGAGAGAAGGGAGAAGTGAGGAAGGAATTAAAAATAAGTGTTGTGTTTATATGTACACCATTTTCAATCCAAGTCAACTAGCAAATCGAATAACACCAACATTATTGGGTATTTAGTTAGCCTAATCAACTTCTTTAATTAATATAAATTATATTCAATAATTGAAACGGAATCAACGCAGTAAAGCTGAGTAATACAAACATTAGTTTAATCGATTTTCATACGAATATAGGAAATGAAATAAATTGTTAAAGCTTATACAAATTCAAGCATTAAAACTCAAGAAAACATTATTAACCCTAGAAATCCATTTTAAACGAACCGAGGCCACTTCCGTTGCCGAATAGCCGGTGACTCAAATTTCTGCAAAGGGGAGAAACAAATATTCTCAATTCGAGTACGTTCATTGCACGTACCTTTCGAAAACTCACATGTTTCATCAAATCTCAACATTTCTCATATATGCAATTAATAATGAATCATTTACAAGGCAAGTTTTTCCACCTAATTAAGTGGTCCCCGCCCAATTATCAATTGCCAAGGGCTTAGGCCCGCCAATTATACCGCGCGCGGCGTCAACTCGGGTTATCGATCGGCCGGGGGTGACACTGTTCAACGATCGTATCAATTACCAAGGGGTTCCACTTCCGGATAATAACCGGCAAGCAAATTTTACTTATATTCTCTCCCCCGATTTCGAACTAAAATGAATTGAAATGCGCGCGCTCAATCAATATATTCTTCAAAGTTATTTTACGATGCAGGAATGTTCGTACTGAGTTTCGACTCACTCTTCCAAATATTTTACTGTTTTTGTTTTAGGAAGAAGCATTGGTGAACAATCAACCATTTACTAAGTCCGATGAAGGCAAACCCTAGCCAGCCACGTGACACTCGCAAATCCGAAGATACATAGACGCTCACGAGTGATTTTACCCTCAACCGGGGTTTAGGTATAACCTTGGGAATTGTTGTACGTTCTATATTATCTTGTGGAATAGACAAAGGTCTAGGTTGTATAAATATTGTGTTGCTAAGCCGAGTAAATTGTATTCGGGATGTCCTAACTACTTGGTTAATAAGTAATTACTCCTAACAGGATCATTGGAAATATAACAGTGGATGCACCAAATTGTATTTCATTTTATTTCAATTATTTAGCCTTGTCCTATTTTTAGGACGGCGGTAGCGCCTTCGATCGTTACCTTCCGCTGCGACCTTACGTAATAGTCCCTAATGAGGGGATTATTAAGTAATGGTGATTAGGGGCGTTACGAAGTAGACCTCTTTCCTTTTATTCTAGGGTATATGGGAGAACCAAGAACTGATTTATGAGCTCAAGCGGATCATTAAGGACCAACAAGAATAGATCAAACGCCTCTAAGAGAGACAGTCTAAGGTAGCGAGAGGACTTAGAATCCTTTGAAACATTTGAGTCGTTCTCCAGCCGTTCTAAGTCCAAATCAGTGAAGCAGAAGAAGAAGAAAGAGAAGCTGAAATGGGAGAAGAAGAAGAAGAAAAAGAAGAAGTTGCTCAAGCCGAGGACCAGGGAAACAAAGAGCCTAAGGTGATCTCCTCGGATCACATTCGAGTGCCTCGAAGAGGCGGCGAAGCTGGTCAATCCAAAGCCCCTGCCTCGGAATCACGGCCAGGTGGCAGTCTTTGAGGAAGAAGAAGAAGAGGAGGACGATATGCCTTTAGTTCATAAAACTATGATCCTCCTCGCTCGGCTCTTTCAACACAAGCTTACGAGGCACGAGCGCAGGCGCACAACTCGCTCTTCTACCTTAAGACAAACTGTTCATTCCTCTTGATTTCCCAAACTCGGATTTCATTTTTTTTAAATTTTGTCCAACGTCTACTATAATTACTTGCTCTTTCCTCCCTCCTTTTGTTATTTTTGCTAAAATGCATAGGGAGAGAAAAATATAGAAAATTTAGATGTTTGGTTTAGGGGAGTTTTTCCCTTTGTTGTTATTTTTCTAAGTTTACTTTGTTTTTACCTTGTTTCTTGTATATATGTTCTTATAATAAATAACATAGGAAAATTTCTTTCCGAGTTATATACTTTACTTTGCTTTAATTGCTCCGATACTTAACTCTTTAACATCTTTGCTCTGATTAATATCAAGAAACATGTTACGAGCTATGCTTTAATCTGAGTTGAACTTATATAAATATTTCATGCTCTAATTGATTCTTTCTTACTCCGATCAATTCTTTATTTTACTTTGATCAATTCCGTATGAAAAAATTAACTCTTTGAACTGACAAGTTTCTATGTTAAGTATGGAATGCCTTTCATTAAAAAGTGGGAGATTGAAGACTCGGGTATAATTCTCTATCTCTCTTGAATTTTGATTCTAAGTCATTCGAGCTCTATAGAAACTTATATTTAAGTTTTCATCCTAGTCTTACTCACTCACAAACCAGTCTTTTAGCATAACACTCTTAAGCTGTGTTTCGACCCACTCGGACACAACTCGGAACAATCGCATGAATAAATAATTTCTCTAACACTTTTATTCGAGTGCTGACTTTGTGTTTCAAGTGAAAATAAATTATAGCGTTAATTCTATTTTCTAAGTAGTTTAATTATGGAGAATTATTTGCTTGATCAAGTTCATGTATCCTGATATTTTATTCTCTCTAACTTGATAATTTTTAAGGATTGACTCAAGATGCAATCTGAACCTAATGGATATTAGGCTTAGAAAATTCCACTCTTTTAGGCTAAAGATAATTAAGTGCTTAATTACTCTAATTTAATTATTGTATGTGCCTAATCTTAGATCAAAGTATTTTTTTTATAATTGAGTACAACTTTGATTTGCTTTTGTAGGTTGTTGAAACAAGCCTAATCTACTTTTGAAATACAAAAGCAACCGGTTTCTAACCGTTAAACACCAACAGACAGAGATTAATCATGTTTGGACATGGCTTAGACATCGTGTCGGGGTTGTTTGTTTTCAAAACTGAAAAATTTGAGTCTAACGGTTGTTTTTACCTCGGTTTTCGATCACCACTAGATGATTGGACCATCTTTTGGAGCCAAGAACCATTACCCAACGTTCACATCTCAACAGATCTTTTACGAGTGACTCATACTAGCCGTGAAGCTCACCAGTCCGAACAAGTCTTAACGGTCTTTCTGCTTTGATGCTTAGAAATAGAAGCCACTCCACAAGACTTGAAGATTAATGCTGAACATATTGTCTAACACTTAGTGCTCTCTTATTCAATCTTCGACTTACAACTCCTAATCTATAATATCTTATTTTCCGAGTTGTAAAGAAAGTCTTGTACTCACTTACATTCTTCTCTTACTTTCTTTCTAAGTCTCTTGACTGAGCCATAAGGGTTAACTCAGCTTAGTTGTCCCTCACTCGTACAGATCGGAAGTAATAGATCGGATAAGGGAACTTATGAGTTTAGGAAAAACTTGTAAAGGAATTGTTTAAGGGAGCAATTCGGTTGGAGTCGATCCTTTGTAATTGAGGATTCAATTAGTGTATTTGACTTGGTGCTTAGATTAGTACTGTCTCGTCGTTTTTGCCCGGGGGTTTCCATGTATTTCGAGTGTCTATCTTTTTGAGTCAAATCTAGACTCATAATCTGTTTCTATTCTGTTCTATGCAAAAAGAGTTTGATTTTTAGTTAAAATCTTCCATCACCCTATTCACCTCTCCCTCTAGGGTGATTTAGCCTCTCCAAAAGCAAACCTTCATCAATGTTTCTTAAAAAATAACGAGGAATTTGTATGCATATGTATACTATTTTTATAAATACACTATTAATTAAAGTTTAATAACTTAACCACACCTTTTCATTGCACTTGACTCAATATTACCAATACATATTGATGAATTTAATATAATATGATGAATATTTGAATTAAACATATATATATGTAATTTTTAAAAAAATATTGATATAAATATTTATTCATTTATATAAAAGTATATAAATATGTCAAATAATTTACAGATGAATTTGTAATAAATTGATGAATTTTACAATAACACCGATGAATTTTCAAAAATACGTCTATACTTGTTAATATTCATCCATCTCTTTTTGCATATTCAGCACTTTTTCTCTAAGAATTCGTGTTAACTTTTGTTGCTTAGTTTTCTGCATAAATTTATGAACAATTAGTAAATATTCAGAAGAAATAATTAGTATATTCATCACTAAAATTGGTGTATTCATCTTAAAAATATGCAATTCAATATAAAATTGTCCAAATATAGAAAAATCTTTCTCAGTAAAATTAATAAATTAATAAAAAATTCTACAAATTCTATATATTTACCTTAATATAAGATAAATTCATCAAGGATTAGTAAGTATTCATCAACAGTAATTAACATATTCATCAGTAAAATTACAAATTTATAAAACAACATATTTAATATAATCTTCTTTCCAAAATAGCATATCCAACAATGGAAGATTTACATGATAAAAAACACATTAAAAAAAGTAGAAGACAAATTCATCCAAAAAAAATATCACATTCATCTATACAAAAATCAAATTCCTTAAAAAAATCATATTCATTGATACATAACAAATCCGACATTAAAAAATCCAGATTCATCAAAAAATATGACAAATTCATCACAAAAACATTATAGTACAAAAGCAATCAGATATAAAAAAATAAAAATAAAAATTAATCAATATAGACAAATTCATCAAAGAAAACATCATATTCATCAATACAAAGCAGATTTATATAATGCATCTATAACGAGTCCCAATCAATGTCATCTCCACTTCCGCCACCACCACCTCTTCCCTCACCTAAATTTATCAAAAAAATATTATAGTACAAAAGAAAATTAGATCTAAAAAAATTAGAATACAAATTTATCAATATAGATGAATTCATCAAAGAAAACATCATATTCGTCAATCCAGAGCAGATCTATACGATTCATTCATAACGACCCCCATTAACACCACCTCCACCTTTGCCTCCACCACCTCATCCCTCAGCTAATCAATGTACTTTCTAACTCCGTCTTCCCCTCCACCAGCACGAAAGAGAAAGAGAAAGCAGAAAGTAGAAATTCGAGCAAAATTATATGAAGATCCTTCTCATTCTCCTCCAAAAACAATTGAATCTATGTCACCTACACGGCTGCCTCCACCACCTGCACCACCGTGTCGATATTCCACAACATGTTCAAGCAAAGGAACTAAGAGCAAAAGAATCAAGAAAAATTTGGTGAAAGATAGATATGGCTTTTCAATCTAGAAACGAAGCAATCGAAAGAAAGAGAGGCAGAGAGAGAGAGAGAGAGAGAGAGAGAGAGAGAGAGAGAGAGCGGAGCAAATGAGTGAGGAGAGAGAAAATCTAGATCTGAAAAATAGGAAATATTTGTGTTTAAGAAAGATTTTTCTTTTTTTATTTTTTAAACCACCTAACTAGGTAGTTTAACCACTAACATATACTTATTATGACTACTCACTTCTAAAGACCCATCTTAAGCTATATCAAACTCGAGTAGCTGATACTGCCATAGCTCGATCCACTTGCACACCACTTGCTTACAGCTATATAGTTGCTACGAGACTCCCTAACTCGCTACACATATTGCTTCTCCACAATACAATACCTTTAATATTAATAGTTTGGACCCAAACTTGACTATTCCTTGAAGAATGACATCTTCAACATGACCCGACTTCCTGCATTTCTTACGAAAAAGGGAACCCACCGATAATGCACTTCTTGAGAAAGTAAATTACTAAAAGGATCTACAATAGGCACAACCTTAGGCAAATCAACAGAGACATCCACCTCAATTACTACTCCGGTAAAATAGTGGAACTCCTGTAGCACTAGCAACTCGTAATCTATTAACATACCAGAATGGAAGATTCAATTTACGAAAAGTAAGGCATAGAGGGACTCTAGACTTATACTCTTGATCAAATTCAAACTCCAAAGTCCATGACTTGAGAATGAGAGACTTAGTTCCACTATCGTTGTCCATCATGCAAGATTGTATACATCTCCTCCTTACACTAAAATCTAAAAACATACCGGATGGGTGGTCAAGAGCACGAGGACGAAAAATAATACCTCACCTCTTCTCAATAAAACTTCAAGGTACACTACTACAAAAATAACTTTTAACATTATACCTTTAACAATAGTTATAAAAAAAACCGTTGTAAAAAATAAGGCAGTGGCATTTTCACAATAATCAGTAAAAGGAATGACTTTTGAAAACGATTCCGAGAGACAACCAATGTTAAAAGTACCCTCTTGTCCTATGACTACGGTTCTTTATAAGAATCATTGTGATAGGTCACGATATTGATTATAGTTCTTTAATATGAACCATTTTCATAGGTCCAGTTAGCCTATGACTTTAGTTCTTTTGTAGGAATTGTTGTCATTGTGTAGGAACCACGGTCCACCCCTAGAGGGAACTAGATTGGGCCCGAGATTCCCCATAAATGGCGGGTCTCTTTTTGAAGATGAAAATGATTTTTTAAAGGTGATAGTTTTTGAAAGTGGGGATGTATCCCTTATTAAGATTCTCGATTTTTATAATCTGATTTGGAATAATTTAGGCAAAGGTGAATGGCAATTTTATTAATCATTTTATTTTAGGAATTATTTTTGGAAACTCCTGGATATGATTATAAAACTAAAATAAAACAAATCAGAATTAATTTAGTTTTGTCGTAGGGCTTTTGGGCCACGTTACTAGGAAAACACCAACTTGGATTGAAGCCCTACCCGTTGACCATCCGAGGTAATCAGTCTCAGCCCATGGCCCGACTGTCGATTTAAAACCCTTTTTTTATATTTTTTAGTCAAAAATGCCGAGGAGCTAATTAGGAGAAATAAATAGGAAAACAGAGTCACCGATCGGTTTTGAAAAGAAAACTAATAAAAATAAAATAAAGAAATACTCTTCCAATCTTAGTATGAGAAAACAAAGCTTGAAAGAATTTTAAAATTGACTCCATCGGTCTAGAAACGAGAATCTAGATTCGGCGAGAAGGTACGAAACATAGGGATAAGCCCTTACGTTACGTCCGTCAAAAGATGACCTTTACTAATTTGAGAGGTGAATTTAGATAATGCATTAAAGACAGATACGAGATCAAATTAAGATGCAAAATTTAAAACAAACCAGGCATGCTAATGAAAGCGATAAAAGCGAAAAGAAAAGCAAAAGAAAGCGAAAACGAAAATAAAAAGGTTACATCGGGCGGGGAGGAATTAAATGCGATTACATCTTTCTCCATAATACTGAAAATGATAAATAATGAAATTTTAATAAATAAACCGTAATTTGAAGGCCGCTTTGGTGCCCTCGAGGTTGTCCTACCCGCTATCTCGATCTTGAACCAAATCTAAAAGCACGACAAGTGGTGAATTGAAATGGGCTTTTGTGAACTTTTGTGAGGGTAGGTTGGTATTGATGAATGATGAAGGATTAGGGATTGAGTGTGGGAAATATAGAGAAAGTAGGGAGGATTAGCTAAAGCGAGAACAAGAGATCGGAATAAGCGAATATTCGGTAGCTCTTAATCGGACATCGCGAGTATAACGCATAGAAAAAGCCATCTCCCAAATGAGAGCCTAAGCTCTCAATTTTAGAAATGAATAGGTCACAAATGACCTAGGGTTTCAATTGAAGCAGTCAACCGAAATGAGCAAAAATAAAAAAAATAAAAAAGGCCGACGTAATCACAAAAAAAATTGGATCAAATCACCCTTGGACCAGATCCCGGGAATAATGTCGTGGTGTGCGGTGCCCGATATAAACGACGTCGTACGGTCCCCAGCTTGTTTCCATGTTGTAGCTAAACTCTAAGGTGAAACGCAACGTTTGGGGGCAAAATCCCTGAAACGCGGCGCCGGCCATGAGTGACATCGTTTTGTGAAAATAAGCTCTATGTCTCGGTTGGACGTTTTGGAGCAAAATGCAGCATTTTGGTGATGTTTACCATGAAACGCGGCGCCGGTCAATGCAACATCGTACGGACAAGTTTAGTTCCCTGTCTTGGCTGGAAGCTCATGATGAAACATGAAATTGTGAACGTTGAAGGGCTTTGTGCGTGGCGCCGGCCCGGAGTTGACTCCGGAGGGTTGACCGGGCTTGGACTGTCCGAAGAGAATGGATTTTTGGACCGACCCAAGGCAAAAAGTCTATTTTTGTGCTAAAGGTTTTTTTTTTTATGGTTTTCTAGCTTTCGGCACCCCAATCGGATATCAACTTTGATCCAAATCCACAAACAGGGTTGAGATTTCATCACTGGGCTAACAAATTAAATAAAAGAGAAAATGAATGACACTTTTTAGGTGTCAACACATTCACTTCAATTGGAGAGAGTGACCCTTGACATGGGAAAATGTACAACATAAAAAGTGAACATGACCCCAAATGCTTAAAGAAGATTTTATTTAAAGTTTGTGGTAACTAAAATCTTCTTCAAATATGTAGTCATCTCCACTTTTTCGTGGAACACTCCTGTCAAAGCTTGCCCTCTGCAATCGAAGTGCTCTGGACATAATTGAAATATACATTGAAGTGAATAGAAACATCTAAATTCATAAAAACATCACTTTTTCCCTGCAGGTAATTTCCTATTACAAGAGGGAGTGCATATCTTTTCCATGTCGCTACCTCGGCTTTTCTCTGGAGGCATGGAGTTACTTTTCTCTTTAGGCAAGGATTTGTCGGCAGGCAAGGAATTACCTTTATCGGTAGGCAGGGATAAACTTTTTTAGTAGGCAGCAATCTAATAGAGGCATCACTTGGGAAGGCATTAGAACTCATTTTTCAATATGAAGATAAAATTACAACAAAATGAGGCGAGTGGAAGCAACCTTTACTTATATATTGGAAAAAATATTTCGATATATGACAATAGTTCTTCTCAATGATCCATTGTGAAAAGACTTCTCAAGGAAAATACTTATGACAACGTTTCTTATAAAGAAACCATTGCTAAAATGCTATGGTATGGTTTTTTCAAGGAACTGTTGTCAAAATACTATGACAACGATTCTTCCGAAGAAACCATTGTCAAGGGAAAACATATGACTACGAATCTTTACTAACAATTGTTGTCATAGGTAACCTTTTCTCTCCCTTCCTCAATTTTCTTTAGAGCTACCACTCACTTCGTGTGCTCCATGAAGGGACCTAATAGACTTGTCTAGATGCATTCATGGAAAACATGAAGACAAGTGGAGCCTCCGAAGCCAATTGAGGAAGGGCAGAATATATTTTAAGTTAAGGCTCATTAACAATTTTAATAACTACTCTTTTTAGGTACTGCTGTCATATGTCAATGATATCGATTACGAAGGAAAGCCTTGATAGGTAAGTTTAAGGAAGAATTAGCCGAACAACCATAAATTCTTGAAGAAAGATTTTAAGTTACTTGAAACTTAATCCTTCTCTCGAGATGATGTAAGTTGCGGAGATTCAACGACAGTTTGATAGGCTTGTATTTTTCGAATGCCCGAACTTGTCTATCAAACTCTCACAAAACTTCTCAAGTTAGATCCTTAGAGAAGGATCAAGCTTCGGTAACTAAAATCTTTCAAGCATTTATGACTATTCTCTAATTCTTTCTTACAATATTCCCTTACAATGCTTTCTCATTCGCAATCAATGCAAATACATGACTTCGTAGACATTATTCCAGTTCTGCACTCATTCCTAACATAAGTGATGTACTCGGATGAAATTAATGGATGAAGGCGACTAGGGTTAAAAGGGAACAAGCAATTCATCTATTTATGCAAAAAATAACCTCGAGACAACGTTTCCAAATAATAATCGTTGTCATATGTAATTGTCAACAACAGTTGTACATGAGAACTGTTGTCATAAGTTCTTCTCAAAGAACCAATCCTATGACAATAGTTCTTGTCAACGAACAGATCTTAAAGTCATATGACAATAGTTAATTTAAAGTAAACGTTGTCAAACTCCTATGACAACAGTTTTTGTCAAGGAAGTGTTGTTAAAAAGCATAATTTTGTTTGTATACCACTTTGTCAAGATCCAAAACTCAATGAATACAGATAGGATTTCCACTCTTGACAGTTTTAATGTGCCAAGAATTCTCTCTTTCAAGACGGGATATTTCTCAACATTAACGACCTTAACATTAACTTGTTAATGGTGGGAAATACCCAGTCTTCAAAGAGAATATTGGCACGTGAATATTGCCAGGATGGAAAAATCCTAACTACATTCATTGAGTATTTGGATTCGAAACAAAGTGGTATGGAAATAAACTTTTACTAAGCAATACGAGTGGTGGATGAAGGAGGTTTAGAGTTGAAAAGAGAAATGGATCTGATGAAAAAGTGCAGAGCTCGTCTATTTATAAAGAAAATTGGCCTTTTAACAATGGTTAACAATAACAACATTGTCATAGGTCTTCTATTTCCGAAAACCTTATAAAAAGGAAAAAATGAAGACTTTTAACAATGGTGTCTTTAAAAAACAGTTGTAATAGGTTCCTTTAAACAACAATTGACAATAGCAACCATTGTCATGGGTCCTCCATTTCTGAACTTTTTATAAAATAAAATTTATAGACAACGGTTCTTCATAAAATCGTTGTAATAGAAGATTTTTTGACAACGGTTCTGTCTAAAGACCATTGTCATAGGTCCTACTCTGGATAATGAAAAAAATTTAGAAAAAATTTGACATGTTATGGTTCTATGTTAATAGTCTTTTTAGAGGAACCCGAGTACAATCTCACTCCTCTGTATGTAACAAACACTCTCCCTCCCCGTCACTCGAGTGCTTGAGTCCTCCGCCGACCCCCGTCGTCTCCGAGTTGCCTGCCTCTCTCTCTCACACACACACACATGAAAACTTGTTGGTATAGCTCCAAGTCTATGAATTTTTTTCCTTGGAATTATTTAAAAAGTTAGTTCAATTCCTTCTTCAAATTTGTCTATAAATGTATTGGGTTATTGAAGATTGAGATTCATGAGCAAGGCATTGATTTCATGGATGAGTGAATTATGTGTGAAATATTAGTGAAATGGATATATATAGGAATATTGATTTTGTGGATTGGGAAGGTTGGAATTCTTGCAATTTACAGTTGCATCAGAATGATATGCTTACTTGGGTATTTTGTGCTTATTTTGCATATACTAATGTGTGCTTCATGAAAATATTATTTTGCATGTCACACTATATTTGGCATAAATTAATGCATTTCTCCTGTTTAGCGGTAAGCTATGGATCGAAGGTAGGTTTATTGCGATCGAATGACCATAGATATCGAGATGGTGTTAACAACTCGTCTTTAAATTGCCATTGAACATGCTGCAAAATCAAGTAATTAGTTCATTTTCTACCCTTGTCAAAGATGTTTTAACTCTTCAAAATGGAGGCCTAATGTTGTAAAAGGTCACCTATTTTAACATGGCTTTGACACATCATATAAACTATGGATATGGCAGGGGAAGAGAAGTGTTTGAATGACAACTTAAAAGAAGACGAAGGGCATGATGAGTGCGGAACTAGTAAGGACGTAGAAGATCGAGCCGATGATTTGGTTCGCGATGTGAAAGGTGATTTAGTTGATCAACCACATGTATTGGAGTGAATGTTAACTTATTCGGGAGAAGCCTCTATACCTAGGTTGTGAAAAGTTTACCCGTTTATCAGCTGCGTTGAAGTTCAACTCGAAAGCGACTAATGGCTAGACCGACAAAAGTTTCATGCACTTGCTCGATGTATTGAAAGATATACTTTCATAAGGCAATGTACTTCTTAGCCGTATGTATGAGGCGAAGAGGATGATATATCCTATGGGAATAGATTATAAGAAGATACATACATGCCCCAACAATTATATATTATACCGAAAATAACACGCGTATAGACATGAATGTCCCAAATATAGTGTGCGCCTCGCTAGAAAATGAAAAACATCGATGGAGAGAGTAGAGAGGGACTTCCCGTGAAGGTGTTATGGTACTTACTAGTGATATTGATGCTTAAGCACTTGTTTTTAAGTGCAAATGATGCGAAGCACTTGACATGGCATGCCGACGTGAAGAATCAATGATGACAAGTTACGTCACCCTTCGATTCTCCTCAATGGAAGGAGATAGATTCTATGTTCCCTGAATTTTGTAGGGAGGTTAGGAATATGCGTCTTGGTCTCTACACGGATGGAATCAACCCGCATGGTGACCTTAGTAGTAAACACGAGTACTTGGCCAGTTTTGTTGGTTATCTACAACCTACTTGTTCTCGTTATGTGTGAAGCACAAGTACATTATGATGTCCACATTGATTTCCGGCCCTATACAGCCAAGAAATGATATAGATGTGTATTTGAAATTTTTATTGAATATCTACGGTGCTTGTGGGATGAAGGAGTTTCGACTTTTGATGCATACCGTCGAGAGCAATTTAAGTTATGAGTTATGATCTTCACAAAATAAATGACTTCCTCAGTATATGGAAACTTTTCCGGGTACACCGTCAAAGGGCATAAAGCATGCCTCATTTATGGAGAATTTTAAGGTTTACAAATTCGTAATTACATATTCTTATTTTTTAATATCGTTTGTGCCACTAAAGTATTCATTGGATGCTTTTGGTCAATTTTCCGAGGCGTGGCGTGGCTTATTGGATCGATCCTCTAGGTAGACCCATGAGTGCTCGAGAAGAAGTTATGGGCATTCTTGAGATGTGACTTCCCTTAATTTTCTATTTAAATATACTTTCATTTTATTGTATGCCTTTATGGATATATTTCTAATACATGATAATTTCAATTTTTTATATATAGTGCTCTCCGAGTTTACAATTGCAAAAGATGACCGAGAAATGCAAGGGATCATAAACACTCATTTATTCTTGATGTTAGGGTGAAGTTATCTTGCTTAGCTTCGAAGATTTAGTTTTTCTCGGCTAAATTACTTATTATGTACCTACTAATGTACGCGCTATCTTTGTAGTGCCACAAGCAATCCATGCATGTGGAGTGTGACTTCTACATTGTACAAGTACATGAAAGAAATTGTGACGTAGTTGGATTTGGACGATTTCAAGTCCACTCCAAAAATGGTACTTCTAACCACCATTATTTACAATTTTTACCAAATTTAAATTTTTGGTTATCGGGAAATTTTTTCATTACTTGGACTTGACATAAAGGTATTTCTTTCATAGTATCGATCACAATTTTTCTTGAAAAGAAGCCCCTACACCTTATCCAACAGCTAAATTCGATGAGCTCCGAGACGGATGGGTGAAGTTTACGTACTAACTTCTACAAAAAGTACTTAATCCATAGTTAGATAGGCTGTATACATGTTTATATTAATTAAAATTGTTTTTAGTTACTATTAAGCATTTTGATGTGTATATTTGTGAACCTTTTTTAAAAAAATAAAATAATATTTGATGGTACTTTCAATTTGTTGTTGCTTCAACAAAAATAAAAATAATATTATATATATATATATATATATATATATATATATATATATATATATATATATATATTTCAAGTGGATGAAAAGAAAAAAAACAAAAATCTTTCAACAATGGTTGTTCGGAGAAACCATTCGCATATGAGACCAGAGTTAGGTTTTGATAACGGTTATCGATAAAAGTCTGTTGTCATAGTCCTCACCTATGACTACAGTTCCTAAAACAATTGTTGTCATAGGTCAGGTTTTGACAACGAATATAAATAAAAATTGTTGTAATAAGTAGTCCTTATCTATGACAACGGTTTAGAAGACAATCGTTGTTATAAGTATCTTAAACAACGGTTGCAGGAGCACCGTTTTTATTAGACCTGGTTTGGCCATGACTTTTATCAACGATTATTTAATAACCGTTGTCACATATCTTACCTTTAACAATAGTTGTTGTTCGGAAACTATTGTTATAAGTGGTCTTTCACACCGATCGTATAATTGTTGTCAAAATGTATTGACTTTTAATAACGCTCACCTAGACAACGGTGCTCAACCTTTATTAAAAGTCATTTATTATCGTTATTAAAGATTATTCTTGTATTAGTGATAGAAACTTTTGCATTAGCCCAACCACATCCCCCACTAGAGAATTCTCCCTATTGGCAACTTCCTCTGCTATATCGTCCCGAGTAATAATGACAACCTTTTGCCCATAAGTAATTTACGGCTTAACAAAGTACGAGTTCGAGTCCTTTCCACGAATCATGATTTCCCTTAAATAAAGAGCTGAAAGTCTTCTTACTACAATTTTATCAGCAACAAAAATATCTAATGCATTGTCACCATTCACATCCCCATTCTCCTCCCCTCAGTCTATAGGACCTAACGAATCTAAAACACCTACTTTAGCATTCACATGGGTAGCAGCCTCTATTTCATCTCGCCAACTAAGTCGAGACTTACAATTAGCCAAATTTTCACTTGAATCAACAATCGCAAGAGTAGGACTTACCTCTAATCCCACAATCGCAAGAGTAGGAGTTACCTCTAATTCCGAGTCGAATTTTGGTGCTGGGACTTAATTGAGTTGTCCCTTCATACAACGCTTGCTGAATCATAACAACCACTGCCTGTGATGAATCAGATGGTGTATTCTTCGGCATACACCCTCTTTTCTTCATGATCCAAGCACGTCGACAAGGACAAACGAGAATCACCTCGGAGCGTTGAGAGAACCTTTCTCTCATGCATGATTGAGATTTAGATTATCAATTCATTGCGATCCGGATTGAAATTGAAAATAACTTTTTGAATTTGGTCTATAATAGCGGTGAAATCTTTTCAAAAGTAAAAACTATACAAGTTTTGCTTCTCTCTTTGTCAAATGATGTATCATAAAACACAAGTAAATAGAAAAGGAGAATTAAGAAGTATTTTAATTAGCTTTCTAGATCAGACGTCATAATATTTATTTTAGTATTTTAGTTACAAATTTGTTTATGTCAAAATAAAAAATTATAAATTTATTCGATTATGGTATGTAATTACGACTTTGAACAAATAAATTCATCCATTATTCTTTTAAAAAATTGACAAAAAGACCAATGGAGTCTTAGCCCGAGTGATCAAAACTAATGACATGTTTAGTTTGATGTAATTAAAATGGTAATGTAATCAAATTGGTAATGATCATTATGTTACTATGTTTGGTTACAATTTTGTAATGCAATCAAAATAACATTGTAATCACATTAGGGTCTATTTGGACCTAGGAAAGTAGCTTGGAAAGAAAAAAAATTGGAAAACTATTTTTCTTCCTTTGTTTGGATTAAAGAAAAAGAGATGGAAAAAAATTTTAATGGAAAATATGGGAAAAAAGTTAAGGAAAGTTAGTGTAAAAAATTTTCTTTACTAAAACCGAGAGGAAAATGTTTGGAAAATAAACTTAGGGCCTCCCCGAGCCCCTCTCGCTCTTTGCTCTGCTATCTCGGGCTCTCCTCTTCTCTTTCACCGGCGTTCTTCTCCGCCTGAGTGTTTCTTTGTTGGCATTAAGGAGGCCTCCCGGAGCCCCTTTCCTCTAACTTTCGCTCGCCTCAACCGAGCTCTCGCTTCTCCTTAGACTCTCATCTCCTCGCTCTTCTCATGCTCTTATCTCGTCGGCGTTCTTTCCGCCGGCGATCTCTCTACTGCGGCATCCTGTTTCATTTGGTAAATCTATCGGTCTCTCCCCCTAATAACCCGTCCCTTTCTCATATGTCGAAAATTAGGGTTTTAGGGTTCAATCTGGATTCAAGCTGTTTTTGGGTTCATTTGGACAAATTATGTGCATTTGTTGGCACTTGGTATTGTGTATTTGTGATTGAATAAATTTATCCATCCGGGTTTGGAAATTTTTGGGTTCTTCTTGATTTGCTATTTCATGGTCAAGTGTTGGGAAATTTTGAAAATTCCGAGTTAACATGTCTATTAAGACAATGGAGAAAAAGATATTCATGACCTTCCTGCAATATTTGACCAAGTAATTCATTCTCTTCTCCATTGTGAATGTTGTGTTACAAAGAATTGATCAACCATGTGGCATAATTGAATGTGCTATAACTCAACGTTAATTTGTCGGTCTTTGGAGTAATTCATTGCATAATTTGTCCAGGTGCAATTATGTAATTACATTTTTGTTATGTCATTTCTTCCGGATGACGAGTTGAAGATACACCTCCGGAGGCCTCATTTTTGGCTATGACATTGGCATTTCGGTATTGAAATCTATTGTTACTAATCTTGTCCTGTTTAATTATTTTCTTTTGTTTCTATTTGACTCATGTTTCCCTCATGTCTTATGCATCAAGAGGATTAATACTTTTGATAGATTGGATCTGGATTCTTGTTTGCTTGAGGGAGGGGGATGGTGATTATAGAGGACAAGGGTATAAATGTTAATTCATTGTAATTGTTAGTTATATATATTAATGTCGGGATCCTAAATTGAGGTCAATTCTGTTGTAGCAGGTATTGTACTGCTTCTTTCTTACTATGGTACAGACCTATTGCTGCATCATTTCTTTGAAAAATTAGTGTAGTATATATCAAATTCAAGCCCCCATTCCCCACCCTATCCCACATCTAATTGCTGTCATTACAAAGATTTGAGTATAAATTAGCATAATTTTTTTGGGTACAACTTGGTTTTTTGCTGGTTGAATGAGTGGCCAAATATCACTATATCCAGGAAAAGAGCAATGGAAAAGAGAAACCTAGATCATTGCTTAACTAGGGAGCCAAAATCTCTATCCAACCTCTCTTTTTGGAGATGAAGTATTTAACAACAAATAAGTGATATTGAAATCTCTCTACAAAGAAGAAAAGAAGAACAAAAGGTGACATTTCAGTATGTGAATCTAAGCACCTAAATCTAGGCTCTATTTGTGGACAAATTATGATTGATCCTAGTGATTGGTTCCTGATTTGTTGTAGATAGTAGTCAAGAGTTGTAGAGAGTTGGTAAAATTAGATCATAAGATAAGTGTAATCTTTGCTTGTGTTTTTACTTTCATGGTTAAACCTTCCAGTTTGTGACATGATTCTATATATAATTTTCTTGGGTTAATAGGTTGATGGTCTGAGTGATATATCACAAATGAAGGTTTATCAAGCTCTTTCTGCGGATCCCAATTCGAGATAGAGCTTTCCTTGCCTACCTAAGTGCTCATCATGCGTTGTGGTTGAAAGTGAAGTTTGGCAATTGTGTTATCTAATTTGTTAGCATCTTATCTCTTATGGATTGTAAATTTTGTGCTTGATTTTTCAAATGTTTGGAGAGATGATGGATAATATGGTGTTACTTTTGAGATTGTTGGGGATTTAATTCTAGTATTTGATTTTTGATGACAATGTTAAAAATGTTTATGAGCTCCTTGTCAAATTTGGTTTTTGATAACAATGTTAAAAACAGTTATGAGCTCCTTGTTAAATTTAATTTTTGAATTTTTCAACGTGATGGTAATTTCTTATTGATTATTATACGTTGCAAGTGATTGGATTAATCATGGTTAACTTATATCACTGATATGAGAGCTTGCATACAATAGTTTAATGAAGTTAAAAACTCACTAGGTTAGTTTTTTTTTTTTTTAATCAATTTTCCTACTTCCGAACAATGAAAAAATGTTAGTTGAAAAATCAATTTTTTTCCTTATGTTTTTTTTTCTAATCCAAACAAAGGAAAAAAAAATAAATTTCTCTCAACTTTTTTCCTTTTTATTTTTTTCTTCTGAATTTTCTTTCCAACCTACTTAGATATTTACTAAACAATGATTACATCCATCCTTGTGATCAAATTTTAATACACTTGCAATAACTCTCTCTCTCTCTCTCTCTCTCCCCTCCCTCTCTTATCATTCACAAACAAAAAACTCATCCATTTTGTTTCTTATATTATCTTAATGTATGATATGATTGGTTGATCATTAAGAGAAAAATTCAAGTTGAACAGTTTGGATTCGAAATTTGATTATTTAATTAAAGATATAAAAGAAGCTTAAATTTAAATTTTGAGATCAACATTCTTTCACTTGTTAACATTTATCTTTAATTCGACAAACATTTATCATCACTAAAAGAATTCAGTTGATATTTTTATTAATAAAAAAATTCAAAACTTGATTATATGATAGAAGAGATTAAAAAAGTTCAAATATGAATTTTAGGATTAAATTTTTTCATAGAAATAACATTATATTCACCAAGATAAACATTTATCGTCACTAGAATTAATAATCCAGATTGATATTTTTTGCCACCAGAAAAATTTAAAATCCAAAAATATGATAGAAAAGATTAAAAAAATCTCAAATATGATTTCAAATTTAAAATTCTTTCAGTTGGATATTATTTATCTCTACTATGATAAATATTTATTTCCATTAGAATAATTTAGTTGATTCTTTTTGCCACAAAAAAAATTAAAACTTGATTATTTGATAGAAAATATTAAGGCCCTGTTCGGCAACGACTTTTGGAGTTGCTTTTAGGGTTTTGATCAAGTCAAAACACTAATCAACCAAATATTAGTGTTCGGTAAGGTAGTGTTTAAACTAGCCTTTGAAGTATAACGTTTCAAGTAGTGTTTTTGAAAAGTTAAGAATATTAGCTTTTCGCATTTAAAAGTAGTGTTTCATTTTTTTTTTTTTTGAAAAAGTATCCCTTCATTAATTTATATTCGGCAAATTATCCATATCCTTTTATGTCAATATATAATAATCAGCTAACTCAACCACTAAATTTAACGAACAGATTTATTCAACCGCTCAATTAAACAGACTTTAAGCTAACGAGTTAAAATTTAGCAACTATCAACTACTTAAACAACTATCTCGCTACACAAATAGTTATCCGCTACTCAAACATCTCATTTGTCGAACATGGCCTAAAAAGCTCAAACCTAAATATTTAGCTCAAAATTTTATTTAGATAACATTTATCTCCACTACGATTATTTAATTACTATTTTTTACCATTGAAATAATTCATTACCTTTGTAATTACATTGCACTTTTTATATAATCAACCATGGTAATGTAATTATTGTCTCATTACATTGCATGCCTAATTATATTACACAATTGATACATTACACCCTTATTACATTACATCCAACCAAACGCCACATAAGGTCTTGGGTATATTAGATCATATGTTCGATTCCTCCCTTTACCATTGTATTATACTACTCTTTGTGTCTCATATGAAAAAAAAATGAACAAGAAGGGATAGGCAACGTCATCCCTTAAATCTCTTATTTTACATCATAAATAGTATATATTGTACATAACAAATTATGCCCCCATTTTTCTTGGTTAACTTATCACTATAGTGAACATTAAATATGCTCAAGTTTAAGCCGAGGGAACAACATAATCAACGACAAGAGAAGTCTCAACATAATCCTTAACTTTATCATTCTCCTCGACAATCTCCACACTTTCCCTCACAGAATCCATGTCACTTACCCCTGGAAAAACCTCCATCCACACCGAGTGGCGGATCCGAGAATTTACGGAAGGGGGTTGAAATAAACTAAATAATAGTGTACACAAGTGAAAATTTCGACAGAATTTCCTCTATAATATGGCTAATCCCATAGGTTTAAAGCCTTAACCCTGCACAAAATCCATTCATAAACTCAACGAGCCACACGCTCGGAGTATCAACAACACAAGCTCAACGAGCCACACGCTCGGAGTATTCACATAGGTCTTTTATATTCATAAACCTAAGTTGTAGGGGAAGGATTTATATTTGCATCGCCTTCATTTAATGGTGAATTTTCAGATTTCGAACTTGAAGGAATGGATGGTTCTCGTAGTTATTTTTAGAAATATCTATGCATGTTGACCTATAATAAAAATTAATCAACAAAAATCAAACCTCTATTGTGAAATTGGTCTAAAGAATGAATGAAATAAAATTAAAAAATTAATAAAATCACATAAATTAAGGATAAAATTAAAGAAATTAAATCTAATATCACACAAATTATACCTACAATTGAATTGAAATTGAAAAATTTTAAAGTTGTGAACTTACAGATTTGGGAATGATAGAGAGAGTGTGGTGCGGGAGAGGAGAGGAGGCAGTGGCGGTGGCGGACCCACCGGCGACCAGGGCGGGCGGCTAGCAGTGGCGGTGGACGGCGCCGGCGGTGTGCTGCAAACTACAATCGTTTGGGGCTCCTCCAGCTGTTGTGGTGTGGTTGTTGGCTGGGAGAGAGCGAGAGAGAGAGTGTGGGAGAGGGAGGGCTCCGCCACGGGCTGGGCTGCGCAGCGGAAGCACGGCGGCAGTGGTGGCCGGTCCGGTGGTGGGGGCAAGGGCAAAGCCGCAAAGCACAGCGAGAGCAGCGCTGCAGTGGAGTGCCGCCAGGGCGAGAGTCGTGGGGCAGAGAGAGTCGTGGAAAAGAGTAAATGAAAGGAAGAAAAATTTTGGAAAAAAAAAATTGAAATTGCTCGCGTTAAGGCTTGAACCCATGACCTCGTGCATAACTCTTCACATCCTCACCATCTCGGCTACATTTATTTTCGGACTAATTCGTTGTATAAAACCTTTATTTATTTTTTGAGAGGGGGTCAGTTGACCCCACCGACCCCGGTGGGTCCGCCCCGATGCACACGATAGAATACCCTTTTGTATAATACGCGGCCGAGCAGTTCTCCCCAAAACTAAATTCCTCAATGCCTTCAACCTTCTCCTTGAGTCCCCCAATCACTTCCAACACGTCCCCCTTCTCTCTCTCCCCTACCCCCTCCTTCAAGCATCGAAGCTGGATTCCCACTGCAGACCCGGTTTCGGATCCGACCGGATTGCAATGCCTGGTGCCACCCGATCAGCGACCATGACATCATCGCAGACGCGGAGGACGATGGACGTGGCCTCTTCGGCATGGGCCGGGCTTGCCAAGTAGGCTTCTAGGTCTTCCTTGGACAGGAACTTGCTCGTGGAACATGTGGGTGAACTTGAGGGATGGGGACCGGGTTTGGAGGACCGGGCCCACGGCGAGGTACTTCACCTCGTTGAGAGATCGGAGCGAGTTCGGGACGTCAAGCATGGCGGACACGAGAGGACGGGCCGGTTCCGGGTTTGACGTTCAGGAGGACGACGTGCTCGATGAAGGAGGACATTTTGATTTGGGTGCGGGGTAGGGAGAGATAGAGAGAGGAGATCGAGTATACATAGCGCTGGGAAAGCTCCACGTAAATGGATGTCACTCGTCTGTTTTTGTAAAATCGTTCACGTGATAACATACCCCAAAAAAATCTTGTACGAGTTCCAAATGATTACCTAACCTCACGAAAGAACCATTAATTTGAATACACTAGTAAAGGGTGTGTTCGGTAAAATTAGTTGTTTCAGTAGTGGTTAGTCTGTTTTAGTAAATGTTAGATGTTTTATTAGCGATTAACTCATTATCGATTAGTGGTTAGTGGTTATATGTTCAACTAGTGATTTGAGATAAGTGTGTTCGGTAATAGTAGTCTGTTTAAGTAGCAGATTTGAATAAAATGACTTAAAAGGATATAATTGATAAAATATTTTAGAAAATAAAAGGGAGAATTTTGGAAATTATGTGCAAACACTAAGTAGTGTTTATGAAAACGTTACTTTGAGTAGCTTTTCGAAAACACTACCTAAAATTCTACTCACTATGTCAAACACTAGTTTGCCGAACACTTACATTTTTAGATAAGTAGTATTTTACATCCTCCAAAACACTAATCACTACCTCAAACGCTACTGCCGAACACACCCAAAATGAATTTTTTGTTTTTACTAATTAATTCGATGGAAAATATTATCTGACTATAAAGAATTTATAATAATAAAATTAAAATAAATTAATTACAATATGTCAGTATATTTTTATTATATTTTTCTTAGTAAGGATACAAAATAATCACAAATCAAAAAGCTCAATTTGAGTATTCATCAACTACACCAACAAATATAAAAAAAACCCCTAATTTAGTACTATAGTCAAAAAATTTATACATCAGTGGCCAATTTTGAGATTCTTATAATTTTATAAGTACAATTGTTTTTAGAGTATATAATTTTGAACAACTGTCGAATTAATTCTTATGGATGTGCAAGTTAAACATGGCCCACTATAAGAAATTTTCCCAAAAATATCTAATGCCGAAGTATATTGGCATTTTTCGCTTAAGTAGGTAATGTTTATGTGGAGATGATTATATTAGGAAGTCATTGTATGTAGCGTTTGCTTGGTCCGGGAGAGAATGGATGGGCCATTATCTAAATTTTTTATTGTGAGATTAATATTTCAATATTTGATGACAAAGTATAGTACGTATGGTTTATACAATTGCCACGTTTATTAATTTCATTTTTTTGTCTAAAAAGATATTTAAAGGTTGATATAAACATAATTTAAACTCAAATTTTAAGTAATAATAATTTAAGACTTTACTAGTTAAACTAATTAACATCCACCTAAGAAGGGAATAAATAAAGGACAGACCAGAGAGAGAGGAATGGAGAGAACGGGAGGTGGAGAAGGAAAGAGAGTAAGAGAAGAGGCATTAAGAAGGGAATTCTCAATCTTTGTAGAGAATCTACCCTATAATTTGGACAGATTTAAACTCAGAGGCATTTTTAGAGGGTAGGTAGGGTGAGTGATGTCTACATACCTCTAAGATATGAAAGAAGGTCAAGGTTTGGCTTTGTGAGGTTTTGGAGTTCTGAAGATGCAGTGAAGAGTATACTTCAATTTGACAATTACAATATCGGAGGTAGTAGAATCAAGGTTAGCAAAGCAAATTATGAGAGGCGGAGTTGTTTCAGAAGGAGAGATAATGACCCTCCTTCAAAGCCCAATATTGTATTCAAAAGAGTTTGGAAAAGAAAGGAGTTTGCAAATAAAGGCATTAATGTTAGTAGGAGCAAAACAGATAATCAAACTAGTAAGTGTCTAGTAGGTGAGCTCAGTGAGGAAAACCGTGAATGGTTGCAAAGGAGTATTATTTGTTCTTTAGACATTCCTAGAGATCTTGGGGTCATCTCGTCAGCCTTGAATTGTGATTATGCAAGGTGCACAAAAATTTGCTCTTTAACTAGCTTCAAGTTTATCTTAACCCAAACATCACATGAAATGGAAGATGGATTGCGGAATTCACTGGAATTAAAATAATGGTTCCACCATGTCAAAAAACGGGATATATATAATATATGATACTTGTGACACGAGAATAACTTGGATAGAGATTTTTGGAGTCCCACCACATGCTTGGAAGTGGAAAATTTTAAGGAAATTTCAAAACTCTAGGTTTGTATGGTTTGTTTAGATAGAAGAGTAGACAACCATAGATCTTTCGAGTCCATGAAAATGATGATGGACACGGACCATTTCAATACCATTGACGGTGATTTGATTCTCGTCCCTTAATGACTTATGCTACAGAGTCAAGATCAAAGAAGTTAATTTCAAAATCCAAGTATAGTTCTAGCAACCAGGAAAATACATGCAAGCAGCGTGTTTTTATGATGTTCCAAGTTTTGATGGTGTGAGCGAGGATACGGAAAATGAAAATGCCATGGCAGTAGAGATGATTTCAGAGAATGAAGTGGAAGTTGAACAAGTTGCTACCCAAGTAGTCGAAGAGACAAAAACTTTCTTGGAAAATGTTGGCGTGGGATATAGCAATAGTACTCGAGACTTAAGAACAAAGACAACATGCTTCAATAATGACTTTTGCACCCAAGATTTTAAGAAACAAAATAAACAACTCAATGAATTTCATTCATTGGGAATTGAGGAAACCCAACAATCTCAAAGGAGTGATGAACCTGAGCAACCTCTAGGCTTTGAACGAATGTATACTCCAATTCATTTAGACTTAGAGGTGCATGACAAACTAGAAAGAAGCAAAGGTAGGAAAAAGGAGTTGAAAAAAAGACTGGAAGCAGCAAAAAATAAGCTTTTCAACGAGACGAAAATCAGGATCCGATAGCAAAACGAACACCGAATCCTCTAGAAATTTCACTCAAATAGCACAAGAGTCTGTAGAAATTAGAAACCTGTTGGGCTTGAAGGTTATTGACAAGAAAGAGGATGTTGTAAGAATTAAAAAAGTTTGAAAGAAGAGAAAAAGGCAGCAAGGAAGAGGAAAGGAAACTAAGATTCAAAGCTTAGTTGAGTTAGGCATAGATTGTGTAGAGTTGCCACCTGGAATTAAAAAATTAGATGGATGAGGCCCGTGTTTGGACAAGACATTGATCGAGACTGATTAAAGGCCATACCAGTAGCATGTTAAATGAAGCAAAGCGTTTTGTGCTGGAAGATTATGCTCAAGAGTTCAAGTTCATGCCTACTAAGGATCAGTAAGAAATATGGGAGAATTTTATAATCAACATATAGCTGCCACACCTTAATCCATTGCACTTTTTCTCCAAGTCATCCTCGTGAGTTGGTCTTTTCACATGCTTGGCTTGAGGAATTTGTGCACCACAATGTTGTTTGGCAAGGTTGGATGTTATCATAGTGGGGAATGATAGTCTGTATAGCTATAAACTTTGCCAGTGATTGATGTTTGGGAGTATGGGTTCTTAGATATGTGTTTGGTTTGATTATTTTGTTTTCTATTTTGTTATTTAGTTTATAGTGAGTTACCTTTGTATCGTCATTGTGATGTATTCTCCCACAGTTTTTCACCTTTTACATCATTTAATTAATTGAAAAAAAAAACTAACACCCACCTTGGCATGATTTTTATAACATTTTGTATTGTAAAGCCAAACTAAAGGACCCATGCAATGTATGATATATATTTATAATTGTGTTTTTTTAAATTTTTAAACGATGTGTATCTTACCTCTTATTTATTAAAAGAATTAATGATTCTTATTATGAAAAATACATAAATTCATGTTTCGTAAGTTTTATGTATTATAAACTAATTTATATAATATCCAAAAACCCAAGAAATTAGATCTTTTAGTTTGTATTTTCTTCTAAATTGGAAAGGAAAAATTAATAATATTAGATGAGAAAAATAGAAATCAAAAGAATATTTTAAGAATATTCTAATAATAATGAGGATAAAAAAATTAAGATTACGCAAATTACTTGAGAGTGACATATGGTCATTGGAGAAACATCACTTATAACGTGATCCCGAGTTCATAAACCTAGAACACGTGTAGCAAAATTTGAGGGGAGGGGAAATTAGGGGGTTTTAAGGGGTTTAATTTTTGGTGATCCCGTGTCCATGGCCCGGGATCATCTAATAATGTTTATTGGAGAAAAGAGTTCATTTGTGTTTATATATTTATTTAGAGTTTAATGATATTTTTTATCCGATGTCACAATGTATTTATCAAGATTTTGAATTTAAATTTTTTAAAATTGTTTTTTGAAAAGAGAAAATATACTAAAATAGATATGAGGAAAATAATTATCAACATGAGAAACTTAAATTTTATTTGAAGTCGGAAAAATAATTTTTTATTTAATAAGTAAAAATTAATAAATAAATAATTAAATTAGAATTTGTAATTTTTATTAAAGAAAGAGGAGTAAATAATTTTTAAAAAATAAATTTTTACTGAAATAATTTAAGAAAGAAAAGCTAAAAATTATTTTTTAGCATGGTAAAGGTAAATTTTTTTTTTTTGTTTTAATACAAAACACAAGAAAATAATTGAGAAATTAAATTTTCTTACAGTATTAGAAGAATAATAAAAGAAAGTTTCACACTTTGAGGTATGACTAAACAACTATAGTGGTGAGTAGTTAAAAATAATGACAATGTGCCTTGGGTTCATGTTTTCTCAAGAAAGTATTTCCTTAATAATTGTCTTCACGTCACTGTGGCGAAACCTTATCATTTTATTAGACAACGCTCCATTATTAATCGTGGGAATGGGAGGAATATCTTCTTCTGGCTTGACTTATGGATCCCAAGAGGAAGATGTGTAGGGATGGCAATGGGGCGGGTACGGGGCGGGTTTCCTATACCCACACCCATACCCATTTTTAAAATATATACCCATACCCATACCTATATTCACTCGGGTGTTAAAAATCCATACCCATACCCATACCCACCAGGTTTTGCGGGTATGCGGGTTTTATTTGGGTATAAATAGACTAAAAATAATAATACTCATATTAAACCCATATTTAATAGTTCTCATAATTCAACAAAAAAAAATCAACAATTCACAAACTTGCAGGTTGCACCTTGCTAACAATCATTTCACAATCGAAATAATCCAAAATTTGGTCATTATGTCTCTCATAAACCACTTTTCTCAACTTTTTTTTAACCATTTAACAAAACGGGTTATGGGTATTTAAGTGGGGCGGGTTTGGGGCGGGTATTGCGGGTATGGGTTATGGGTGTTATATGGGGCGGGTATGGGGCGGGTGAAGCCTAAACCCATACCCATACCCGCCCCATACCCATTTTAACCATACCCGCCCCATATCCATTTTTGAAAATTTTTAACACCCATTCGGGTTTTAAATGGGGCGGGTTTTGCGGGTTTTAAACGGGTTTGGGTTTTTCTGTCATCCCTAAAGATGTGTGGTGCTTGGGTTATCCATCAGAATTATTTATATTTATATACTTTGTAGTATCGGTAAATGTTAAAAAATAAATTCTTCTTAGATATAAAAAATAATAAAATACTATCTCTGGTATCATTGACAAACAAAATATCTAAAGTCTCCCCTTCCTCACATTTCCTAAAGCCCTCAATCTGCTTGCAAGTCGCCCACATGAAACTCCCATCTTCTTTTCTTAGTGCACAAAACTAATTCCAAGTTTACCTTGAACCTAATCTATTTCGACTACTACAACAATAACTTTTAATTACATATCTTTTACAACGGTTATAATAAAAATCGTAATAAAACCTTCTTTCATTTCTCTCTCCTTCAATCTTTTGTCTAATCTTATACCCTCCTTTAGCTGAAATCTCTCATGGAAACCCAACGAGTAAACCAAGGACACAATTAAGGAGGTCATCAATGAAGGTTGAAGCAAGTATATGAATAGCCCACGACGACCTTGTCTTACCGAGGCTTCACCCTCTACGCCGACCCACCACTAAGGGGCGTCTCAACTCCTCGCCATGAATCAGTATCTTGGTCTCTTAAACTTCATCTATCAATACGAGGCCATGTCTGATTAATCTCTCCTATATTCTCGAGTCTCAACTTTGAAAAAACTCCAAATTCCAATCTTTCTTTGTCCAAAACCCCTTATTTCTCACTCTTTTTCTTCTCTTTGGTCTAATATCTTAACATTTCACATTTGTAAAATTCTTTTTTTTTTTTTTTCATTTTGTTTACGTTTTGCTTTTATTTATTGATCTATAAAATTCAGCCTTTTGTTTCAACTTGTTATCGACATCGACATCAAGTTCGTGGCGAGAGGCAGCAAATTTTACGTTTTAGGTTTCACTTTCTTTTTCAACTTTGATGTCAAAATTTTAGTTGAGTTCAATTTTGGTCTTTGTTCGGATCTATTCTCGTGTTTGACTCTGAGCTTGAGTTCAGTTATTTTTGGTGAATTTTGGATAAGTAGATTATGCGTAATGAATTTTTGAAGAAAATTGTTCTGTTTTGGAAATGTGGGAACTGTTTGTGTTGTTTGAGCAGAAACTTCTGTTTAGGGGGTGGTTTTCACTACAATTTTTGGATGAACCGTAGCGAAAAGTTTGGTCAAACAAGTCTTTTACTACGGTTGTTTGGATGAACCGTAGTAATAAGTTTTTTACTATGGTTTTGAACTTTAGTAAAAGATACATATCTATTACTATGCTCATATAGACGATGCGTTCCAACCATAGTAAAAGATCATTTTTTACCATGAATTTTTTTTTTTTTTAAACAATAGACGATTCTTGTAATATGGTGAGCTTAACAACTGATTTTGATACAAACTAGGAGCGCCCCACCACCTACTCCATTGTTTATTGTAATTTCTTGCTCTAGAAAAATATCACAAATTTTTAAATACTAATATAAAAATGGTTGTTGAAATGCTTACACTCTTGCGGTTGCTATTTTTAAAAATTCGACCTTTATAAAAATAGTGAGATTTGTTCGTGTGTCCTACCCTCACAGCTCGTAGGACAGAGGTGTTCTAAGCCTTTGGAATAGGTTCCAACCCTATTGGATACATATCGTACGCAACTGTCATACTGTTTTATGCAGGCAATAAGATTCGAACCTAGAATTTAAATAAGCATTAAGTAATATACATCCACAAAATTTCATAGAAAAATCAAGACACTTCTAAACTTAATGATGGAAGGGAATATGCATGTACAAAATTTAGGTTTAGATCACAACAAGCAATTTACATGTGATTCGGATATTTTTCGGACATTTCCACTTTATCCGCCACGTCACTAGCCGGTTGGGCCCAATCAGTCAAACAATGGAGGTATCAGCCCAAACCTTCTCTCAACGGGTCGGGTAAAGCCCAAAAATCCATTGGGGTTAGGATTTCTTCCCTAAGTCATGGTAAATTACCACTTTATCCCTATTGAATTCCTCTATAAATACTCACCAACCTCCACCCTCATAGGATAGATTCACGTGCTCATAAGCTAATATCACCAATTCACAACACTTTCCTCTCTAGGAAAGTCTCCCAAATCCCAAAAACCTTACTCCAAGTAAGCAAATCTCGAGAAATTCCCCTTCACGCACATCGAGGAAGATTATCTTGATCCGCTCATTTAGTTGATCACACTAACTTGAGCGTCGGAGGGGCATTCCCGGGATCCACCCCCGCAGCTTCCCGTTTTGCGGGTTCGGCAGCCATCACGTGGAATCTATTCGATCGCGCTATGTCCTCGCAACCGGAGTAGTAAATCCTTTCTCCCTCCGAATCATCATCCCCATCATCACACAAGTTTTTCTCCCCAAATAGTTTGGCGCCATCTCGTGGGGAGAAAGGTAGGTTATGGTTGCTAGTGGTACCCACTCACAATCTAGGATGACACGTGACATAACTAATCCGCCTATCCCTCATCCTCATCACTCCATGCCTACGGGGCCAATCCTGCAGCGTCCCTCAAGCCAAGGACGCGAGCAACTGCAAGCCACCATGGAGCAGCGCACGCCCATCATGCCCTTCCAATATACCCCAACTCTTGGGTACGACACAACCCCTAAGGAGGTCGACCTATTGGCCACTTCTCCGGAGGGATGCCCTTGTATGCAACCCTAGCACAACCAATTGATGCACCAACCGCGCTTGCTGTTGAGCAGCCAAGTGCCCGCCTCCCGACAAGGTGTCACGAAGAAGGCGATGCCCGGGGATTATTGAGGCCAAGGGAGCTCTTTATAGGGCTAATGAGAAGATTGCCACTTCGTACATAGCCTCGACCCCTTGTGCCACCCACAGCGAGCGTTCTACCTGGTTTGAGGGTCATGGCGACGCCCTTGCCCCTAACACGGAGCGAGGGCCCCGGGAAGTAGAAGGTCCGCAAATCCTGCACGATCAGCCTACGCATAGCCGCAATTCTCGCCTAGCCTACAATGCTCCAAAGCGCAACCAAGAGCATTCTGTCGCTCGGGAGTGCGAGCAATCAAGAGAAAGGCGTCATGAGCATCAACTCTTAAGAATCCGGAGAAGTCGGAGAGGGTTAGGAGCACACCTCCTCGATCCGAAAGGAGGAAGAGCCCTTCCTTATTGGAAGTCCCACGACATCGGCCTCGCGCCATTCCCATCTTTGGCTCCGATTCACGGCCGACTCAACCCACCTTTAACACACCATTTTCGAAGAAGATTATGAATGCTCCCGAATGAAGAAGATAAAGGTCCTAAACATTAACCCATACAATGGCACAACCGATCCCGAAGATCACCTCGTGTATTATAAGTCCCATATGTACGTGCGGGATGGGGACGATACGACCTCATCGCGATTCTTCCCCGCCACGCCGAAATGGGTCGCGCAGAAATGGTTCAATGGTCTCCTCAAGGGAGCATCTCTTCCTTTGAAGAGCTATGCGAGAAGTTCGTTGTGCAATTCATCACGAGTTGTAAGTAGAAGAAGACTAGCATTCACCTTTCCAAGATTAAGCAAAGGAAAATTAGACCCTTAAGGACTATGTCCGAAGGTTTCATGGAGAGGTCGTCCTTATCTTTGACTCGCAAGACGAAGACGCCTATATCGCCTTCCTTAACGAACTCGAAGCGGAAGATTCAAATTTTCCCTCGCTGAACAAAAGGTGTCCACTTTGGCGTAAGCATTCCAAAAGGTGGCCGATCGTATTCAGGCCACGAGATCTCGCACAAAGAAAGGGGATGATGCCGGGACGAAAGGAGGAGATGAAAATTTTAATCCTCGAAATGAAGAGAAGTCTTGGGGGAATGAAATGGACCACCGCTTCAACACCGACCCACGAAGTATTTTGATGGAGATTTAGGGGCATCCCATGCTCAAGAAACCACCTCCCATGTCCACTCTCGCCAAAGCGCGAGCTTCCAACAAGTATCGAATTTCATGAGCGGACTGGACACAACACTATAGAGTGTCGTTCGTTAAAGAAGGCGCTTGGGGAGTTGGCGAGATAATGGGCAAATTGATCGCTTTCTCAAAAAGATACTCATGGAACACAAGGAGGTTCTTCAAGGTAGGGATATGAGCACTTTGATGATGATGATGATGATGATGCTACTAAGATTATAGCCACTATTGTTGAGGGATTTGCAGGGGGTATGACCCTTTCTTCGTGGAAGGCTCACCTCGGGAGCGCTCAACAAGTCATGATCACCGGTCAGCCTCCACCTGTGAAGGTACCCACAGTGACCTTCGTAAACAAGATTTGAAAGGCATGGCCGCCCCACATGAGGATCCCTTGGTCATCTCTTCGAAGATTTCGGACGCCATAGTCTGCAGGATCCTTATCGACACAGGGAGCTCGGTTGACATCATCATCATGGAATGCCTAAGTCAGCTGATGTATACCCCCAAAATCTCATTCCCCTCGTCAATCCTATCATTGGATTAGAGGGGCAGACGATACACCCCATAGGCCCGATCCGCCTACCGCCGGGGTTGGAGAGAAGGTCGAGGACCGAAACATCAAAGTGAAATTCCTAGTGATCGACATCCCCTCCGCCTACAATGTCATCATTGGACGTCCCACCCTCAACCGGATCAAAGCGGTCGTCGATTTATACCTTCTCCTCATAAAGTATGAGCTTGATGATGGATCCGTAGGTGACATCTATGGAAACCGAAAGACCGCACGTGAATGCTATATAGTAAGCCTTTGATCTTTGATGGAGAAGTAGAAAGAGGAGGGGAAGACTCATGATGATCCCAAGGGTAAGAGGCTAAAGGCGGAGCCCCAACCAAAGTCTCCGAGACTATAATAGTGTGTTTCACCACCACGAAGATCATGTTAAGGTCCAGCTTGCACCACTTGAAGACATCGAACTCATGAGATAATGGAAGTCCCAAAGATTTTGTAAAGGAATCACCCACGATTGACGCGGATTTTTTGAAAATGCTAAATGGGGCACACATTCCTCCCTTCCGTGACAGACTTCGATCTTTTATGTTAATACAATGAGCAAGCTTTCCGCATCTTTACGTCTTGCACTTTACCTTCACCAAGTTAGGGGCATGAATAGGGGCTAATACGAACCCCTAGAGCGCCCAAGCCCTCGGTTCCTTTCATTGTATTTTTGTTAACTTTGTCAAAGTTAGAAGAAAAAGTAGGGGCTAATATGACCCCGTAAGGCAGCCACGTTGCTAGTTTCTTTCATTGTATGTTTTTCATTGTGACGATTTTAAGGGCAACACCAGGGGCTAATACAACCCCTAGGACAACCAAGTTGTGAAACTCAAAGAAGACCCAACTATGATGAAGGGCGATCATGTACCCCAAACGGTGAGAAAGCAAAAATCGGCAACAATAAAAAAGAAACAACGAGGCAAGTAAGCATTGAGTAAGTATCTAACAAGCATCAAGTAAGGTTCAGCTGAAGATAAAAGTTCAAGCAAAACGAATCTAAAGTAGCAGAGTATCAGGTTATATGGCACGCAGGACATCAAAAACCACTCCTAGCTTACGAAGAGTCATGGAAAGGGGGCTAATCCTCGGAGCCATCTTTGGCATCCTCGTCAACGCCATCATCCTTGGGGATCTGCCCCTTCCCCGGTGCTTCCTCCTCGGGGATAGACACGGCCAAAGAGCTTGACTCCAAAGTGAGAGCTTCAGAGCGAGATCCAAGCATAAGACAAGTAAATGCCGAGCATGAAGAGATAGACTATGGTCTTCGGATGCATACACCCGTCAAAAGAAGGCCTCCTGGACGAAAACATATGAGCGTACGTGGCTCGTTAAACGAAGATCCCGTAGGATCATAGGAGATCCCTAAGAGCCATCACTCAAGCCATAAGTCACCGGGAAAAAGCACAAGGTTAATGCCCTTGGAGAACACTTTTGTTCCGCAAGAAATTGCCCCAACGCTATAAGGTTCAATCTACAATTGCTTATCTCCCGATTCCAGCAAAGGTCAATCGGGTGCCCACATTTTTCTCAAAAATGAAAGGAGCGATGGTTCGCAAATTGGAGACGAAGAGGATTTTTGGCCGTCGAGGATCACGGTAGTTATTATAGCCCAACGCTAAATGTCGTTTGATGACATCAAGCTTGGAGGCAAACGAGAAGCTAACAAAGACCTCCAACGTAAAATTGCAACTTGGGCACAATTAGAGGCACCCTACGAAGGCCCATACTAAGGAGTCAATATATTTCAGCTCAACGTGGAGTTAACATAGGCTCATCGAAAAGGGGTTCGATTTTTCTTGATCAAAAAATGGCCAATATGTTTCAACTAATGAAGCTAGAGCCATCATATTTCCGCTCTAAATTGGGTTGATATTTTCTATCCGAAGGAGCCTACAATTTCTTCGCCCTAAAATTGAGGTCGGTATTTTTCCGTCCCCTTCGAAAATTTTTGCGCATAAAATTTTTTGGGAATGTTTCCCTAAAAAATATGTCAACATATAAAATAAATAAAAATAAAAAGTTGGAGAGTTCGAGTTTCCGGGCATTTGGGGGATCGGGAGGTGGACTCGGGAGATGGTTCGGGGGGCTCGGGAGTTCCAAAGCGCCGGGGCGTCGAGCGTCGAGCCGGGGTCGGGCGCCGGGCTCGGGTAGAGTTGTCGGTACGAGCGTCCCGGGGGGTTCGGGACGAGCGCCCTGGGGGTAGGAGTGGTTGGGATGAGCGTTCGGGGTGAGTCGGGCCCCGGGCTCGAACAGAGCGGGCGGCATAAGCATCCGGGGGTCGGGATGAGCGTTGGGGAGGACGAGCATCCAGCGCGGAGGGACCTCACCTGGGGTGGGGGCCATTGGGGGTGAGATTTATTCTTTAGCATAATGTGAGTTAGCGTACTTATTTAGAGTCGGGAGTCGCTAAGGGTTATAAACACTCGTAAAAATTAAATTCAAAAAAATCGTACAACATTGCAAAAATTGTCGCTACGAAACGAATGATTTTGGAGCCCAAACATCTCTCGACGTCAAGTAACGACTTAGCCTCCGGGAACTAACAAGTCACTTTCCACCTTCACGGGGGACATCCTTCGAGTTCAAGCATCAACTTACGCTCAACGATAATTTAGTCTCCAGGAGCTAAAAATTCGCAGTCCCAACTCTATAAAAGGAATACCCTTAGAGGACACACACTCATGCACTTCCAAGCCTCGGGAGCTGGAAGGTCGCGCAAAGACCCATCCCGTCATGGGCACTCGCACTCCTAACAGAAGGTTAGTGGGTCGCGTTCTCCGTGGGATGGTCCCTAGCGAGAATCATGCACTTCCAAGCCTACGGGAACCGGAAGGTCGCGTAAAGACCTATGTCCGCATGGGCACTTGCACTCCTAACGTAAGGTTAGGGGGTCGCGTTCTCCGTGGGATGTTCCCCGGCGAGAATCATGCACTTCCAAGCCCACGGGAGCTCAAATGTCGCATAAAGACCCGTGTCCGCTTGGGCACTTGCACTCCTAACGTAAGGTTTGGGGGTCGAGCTCTCCGTGGGATGTTCTCTGGCGAGAATCATACACTTCCAACCCTCGAGAGCTGGAAGGTCGTGTAAATACCTATGTTCGCATGGGCACTTGCACTCCTAATAGAAGATTAGGAGGTCGTGCTCTCCATAGGATGTTCCTTAGAATCATGTACTTTTAAGCCTACGGGAGCTGGAAGGTCACGTAAAGACCCATGTCCGCATGCGTACTTGCAGATGCTACTTTAAGGTTAGGGGTCGCGCTTTCGTAGGATGTTCCCAGACGAGATACTTACATTCATGTACTTTCAAGCACGACGTTTGGACACTCTGGAGCTCCATGTTTAAAATGTTAAATATAATAGGTCAAGCCTTCCTCAAATCTTATCATTTTTATCCTATCGATAACGATCTGTCTGGGGCAAATCTGAATAGCTCCATAAATTTACTAGCATACTGCATTATCATCATGTTATTGTCCATTTTCAAAGGAACTATTTTTCTTTTTGTCATCGAACTATGATTGGGTAAAATTTGGCACTAAACTCTTCCGTAAATTTATTCCAAATGAATTCACGACCTCAAAATTTGTTCTTCATCGGGCTCCACCATATGTTCGCTTCGCCGGTCAGGTAATATGTCCCTATGTTAACTTTTTTTTCTTCAAGTACCTCAACAACTCGCAAATATCTTCTCCATCCCCCTAATCCATTCATCTAATTCCACTGGATCAATCTTTCCATCGGAAGTCTTAGAATTATGATGAGCCACTCTGTTAACTAACTTGTCGGGTTTAGAGGTGGATTCAGTAGGTGTAGGGGAATTATTTTCATTAACTTAGTCACGAGATTCCTCCAAGTAGTTTGGGTCTATAGTATCGGTGGAAATCAATAAGGGTGTATATTGGGTGTCATGAAGGATTAGTTGGAAGGAGTTTCTAACGCTCTGTTTGGCAAGTTCTTGATCATTTCCCAAGTCTTTAGTCACATTTTGAATTATATTATTACTTTATGTCCGAGACATGTTGAATCGCATAAATACAAATTTTCCTAATTAACATATTTTTTCTTCTCTTGTAAAGCAAAATGTTAACTACTTCGCACATGAAACAAATTTAGTTGTCCGGTACCTTCATTTCATTTATAGAAACAAGTAGCACCAAAATTATATGTTAGATTATCGTTCAGCTGTGCAAATCACCATAGGTTGAGTTTCCTAACCTTCTTTATCATGTTCCTTCTTTCTTTATACGAGATGACACTACCGTTAGCTGTAATTAGATCCACCTAAAAATCCCCAAAAAGACAGGATGTTACCCAATGATGGTTTACACAACCATGCATAAAAAAAATATATCACTAGTCGACTCTTCCAGAAATTGATGAGACCACTTAATTAGGTAACAAAACTTGATTTGCAAATGATTCATTGTTAGTTGTACATATTGCAAGAAATATTGCAATTTACTAGAACATGTAAATTTTTGAAAAGTACTCGTCCACGAACGTACTCGGATTACAAATCTTTTTTTTCTCCTTCTTATGAAATATTAATTTAGCGACTTGTTGACAACGAAAGTGGTCATGCTACTATTTCAAATTGGTCTTTATTGTTAATAACATTTTTATTAAGTTTCTTTGGAATACTATTGATAATTAAATTTGCATAAATGCTTATACTTTGATTTGTTAATATACTTATATCGGAATATTTTTATTTTGAAATTTTATTTATACTTTAGCTATTGCAACTTGTTTAAAGTACAAAATGTGCTTCTAACTATTGTCAAGACTAAATATTCATTTCAAACCTTGTCGTTAGCTTATTTTTGACCTCATTATCTATTCTACAAATTAGTTAATCTATTCCACAATTTAATTAATTTACTTACATTTTTATGTACTTCACAACATACTAATTCAAACTTATATGCATATTTTCCTCACAAAATCCACATCCATATATAATTAAAACAAGCAGCTAATAAAAATTACAAAAAGTTGATTAAAATAAAGAGGGAGTAGTAGGTAGAAATAGTTCAAGTGAAGTATGGTAAGATGATTTTTTACAAGATGAAATATTCTTTTTGCACCTTTTTGTTTATGTATGATTGTAGCCGTTTACCAATATATAATAGCCCGCTAGTTGTCGTTTAAAGAAACCCCACTTGTTTTATTAATGCCGCCAGAAAAAGTGCTTCAACAAATTAAATTTAAAGAAAAGTAATAGAGTGCATATTTGTTAAAGAGCTAATTGAGCTATCTAGCCAAGAAAAAGTAGAAAAAATAATACTTTGAAAGGAGAAGAAAAATAATAGAGTGCATATGATTTAATGCTGATTATATGATTTGATATGTTATCCTTACGGCACCGTTTAAGAGCATTTGCAATGCGATTAACATGATTTAAATTTACGACACGCGATCCAAGGAACATTGTGCGGCTCAAGTATTACACAATCTGCCCGTATATCAGCTCTTTTAGGTGGCCCTACTCATAGTTTCATCACAATTAACTTTTCCCCTTTTTTATGGAGCCACTTGTCAATTTTAGGAAATATATTTTACTGATTTTATGCTTGAAAATAAAAATAAAATACCAAAACTAAATTAAAACATATTTAGTGGTAGATTTCATGGAAGATTTTTTATTTGGTGATCCAATTGGCAATTCAAGGGTGTAGAGATGATGAATTGAATTCCTAAAAGGTGGATTATGAACTAAGGTAGAGGATGTGGGCATCCACATTTGATCCAAGGGCTCGAATCATGCATTGCTTGCAAATGCTCTCTAACATTTGCCTACTACATTTCATCCAACTAAATATTAATGCTTCGTTATTTACCCATGTTAAAAAAATTCAATCTTGATTTGTCTTGGACCTCTTCTTCGCATACGCGAATTATTTACTTTTGGAACCATTTGACTATGTTGCATGAATTTTTGGAATTCATAATTGTAGAAATGAAATTTTTGTATCCATTGAACTATTAACATATGAATAAATCAAGTAAAACAACCAAAATGCCCTTTTTTCATGCATGTGTGCATTATATTACGGAAATGAAATTTTATTTAAAAAATTTATAAATTTATTTATTTAATAATAAATTTTAAAAGTTACTACTACTTTATAATGATTAATTTTTTTAATAGTTTTTCTAAATAATAACAATACTATTTGACATAAAATATATTACCTAATTTTTTTTTAAAAAATATCCATATCTTCCTCATTTTCTTGTTCCTCTAAAAAATTTCGTTCGCATCGGATGGTGATTTCTATGAGGGCAGTGAGATAAGAAATAAATAAAGTAAGAAATTAAAAAATAAAGATTCTCGAACTCTATAATATTTCCAGGAATTAACTTATTCCCGTCCCTAAAAAGTTCTCTCCTTATATTTCCAAGTACATCAATTGAGTATTTGTTTAAATGATTTTACGATAAACCTAACTATAATTTCAATGGTGTAGGAAAGATATCAAACATATAAAGATAAAAAAAAATTATTGAATTACATGTATGCGTAACATGCCGTTAACATCTTGTGTAACTTGAAAGGTATAAATTTTTTCTTTATTTTTTTGATAGATATTAGGAATATTTATTTCTCAATATTTTAGATTGTTTAATTTTATCTCAACTGTCCCTTGTGGGAATCCTTATTCGGTGTGAACAAAAGAGGGAAAGAAAATTTTTGAGAGCAGAAACGAGAAAATTAGGAAGACGTTAATTTTTAAAAAAATTTTTGGATAATATTATTTTATCTTAAAAAGTGGTGGTGTTGTTTGAAAAACTTAGTACCAAAAATAATAATCATGTTAACACATTTTAGGGAGGGAATAGATATTGGATATAGACTCTATACTGAGCGCGAAAAAGTAAATGAGGCTAACCATATATTTCTACAATGCACATTCACTAAAGTGGTATGGGGGAAAGCTTGTGAATGGTTGAAATGGAAGTTTAGTGCCCCTACTCTAGATAGTTGGCATCAGTGTTTGGTTACAGGATCATGGAAAAGACAGCAAAAACAATTAGTCTTTTCCACCTATGCTGCTTGTAAGTACCGTATATGGACTAGAAAAAATGCCCGAATCTTCAGTGGCACACAACAATTTGTGGATCAAGTTGCTCATAACACTGGAACCTAGTTTGATTTCCTAGCTAAGATTAGTAGTTATAGTCAATGGAAACCCATGTTTTGTGAAGATGCATGAGTTGTAAGTACTAGGGAAAGAGTATTGCCATTTTCATGATTAATGATGGGTAATAAAACTCCTCAATTTATCTCTCCCTTCCTCCTCTCTAAACTCTAATTTTATATCTACTGTTTTTTTTTCTCTTTTCTAGATTGTTAAGGTTGTTATTGGCCTAGTTACGATCACCGGTAATCCCTTTTCATTTTAATTTCTTCAATCGAATCAATATCTAAAGGTATTGTTATTTTTTCTCTAATAAATTTTCTCATTTCCCTATGAGAGTTTGAGTTTTTCTTCTTTTTGTGAGAGTTTGAGTTTCTCTCCTTCTTGTGAGAGTCTCATTTATCGCTTTTGTGCAATTTATTCTCTTGTCAATACGTGAAAATTTTATTAGGATTGTTGATTTAATTTTTTTTTTTTGAAGGGGTAAGTACATCAACATTAGATAGCCCTTATCGCAAGGGTTCTACCTATGTTGTTCTCCATGAGAATGGAGAGGAGGGAGGGGGAGAAGGAAAGCTAAACCAACATGACCGAGAGACAGTATTGAGCGCGGCTCTTGCAACCCAATCCGCGGCTCTGTTTCCTTTTTCTAAATATGCTGAATGACAACCCAATCCGTGTCTTGGATCAGCGTGTGAATTTCCCACGGTATTTGAATTTCACCTTTTATGGCCCCGATAACCGTGAGGTTATCCCCTTCAAGTACCAAGTGGTGAAGGCCTCGCTCGAACGGCCGCTCTAACATCGTTTCTCATAAAGGACGCCTCAGCCACCGATGCACGAGGCCTCGCCCTAGGTACGATGCTCCAGCTTGCAAGAATCTCCCATCCCATCCTCCGATAACAAATCCGGCTGCTGCACCTGAAGAGGATTTGGAACCATCGAAGTTGACTTTAATGAAGCCCCCGGAGGTTTGCGCCAGCCTAACGAAAGGAGGCGAGCCGGTGAGAGTGGAAGGTGAAGGAGGAGACAGGTGGTCGGTGGAATCCAACTTCTTCCGTGCACGCCATTCTGCCTAGGAAGCTTTGGCATGAATACACTTGACCATGGTGCCGAAAGTGCCGATCCTAAACACAACTTCATTTCTGCTCTTCCATATACTCCACAACAGATGAGCAAGCTGAATTAATTGGTTAGGCTTCTTCAAGTCCCTAATCAATTGAATGAGCTAAAAAGTGAATTAACCTGGCTTTGGCTGAGGTCAATATCAAGCCACTTGTGAAGAAAAGTGGTTTTCCAGGTATCTCGCACTCGGCTACACTGGGAAAAGAGGTGGTCAGTGGACTCCTAGCTGTCCGGACATAGGGGCATTGGGGCTGTATATTCAACCCCCTCATCCTAAGGTTCTCCCTCGTTGGAAGGGCCTTATGCCCTATTTGCCACAAAAATAATTTTAATTTTGGCATCGGATCAAGCTTCCATATCCAAGCAAAATCCCACCTTGAGCGATTGAGGCTGTGTTCGTGCGCGATCCATGTGGCCGATTTAGTTGTAAAATTGTCATTACTTGGACACTCCCGAGCACACGTAATCCTCCATGTCATGCATAGGAATAGGGACGAGACATAATTTTTAGCGAGATGTCATTGGGCAGCATTGAATGCGGAAGATCAAGATCCCACTCCTTGTCTTGCGTGATACGATCACTTACTAAGGCGGAAAGGGGAGGCTATAGGAGCTATCATAAAAGTCCGGAAGGCAAATGTTGCCGCACCAAATGTCCAACCAAAATTTTGTTTTAACACCATTTCCTATTTTCCAACGGAGGCCGGACTTGAATAGCTTTCTCTCCTTGAGGATGCACTTCCAAGCCCATGAATCTGTAGCTTTGGGTTTTCTTGTGAAGAGATCCTCTGTGAGAGGGTATTTAGCACGCATAATCTTGCCCCAAAAATTCTTACTATCGAACAAGTATTTCCATAGAAGCTTGCATACGAATACTTGATTGACAGCGCTCGTTTTCCTTAGACCTAGTCCTCCTAAGTTTTTAGGAGCACAAATCTTATCCCATGCAACCAAAGGTAGTCCCTTGTTTGCCTCGGAGTTTCTCCGGAAGAATTCTCTATTAATTTTGTCCAACGAAATTGGCCGTACTAGCCAGGAGTTTAAAACTTTACATCATGTGTGACGGGAGTGCTTCCGATTCGATTGAATGAGAACCACATGGTCGGCTTTAGATACTGAATTGGCTTTCCAGCTCAGCAACTTCGAATCCGCCCTTTTAATAAGGTCGTCAAATAACGATCTTTTTGGCCTCCCCTTGAAGACAGGACAACCCGGTATTTATCCGGAGAGTCCGAGTAAGGAATATTAAACAATGAAGAAACCATACTTCGGTGGCCGCAGAGGTATTTTTGAGAAGGTTAAGGATGATTTGTGAAAATTAATGAGCTGTCCCGATTGACGGCAAAATTCTCTCGATAAGTTATGAATCCTCAAACATGTCTCATAATTCCCTTTAAAAAACAAGAGGTTATCGTCCGCAAAAAGTAGACAAGGGATTTTATCCGCTTGCGGGTAGATTTTGATGCCCACTCCGATTTTGGTCTGTTGAGTCAATAGATGAAGTCCGAATGAGAAGACGTCCATATAGAGAATAAAGAGGTAAGGAGATAAAGGATCTCCTTGTCGAAGCCCTCGAAAAGGATGAAGGAAGTCGCACTACTCGTCATTGACAATGATGGAATAAGTAACGATCGTTATGCATTCCCGAATCCAATTAATCCAAACATGATGAAACCCAAGTTCCTTGAGACATGTAAGCACAAAGTCCCACTCGACACGATCATAAGCTTTTTCCCTGTCAAGCTTTAGCCCCACATAGGATTGCTTGCCTTTAATATTGCAAAGTTTGTTCATGATTTCGTGGGTAAGCAGTATGTTGTCGTGGATGTCCCTGTCTGGGACAAAGGCACTCGATATGGACTCACAATTCTTTGGAGGACTAGTCTCAACCTATTAACAAGGACTTTGGAGATAATCTTATAGAGACAGATTACATAGACTGATGGGTCTAAACTATGCAGTAGATGTAGGGTGAGAAACCTTCGGAAGAAGAACAATGAGAGTATGATTAACTTCCTTTAGAAGTTTACCATGTCGGAAAAAATCCATTAGGCAGGAGATAACATCTTTACCAATAATGTTCCAATGCTTGTTGGAAGAAGCCAGCCCCGAACCCATCCGGTCCCGGAGCTTTAGCAGGATTCATTTGGAAAATAGCCACCTTAACTTCTTCAGGAGTAACAGGTGAGTAGAGTAGCGCATTCTCGCTGTCGGTAACCAATCTAGGCATATCAATTCCCGGAGGGGCTCTGTTACCTCCAGAGTTGCGCTGCGAACCTCCGAGAGAAATCTGCCACAAACTTTCTTTGGATATCCTTTGAGTCCTCCAAACATATCCCCGATTCATCCCGAATCCTTAAAATCTTCCTCTTATGTTTCTTAATAACACAAAGCATCTGTGGAAAAATTTGGAGTTTCTATCACCATGAGTAAGCCATTCTTTTCAATAGTACTTCCCCAGTATTTTTGATTGAACAGGAGGAGCTTCTCTCTCGTCCGATGAGCCTATTGTGCCAATGCATTAATCTTGGATTGTAGGGGTTGTCTAAAAGTCTCTCCTCAACTTGCATCGAAGCGACGAATTCTTATCCACTTTTTGTGAGAGGTTGCCGAGGCGGTCGCCGCCCAAAGTTTAAGTTTTTCTTTAATATACTTGAGTTTTCGAACGAGCTTAAACGTTGGGGACCCCATCGGGTTGGTTTTCCATTGTTGTTTGATGATCCTTTGTACCTCCCGATAATTGGACCAATCATTTTGGTATCTAAACTTACGTCTACAACGGTGATGATCATTGGGTGAAGTATTCAGCGATGACGTAGCTATGGTTCGAACAAGAGAACGGGCCGTGTGACACCGTGCTATCTAGGTAAAGATTGATCTAGTCCTCCCCGCCGCAGCCTCTATCTAGCCTTTCGTAGATTAGATGACCTTTAATAAACTTTTTCCATGTGAAAATTCTGCCTACTATGTGAAGACTCTCACCCTTGATGCCGGTTAAAAAGACCGCATTCTTTGAGTGTCACGAGAGAAAGCTTATTATCTCCTACTTTCTCGTTGAGACGCTCCATTTCATTAAAGTCCCCAATAATACACCATGGGAGGTTAATAGTACAGTTGAGATCCGAAAGGTGATTCCAAAATGTCTGGTTTGTCAAGCGCTTGTGCTGGTCCGTAAATACCGACACTATACATTCCTTGTTAAGTTCCTTATTCACAACATGTAGGTGGATGGAACGTTGATCTTTAGAATAACCGATGCTCGTAATATTCCGATTATTCCATAAAACCCATATACCCCCACAATGATTCAGGGGAATAACGAAGTCATAATGATCAAAACAAAGAGACGAAAGAATTCTCATCAAATTTCCAAGTGTTGGTCAATTATTCCATAATAAACATGATATCGAGCCTTAAGCTGCGATTTAAGAACGAAATCTCTTGTTTCACTTGGTATTTTTAGCACCTTGTACATTCCATGAAATAATCTTCATAAATAAACACAAGTAACCGCTCAACAAATCACATTGTTGAGACGTAGAGCGAAAGTACAGATAAAATAAATCCATCTTCGCTGTGCAAGGTTCCGTCTCCTATGGGGTTGTGTCAAAGAAACGGCCTCGGGAACTCTAGTTATAGCTAGAGTTCCACTCGCCAACAAGAAAAAAGGAACGGAGTTGTCCCAAGTAAAATTCATACATATTCTGACTATCAAAACAGTCTCAATACAATGATTAGTCCTAGAGGTAGTTGCGAGTGCCATTCGAGACTCTATTGGCTTCAGCATTCCAATCGGCACCCGGCTCGAAATATCCTGCGAGTACAAAACAAGCAACCAGCAACATGTACAAGCAAAATAAAACCAAGCAAGACCTAAAGGAGACCACCCATGACAGGGAACCCACACCAAACCATAACAGGATAACCCATGTTCCATAAATGAACTTGTGTAATTATACATAAAAAATATGGAATTGCTAGAAATAGTCTCATAATTGATCAAGATATCGTCATCGACTTCATGAATTCTAAGTGGCATACCCCTCCATGGCTTCCAACCCAAAACGGGGTAACGCAGCGAATGAGGCGAGCCTTCGTAGAATTGAAGGAGACAAGAAAAGAAGGCATAGTGGTCCGAGAAATATATCCAAAACCCCGGAGTTCATGCTAATATTCCTATCACAAAACATAATGCTTGCACCATAAACATCTACATGGACAAATATACAAGTGTAAACACACCTGAAAAGCACGCGACGGCTATCAACTAGATTACCGGAGAGGGCAAAATACACCAGAACACTCGAACATAACGGACAAAGGAAGGGAGCCCCGAAAGAACCATTTCTCCGTAAGCATGCATAACCATTGGTAATCCCTACCGATTTAACAAATTCAGGATCCCACGACCAATACACAGGTTTTCAAAGCCTACCGGACCAATAATGTGCTCGAACAACCATGCTAGTATCCGGAACAACAATAATAAATTCGAACAAGAAAAACACAAGTACCAGATTCTAACCCAAAGAATGCCCCATCCAAAGAAGAATATAAAGTCGGAGAACAAGTACACCATACCAACAACCATGCACCTTAGCCAAAAAGCAAAAGGGTGCAAGTAGGAGGGGAACCATAGATGCAAATTAACCGAATAGCGTAAGAAGAGGGCGTGAATTAGAAGCAATAGGTAAGTCATACCAAGCCTGTTCTCGAGAGGATGAAGTGAAAGCGTAAAACTAATAGCATTAACAAACACACAGCCAACAGAGGCAATTACATCAACCCGAAACAACATGACATAATCTGAAACATAAACCTTAAAGATCCATAATAGACAAGCAGCTAAAGCTAAAGACATCGGACCTTAAAGACAACAAGGAGAGAAGATCTCGAACCTAAAATAGGTGTCACCCACGAGGGCAAACAAGTCAGCACCCACCCATAACCTAAATAACCAAAAAAGACCCAACCCAATTACAAAGACAGATCATTCAGCAGTCGATGAGGGAGAGGACAAGTCATCCTCTTCCTCTACAAGTTTGCTCATTTTGTATGATTTTGACCTAATAGACATAGTAACCGAGTCTTCAGCAATAAGCAAATCATCACTACCAACATCATCCCCTTCCCCTTCAAGAAAGTCAATCTCCATCTCCGAGTCCTCTCGAGGACGTCGGGGAAGTGGATTTGCAAGCCTCCAAGTCGGGGTGAGGGCGGAGCAGCCCTGTACTTGGGCAGCCATGATCCACTTTCGGAGATAGGGACTCATCAAGAGGGGGAATAACCGGTCAAGCAACATAACAAGCTCCAACATCACTAGCTTAGTCTTTCACCACAGCAGATCGTTTATCCTTAACCTCCAACTTCAGGCTCGCAGAGTGCACCTCACTCGCCATCTTACTTTTCCCACGAAAAGTACTCGGGCTGGCATGTTGAGAAGCAACTGCAGAGGAATTCTTAAAGGTAGTAGGAGCCGAGGGCTTACTTCTTTTCCTCGGAGTGACAATGATCCACTTGTCGATAAAGTCGTAGGTAGAAGGGGACTTACTTCCCGAGGAAACAATACATTTACCCTTATCGGATAAGGATAACCCATCCCCATTAAACTTCTCAACCACCACCTCAATATTATCATTAAAAGGCACCTTGGAGCAAACATCAAGAACTTGAGATTCACACCCACATAAGGCGCAAACCTCGTGCAAGCCTTCATAAGATAGAGGCAAGATGGAAGAATGGCTGTCATCATTAACCACAATAGACCCCGAAGGAGCCGAGTAACATCAATATTCACACACACCCTTGCGAATTTACCTTTTTACCTAAGAAGAGTGAACTCGATCCGATCGACAACATCACCAACCAACCTAAGTAAATGGGACGAGTGCACTTTGATTCCGGAATTCAAATGGCAAGTGTGGGATGTGGATCCACCGATCCACCTTATAGATGTAGAGTCGGGGTCAAAGAAGGGGGCCCAAGGTCTTAAGACCAAGTTTAGACCTTGAACGAACCAAGGTCTATTGCACCACACATAATTCTTGTCATCTAAATTAGCAAATTGAAACATCACCCAGCCATTCCCAAGCTCAACTAAATCGACTTGACCCTTCATGTATTTCCGATCAAGTATGGTTTTGTTTCGATGACTGCCAAAGGGAAAAAGTCTCCTCAAGGTTTACTTAAAAGACATAAGGCTTTCGGATTCTCAATAAAGGAGATATAAGGGTCATTGTCGGACGCAACTCCACCCCCTTCCGGAGCCGAGGTAGGAACAGAGACATGAGACTTTAACGATTTCGGGTAATCATTTCCAGTTCCTCGGAAGCGAATACCGATTCCGACTCAAGCTGCGGTAGATCGAACATCATGTTTACTCTCCAGATTGAACTTAATCTTGTCGGCGAAAGAAGGCATGGAGGTCCGAGTAGAGTTGCTCTTATGTATATGCCCGCGATCGACCAGACATATTTGGAGTTGGAAGTTGGGGAGCATCACTAGTAGTGGGATTACGGTGTATATTACATGTGACGGCATCGGATTTAGTAGGGTTCTTTGAAGGGAGGGCGGACATTCAAGAGTAGAGAAAAGAGCGGAAGAGATCGACAAAGCTCGGGGAGCAAAAGAAACGCAATCAACATATAAATAGGACTGAGTGAAAATCGGATAGAGAAGAAGAACAACACATCCAACCCCTGGTTACCCAACAAGTAACGAGTAATCAACCATAATAGTAATAGTAAAAAACCCAAACGGAACCAATTAGAGACCACGATCGAGAGATGAACCAAGCACAGATCCACCGCTCAAGATCACAAGCAAGAAGATTCCGGAACCACATTCTAACCAAAGGTACTTTAGACCCACAAATAAAATTTAAACCATACTTACTCGACCGGTGACCATTCTTGGGTTTAATCACGTAGAAGATTTTAGAGAACCGCATGAAGAAGCCAAATCGCGCGTCGGGAGGAACCTTAAGCGTAAATAAGTTTCGGTTCGAATAGTGGCAACCTCAAAAAGGAGCGAACGAGGGGCGGCCATGGATGGACCAGTTGACCGAACAGTGAAATAGTGCCTCTTGACATCATCGGTAACCACCAGTGGCACTTGCTTAGAGGTATGAAGCCACTATTCGCTAGAGATCGAGATCTCACAAATTGCGCAAACTTCCTCCAAAAGGGTAAAAACCGATCAAAACCTTGACAGATTGAAGGCTTAGGAAGGATCGAGAAGATCCTTCATTGGATCGAAGGAGACTAAGAGATGGCCAGATTGAGGGGAAAAATGAGCGGCGGGGCGAAGGGAGAAAAATCGGGGGTTCTTTAGGGTTTGGAAGAGGGAGCATCGAGCTTTTCTCACTAGGGGCATTTCTCTCTCTAGAGTTTGCTTGGACTGTTGATTTAATTGAAGTGTATATTTTTGACATTTTTATCAACTAGTTTCATTGATTTTGATTGGTAATGTTTCAACAATAAAATTTCATATGACTCGATGAAAGTGTTGTTTCCTTCGGGATGGATCTATTATATCACATCGCAATCTATTTTATAAAGTTGTATAATAGCTCGCCAACATTCAGAAAAAACATATTGAAGTTGAAAAACATAATTTGTGGCAAGATTAATGCTTGCAAGTATAGAGTCGCATCGAAGTATATTTACTATTAATTTTGTCGAAATAGAGATTTATTTTAATATTTTAAATTTATTTTTATTAGAAAATTATCTTTGTAAATATCATATAACTTTTTATTAATGAAATTTATCTTTCTATAAAAAACCCATCAATTTGTTACTAAAAAACAATAATCATAAATTAAACCTTTTTAATTTATTATTAAACAAATTTATTTATAATTATATTAAATAAAATGTCATTTTGTAATATAATATATATACCAAATAAAGAAAAAATATTTTAATCATGTTGCTCCATTTATTCATATATTAATAGTTCAATGGACTCAAAATAATAATCATAAAAATTACTAAGGTCCCTAAGAGTACCAACAGCACATGCTTGGGAAGGAAGGAGCACCTCACGTAGCGTGTCGTCTGCAACGCGGTGTCCCATAGTGGATGTGCGTCTTCCCAAGACGCGCGAACAGGCTCGTGTCTCGGCACCTCACCACGCGAGGTTCACTGGTCAGGTGTTGTTCCCTGATTGGTGGATAAGGAGTTTGTGAAGTTGTGAATTAATTGAAAATGCAATTAATTGAAATTTGGTTGGGAAAACGAAATTTGGTTGGACAATTAATAGAAAATGCAATTAACTTGAAATTCTTTCTCTTTGTGTCTCTCTCCTCTCCCATCTCTCTCTTTTGCTGTACGAAAATAAATACGTTACTATTGCTATTAATAATTTTTTTTAGATAAAAAGACGCTATTAATAATTTCAAATACTATTATCATTGTATGAAAAATAAATAATAATAATTATTCTAATATTTATTATTATTATTTAACATTGTTATTATTATTTTATCTTTTTTATTTAATAAAATTTCTAATATTATTGTCTCATTTGTTTTTAAAAAATTGTGACCTACAATAATTGATTAATGTATGGTATTATTGCAATCACATTTCTATTGTTATTGTATCTTTTTTATTTAATATAATTTATAATATTATTGTATCATTTATTTTTAAAAAGTAGCAACCTAAATTTATAAATTTAAATCTTTATAGTACAAAAAATAATTTTATTTATATATTATATATTATAAAAATAAAATTTATTTATTTATTTTTATTTTTACAATGGTATTGGACTATCTAATAGAGCCCTATTTTAGGGATAAACTCAATTTAGGCTTAAAGACCAGGGAAAGGGATAAGGATAACACATCTCAACTACTAACACACCTAACAATCATATTATCTCCACCAAGATATTCAAATCTTAGTAAAAGGGCGAAAGTGTAGAGTGCTTTACAATTAGGATGACACTTACTTAATAATTAATTAAATATATTAACAAGTGTGAATTAAATATAGACTTGTTGGTGAATTTATAAAATACATAAAAACTATAAATAATGTATTTGTAGGCTTCCACCACCAGATAAGCCCAAAATAGGCTAACATACTCTAATTTTCCAAATTCCGAGACACCGGGCTTTATAAAGCATGACGAGCAATTCCCCGTCGAAACTTCTTTCTCAGCTCCTTTACCAGACCTGGATCCGACGTTCTAGTGTCTAATTCCCGGAAGCCACCTGTAGTAGCCCCAGCAATGGCCGCAGAGGAGGAGGAGAACGCGGCGGAGCTGAAGTTGGGGAGGATTTCCTGAAAGCCAAGTGTTTGATGAATTGCGAAGTCGCGATGATTCTGGAGCACAGGTTGGAACAAGCCCAGCAACTCTCCGACGATCCCATGAACCAGATGTCCCAGGTCTTTGAGAAATGACTCCACTATGTCAAGCGATTCAGCCGCTACAAGAACCCCTTCGCCAGGTCAGGGAGGTCCTTAGCCGCTACCAATTGGCTGAGTTCGAGCTTTGCGTTCTGGGGAATATGTGCCCTGAAACGGTGGAGGAGGCCGTTGCGCTTGTGCCCACTTTGAAGGATAAGAGCCGTGGGTTGGATGATGAGGCCATCGAGAAGATGCTTAATGAGCTTGCCCTGATTAAGAAATTCGAGTGATGGGAAATTAGGGTTCGTGGGGTTTGGTGGGTTTTCTGATTTACGACGTAATTTGGAGTTTTCAATGTGGTTACTGATAATATGGAGTTTCCATGTGGTTTCTGATACTGCAATCTAAGTGTTCGACGAAAGTCCTGTATGAGATACGATAATTATTCCCTGTTATTGCGCTTAGTTATGTTGATTGCCTATCTTGGTATTCATGATTTCCAAAGTTTGCTTCCCTTTTGTTTGAATATTGTTGATGAATTGGAGACTTTTGGTCGTCACCTAATCTGTATGCTATGGGTGATTGCCTCTGCTATGACGGTTGGATGATTCGACTGTTAATATCGCCCACCGATGTGCACAGACGACCCAAAGTTGATAAGCATCTCAATATTCCAGATGAATTTGCAACGATGAACTCACTCGAAAATAGATTCACCTCAATAACAGCACATAACCAAGATCACTCAACAACCTGTTATTGGAATAACAGCAATTCTTCTGATATAGGTTGATAACGACATCTGAAACGAAAGCAATTAGGTTAGCCACTGAACTTGGCATGGACTCAACACTGAAGTGACCTGGTACAATATTGACCTGGTCCGTGCCTCGACTTGTTTGCAGGTCTACTTCTGTGCTGTGTTGTTGCCATTATAGTTTGGCAAATTGCAGTGCTTGTCACAAACTGTTGTAATGCAATATGTAACGATGATACATTGATTATAAGTAGGATATGGGCCTTGGGCCCTACAGTACAGAATTCCTAGTATATGTGCTCTCATATGATGCACCCCATGACATGGTTCAGAGATGATTAGAGGCTTTAACTTCCTAATGCTTGTGGTTCTTCGAAGACTGTCCAAGCTTCTACATGTAAAACAACTTATTATGATGTAATGATATAGCTGGTACAATTGTTATATAGCTGATGCATGAAATGCTGCAAATGCCCAGCAAAGAGCAGGGTGCCAGCTGTGTCTTCCCTGATGTAGAACAATAATGGATGATCGGCCACAAACTTAACCTTTTGTCAAAGTTGTGCACCAAGCAGAACAAAGCAGCTGCACTGGCTGCAGCTGCTTCAGTCCCCTCTTCATTAACTTGAATGAAAGATTTGTGAAATATGCTTGGTAGACAGTTTTTGCTCCACAGTTGAATCCACTATCTCAGTCAAGTCACCTTCTGAAAATGGAAGCTCTAATCCCAGTTGCTTCAGTGTTTTGGAGGCTTCAAAGCTGAAAGAAATTTTTAACCTGGGGATCATGCAAATACTCACTTTGACGTGATCATGAGGAAGATGTCAATCAATGAATCTGGGTTTTGATCTTGCCATTTCCACCAAAGCATGTAACCCCTCCTGTGCACCTGGAAGAAAGATGCACATAGAGAATTGGCGCTTCTCTGCCTTGTGCGTAGCAGAGTGCAGAACCTTGAGCCCCTTGAAGGCACAGACGAACTGCTTGCTTCTGCTGCTGCGATTTTCATTGATCTTTCACTGAGAAGGTAAAATTCTGTCTCCCATGTGCTCGATGGATTAAACGTTTGTCTCCATATCCCTTTGAAGTATAGTGCATTTGCTAAGATGAGTCTTCTTGCCCTCTCAACTGAGCCAGGGGAAGGATTTCCTTGATAAGGCCCTTGGTCTTGTTCTTAACCCTGAATTCGCTTCACGTCTCACTACAGTTGCCTACATATCCAATGAATATTTGATTATTTTATAGATGATGTTATGTGCATATGATTTGCTCAGTGATTCTTTGCCTTGTAAAACAAATGGGTGCATGTCTGTATCCTAGAGCCCACGAGGGGTATTCTAAAAGCTTGTGTAAGATTAATTTTGTTAGTTATGTGGAATAGATTGATGGAGTATTTGGTAGGGGTGGTGTGACTGTCATCAGTTTGTCTAATGTGCTTGTTAAGAAAATACAATTACCATCGGTCTGGCAGAATTTGAATTGTGTAGAATAGGTTTGAATATATACTTAGGCTTAGGTAAAATTCGGGTTTCTTATTTTAGGCCTTTTAGGTGTAATAGATGGCTAGCTAGTTTTTCCATGTCTAGATGTGACCAACAATAAATTAGCAATATCTGAAATAGTAAATGAGCTGATGGTCTGTTTCTTTGTTTAGAAAGCATATTATTGATTACATGGTGCGAGGATAGTAGCTTACCTTGTTCTGAAAATCGAGTTTTTTACAAGCAGCTTTGTAGTCATTGCCCGTAATCTGCTTGAATGCAGGGGTCAAAGAAAGTCTGCTTTCAACCCGCACCATTAGTGAAAAATAATTTGGGTCCATCATATGCGCTAAACCGTCAACTAGCACTTTGGATCCCAGCTCGGAAGTGTGCTGGTTCATCTTGTTGATTGATCTACAGTGGAGGAAAGAGAGGGTCTGGTATTGGGTTGGACCAGCAGAAGCAGCTGCAACCAGGCCCCACCAGCTGGATACTGGATAGATAGTGGTCAGAACTCCAAGTTAGAGTCCCTAGCCTCATATAAGGACACGTGTTAGTTGATACTCATTGACACCTCAGTTTGGCTACTTGCACACTGTAGGGCCCTTAGAGAGGGAGGGAATGCAGGGCCAGAGTCATCTGCATAATGAATGTGGGTTTTGTCAATTCTGTTTCTTGATTGAGGGTCACCCAAGAATGAGCAGCACTTGTCCTGTTTACCTTCTGCATGGTATTTATAGGATATTGGGATGCAACAATGCTCAAAGACTAGAATGTACGTGTTCTTTTCCTCTGCTTGTCTTAATCTAAAATCTAGTTGCTTCAGCTTTTGGGTTCGAGCAACTAGAATCAGATTCTGTGTGCTTTTCTTGGTAAGATTACACTTGCACTTTATTAGACATATGGAAATGTACTGTTCTCTTCTCACTTACCTTTGTTTTTGACTGGTGAATTTGCAAAAGGTAACTCATACCTGATTATCTGATTTGTAATGTTACCCTAGAACTAACTCTATCCAGACCCAAAAAATCAAAATAAAGCAAGCTAACTTTCTCTAATATCCATTTTGACTCATCCCTAGTCAAACTCATCAGAAATTTCTTGATTAAAAATCAGAATTATCTTGACTAGCTTTTCCAAACTGAGATGGACCCAAGAGCAAAGAACAGAGTGCAGGCAGAAACGACACTCAAGGGGCCAAAGCCAAGAAGGGGGCTTTTAACCAAGAGTGATCTTGGGAAATCTGAAAAGGGGAAGAGAAGGGAAAAGAGGGGAGCTGAAATTTGAGGGGAAGGTGGTAAGATGGCTGAAGTTAGGGGGATAAATGTGGTGAAGAGAAAAAGTGGGGAAGTCTCAAAGTTAGTCTGTACCGCAAATGCAGTCAAGGTTGAGCAATCCTGGGACTTTTGGGGAGGGGAATTGACAGTATCAAATTTTAGGCTGAAAATGGAGTGTGGGACAGAAGGTTGGTGATATTTGGTGGGGGAAAAGACGGGGTGTAAAGGACAAAGGGAAGAAAGTGGGAAGTGGAATTCCCAAAGGTACTTGAAACTGGGTAAACTAATCAACCTAGGATAAGTCATACCACCTAGGATTAGGGCTCTTAAGCAAGCTTAGGGATAACATACACCACCCTAAGCTACTTTAAGACTCCATGATCACCGCCTAATTGAGCCACAATTAGGATAAGCAAGAGAGGTTTTGGATTGAAGGAGCATAACTTAACTCATTCATTAATTCAGCAGAAGTCTTACAAAATCAAGACATTACATATATATAATACCTTGACTTCTAGGGAAAAACATCCAATCTAGGGGCCTTCAGGCCTTACAAATGATCCTAAGGCTGATAACATTCAGCTAAGACAAGAAAGGAGACAATAAAGCAGCCCAAAAACAACTTAAGTAAACGGTGATAGGGACAGCGGACAAGGTTGCTGTCAGTCGCTTTCTTCACATGTTGCTTAGCTTCAAACGCCTGTATCTCTTGACTTCCAGCTCCAAATTCAGTTCAAGCGGTATGGTTTGAAATCTTAGAAAGTTAGCTTTCCAAACATATATCGTTTGTTGACTTTGGCTTGGTAGATCAAAAGTTATGACCAGAAGAAGAGACAAAGATCAAACTGGATCAGAAAACTGGCTGAGGAGAAGTTTGGTTTCAAACTGTGGTTCGAACAGGAGGAGTACGCTATACTAATGTGCCTTGGATGATCCACATCGCAAGGTCAGGCGCTGATGGGCACATTGAACTATCCATGTGGTTGAGAGCCCTCACAGCCCAGGCACAACTGACGCAATTATCAAAAATCAAACTGGATCAGAAACTGGCTGACTTTGCAAATTGGCTTCTCTCCTTATTCTTTCCTGCTCAAATCCTAAAATCCTTTTCAGCCCAATTAGTTTACATATTGGGGGTATTCAAAATGTGGATTTGGGGGTCCAAGTCCCCTCTAGGCTTGATTGATCGTGCAAGCAAGATGGCTCTTATTTAGCCCGGTTTGAGCTAACTCAAGTGCTGGAACTTGGATGTTTCCACTAATCGTTGTGCTTTTGGGGCTTATTGAATCCCTCTTAAGCATGAAAGGGCAGTAGTGGGTGTGGTAGTGGTTTGGCCTCCATCACAAACTGACAACAAATTCAATGCCAACTCAAACCTAAAATGACTTAGCCTTAACCCCAATTTTACTGTATCATACTGATAAACTTGTCATAACCCTATTTAAAATTAGCACAAGTAAAAAACGACCTCCTTTTTTCCACCAAGTACAAAGTGTATGACTTGATTATCAATATGAATTGACAAAAACAAAAATAGAGTTAGTTTTCTAGACAAAAACTGAAATCATAATCTGCTTGTTGCCATGGTTCTTGCTCAGTGATCTGTAGATTTAATTAAGGGGGAGAATTTCCACTCTCCATGACTTAAATGTACTGAACTCTCAAATTCTGTACTAATATGCTCTATTCAATGCATGATGTTTGTGCTGTTATTTAAAATTGAGACTTATATTCTCGCCTTGGGAGAATAGTACATGCAACAATAGAGAAACTTGCTGTTAGTAGAAAGTAAGAAACTACAAGGATGATTTCAATATCGTCTTGCTTAAGCATGAGAAGGTTTGTTTGAAACCATCAGGTGGTTGTCTTCTGGCATTTGACTCATCCTTACATCCAGGTATAGGGTTAAATCCCACCAGGAGCCAGTAGGGAGAGGACATTTCTGCTCCCTGACCCATTGCCCTCCCAAGTTCTCACTCATTAAGTTGTCCTCATAGGTGATAGGATGCTCAATAGGTTGATCCCTGCCCCTACCAAAAAGAAGAAAAGGGATTTTGTTAGGAACTGCAAAAGAGGCTTTAAAAGTTTATTTGGCATGAAGCACAAAAGTAACATTGTTGGTTTATTCTACTTACATACAAAACACTAGACTCCTGTAGCTGCAACCACTTCTGTCCTTCATTTACTTCTATGAAAGCTTCTGTCCCCTCCTTTCCCCACTTTTTTTTTTTTTTTTTACTGAAAGGGAGGAAAACCATATTCTAGGTAAGGTCGCCATTTTATTTTATTCAAATTGTGGAAAGTTAATATTCTTTTCTCAACTCTTGCTTTATGATATGTAGACCTGCAAGAATTGGTGTGTAACTAAATCAAGCATCACCATGAGATGTTTTTGTGCCGCTGAGTGACACTTTTCCTGCCAACGATTTTATATTTCCAGTAATGCAGAACTTCACAGCAAATAGAAGAAACTGCAGGAAAAGATTTTGCAGTAGTCTTTGCCTATGCTTGAGAGCATTTGTTAGAAACTATTGTAGTAGCGGTATTTGAAATGTCTTCTACCAGGTAGATGTGGGATCTGAATCCCATTAGGTAGGAGGAGGAGCCCTCCTGACCCTGCATGAAGGGTGTCCGTATGAATGGTGAAGTTGCTAGATGGGCTATCTTTCATGCTAAATGCTGAAAAAGAATGTGTTTTAGCAAACGCAAAAAGAGTGGCATGTATAGTTTATTTTGACATTCAACACAAAATTATGAGTAAGATCTTTGCATTGAAAATTTTGTCAAAAAGCTTAATGACCTCTAGGCATGGTTATATATGTTGTTCTCTCTAAAACTTAATTTTGTTATTTTTGTTGTAAATTAGTTTATTGGTTACTCTAATACCACTACTGACACTAGATTTAGGCATGGAAGACTTTTTAGGTTAACCTTGATTTTTTAAGAGATCCATGTGCTCTTTAAGCTCAAGTACACTGTTCCTTCCTGTTTTGTATCTTGATTGAGTTTTAGATTGTTGGTCAACTTGTCTTGGTTGGTATAACTATAGGTTTTCGAGTTTGTGTTACTACCTCAGTTTCTATGCAAAACTAGAAGTAATCAGAGTATATGTCGACGCTGTTTCTTGAATTGAGAGCTCCTCGTGCGTGTTTTCCTAGAGTTTTAGTAGATGAGATCATGTTTAATGTTTGTCAGTTGCGATTTTAGAATTGGGTGCTTCTGTTGCCTTTTTTTTTTTTTTTACTAGGATCTCTTTGTAGTGTTCGATTTCCACACTCCCTTGTATTATAAATGTATTATATTGCCCTTTTTGTAGCTCAAAAAAGAAAAATAAAAACAAAGAAAAGGGCCCTTTGGTCACTTTCTTTACTTCAACCTTCATTTTGTTCCAGTTATCCATGTTAGACGCTTCAAACTTGGGGGTAAATAGGTTGTTGAAGGAAAATAACGGAAATGTGAAGTTCAAAATTTGAGCTAACTACTTAGGCAGAAAAATTGAGTTTAGAATGACTCAAAAATAAGAAAGAATGAAGACAAATGACTTTTACGAGGATACCCTCCTGGGTAGAAAACCTTGGGCCATGCTAATCCATGCACCAAGTCAAAATCCACTATTTAAATACTCAAATACAAAAATAATGACTAATCAGATTTGCTTCCTTAGACAAATCTATTACAAATTTTTCTCGGATTCGGAAAGTCTCTTATCCGACCTAATACTTGCAAATTGAGATACCTTCTATAACTTGAGACAATTGAGTTGAAGTTACGTTATCAACTCAGTCGATGGAAGACTAGAAAAGTGTTTGAAGTAAAGAGTGTGTTTACAAGACTTTTCTCACAAAAGATTACAACTCGGATAATTAAAAGATTACAAGTTGGAGTTGTAAGTTAGAAGTATGAATGATAATTTCAACTCTAAGTTCTAGCAGTGAGAGTCTTGTATCAAGGCTTCTATTTATAGTTTATTGTAAGAGAAAGTCGTTGAGTCTTCAATTGAAAGAACCGAGTCGACTAACCGTTGCAACGGATAGTATGAAGACTCGGCTTATGGTCCATATTTGAATTAGTCATTGAGCCTAGGTCCTAACTTCGACAAGTTGTCCTACCAACTCTAGAAACTGAAAGATCAAGTAGAAAAAATTTGTTAGGCTTACAAATAAGAAATTAATAAAAATGGAAACAAACAAGCCTGTGAGCTTAGTCCGAGTTGTTTCATAATTTCGAATTTTTGTCTGCAGATCTTCAACGGTAAATAAGCCTTTGTTTTTTCTTTTCTTTGAGATTACAAATTAGACAAATGGATTTCAAAGTATAGAAATACTTTGATCCATAATTAGATTAAGATTAGTCTAAATAAAGCATCCAATTCTCCTTAATCTATTAATCTGAAAATTTTCAAGTCTAAGATTCAATATGTTCAAGTTCCGGATATATCTTAACTCAAATGATAAGTTTAATATTGACAAGTGCATGAGTTATTTAGACATTTTTCGGTGTTTGCCAAAATAATTAATTCCAGCAGTAATGAATTTGGCTTAAGCGAGAATTAAGACAACTAATTCTAGTTCAATTCTTGAAACAAGCCAAATTTAGAGTAATGTTATAAATATGAAATTACTTAGACAAACTTGATGTCTAAGTCATACTGAATGAGTTAGTTTTCTAATAATTGAGTAGCTTAATCAAGCTCGGTTAGTATGATTGAGTCGGTTTCTACTTTACGAAATATAACCGAGTCCTTAGACTTTCATAAGAAATCTTCTAAGATCAAAGTCTTAATTTAGTTATTTATCATTCATGTTAAATAAGTGATTGTTGTTTCAAATGACTTTATCTTGTAAATTTTTTAAAGATGCTTCTTGGTTAATTCTAAATTTAACTAAATAACCTTAACCAAGTAAGTGGTCAGTGAATCACACTTGTGTCTTCAGTATCAATTCCTCCTATCATATATATATATATATATATATATGTTTTGAAGTTGGATTTATAAGATGCATTAAATTAGCTATTTATTTTTCCTTTTTATATTTATGAGCTTTATGGTTGATTTTTGCATTGAAGGAACTATTTTTTATTTTCTTTTTAATTTGATAATATTACGGTAGAGTTTATTTATGAGCAAGCAAATAACTAATTAGTAAAAGGCTACTCCCTCCGTTTCAAAATACATATCGTTTTAAGGTTACGCGAGAATACCAAGGAAATACAAAATTCATGACAAATTTTGTGTTAAAAGACCAAGTTGGGCCTATATTTCATTGGAAATGAAGAAAATTAATGAAAAAAAGAAGATAAACAAGATAATTAATAAGGACAAAATTGGTAAATTAGTAATTAATATGTCATTGGAATTGTAAAGTGACAAGTATTTTGAAACGAATAAAGTTAGTTAAAATGACATGTATTGTGAAATGAAGTGAGTATTAAAGTATCTTATTATTTTATTTAGTATGTCAACTGATTTTCTCCTTTATAGTTAATAATTCAAAAAATTATTATTCTAAAACAATTTATTGTATGCTTATGCAAAATTTATTCTAATTATCGGCTAAAAATATTGCTTTATAAATCTAATAATTTGAGGTCAAAAAATTCAAGCCTATATTAGTTTTGCTTGAATTTTTTCATATTCTTCTTATATTTTTTTATTTTTCCTTCTCTACTTCTTTCATTTTAATGGTAGTATTTTGTGTAGATTTTTTTTCTTTATGTTTAACAAATATTATTCATTCTTTTATGATTATCAATTGCAAATGGTGGCTCTATAGTTTCTCAAGCACGTTATTTCACTAATGATTCCACTTCTATAGGCCCTTTCTTTATACTTCTCAAGAAACTTGCTATTGGCTTTTTTTTTTTTTTTTTTTTGGAAATTTTACGTTAAGTTTAATACGCTTCTCTACCTATTTTATGTTGATTAATTTTTTTGGTTAATGCTTTGTTCTAATTTCATACTTTATCTGAACCTTTGTTCTTTATTTTATGAATTGAGTTATTTTGTAAATCAAGTGTCATTTTATGTTTGTAAATTTTTTTGGTTTCTTTCTTCTTTTCTTAATCGTTAATAACATGAAAAAGAATTATGAATACATAATTTAACGGATAGAATCAGGTAAATCTATTTTTATTATCAGGAACATCATTTTTCTTATATGTGATCATATTTATATACATACTTTAAAAATAATATTTATTTAGTTATTATCTGTTTGCATTTACTTATAAATTATAAATATATTTTAAAAATAAATTTATGTGATAGATTTGAAAAAGAAGGAAGAGAAGGCAAAATATAGAACTTAAAAAAATAATAAATAAGTATTTTAAAAGAAGCCAATGTGAATATTATAGTGTTCACATGTGTCCCATAAACTTTTAAGGAGTTGATGATAATGATGCTTTGTAATTTAAAGTAACATTCGATAGTTTGTACTAATTGCATGCTAAAATATCCTTTAAAATATAATTTAAAAATTAATACATAAAATCTCTAGAATAATTATGATAAAGTATGTAGATTAATATTTAATTAAGAAATATTATGTATTGTATAAGAAGCATATCATCGTATTTCTTAAAAAATTATTACGTGTATTATAAATGTAGAAAAAAGATATAACACAATATATAATATTCTATTTTCAAATATGAATATTGGGTTTTAAGGTTGCCCCATATGTTGTTGTTAAATGTTAGCTTCATTAGTTGATTTTTTACATTTTTAAAAAAAGAAGTGTTTATGAATTGTTATTAATAAAAATATAAATATTAAAAAATAACAAGTTTATATTGATAAAAATAAATAATTATTACTTAACTAATGTGAAATAAATTAAAATTAAAATTTATTATATAATAGTAATAAAATAGTGTTATTGTATAATTACTATATAATACAATCTAATGATTTAAAATTTTATACTAATAGTAAGAATTTTTTTTAACTAGAATATTATTTTTTAAAAAATTATATTTGATTAAAGTTTTTTAAATTAAAAAAATTAAACTCAGTCATTTTGCATGTAACTAAGTATTAAACAATATTATTTTTTAATGGTCAAGATGCATATAACTAACTAATAAACTACATTAATTTTTATGATCAAACCAATATACTTTCTTTTAAAATATTAGAGGAAAAAAAGGAGATCTTATAATTTTTAGACAAATATTAAATAACTAGTATTATAGAATTATTCACATTTCCTTCGGGAGCTTTCCTAGGCTAGCATTTTCTGAAAGCAGTCCAAACTGCTATATCCAGGTGCTGTCCAAAGTTGCTCTCTGAATTGCAAATGTAAAGCCAAACTTTTGGAAGCATATATTTGGTGATCGTCTATTCTCATGATTAGGTGAAGCATGGTGAGGTTACCAAATTATTCTTATGATAGGATCAGAGTCCTTGAAAACTGTTGTAAAGTTTAGATACATTTTAGGATATATTTTAGTAGCTTATTCTGGATTGGATTTTGACTATTTAAGTTGCAAAATTTGAGATAGTAGAGCAAACATCGGGGAGAAATAGAACTTTTTCTAGCAAATTATGTTAACCAGAGACAACGGATATGCCCCCGAAAAGAAAGGTTTTTAGGGTTATAGGTGTGCACAAATATCCCTAGACAGAATTGGTTTACAGGAATGGTACTGAAAAAGAAAAACCATTGAATGATGGCATAGAAAAGTGTTGTATTTCTTGTTTTTATGAGATCAACGATTTTGGACTTGTAGCTGCAGCTGTGCCTTTTCTATTCGTCTTGTCTTAGGGTTTATGGATAATATGGCTAGGGTTTTCTTTATACTTTTCCCCATGTCCAAATAACACTTAGAAATCTGTATTAACTTTAATAAGTTATTAAGCGTGTACCTATGTACTAAACTGTGTAAACTTGGTATTTACCATGGTGTTTTGGATGTCCGATGGCCATAATGAAAATGTTAGTTTTTTCTTACCAGAAAAGGGAAGCTAAACAAATTATCGGAATACAATTAAGGGCGGCCTAGAGGAGCAAATCCGACTTCTACCTTAGAGAATTGAGTTCCAACCCTGCTACAGGTGTGCAGGAGCTCCCTCCTCACTTTGCCTCTTCCTCTACTACATGCCTTCTTCCACTATGTTGCCGCCATGTTTAGATGTGTACCTTTCCTATATTCCATGCTTGTTTTATGTGTCTTTTTCCTATAATTGATTTAATATAAAAAAGAAATCTCTTCTTGCCTTGCCCACAAAATTAAGAATTTCATAGTCACGAAGTCTTCTCGGCCCAGTTTATCCATGTCTGATTCATATTGACATGTATTGGACGCCGACACTCCTTGAACATTCTTCGATGCTCTTAAACAAATGCCAAACTGCTCACGCGTTTATGTTTGCCCTTCAATATTTGCAAGGTGGACACAATAACCAATTTTTTCATCAATACATAACCGTCATTCATAAAATAGAAATAAAAATAAATTATGAAACTCAACTAAATAAATGTAAACATTTTTTCATCAATACTTGTCCATATAATATGTGTGTGATAATTTTGTTTCCCAAAACATCACATGTTTGACTATTAGTGTTGGATCATGTCTATGTCTTGTATCAATGTCCGTGATTTTTTGCCCCACAAAGATACTTCTTTTAAGCTTCATTCCTTCTTGGACTTGTCTTCAAAGTCCCAAATCATTTTTCATGGATGGATCTTGGGACCTTTTCTTATTCCTATTGGACTAGGACTTAGCATAGGTTTCATGTTTCTGCTATTGCAGCATCTAGAGAATAAGGCACAAGCCTTTTGATAGTGATCCATAATTGTTATCTTAATGTTGCTTAATTTATGCTATTCTCTTTTGTCTGGCCAACTTGGGTATCTATAGCCCCCTTTTTATTTTCGCTTTCTGTATCTTATTTTCAAGTTTTTCTATTTGTTGCTATACGTGAGTTCAATGGGATAGAGATTAGAGGGTACAGTTTGAATTTCTCAAGAATTGCAGTTCCTTATAGGGGGTTTGTTGATACTCTAATACAAATAAATGCTATGTAGTTAGCATTTCTAATATCGTGGGAGTTTAATTCCTTTTAGGCTGGAATTTTTGGACTGTGATTTCGTTGGCTGATTTTTCAAACTGCTAGCACACATGGTGCTAAAGCAAAGGCTCTATTTAGCTCAGAAAATCTCAGGCCAATGTGGAGCTGATCGCAAATAGGGGAAGAATGTGAAATGAACATCCAAGAGCTCTAGACTTTGATTAGCCTCCAAAGCCCTCGAGAAAATTGTGTCTAGAACTCGAATGCTATATTATGGATTTTGGTTGGTCTTCTGATCAAAGGACCTTGATAATTTGCTAGAGCTGTAAAGTGTTCATGATGAAGCAGATTTGACAGTCATTAACAATTGAATAGTCAAGTTACAATTGTCGGGGATGGATGTGACTAGGTTGTGACCAATTCTTTTTCAACTTAGAACTTAAATTTTTCCCGAATTCGAAATGAATGATTCGATGAGGCTTGGTGACAAACTCGTTTGGTGGCTTATCATCTGCATTGAAGATGGTGGTGGTGAGCTCAGTGATTGAGCAAATGCATTGTGTTGTATAATGGGTTTTTGGCTTTTGAAATTTGGAGAATAACGTCAACATTTAGGAAGTGTGTTTGTAAAATGCTGTTGTATGAAAATATGACTGCTGAAGTTTACTCAAATATGACTAATACAAAAAGGTGGCAGAATATGTCATAAGCTATGTAATTTAGAAATTTTGATCTTGAAATGATTTGATAGAGCCTGTTTTGGCATTTGGCTAATTTCTCAAAGCTGATACTCGTTAAGGAAACAGAGTATTTTGTTCGATTTAGGAGACGAAATATATCTTTAATTTGAATTAATTTTCCTAGTTATATTAGAAGTGGTCTTCCTAGTTTTACTAGGATTAGGAGTCCGAGTTATATTAGAAGTGGTCATCCTAGTTTTATTAGGATTAGGAGTCCGAGTTAAATTAGAAGTGGTCATCCTAGTTTTACTAGGATTAGGTATCGTGCATGTATAAATAGTCGTTTGGCATCTTGAAAATAATACAAGTATGAGAGCAATTATTTTTCACATCTAAAAGTTCCTCCATTATCTCAAATCAATTATTTCAAAATTCTTCATGTTATCGGAGCCACAAAATAATCATGGCTAAAGGGTAAGACAAAGAAGAGACCGATGGAACTTGCCCATCTATTCTAGGTCTCTCACCCAAACAGATTGAGAGGTCATTAAGTCTCATTGACACTTCAAAAAGAGGTAATGAAAAGCTATCGGGAAAAGATGATTGGTTACTAAATAGTGAGGCCTCGTGTCATATGTCGGGAGACCTACACGAGTTAAAAGGTGTCTACGATATTCATCCAATACAGGTTGGGATGCGTAACAATGAGACTAGTATTGCTAGTAAAGGTGGATGAGTGCAATTAAATTCGAAAATCATCCTTCATGATGTCTTATATGTACCTGGATTAAATTGCAATCTTATTTTTGTAACCCAACTTATTAATGAATTATTATGCACAAGTGACATTTACTAATAAGCTTTGTGTGATATAGGACCCTTTTGTGAGGATACCGATTGGAGTAGGTGAACAACGAAATGGGGTCTATTTTTTTAAGGATGTTCAACCAGTGCAGTCCAAGTAAACAAAGTCATCACCAGAGATTTGTGGCATCAACAGTTAGGGCATCCTTCCAAATAAACTATGGCCTCTTTTATTAGTAGTATTGGAGGTTGTGAGACTAAAATTAGTAATGATGTTTGCAATGTGTGTTCAAGAGCTAAACAGACTCGTTTACCCTTTCCAATAAGTGAAAATCAAGCTTCAAATTGTTTTGATTTAGTTCATTGTGATATTTGGGATCCATGTCACACCAAGTCTCTAAGTGGAGCTCACTACTTTTTGTCTATTCTTGATAATACTAGTAGGGGAGTTGAGTCTATTTAATGAAAGAAAAAAGTGAAGCTTGCCAACTAGTCATGAATTTTTGTCATATGGAAAAAACTCAATTCAATATCCAACTTAAGGCTATAAGAACCGACAATGGAAATGAGTTTACTTCTAGGCGTAGGAAATGAGTTTACTTTTAGGCCTATGAATAAATTTTATGAGGAGTAAGGAATAATACACCAAACCGGTTGTGTGAGAACACCACAACAAATTGGTAGAATTGAAAGAAAGCATCGTCATATTCTAACCTGTTTCTAGGACACTTCGATTCCAAGCCAATCTACCTCTAGAATTTTGGGATGAATGTGTGTTAAGTGCAGACTTACCTAATAAAGAGAACTCCTTCCAAAAAGCTACAAGGCAAGACTCTATATGAGTTTTTGAAAGTTTTTGTTTAAGTCTAAGCCCACATATGAGCATATTAAAATTTTTAGGTCTTTATGCTATGCGTGCATAAAAGGCAAAAGGATAAGTTTGCTACTCATAGTTAAAAGTGCATATTTGTGGGTTACCCTTATGGGAAAAAGGGTTGCAAGGTTTATGATATTGAGACTGGTGAAGTTTTTGTGAGTAGGGATGTAATTTTTCATGAAGAAATTTTTCCTTATGCTAATCCTAAACAAAAGGAAAGAAAGATGAGGACTTAAGGATCATGGACCACAACCTACCAAACTCAAACATAAGTCTCGGACCTTGAATAGTTGGGCAAGAGTAATGGGTCGGACAAAATAAGGGAAGTGAAAGAGCCTGGACCGTGAAGTAGAGAAGAAGAGGTACAACTGGAGCATGAAGAAACAGGGCAGGCCAGGGCATTGCCGAAGCAGCCAGCTGGAGCAAGAAGAAACCGGGCCGCGTTTAAGTGAAACGCGGGCCCAGGTGTCTCCGGTCGGTCACCCAACATTTCCTCGCCTGTAACACGAACCAGCGGCTTCGCCCATCTCGCCCATGAGTCCATAGAATCTCTAGGCGAGCCCACAAACAGGGGGAAGCAACCAAAATATTTTTGAGACTTATATTCCGGGTCGGGCAAGGCACGAGAGGAATTTCCCAAGCCATGTGCAGGACTATATTTGTTATACAGCTCGACCAAAAGACTCCTCTTTGCCTTCACCTCTACAAAAGGTATCCTCGAGTAAACCGTATCTCATAGCTAATTATGTCACTTGTACTAATTTTTCACATGCACATCAAAATTATCTTGTTGCTATTACAAAGATTGTTTAGCCTAGATATTTTCATGAAACCGTAAAAGATGTTAGGTGGAAAGAGGCAATGGCGAAAGAAATCGAGGCCCCAGAGTAAAATGAGACTTGGACAAGTAGAAGATCTAGCCATTAACAAGAAGCCGATAAATTGCAAGTGGGTGTACAACATGAAGTACAATTTAGATAGGTCCAATGAACGCTATAAGGCGCGACTTGTGATTCGAAGAGATGAACAAATAGAAGGATTTGATTACCATGATATATTTACTCTCGTAGCGAAGATGGCTAGTGTAAGGTGCTTTTTATCCGTAGCAAGCAACGAAAGGATGGGAACTACATCGGATGGACGTGAATAACGCCTTTCTACATGGAGATTTAGATGAAGAAGTTTATATGAGAATGCCTCCTGGATTTAGAACTTTGAGTTCCCACAAGGTATGCAAGTCGAAGAAGTCTCTTTATGGACTTAAACAAAGGCCACGATAGTGGTTTGCCAAACTCTCATCCAAATTACATGATTATGGTTTGGTTATGTCATATGCAGACTATTTCTTATTCACATACAATAAAGATGACATATTCATGGGATTTCTAGTGTATGTAGATGACTTGGTGCTTACAGGTAATAATTCCCAAGCATGTGCCGAGTTTACGTAATATCTTAACAATTATTTTCATATGAAAGACTTGGGTTCCCACAAGTATTTTCTTGGGATTGAAGTTATTAGAAGCTCAAAAGGGATATTTTTAAGTCAAAGGAAATATGCACTTTCGATAATTGAAGAATGTAGGCTACTCGGGGCAAAGCCAGCATAGGTCTCGGTGGAAACCGATCATAAACTCGCATTGGCCAATGGGCCACCTTTAACAACTCGACAAGGTACGTAAGACTAGTTGGGAAACTTATATACCTAACCCTTACAAGACCAGAATCGTGCTATGTGTAGACACCAAAAAAGTGTCCTCCTTTTCTCTATTTTTTATTTGTTGGCCCGATGATGAAATCTGAGTCCCGATTGAGGATCCGGATCACGAATAGTGTCCGACCGGTGCGACGGAAGCCGATAAACTACAAAGTACCCCCAACACCAAATAAATAGCCTTTTTGCTTTGGATCGATCCAAAAATCCCATTTTCTTTTGGATGATCCAAGAACGGGCCAAGCCTTCGGAGGGAACGAAGTCTAGTGTCTGCGTAGTGGAAATTCCAGGCTCAAAATACTACATTTCACTTCGATCCAACCAGACAAGGAGTCGAAGACCTCAAAACGACATTAGACGATACATTTCATGATCATAAGCATCAAAGGGCTGCATTTTGGCTCCAAGACAATCCACCTAAGACTAGGAGCACACATCCCGCACCAATAATAAAACCCGCCAAAAATAGAAACCTAAAAAATGCAAACTCGCCAAAAATGAAAACTTTCCATTTTTAGAAGCTGCTGTGGACGGCGCCCGCAACCCCCAAAATTTTAAGTGGAATGTTGCGTTTTGCCCCGAAGACTCCCTTGGTAACATGGTAGGGCACAAAACCCTAGGTACGCCCTTGTGGCCCGCGCCGTGAACAGGATTCTATCCGGTCTTATCTTTTCTTTAGCTGGTTCAATCTCATGATTTTCTTGGCCCGGTTTTGCTGCTGCTTCTAGACGGCTGGTCGAGTGTCCACCCTAGGTCTTTCCTTGACCTAATTTTTCCCCATAAATAGAGAGCCTTGGCTCTCATTTCAGCATGACTTCCTGCCTTAGTATCACACTCGCTGCATTCCACCTACAATGGCTCATCCCTTAACGTTACTCTGCTTAAACCTAATTAAGAGCTACTGAATACTCATCTTTGTATTTTGATCTCTAGGTCTCTTTTCAGCCTACTTCCATCATACTTCCTACATCCGATCCCTAAACTCCATCATTCATCTTTTTACTTACTCACCTCCACAAAGTACTCACAAAAGCCCTTTCAATTCACTACCGTTGCATCACTAGATCCATATTCCAAATCCAGATCAGCAGGTGAGACAACCTAAGGGCACGGATTCAATCTTCAACGATTTAATTATTTATTTTTATACTTTTATCATTTTCCTTATTGTGGATCGGAAAGTTGTATCGCTTTTAATTCCTCCCCGCCCAATGTAATTTTTTAATTTCCTCTTTTCTTTTCTTTTCGCTTTTAGCTTTCTTTACCACTTTCCTTTACTTTTGCCTTTATCACTTTCTTTTATTATGTTTGGTTGCTTTTAATTCTCATCGTATGTTGATTGCTTGCTTTTTGGCATTATTTTAATTCACTACTTGAACTAGTAATGGCCGTTTTCGGATGGGCGGAATAGAAGGGTTTATCCCTACCCTCGCCCCGAATCCGATTCTCGGTTCAAAGACCAATGGAGTCAAGTTTTAGCCTTTTTCGGTCTTAATTTTCCCATACTAAGATCGAGAGAGCAAATTTTTACTTTTATATTTTTGGTAGTTTTCTCTCTTAAAAACCGATTGACGACTCCTCTTCTTGCTTATTTCTATTCAAATCGCTTCTCGACTATTTTTTGATCGAAAAACATGAAAATAGATCTTGGATCTGTTAGCCGGGGCAAAGGCCGAGGCCGATCTCCTAAACCATGGCTTTTGGCCGGCTCCGGCCACCACTGGATGTAGGCTGCCGCTCGCACCAAGTGGTCGATGAGGCTGGGCTCGGGTCCAAACCGGTGTTTTCACACAAGTTTGGCCCTAGAGCCTCACGACGAAACAGAAACCCTAATTTCTATTTTTCGGTTAAGAGATAATATCCCGGGACTTCTTAAAATAATTTCTAAAATAAAATGATTAATAAAAATCGACAATCAAACTTTGCTTAATTCGTTTTAAATCGGACTTAATAAAATTCGGAAATCTTAATAAAAGGTTCATCCCCACTTTCAAAATCATCTTATCTCTTCAAAAATTAAAAGCTTTCTAAACCTCGCCAAGCAATTCGTGGGAAGCTCGGTCCGGCTCCGGACGTGGTTCCTACAGATGGCGACTCCACTTGGGATAATCATTTATTAAGAGGACGACACTTGAAAATTTGAGTAGTCATCCCACATTTAACAACCTTTCAACTAGTTTAAATATTATTGTGGACCCCTATGAAAAGTTTATTCTACCCCTATTTACCTTTTCTCGGAATGAGGCTCCCACTTGGATCCTATGCGGGCCCAACTAGGCTTGATTGCCTAAGAAAATGGTACCTCTTCCCTCGTAGCACATGTCCTTGGGTCAAACCTTTTGGTTCACAGAGATGCACCGAGGATTCCGGCTGATTTCTTGTCGTGCCCTACATGGAGGACCAAATTTTCGGACTATGAATCACCATGTATCCTACCTTATAAAACTCTTTGACCATAGAACTTTTGGACTATTAGGTGGTCCTTTTGACTTCATTTGTATGATTGAATAAGTGTGTTTGTTTTTTAGATTTAATCTTCTACTTGTGAGCCTTTAGGGATAGGTGAGGAGCGTTGAATAATCTTTGCATGGGTGCAAAAAAATAAAAATCAAAATAAAACTTTGAGTCGGTCCAATTTGTTTATTTAGCTAAAAGTGCAAATATTTTTCTCTCCTTTAAGGTCGGTCCATTTTGCATTTTCATTTGCATTTAGCCAAAAGTCCAAATTTTTTCCATTCCTCTTTTAGGCTTGTCAATTCATATTTGCATTAGCTAAATCAAAAATCATCCCTCTTAAGGTTGGTCCATTCATTTTATTTTTACATTAGCCAAAATAAATTTCATCCCAAGGTAGGTGAGTCCCTTTAGCCAAAAATATATTTCATCTCAAAATAGGTGAGTCTATGTTTTCATTCCTTATTTTCATTTAGCCAAAGTCAAAATCATCTCAAATTAGGTGAGTCCAATCTTGCATTTTATTTTGCATTAGCCAAATTCAAAATTCATGTCAATTAGGTGAACTCTTTTGTGCATTTAGCCAAAGTCAAAATCATCTCAAAATAGGTGAGTCCAATCTTACATTTCATTTCGCATTAGCCAAAAGTACATCTCAATTAAGGTGAGTTCACTCATTTTTGCATTAGCCAAAAATAAAATCATCCCAATTAGGTGAGTCCATTTATTTTCGCATTAGCCAAATTAAAAATCATCTCAATTAAGGTTATTCCATTCATTTCATTTTCGCATTAGCCAAAATTAAATTCATCTCTAATTAGGAGGAGAGCCCTTTATTTGCATTAGCCAAAACAAAAATTCATCCTAAATAAGGTGAGTCTGTTCATTTCATTTTTGCATTAGCCAAAAATAAAATCATCCCAATTAGGGTGAGTCCGTTCGTTTCATTTTCGCATTAGCCAAAATTAAATTCATCTCTAATTAGGAGAGTCTTTCATTTGCATTAGCTAAATTAAAATTCATCTCAAATTAGGTGAGTTAATTTTGCATTTTCATTCCTCATTTAGCTAAAACAAATTCATCTTCCGTTAGGATTAATCATTCATACATTCCAATTATGCATTAGCCAAATCAAATTCATCTTCCATTAGGAATAATTATCTATGCATTTCAGTTATGCACCAGCCAAATTATAGAATCATCCCGGATTAAGTCATGCACATCGTTGCATATATTCCATTCCATTTGTTTTGTATCCCTTTATGTGCATCCAAATAAAGAGCATGTCATTTTCTTTTCTTCCAGGATTAGTCTTCCTCGGGTCAAGCACTTAAGCCCCATCTCCCTTAGAAGTTTCTTCCACGAGCCAATTCCGAGCGTACTCTTTTGGGATATAGGATAAGAAATCCTATGCAAATCGGGAATCCCGGCACGAAGCGTCTAGGAAGTAAGAAATCTACTTCAACACCGACATTGTCAACACCGATACGTACCACACCAGTATGTCCCTCTTTAATTGTGACACCAGGTGCGCCGTCCAAGGTCAAAACGAAATCCTCCTCCAAAAATGGTTAAACAGACCAGAGCAAACCCCCATCATGACCCTATTCAAAGAGTCCGTTGCTAAAGTGGAAGCTAAGATTGAGGCTCAAGATAAGTAAATTGAGTCGATATCTAAAACCTTGAGTCTCATTCTCAAAGAATTGGAGAGGAAATCAAAGTCCAAAGGAAAAGAAAAAGAAGAAGAAAGATCCCGCCCGAACCTCAACCTAGGCCTCAATCCGATCCAAGAATAGATCGGATAGAGAACATGTTACGAGAGTCCTCGATGTTCAATTTCCTTTTAATCAATCATGAGGGGGTTGCCTTACAAAAGAGTGAACATACTCTCGGGTCTTTCGTAACGAGTAACTCTTCTTGGTCCTTACCTTTCGTATCCGGCCTAGGGATTCACTTCAATCCCTAAAGGGATGCTACCCCTAAGTTCACCATGCCTAACATCAAATTTCATGGAACCGAGAACCCTCACCACCACGTGAGGAATTTTATAGGAGCAATGACTCTAAAGAATGTACTCGAGGATACATACCATGTCATCTTCCTATAGACGTTTGACACGAGACTTTATGAAATGGTACAATGTCGTTGACCCACCCAAGGTCACAAACTGGAAAAGATCTTTGCCGGAGTTCTTATATCAATACTCCTACAATACTGATCTACCAGTCACTCTTCAGGATTTAGTGATGATCAAGCAAGGCGACAAAGAGAGATTCACCGACTTCCTCACTCGCTCGAGGGCGAAGGCTGCCTACATGACTAATCGACCATCCGAAAGGATCGAGTTAGGCTCATCATTAACAACCTTCAACCTACCTATCATGAGCACCTGAAGTTCTTGCCTATCATGAACTTCAAAACACTCACAGAATGCTTGGCATGCTCATAGAAGACGAACATACATGTACCTAGAAGGTCATCCAATGAGCCCACTACTCATCAAGGATACCAATAAAGAGCGCATTTCCCTTTCATATTTTTCTTTGTCCATTTCCCTTTTCCATATCCATTACATGTCTATTTCCTTTTCCTATTTTCCAATTAAAAAAAAAACAAACCAAATTACTTTCCTTTTGAACTACGAAGGCCTGATTTCCGTTATTGCGAATACGTAGGAAGCCCATGAAGTCCGGCCCCAATCCTAATCTTGAATTATAATTTTTAATTTTCATTTCCAATTTCCCAAATTCAAAAGCCACTTTTCCCTATCCAAAGAGTAGACATTAAACCATTGGGAAAATGCATTGAATCAATCAAGAAGCATGGCGGTCCGATTCAAGCACCAAACCGTTAGGTTCAAGGTCATTATCGACAACGAGTACATTGCCGGTTCGAGTAGCTCACTTTTCCTTAGGCTTTACTTTGGGGAGTGGGGGCTAAGTAAATTTTTGATCTTTGTCTTTTTTAAACTTTTCGTATCATCTTAATGAAAGGATACATTTGTTCTTAGAATAGAGTCTTGCATACATCTCATTTGCATGGGTCAAACTTCTAAAAACACAAAATTAAATAACAAAGCACCCTACAAGGAATTATTCAATCAAGTAGCATCAAGCATCAAATCGGCATCAAAAGGTCACCGGCATTATCACCTTCAAAGGAGTTCAACTAAGAATATCAAAGCTAGTCTCCAACATTCAAGAAGAGCTAGACACAAGCACCCGGGAAGAACGTGGGGGCTCAAGATCGAGAGGGTTATACAACCACGACATCTCCAAAAATACTCGGGGAAGACACAAATCGTCTACCTTACAAAGGAGCTATTAGCACACAAACTAAAAGCTCAAATATAGAATAAGGCACATAACCTCGGGAAACATCATATTTCAAGCAGGCGTTCCCTAGACTTCAGGTCATCCAACGACCAAGTCTAGACAAGAATTTCTACATAAAGTTAAGCATTCGTCCCTATTTCGACGAAAGTAGGATAGAAGTTGAGCTTCGGGCCCATCAGCGGTCAAGGTTCGGACATAACTCGGTCGAGCTTCGGGCCTAGTGATAAGTTCCATATTTGCATTAGATTTCAAAGGAGGTTACTTGTCATTTTTGGGGATTTATATTCATATTTATGTACTTTATGCCTCATTTATGCTTTACACTCGAGTTTTGCATTTTTGGTCTATTTCCGCACCTTCCTAGTAATTTGGACTTAATTTTTAGTCATATTTTCGGTCCAAAGATATTTTGAGTCTATGTTTCTAACTTCTTTATTACAATATCTTTCCAATGACATATTATAAGCTCAATTCGTTGAGGAAAGGAAAAGATATAAGCTTGAAAGTAAGAAAGATGTGGTAACGGACACTTTTTACTCTCTACATCATGTTTTTTCCCACAGTTATGAAGCAAGAATAATGATGAAAGAATTAGAAACTAGAATCAATGAGCTTTCCGCCAAATCAAGAATTGCATCATTTAGACATCGGACGAGGAAGTCATGATCGAATCATTTTGACGCATGCCTTCCAAGCAACCAATACGGGAAGCTCGTTCCTACCGACACGGCCATGTAAGAGGTCGAGCTTTTGCATCGAGCACGGGAGTTTTCAGAGTTTCCATCAAGTTTTGATGCTCCTACAGCCAACACGGGCAGCCCGTGTCGGCGAACACGGCCCGTGTTAGTTGTAATTTCTGCCGAGACGCTTCATTTTTACGGTTTTGACTTTTTATTGCCTCTTAATGGCTGATTTAAGCCGATTTTTGTTAGTAGTTCAACCTCCATTCATCCATAACCATTTTTCTTTCCTTCCACATCAAACCGAATTTTGAAGATCGAAGAAGAAGACTGAAGTAGTTACGGGATTCCATTCGAAGTCGAGAAATTCAAGTGGAGTACTTCAAGTCTATCATCTTACTTCTTTGTTTCTTGCTATTTGAGGTTTGATTTCCATGTATTGGATTTTATTTAAGCTTTCAATAATTATGTGTGAGTAGTTTAGTTTTTCTAGGGATTTGTAATCCGTAACAATGAAGTTTGATTTGTTTTTCATGATTTGTGCTTAAATTCTGATTTTGATTAATAGAAGGTTGTGTTTATCATGTTTATGAGTGTTTTGAAGGCCTACAATACTTGTGTTTAGAGATTAATCTATCATGTACTGAAAAGTGAAATAGAATAATCCGACAACCAACCTTTCTACCTAGTTAATGAAATTTGAGAAAAGAATAGTAAATTAGGGGATCACTTTGATAATTTGAAATCTTTAAATTTGATTAACTTAAAAGGCATACGAAATTTGTTTGATAGGTTAATTAGAGCAATTCTATTAAGCATCGAAAGAGTGGTAGAATTTTTTGATTATCGAGCCTTGATTCATTTGAAAGAATGATTGCACAAATTATGCTTAAATAATCAAACGCATTGCGTTAGAAAAGCAAATCCCTAGATGTTTTTATCCATTGATTAAATCTAAAATTAGTTTTCTTGATTTTAGTGTTAGAATTAGATTAGAGAAAGAACAAACTCCAAAACCCAATTTGCTTAACAATTGAGTAGAGGGCTAGTTTATTGAGTTGCTAGAATTGAGTCCTTATGGGATCGACCTTGGCTAGCTACAACCATACACCGTACGCTTGCAGCCTATCAAGTTTTTGAAAAGCGGTCAAGGTTCGGACACAACTTAGTCGAGCTTTAGGCCCAACGAACGGTCAAGGTTCAAGTATAATTCAGTCGAGTCTTAGATCCAAGAGGGGTCAAGGTTTAGACACATCCTCGTCGAGCTTCGGGCCCAATAATAGTCGAGGTTCAAACACCACACCTAGACTTCGAGGACCTCCCCATGGCCAAGTCAATGAAGCACGATCCGGTTACAAATCATCTTCAGGTAACAATTGAAACTATTTACATTCGATTATTAGGTAACAAAATTGTTCGTGTAGAAAATTTGTAGCTAAGCTTCAAACCAAGAATGGTCAAGTTTAGGCCCCTCATCCAAGCCTGAGGACATTAACCGAGCCAAGTTCGGGATCTCCACCGAACTTCGGATCCAAGAAGAGGTCAAGTTTAGGCACCCCAATTGGACTTCAAACTTTACTTCCCGAGTCAAGTTCAAGCTCCCTTGCCAAGCTTCGGACTAAGTAGATGGTCAAGTTTATGCACACCAATACGAGCTTCATACCTTCAAGTAGCCAAGTTCGGGAACAAAACAGCCGGGACTTCGGACTCGCTAGTCAAGTCTAGGTTCCCCCTATCAAAGTTCAAGACAAAAGTTAATACACATAAATTCAAATCGGCATAATAGGTACCCTTTAGTGTCTACTTTGGCCTTCGTCTTGGAGACTCGGTCAAAGTGAGGGCTAATCGTAGACAAAAAAAAAAAAAAAAAAAGTGGCGTCCTTTTCTTTATTTTTATTGGTTGGCCTCGATGATGAAATCGCGAGTCCCGATTGAGGATCTAGATCATGAGTCGTAGTCCGATTAGTGCGACGGAAGCTAATAAACCATAAAGAACCCCAGACACCAAATAAATAGCCTTTTTGCCTTGGATCGATCCAAAAATCCCCTTTCCTTTCAAACGATCCAAGAACAGGGCCAAGCCTTCGGAGACAACAGAGTCCGAGTGCCACGTACCGAGACATTCCAGGCTCAAAATACTACGTTTCATTTCGATCCAACCGGATAAGGAGTTGAAGACCTCAAAACGATGTTAGACGCTGCATTTTATGATCACAAGTATCAAAGTGTTGCGTTTTGGCTCCAAGACAGTCCACCCGAGACTAGGAGCACGCATCTCGCACAAAAAATAGAAACTTGCCAAAAATGGAAACTTTCCATTTCCGGAAGCTCGCTGTGGCCGGCGCTTGCAACCCCCAAAATTTTAAGTGGAACGCTACATTTTGCCCCGGAGACTCCCTTGGTAACACTCTAGGGCACAAAACCCTAGGCACGCCCTTGTGGCTCGCGTCGTGAACCGGATTCTATCCGGTCTTATCTTCTCTTTATCCTGGTTCGATCTCATGATTATCTTGGCCCGGTTTTTACTATCGCTTCTAGACGGCTGACCGAGTGTCCATCCTAGGTCTTTCCTTAACCTAATTTCTCCCTATAAATACAGAGTCTTGGCTCGCATTTCAGCATGGCTTCCTGCCTTAGCATCATGTTGCTCGCATTCCACCTACATTGGCTCATCCTTTAACGTTACTCTGCTGAAACCCGATTAAGAGCTCGCTGAATACTCATCTTTGTATTCCGATCTCTTGGTCTCTTTTCAGCCTACTTCCATCATACTTCCTACATCCGATCCCTAAACTCCATCATTCATCTTTTTACTTACTCACCTCCACAAAGTACTCACAAAAGGCCCTTCAATTCACTATTGTTGCATCACCAAATCCATAAATCCGGATCAGCGGTGAGAATACCTAAGGGCATAAATTCAATCTTCAACGGTTTAATTATTTATTTTTATACTTTTATCGCTTTCCATATTGTGGATCAAAAAGTTGTATCGCTTTTCATTCCTCCCCGCCCGATGTTATCTTTTCAATTTTCGCTTTTCTTTTCTTTTCGCTTTTAGCTTTCTTTACCGTTTTCCTTTACTTTTGCCTTTATCGTTTTCTTTTATTATGTTTGGTTGCTTGTAATTCTCGTCACATGTTGCTTGCTTGCTTTTGTGGCATTATTTTAATTCACTACTCGAACTAGTAATGGTCGTCTTCGGATAGGCGGAAAAGAAGGGTGTATCCCTACGTTTCGTACCCTCGCCCCGAATCCAATTCTCGGTTTAAAAGCCGATAAAGTCAAGTTTTAGCCCTTTTCGGTCTTAGTTTTCCCATACTAAGATCGAGAGAGCAAATTTTTACTTTTATATTTTTGTTAGTTTTTCTCTCTTAAAAATTAGCTGGCGACTCCTCTTGATACTTATTTCTATTCAAATTTGCTTCTCAGCTATTTTTTGATCGAAAAATAGGAAAATAGATCCCGGATCTGCCAGCCGGGCAGAGGCCCGAGCTAATCTCCTCAGCCGTGGCCTCCGGCCAGCACCGGCCACCACTGGGTGTAGGCTGCCGCCTGTACCGAGTGGTCGATAGGTTGGGCTCGAGTCCAAACCGGTGTTTTCACACCTGTTTGGCCCTAGAGCCTCACGATAGAAACGAAACCCTAATTTCTATTTTACAATTAAGAGATAATATCCTGGGATTTCTTAAAATAATTTCTAAAATAAAATGATTAATAAAAATCGTCAATCAAACTTTGCTTAATTCGTTTTAAATCAGATTAATAAAATTTGAAAATCTTAATAAAATGTTCATCCCCAATTTCAAAATCATCTTATCACTTCAAAAATCAAAAGTTTTCTAAAACCCGCCAATCAATTCGTGGGGAAGCTCGGTCCGGTTTCGGCCGTGGTTCCTACACTATGCAGTGCATATTCTCTCATAATTTATGCAGGAACCGAAGGAAGAACACATGGAAGCAGCTTATCGGGTCTTCGGATATCCAAAAGGACACCTAGGACAAGGTATTTTGTTGAAAAGTATTCGGATCTACGGGTTTATGCCTACTGCAATTCAAATTGGGGAGCATGCCCTATTACTAGTCCTTAACAGGATACTTCGTTACTTTAGATAGGTCACCTATTTCTTGGAAAACGAAAAAACAAAGTATGGTGTCTAGGTCATCTGCGAAGCGGAATATTGAGCTATGGCGATGGTAACAGATGAACTGATTTGGATAAAATCGTTCTTGGCATCTCTAGGAGCATTCCTTCAAAGACCAATGAAGTTATACTCGTGATAATCAAGTTGTGTTACATATTGCCAAGAATCCAGTTTTTCATGAACGTACGAAACATATAGAAATTAATTGTTATTTTGTTCGAGAACATCTTATAGCTCGCGATTTAGAGACGACATTTGTGCCTTCTAAGTATCAACTTGCTGACATCTTCACCAAACCATTATTGACTTACATGCTCCAACTTGAGGGGGAGTGTTAAGGAAACAAAGTATTTTGTTCGATTTAGGAGACTAAATATGGCTTTAGTTTAAATTAATTTTCCTAGTTATATTAGAAGCGATCATCCTAGTTTTACTAGGATTAGGAGTCCGAGTTATATTAGAAGTGATCATCCTAATTTTACTAGGATTAGGTATCCTGCATGTATAAATAGCCGTTTGATATTTTGAAAATAAGACAAGTATGAGAGCAATTATTTTTCACATCTAAAAGTTCCTCCATTATCTCAAATCTCAAAATTCTTGACATACCTTCACGTTTTACACGTCTTCAAGTCATTATATGGTCAATAACATGAATACCATGCATATGTGCAGGCCATGTCGCATACCCCTTGATTCATGATAATATTATAAACATTTAATGTCGAATAGAGTAAGTGTACAAAAGGATTGTGGTGGATCAAAGCGTGCATTGACTTTTTTTCTTTTATTGTATCGCAGAAAGGCTTTGTTATTCAGAACTACAATCATGTGCCATTGCTTACCTTGAGGAATGCAAATATCTCGTAATAAGTGAAAGAAAATTGAACTTCTTGATATAATTTCCTTGTGGCTTAAACCTTGTAATCTTTTTTTGGTAGCATAGTCGTGCAATGGGACTAGGAAACGAATCAATCCTGATGGTGATCGCTTTTGCTGTTGAGAACCCTTGTATCCACAAGTTTCGTGCCAAGATTGGTGAATCAAATCAAGCATCACTTGATATGTTCTGCAAATTGGTATGCCCTTCCCTTTCACTTGCTTATTGCTATATTTGCTTACTAGTTGAAGATACAATTAAGTATTTGCATCTACCATAATCTTACTCATTAGTCATCTTATGTGATACCAGGGTTTTAAGGAGGTCTCCTTCAGTGAAATTTTCAAAGAGGTGAGCATCTAGGGAATACTATCATATCCATATTGTTTGCGACACATCATAGAGCCCTTGGCTCATTTATGGCCATCCAATTGGCTGTTGGCTATCTTATCTTAAAGATTTGATCACATTCTTTCTTTTTGCGACTTGTTTATCCACTTCGTATTTCAATGGTTTTATAGTGGACATTGGAGATCCCGGTAACAAACTCAAAAGCTGGATTAGTTGCAGCATTGTGTCGGTAACATGATTACGCATTCCTAGCCTGTGATCATTGTTTCGCTGCTTTAACCTCATGGGGAGAAGACTAATACATCCCATTAACCCTTGCCTACAAAAAATGCTTTCAATTATTATTGACCCAAAAAGCTGGGAGACTAATGGTTTCTCTTTTGTAAAAATGCACACATTTTCATGGAAGCACAGTTGAAACTAGACAAAGCTACTTGATAATTCTTCGTTAAGATCTTTGACATTTATCTAACTTGCGAGATTGAGGTGCTTATCTTGATATGGTACGTAGTATGGTTGATATATTTATGTTAAAATACCTTTTTGCACTCCACAGTGAGCATATGTACATCCAACAACCCCTCCTCTCCCACTCACCATGCTTGTGCTGACTTTGTAGTATTGGTTTGGTATGGTTTTTGAGAAAAGGGTAAAAACAACTGTTTGATAAATCAAGAACATTGTCTTATTTCACTGTGTTCATATTTAGATGCTAATTATTGTTGATGAAGACAGTCATGTGAACATAATGTGCACAATACATCAAGGTTTGCCCCTGAAGTGTTGCCCTATGGCAAAAGGAAATCCAATGCTCCGAACAATCTAAGATTGGAGTCAGTGATTGGGTGAGGCTGGGGGATGTCATTCAGGATGAATCTTCCAGCTTGCCAGGTGATATTAAAACTAATTCCAATGTCCAGTGGACCAAGAAGGGCAAAGATGATCATCTCATTGTTTGAATACTCAGCAGAAAGCCTGAAACCGGGAAACTTAGAGGCCTTGGTATTAAAGAAAACTGGTGATCTAGTAGAAAAGACTCTCATTTTCCGTTGAGTATCATGGTGAGCAATCAGTGCTTGAGGTCCTATCATGCCACTTCCAGTCGGGTTGATTCCACATGAAATCCACCCTTGGGGTGTTTTCTTGGCTCTATGTGCAATCTCAACAGCTCTTTCAAAGGGGTCGTAGTTCCAATGAAGATGGGCGTCCAGGACTGGAAGGTCAGTGCAGGATCTAAAAATTTTGTTATTAGAAAATTTCTAGTCTTTGCAGTTTTGAGCAGAAATCATGGTGAACAGGGAAGCAATTGCGAAAATCATGAAAATAGTTCTTGTTATGGCCATTACGGTATTTTTTTGTTTTGGGGAGAGGGGGAGTGGTAGTAAAATTGTGAGCTCTGGTAAATCTGAGTATGGCTGAAATTGGAGAAGAGAAACCTGGTTGAGAAAGATTTGTTTGGGGATATGAAAGAGGGAGACAAGAGGGAGATTTATAATTTGAAAGTTATAATAGTAATCAAAATAAAATAAGTTCGGGTTGGAGTGGTTGGTTGTTTCAGCTTGAATGTTTCATTTCTTTGTGTCTTGGTGTGTGCCTTGTTTCGCATTGCTTTCCATGATGTTTTCTGGTTCTCTCACCTAGTAGCCCTGGTTGAGAAGCCTCGTCAAATTGTTTTAATAGTTTCTTCATTGACCAGTTGGAGTGGACCTCATCTTTTTCCCTTTTTTTTGGGGGCGGGGGAGAAATAGTTTCTGATTACTATTTCTATGTTATATACAAGCTAATGATGATTATATTTATGTTATATATAAAACTAACACTAATTTATAGTTGTCGAACTTTTGAATTTCCTCTTTTATCTTTCTCTTACTATAAATTATAGGATTTTTGGATTAAAATAAATTGTATTTTGGGTATTGAATGTTTATATACCAAACTATAAAATTGACTAATTATGCATCGTACATTGGGGTGATTTTCTTTTCTGAACTATGACCTAGTTGGGGGGTGATAATTCAGTTGTTTTATGATGTGTCAAGTTGAGAATAACTGATTTAGTGGGGTGTAGCACAATAATTCTATTTTTCTTAACTTAACAAGTCATAAAACAACCGAATTGACGCCCTTAAATAGGTGGTGAGGTTTAGAAAAAAAATCAACCTCAAAGTACGGTGCATGATCAGTCAATTTTACAATTTGGTGTATAAAAGTCCAACACCCCTAAAGTACGGTTTATGTTAATCCAAAACCCCTAAATTATAGGGATAATATTGTTATAAATCATGTAATAATATATGTTAACGATTAAAATATCTTTAAAAGCTAATTTCCCTCTAACCTGTTACTACCAAAAAATATAAAAATAAAAATTCCTCAAACCCATTAATCCTCATTTGCTATGTGGTTTGATAGCTTTTGGTTTCCTTCAACCGTTAGATGTTGGTGTTTTCCTTCATTTTTCATCTCTAATTCTTCTTTCTCATGAACTATTATAATTCCTTAATTCATGAGAGCAGAGAATTGAAGCAAATGGAAACAAAGCTTATCATCTCTACACCTCCCGCTTGATGTACAATTACTTGCTTTGCATCTTTTTTTAATTAAATGTTCCGATTTTTTCATTTTTTTGCATCTTTTTGAATTAAGGCTCTATTTGATTTGAAGAAAATAGGTTGGAAAGAAAATTTCAATGGAAAAAAAGTAATGAGGAAAAAAGTTAAGGGAAAATTAATTTTTTCTCGTGTTTGGTTCAAGGAAAAATAGAGGGAAAAAAGTATAATCATTTTCCAACTTCTTACCCATCACTATATTGTCATGGAGAGGAGAGAGAAAATACTCGATAACATTGATTAATTGAGAGGGAGAAAAATTCTTAATAGAATTTTCTCTCTTTCTCCCTTTCTCTCTCTTTGTGAATTTTTTCTTCAATTTTCCTCTCAACTTTAAAAGGAAAATCTCATTGACCAAATTGATAAAATTTTCCATGAGTTTTTCCATCAAACTTTTTTCTCTCCTTTTTCTTCATTTTAAACAAGGGAAAGAAATTCATTTTCCACATTTTTTTCTTTCCTTTTAATTTTCTTAGAATCAAATAAAGCCTAAGTGTTTCGACTTTTTCATTATTTTTTTTTTTTTGCATTGTTCGTATGAGCTGCAAGAGTGGTACACGTTATAACTAGAAATTTATATTATTACTTTGTTTATATATTAGGAAATTATGTGAATAATTATGTAATTGATTTAATAATTATATTGTGGTTATTATACTTAAATTTTTATATTAATCAATTATATTGTGGTTTATTTAAAAAATATAGTGTGGTTAGTTGACAAGGTTTTGATTAATAGTAATACGTTAGAATGATTTAATAATTGCATGAACTTAATTGATATTATAGTTTTATAAGCAAAATATGTTAGTAGGATACAACATCTATGTTTGTGTTATACTTTCATCATTTTAGGTTTTACCACATGTTAGGAAAGAATTTGTCACGTGTGTCAATATTTTAATTTAGATAATAATATGAATAAATTATATACAACTTCATGCAGGTGTTGTTTATGTCCACATATGGATTCTAATTTGGGAAGTGATATTGCTTCAAGCAAATGATGAGTTGGAAGCGGGTGAGGGGCGTATGACTCTTTGAGAGAGAGAGAGAGAAAAGTCAGACATATTTTTAAATAATCTAGCTTATCAAGAGTAATTCGCATCAGAAATTATAATGGTTACCACTTCTAAGAGTTTAATACGAAAAATTATTATGATTTTCATATTAACTATTCCAAATCTAAAAATATAATTTTTCTTTTTTATAAGGAAGAATACTAAAAGATAAATTTTAATAAACCCAAATAAATCTTGTATAAATTACGTGTAATTCGAAACTAGTAACTCCAAGGAAGGAGCCTAAGTGCGGTAGCAAGTAACAGAGAAACCTTCAATGAAATGGTTTTGGAGAAAGAAAGCAATATCTATGGGGAAATTCAAAAGCAACAAACTTTGTTAATAGATAAAAATGTATTTAAAGAAAGATTATGAGAGAGAAACACTAGAGAGAGAAGCTCCCTTCTTCAATGGGCGAATAAGAGAAAGCATACTAATCCTAGATCATTTGCTCGTCCTCTTGAAAATGCTACTACTCCAAATACCACCCCCACTGCTACACCAGTTGAGACACAGATAAACTATCAATGAAAGTTTGCAGAACAGATTGAATTGAGAGAGGAAATCAATGAAACAGTGACCACACATAATGCTCAATCCTCTAGTGGTAATACTGGATTATCTTGGGTAGCTAGATTGCAAAACTTAGATAACATGGAATTGGAAAGTCAATACAACAATGGTGAAGGTTTGCTCTTGGAGAATCTAAGTCACCTTAGAGGGGGAGTTGAATAGGGTGATGAGGAAATTTTAACAAAATGGAAGGGTTAGAGTTTAATCTGAATAATCAAGATAATCTGAGTCCAGATTGGACTCAAAAAGTGTAAACTCATAATTACGTGGAAACCCTCCTGGAGCGAGAAAATCACAACCAGTGCTAATCCAAGCACCAAGTCAAATCCACTATTTTGAATCCACAAAATACGGTAGATCGACTCAAGTAGAATTGTTCCCTTAAACAATTCCTAACGAGTTTTCCTAAACTCATAAGTTCCCTTATCCGATCTAGTACTTTCTAACCGAGGTAACCTTTACAGTTAGGGACAACTGAGCTGAGTTAACCCTTACAGCTCAGTCAAGGGACCTTACTCGAAACTAAGAAAGAGTTTGTGACTGATTATAAGACTTTACAACTCATAAAAGTGTTAAGTACAAACTTAGAGTTGTAAAAGGAAGATTGAATGAGTATTATACAAAGAGATATAATTTCAGTAATGTGTTCAACAATCTTTAAGTCTTGTGAAGTGGCTTCTATTTATAGATGACCAAGCAGATTAGTTGTTGTGACTATCTTCTTATTAGAAGTCCTTTGTAACCAGTTGTAACGGTTCTTCGAGTCACTCGGAAAAGATCCATTGAGATGTGAACGTTGTGCAACGGCTCTTGACTCCTTAGGATGTCCCAATCCACTGGTGATGTCTAAAAAGTAGGGTGGAAACCACTTGTTGAGTTTAGTGTTGAAGATTTCTAGTTTTGGAAACGAGACAACCTCGCCACGGTGGCTGGGCCTGGTTTAGAAGTAGAAAAATCTTGTCTGTTGGTGATTGACAGACTTGAAGCCGGTTACTTTTATAATTCAAAAATAAGATAACCTCGTTTAGATAACATACAAAAGTAAACAAATTTTGGTTCTCAAAGTATAAAATACTTTGGTATAAGATTAAGCACGAGATAATAATTTAATTAAGATAATTAAGTGCATAATTATACGGGTCCTAGAAGAGTGGAATTTTCTTAGTCTAATATTCATTATACTCAAATTCCATCCGAGTCGATCTAACAAAAGATCAAGTTATACAGAGAATATTAGAGTATGAATACTTGATCTAGACAAAAGTAGTTCATATAAACATGCTGACTTAGAGAGTTGAATTAACATTGTAATTCACTTTAATTTAGAATATGAAGTCGAACTTAGTTTGAAAGTGTTAGTGAGATTGTTTGAACATGCGATAAGTCCGAGTGATGTCCGAGTGGCTCAAAACCATCCGTGTGAATTGATGGACAAGAGTATGATTTACGAGTCGGTTATAATCGAATGAAAACATATGCAATAGTTTTGTAACACTCAAAATAGTTTCTATAACACTCGGAATGACTTGTAATCAAAACCTAGAAGGGATGAGGTTTGTATCCGATTCCTTGATAGTACTCGAGTGATATAAATGCAGAGTTTGAGTCTTCAATCTCCCCTTTTTATGAAAGGAATTCCATACTCGAGATAGAAACATTGTTAGTGAAATAATCCGAGTTTGCATTCTTACTCGGAGAGTATATTAGAGTTTATAATAAAATCGTAGAAAGATAAGCTGAAGTGATTCGGACTTAAATTATATCGAGCTATTAGACTTAGATTGTATTAGCGTTAAAAATAGAATATCGCATAGAAATAAATGAAGTGATTCGGACTTAGAATGTTGCTTATATCGGAAGCGAGAGATAAATAAATGAGCGGATATATCGGAGCAAGATACACTAAGAAAGTGAAACTCATAAAGGAGTTAAACTTAGAAGTAAATAAACACGAAATCGAAACTTCATTCATATTCACATAAACACAGAAAATATATACAAAAAGGGTGAGAAAACTCCCCTAAACAAGACAACAAATTTTCTAAATATTCTCTCCGAGTGCCTTTCAGCAAAAAACAAAAGGAGGAAAAATGTATCAAGTAGATACAATTTGTTTGTCCGGACAAACAAAAAACTTAAAACATAAAAAAAGATTAAGATGGTGGAGTGGGAGCCATGCAGGTTGAAGTGGATGAACGTGCGGTGCGCTCGCGCTTGGTATGAGCGTAAAGATGTTGAAGATTTTGGCGGTGGCAGCACTCGGTATCTCCGGGACGGGCTCAGCTACGAGTGGCTGACCCGGAACAAGGTCATCCAGAGGTTCATCCTCTTGGAATTCGAGGGAATGTGGTGCTTCCTCGGGCTTGACTGCTGCCGATCAATTCGGTTGAGGGGCGAGAACACCTTGTCCCTCGGGTTTTTCCTTTTCTCCTCCTTCTTCCTCCTTCTCTTCTTCTTCCTTCTCTCCTTCTTCCTTCTCCTCAAAGAGAGCTGCTCAGCGGCAGCCTCCTCTTCTTCTTCTTACGCCTCTCTAGAAGGAGATTTGATAGGGCTCGAGGACTCTTTTGATGTGTCCGAGATGACTGGGTCTCGAGCTGCTTTGGAGCGCCTTTCTTGGAGGAGCTTGATCAGTTCCTTTTACTCCTTATCCGAGTCTTTATCTCAATGAGCACATCCTGCTACTCTCGAATTTGAGATTGGGCGGTCTTTTGGTTAATGGTCATAGACTTAAGGACAGTCTTGAATGACCGGTGAGTGTCCTTTATCTAAGTGGACACAAAGAGAACTTTTCTAACATTGTGTTAGAGAACGCGGACGAGAGAACGTGAGAAGCACCTGAGGTGGAAGCACCGCCAGGTGGAGGAGGTAGAGAGAGTGGAGTGCGAGTCCGTAACAACTCGTCCCTCATTATAACGTATTAACATAATCCCTCAATTATAAAGAGCATGTACATTTCAATTTCAAGATATTTTCATATCATGTTATATATCTATATGTGCATCAAATTTATTTTTGTAGGACCCGGACATAAACGGCGACGATGGATGGCTAATATTTACGATATAATTCATAAAGTATCAAACCCCAAAAATATTATTTATGCTTATGTTCACACAATCCTTTAGTCATAAATATTTAATATAAGTCCTATGCTTTATAGATAGACATATATAGATATACATACTCCTATATATATAAATATATCCATACATATCTAGCTAGCACACTTTAAACTACAAACTAAATCAACATCCCATATAAACACTAGCCTTACTAATAAGAATAACCTAATTTTAGTACAAATACTAAATCAGTAATAATCTTAATAATTAACCATAATATAATAAAAATAATTATAGTAAAAATAACAAAAATAAAAATAACAAAATGAAGCTAATAATATTAATGATAATAAAATAGTAATAGAAATATTAGTGGATTAAGTTGTGTTTTGGGGTCAAATAAGGGCTTGACACCCCAATTACACAAAGCAAAGCTTAACAATTGCCAAATCACTAAGTTAACATGCACCATTAACATTTGTCATCAACAAAACTCAGCCTATGCGAGCAAAACCATGCAGATAACCATGAAAATCTAGTATAAATAGGTTTAGTTATCAAAAAAATTGGCCCAAAATCTGGTTTAGGCAATTCTCTCTCTCCTCTTGCACCTAACCATCAACCCAACTTCGTCCACTTCCACAGCCCACCACCGACCTCTTCAGCCGACCATCACCGACCATAACTCTTCACCACATTGCACTCGAACCAAAAGAACCTTTCCGACCACCCTTTCGGTCACCCGATCGTCGGAAAACGCCTCCAAAACCACCCTGTTCACCAACTTTTCACCACCACCTCTCATCTTTATATACTCTCCCTCTCACCTCCGACCACCATCTATAAGCTCCGGCCAGCATCACTTCGGCGGCCCAGCCCCTCTAACGCCGCCGACCACCCATCACCGGCCTACCACCGCCCACTAAACCACCAAAAATAACAAAAACTCCAAAACCTCCAAACACATTAAACCACCAAACAAACCTTCCTTTCTTCCACCACCCACGACCGGCCATTACCGACCCACTGCGAGACTCCGATCGCAGCCACCATCGCCACCACCGCAGCCAGCCATGATCGTAAGGGATCCATTCGAGATAATAAACAAGCAACGGTTTTACATTATTCACTCCCCTCATTTATAAACCGAATTGAAATGCACGTGCTCAACCCAAATATTTCTAACTTATATTTTCTTGCATAATAATGAGCGTATTGAGTTTCGACTCATATTGCGAAAATATTTTCTTGTTTTGTTTTAGGTAATTTTTGGAAGTCCCAGAAGGTAAATATTTGGACGTAGCGGCTCGCGAGGAAACTCGTTGGTTGGTTTAGTGGTTAGAAACGCTTGTTTGTCAATTAAGAGTCATGTTGTTACTACTGTATGTAAATATTCATAAGCTTCGGTTGTATCTTTTATTAGTTGCCTATCGCTAAGTTACATTTACATTCTTAACATTATCAAACCAAGTCTTGCCCTGTCCATGGACAAGGGCGGCGGTAACGACTCCCAGACCTTGTTTTCCGCTGCGCTAATCATTGGCTAGCGGCTTATTTAGTCCAAAACCGGTGATTACGGGTTGGGGGCGTTACGAGTCCGAGGAGGAGGAGAAGGTTGCCTCGGTTACGAGCTGTGGACCTAGACACTCGGTTGGGTTTCCTGCTATCTATAACCTAAAAGCTCTTTTTGCCAAACAACTATGGTAGCCTCGAATCTTGCGTTAGGATCCGAGGGAGCGGGACTTTGAATCGTTTGAAGATGAAGGTGAGGAGAGCCCCAAAAGGAAGAAGGGTGGTTTTCTTTGTCCGAGCTGGCACGGAGGCCATTGCTCGATGATAGCTAGGAAGAGGTCTACTTCGTAGCCCTCGAGAATGTCAAAAGAGAATTGAGAATTTTTGAGTTCGGATTCTCTTTGCTTAAGTGTTAAGAGAAAAGATTCTCATCAACAAGAAACAGAGAAGACGAGCTTCCGTCTTCAAGCGAGTCACGAAGAAGTTTTTGCGTGAGTCGGGGATTTCTTTGGTGTATTTCTCGAAGAATTCATCGAGCAACCTCGTTAAATGGAATAGGGTTGCTATTGAGGAAAAGAGAAGAAACTTTGAATAAGCGGTGAAGGAGGGAGACATTAATACGAACGATTACATCTTGAACTATGGAGGTGAGGATCCCTCGGAGTTAGAAAGGTTGGAATAGAACTCAGAGACGAGTTACGGATAGATAAACTCGCTGAAATAGAGGAAATTGTATACCCCTGTAGATTTGATGTGATTCAACCACGAAAACTTTGTGGTTGGGAAGAATTTGTCATCCAACATCGGATGTTAGGTGACAAGGATTTTAGAGGGTTGGAAGGACCCTCTTGGCTTTTGGTTCGGGGCTTCTTGGTTGCGAGAACCACGAAAATCTGGGCGGAACCTCTTTTAGGCATCGTTAGGGAGTTTTTTGAGAAGAAAAGAGATGAACTTTGAGAGAGAGCGAAGAGATAGCTTGAAGAGAGAGAGAGAAAAAAATAAGGGAGTATTGAGAGCTTAAGGTTTGCTTATTTGAGATGTTTCTTGCTTGCTTGAGAGTGAAGGTTCGCTCTTGAGAACACTGAACTTGCTTGAGAGCTAGTATGCGAGAGTGTGAGTGAGTAGAGAGTAAAGTAGCGAAATAAAGGAGAATGGATGCTATTTATAGAGAAAAAGATGTCCTTCAATATCCGTTCCGACCCAACTCTCCAACGGTTTCCTCATACTCGGTGTGACTATTCTGCTATCCAACGGTTAAAATTCCAGTGATTGTCTTCTAACGGCTAGTTATCTTATCGATATGCGAGAGAGAGAGAGAAAGAAAGAGATATTTTAAAAGAAATTTCTAAAATTCTCCACTAATCTAGAGATGATTTCGGTTGTTTGATGCCCTTTTTCTCAAAAGCCGAGTCCGACTCGATAGAATTTCGAGCCACTCAAAAGCTGCAAGCAAATAATAACTTCTAGATCAGTATTACTTGGGTCAATTGAACTAATTGTTATTAAGACACATAAATGAGACATAAAACACATAATCATACAAGGTCATTTCACTTAGAAAAGCACATAATCATGCATTAATCATCCGAAGTTCATTCCTAATAAAGAAAAACCGATCCTTACTAAGTGGCTTAGTAAAGATATCAGCTAGTTGAAGTATCATAGGAATGAATTCAAGTTCAATATCACCTTTCTCGGAATGGTCTCTTAGAAAATGATACCGATCTCAATAAGCTTTGTCTTTTAGTGCTTGAACTAGATTCTTAGTGATACCGATTGCACTTTGATTGTCACACTTGATTAGAATTGATTTGAATAAAAGTCCAAGATCTCTTAAGTGTTGTTTGATCCATAGAATCCGAGCATAGCATGCTCTAGCTGCAATGTACTTAGCTTCAGCGAGTTGATAGAGCTAGTGAGTTCTACTTCTTTGAGTGCCAAGATATAAGCAATTGACCCGAAATTGGCAAACTCTTGAGGTTCTCTTTATATCAACCTTGTATCCAGCATAGTCGGCATCCGAGTATCCCGTGAGAGTCGGTTCGAGTCCGTTGAGAACCATAGACCTAGATTCCGAGTCCCTGCGAGATATCTAAAGATTCTCTTCGAGCATAGTGAGATGTGATTCTTTTGGATTAGCTTGAAATCTTGCACACGGACATACACTAAAACATTATGTCCGGCCTCACTGGAAGTAAGATATAGCAGAGATCCAATCATACCTCGATAGAGTTTCGATCTACTTGCTTTACCTTTTCGTCTCGAGTCCGGTTTTATGCTTGCTACTCATTGGTTTTACTTGCATGTTTTGCATCTTGAAGTTTGTACTTCTTTAGCAACTCCTTGGTATACTTTGATTAATAGACATAGATGCCATATTTGTCTTGCTTGATTTGTAAACCAAGGAAGAAATTGAGTTTTCCCATCATGCTTGTTTGGAATTCCTATCTCATTAACTCAGAAAAATCTTGAAAGAGATTTTCATTAGTAGCTCCAAAAATTATGTCATCTACACAGATCCGAGCGATAAGAAAGTCTTTCCCCTTGGTTTTTATGAAAAGAGTTTTGTCAATCTGACCTCTTTTAAAATCATTTTCAACCAAGAAACTGCTCGATCTTTCATACCAAGCTCTAGGAGCTTGTCTAATACCATAAATAGCTTTTTGCAATTTGAAAACATGATTTGGAAATTCCGAGTTTTCAAATCCAGGGGTTGCTCAACATAGACTTCCTCTTGAATGAAACCATTAAGAAAAAGCACATTTAACATCCATTTGATATAATTTGATATTCATGCTTGATGCAAATGCCAATAGGATTCTAATTACTTCAATCCTAGTCACTGGTGCAAAGGTTTTCCCACAATCAATTTCTTCTTCTTGATTGTAACCTTGAGCCACAAATCTAGCCTTATTTCGACTACCAACCCACCTTCATCTAGTTTGTTCTTGAAAACCCATTTGGTTCATATGATTGGGTGGTTAGAAGGTCGTTTGGTCGGAGTCCATACTTGGTTTCTTTCAAATTGATTAAGTTCCTCTTGCATAGCTTCTACCCATTCAGGTTCATTTAGGGCCTCTAGTGCATTTACAGGTTCGATTAATGATATGAATGCAATGAATGCACATAGATTTTGCAAAGAAGAACGAGTTCTTACCCCAATGTTGATGTCGGAAAAGATGTTTTCGAGTGGGTGACTTGAGGCATGTTTGAATGCTCTACTGTTCTTTGGTTCACCAGGTTTGTAGGCTGAATTGGTTGATCTTCGGAGGTCTTATCCGATTGAGCTTGCTCATCCGATTGAACTTCAGCATTATGAGCTGACTCTTGAGCTTATTCATTCCGAGTCATGGTATTACGAGTTACCTCGTTTTGAGTTGCTTTTCCTTGACTCTATTTGAGCTCATCTTCAGCAAGATCATCATCTCGACTGAGCTTCATATCCGAGAATGTTAACTCACTTAATTTTCCCCGATCAATTTCATCAAAAACAACGTGGATGCTTTCTTCCACTTTGTTAGTTCTTTTATTGAAAATGCGAAATGCTTTACTATGAGATGAATAACCAAGAAAAATACCTTCATCCGACCAAGCATCAAACTTGGTCGAGTCATCCTCACCATTGTTGTGAACATAAAATTTACATCCAAAGGGTTTGAAGTATGAAATGTTGGGTTTCTTCCCTTTGTAGAGCTCGTATGGAGTTTTCTTTAGAATGGGTCCGATGAGGCATCCGTTCGAGTGTAATTTGTTGTGTTGACTACCTCAGCCCTGAAATAGTAAGGTGATCATGTTCAATCATCATTGTCCTTCCTATTTCTTCAAGAGTTCGGTTCTTTCTCTCCACTACTCCATTCTGTTGAAGAGTTCTTAGTGCTTGAGAAATTGTGGGAGATACCATTCTTACCACATAACTCTGCAAATTCTAAGTAATCGAACTCCCTTCCATGGTCGGTTCGAATTCTTTTGATCCGAGTCCGAGACTCAACTTGAATTTTCCTGCAGAGCTTGTTGAACTCTTTGAAAGCTTCATTTTTATGCTTAAGAAAACAAACCCAGGTAAATCGTGAGTAGTCATCAACAATCACAAGTACATATGATTTACCTCCGAGACTCTTGACGAGGATTTCACCACATAAGTCCATATGCAACATTCAAGCACTTTGGATGTGGAAATTGTTTTGAGTGATTTAAAAAATGATCCGACTGTTTCCCTTTTGTGCATGCTTCACATATTTTATCTTTCTTAAATGCAAAGTTAGAAAATCCTCTAACTAAAGCATGAGATGCAAGCTTTTCCATGGTGTGCATGCTAACATGACCTAATCTACAATGTCATGTCCAAGATTCATCATGTAGAGATGCTTTTAAACAAGAAAAATTATGACTTGGGTCGAGAGAGGAATAGAGTAAGTATTACCCGATCTCTTACCTAAGAGCTTAGTCTCCTCAGTAGTTTTATCATAAATGTAGCAATTTGTCCGAGTGAATCTTACCTCTTGACCTTTGTCACACGAGTTGAGAGATGCTTGAGTAGATTGTACTTTAATCCCTTAACAAGGTAGACTGGGCTGACCAGATTGTCTCCTTTTCTAATCTTGTCTATCCCAACTATCTTGCCTTTACTCGTCATCTCCAAAGGTGATTTTGCCTCCCTTGTAATCTTCTAACTCGGAAAAGAGTCTTGAATCTCCTGAAATGTGGCGTGAACATCCACTTGTCTAGGTACCAATAACCTCTTGTCTTTTTCTAAGGAAGAAGACTCTTGGGAACCTAGATTTGAATAACTTTGGGTTTAGTCCGATTCTAAGTCTTCCTTTTCGAAAACCGAGTCCGTGTCTCCTTCTTTTAAAAATCATTTCTTTTGTAAACCGGTAGAGAATGCTTTCTCCTGTAAGCTAGTCCGGGTTCGAGTCCTCCTTTTATTTTTATGAATGGGACCGTGCTCAACCTTCCCGAACTTTACGGTTCGGAATCCTTTTGAAAAGATCCGAGTAGGAATTAGATTCCTCCTCTTTGTTAAAACCAACTCCTTCTTTCTGAAGGAGACACATTGAGAGCCTAAGAGCATGTTAAGGTTTTTCGACCTTGAGTGAACTTCAAAACAAGTTCTTGAGACTCATTGAGTTTTTGTTTCGGATGCTCATTTTCTCTTACGAGTGTCTCGGACTTAGTCTCATAGCCTGAGTACTAGTCTTGAGCTCTCTTAAAGTAAGTCTTAGTTTTTCCAATTCATTTTCAAAACAATGCTTTCGAAGTGAGTGACTCAAGTTGTTCTTTAAATTGGGAAGAATCGAATTGGACTTTTCTTCCAAAGTATAAATATATTTAGCTAAATTAACTTTAGAAAATTTAAGGAAGTATTCAATTACCTCCTAAGGATTTGTCTCCTCGTTGTCCGAGTTGTCGAGTCTTACTCGGATTCAGCTTACGAGTCCGATAGTGTCATCGGACATTTTGAGTCATCCGAGTCTTGATCTTCTTCGGATGAATCTTCATCACTCCATGTGGCCATCATAACCCTCATCTTCTTGTTGTCCCTCTTTCTCCTTGGACAGTCTTTGACTACGTGATCTTTGCTGCCACATTCAAAACAACCAAAGTTCTTAGTTAAAGATAACTTTGAAGGGGAAGATTGTTTACCTTTTATGTCTTTCTTGTCTTTCTTGTAGAACTCTTCTCTTGGCTTTTTCTCCCATCTCTTGTGCTTCATCATTCTTTTGAAGGCTCGAGCGATGAGTGCCATGGGATCTTCTTCTGAATCTAAGGAACTCGGATTCTCTTCTTTGCTTTACGAGGCCTTCGAGCACAATATTCTTTTTAGTGCTAACCTCGGCATCCTCTTCTTCTAGATGGATTTCATAGGTAAGTAGCTTCCCAATCGGTTCATCTTGGCTTTAGAAGAAAGAGGTTCCGAGCTTCCTCGATGGCGGTTACCTTTTGCACCCCATCTTCTCTTGGGTAGACTCCTTAGGATTTTTCGCACATCTCTTCATGGGATATCTTTCTACCCAAAGATTTGAGATTATTTGTAATCTCGGTGAAGCGTATGAACATCCGAGTAATGTTTTCATCTGGCTCCATCTTGAAAGCTCGTATTTGTGAAGATATTGGATTATCTTCACTTGTCTTACTTGGTTGGTTCCTTCATATCTCGTTGATAAGAGTGTCCTACACATCTTTTCGCTGTGTCACATGCTAACACTCGTTGTATTCTTCCGAGCTAATGGCGCATCGGAATGTTCATCGCCTTAAAGTTATTTCTCAACTTTTACGCCTCTTCGATGGTGCACTTTAACTTTGCTTTAGATACGGGTCTTGTATCTCCCATCTTCATTGAAATGTAGTTGCCTTCTTGTATGATTTTCCATGCATCTTCATCGTGATCCAGTAGAAAGCATTCCATGAGTTTCTTCCAAGTGTACGAAATTTGATCCTTTAAACTTTGGTCGTTTGTTGGAAGGAAGATCTTCCTTCATCAAACTCTCCATTGTTTTGAGTCATTTGATCTTTAGACCTTTGGATTGTTAAATCCTTTTTGAAAGGCTAGGCTCGATACCCATTGAAGGTTTGCTCCTAAAGAATCTAAGTCACCCTAGAGGGAGGTAAATAGGGTGATGAGAAAATTTTAACAAAATGGAATGGTTAAAGTTTGATATGAATAATCAAGATGATCTTAGTCTAGATTGGACTCGGAAAAGTGTAAACTCATAATTACGTGGAAACCCTCCTGGGCGAGAAAACCACGACCGGTGCTAATCCAAGCACCAAGTCAAATCCACTATTTTGAATCCACAAAATACAGGTAGACTCATTCAACCGGAATTGCTCCCTTAAACAATTCCTAACGAGTTTTCCTAAACTTAAAAGTTCCTTTATCCGATCTAGTACTTCCTAACCGAGGTAACCTTTACGAGTTAGGGACAAGCTGAGTTGAGTTAACCCTTACAGATTAGTCAAGAGACCTTACTCGGAAAGTAATAAAGAGTTTATGATCGATTACAAGACTTTACAACTCGGAAAAATGTTAAGTACGAGACTTAGAGTTGTAAAACAAAAGATTGAATAAGTATTATACAAAGAGATATAATTTCAGCAATGTGTTCAACAATCTTTAAGTCTTGTGAAGTGGCTTCTATTTATAGATGACCAAGTAGATTAGTTGTTGTGATTATCTTCGATTAAAAGTCCTTTGTAACCGTTGTAACGGTTCTTCCGAGTCACTCGGAAAAGATCCGTTGAGATGTGAACGTTGTGCAACGGCTCTTGACTCCTTAGGATGTCCCAATCCACTGGTGATGTCTAAAAAGTAGGATGGAAACCACCGTTGAGTTTAGTGTTGAAGATTTCTAGTTTTGGAAACAAACAACCCCGCCACGATGTATCGGGCCTGGTTTAGAAGTAGAAAAGTCTTGTCTGTTGGTGATTAATAGCTTGAAGCCGGTTAGTTTTGTAATTCAAAAATAAGATAACCTCGTTTAGATAACCTACAAAAGTAAACAAATTTTGGTTCTCAAAGTATAAAATACTTTGATCTAAGATTAAGCACGGATAATAATTTAATTAAGATAATTAAATACATAATTATCCGGGTCCTAGAAGAGTGGAATTTTCTTAGTCTAATATTCATTATACTCAAATTCCATCCGAGTCGATCTAACGAAAGATCAAGTTATACGTAAAATATCGAGTATGAATACTTGATCTAGACAAAAGCAGTTCATATAAACATGCTGACTTGGAGAGTTAAATTAACATAGTAATTCACTTTAATTTAGAATATGAAGTCGAACTTAGTTTGAAAGTGTTAGTGAGATTGTTTGAACATGCGATAAGTCTCGAGTGATGTCCGAGTGGCTTAGAACCATCTCGTGTGAATTGATGAACAAGAGTATGATTTCGAGTCGGTTATAATCGAATGAAAACATATGCAATAGTTTCTCTAACACTCGGAATACTTTCTATAACACTTAGAATGACTTGTAATCAAAATCTAGAAGGGATGAAGTTTATACCTAATTCCTTGATAATACTCGGAGTGATATAAATGCAGAGTCCGAATCTTCAAATGGGTATCGGAAATGGATTTATCCAAAATCTCAAATGTTTGATTTAAATTGCTTTTGTGCCACCATTGGAACAGGATGGCAGGAAATAAAGAAAATTGAGTATGATGATATTGATTATGAGTTAGAGCATTGTGAATCATCTTTGATTTGCAGAATCTTGGGGGTTAATCCTCCTCTGGTAGTGATGGAAGGATTATTGAATAGAATATGGGGTCACAAATATTGTGATTGATAAAATACTCAGGAAGGAGAATGACACTTATATAGTCCGATTCCATTCAAAATTAGACAGGGATCAAGTCCTCAAGTAACACATTTACTACTTTAACAAGAAATCCATGATAGTCAAACATTGGTCATTGAGAGATGATTTTAATATTGAGGTTAAAACTTTGTCAATCTGGGTGAGATTTCTTCAACTACATCCTAAATAAGGTGGCTAGCCTAGTTGGAAAGTCAATGCTTGCTGATAAATTAACAGCTTCGCAAGGGTCCTGATTGATGTGGATATTACACAATCAATGCCTCTACAGAGATAGAGTTTGTTGATGAGAAAGACAACATCATTAGGCTGGAATTTGAATGGATCCCTAACAAATGCTCCAAATGTGATATGTTTGGACATCTTGAGGAGAATTGTAGAAAAAGGTACAAAGCGGGTCTGGATACCAAAACAAACTGTAAATAGAGTGAAGGAGGCTGAACAGACTAAACAGACTGAGCAAACAGAATAAGCACACTACCATCACAATTAAATGCAACTCAACCTTCTAGAGTGGTCACAGATTAAAACAATTTTGATATATTGAGGTAGTTGGCTGAAGGAACTGGAATAGATGCACCCAACCCTGGGGTAAACCAGGTGTTGGACCATGGATAAAAATATCCATTAGGAATGTGAGGGGTATGAACAACCCCTCAAGGTAAGAAGAAATCAATTTCTTCTTGAAAAATAATAAGATCAGACTGGCAGGACTGATAGAATAGAAACTAAGATTAGGAGAGATAATGTGGACTTAGTTGTAGAAAGGATTGGAAAGTAGCAATTAATGCTACTATGGATCATCGGAGCAGAATCTGGCTTATGTGGCAACCAGATTATTAGACTATTCATCCACAAGTCATACATAACTATGTGACTCATTCAGAACTGAATAAATCTTTTCATTTCATAGTGATTTATGCATCAAATAGAGATATAGAAAAAAGGCAAGTATGGCAGATATTGGAGGAGAAATGCCCTTTAGTACAAGAATGGTTAATAGGAGGAGATTTCAATTGCATTTAAAGGAGGAAAGAATAGAAGGGGCTATGTTCAGGAATTAAGAGGCAAAGGAGTTTCACGACTGTATTACTAAATGTGCTCTTCGCGAGATGAAACATAGTGGTTACTACTATACTTGGACTAACAAGCAGCAGGAGGAAGATAGGGTATTTTACAGATTGGACAGGATATTAATAAATGAAAGATGGCTCGAGTAATTTCAGAAATGAACTGCTATGAGCTACTAGATAGAATTTCTAATCATTGTTCCTTGTTCATAATAGATCAGCATGTTAAAAAAGAGGGTGCCTCTTTTTAAGTTCATGAATATATGATGTAAACAGAGCCAGTTTCTTGAAACTGTCAGACAAAGGTGGGAGGGATCGCTTACAAGGACTAAAATGTTCAAAGTGATTCAACAGTTACGCAAATAAGAATTCATTCAGCTAGATACCATGGTTGAGGGAGCCAGGAAACAACTGATTAGCATCCAAGAAGAGATCTACCAAGGTTTGGGTAATCAGGAGAAATATATGAAGGAGCAAGCAGCATTAACTAGGCTCAAAGAATTATAGCAACCATTGAAAGAAGCATATGTACATAGAAGCAAAATCAGATGGCTTACTAAAGGAGATACCAATTCAGCCTATTTTTATGCAAGTACCAAGCATCACATATACAAAACCAAAATCACTACTATATATGATAAGCATCAACGAGTTCTGGCTAATGAAAAGGAAGTTGAAGAAAACCTTGTATCATAATTCAAAACCCTGCTAGCATACAAACTGAGGGCAGGAGGAGTTAAATAAACAGTGGTACAAATGGGGAAGACAATTCAGTAGGCACAAAGGCAGAAATTGGTTGATCCATTCGTCGGAGTTGATGTAAAAATTGCTCTTTAGAAGATTGACAGTACTAAAAGCCCAGGACCTTATGGGTTTAATAGTAAGTTATTTCAAAGTACATGGAGTATTGTTGGAAAGGAAGTGAGTCAAGCTACATTGGACTTTTTCAAGCATGGCAAGTTACTCAAGCAGATTAACACAACTTTAATTGCACGGGTGCCCAAAGTACCTCAAACTTTATCTACAGCATAGTATAGGCCTATGTCATGTTGTAACGTCCTATACAAAATCATTTCCAAAATGACTTGTGAAAGGTTGAATCTAATCTTGCCATACACAGTGAAGGATACCCAGGCTGCATTGTGTCCAATAGATTAATCCTTCATAACATCATGATAAGATTAGATTTGGTGAGACATTATAGAAGAAGGAAGATTTCACCAAGATGCACATTGAAAATAGATATTAGAAAAGCTTATGATACCATAAGATGGGGATTCCTTAAAGAGATGATGGTGGGAGTGGGACTGCTAAGCCAAATGATTCAGTGGGTCAATGAATGTATATCTACAGTTATATTCTCACTCAACTATAATAGGAAGCTACATGGTTTCTTCAAAAATGAAAGAGCGTTAAGACAAGGAGAGCCTATATCTCCCTTACTATTTGAATTAGGCATGGAGTACTTATCCCAGAATATTGAAGAAGAAAATGGGAGATCCTAGGTTTAAATTTCACCCAGGATGCAAAGGGATTAGGCTGAATCATCTCATCTTTGCTAATGACCTGCTGATATTTTGTAAAGCTGACATTCCATCAATTACATGTATCATAGATGCACTGAATGAGTTTGCAGAGGCATCTGGATTAGAGGCCAACCTACAAAAAATTTATACTGCTGGGATTGATACTGATTTGGAAAAGCAGATATTGGAAATGATTGGACTAGCTAAAGGGCATCTGCCAATGAAATATCTGGGAGTATCTCTTAAGCCAAGAGAACTAAATTTTGATGATCCCAGCTTTTAGCCTCAAAGATTACAGTAATAATTTGAAGTTGGGGTGCCAAAAGCTTAATTTGAAGTTGGGGTGCAAAAAGCTTAACTATGCAGAAAGAGTGCAGCTAATAAACTCAGTAATCCTCAACATGCACATGTGTTGGAGTTCAGTATTTGTCATGTCATCCAAGGTTATCACAACAGTTGAAAAAACATACAGGGACTACCTATGGAGCACAGAAGAAGGGCAGAAGAAGTAGATTCTAGTGACATTGGGAGATGTATGCAACCCTAAGAGAGTTGGAGGATTGGGTATCTAAAATAGTGGTGATTCGAATATGGAAAACATCTTTGGGCCATCAGCCAGATCCTAAATTATTATTGATAAGATGGATTCATCATACCTATATAAAAGGGGCAGCATGGAAGACACTACAGTGCAAAGCAGATTCAAGCTGGTACTTCAAGAAGATCATGGGGCTAAGGAAAAACGTGTCCAACTAGTAGATAGCCAAAATGGAAGATGGACTGTGGAGAAAAATAGAAAATTTAACATACAGTTACCCTATAAGGCTATGCAATCCCAAGACAGGAAACTGATTAGTGAAAACTGGTATGACATAAATGTACTATCCCAAAGCATTCTATCTGCATGTGGCTGGTGTTCAAAAGAAGGATTCTTCTTAGGGAAAGAATCAAGCAATGGAACAAGGAAATAGATACCAAATGTACATTCTCTTCACAAGAAGAGACTGTGGATCACCTATTCCTTCAATATCAGTTTGCTCAAACCCTTATGACTAGATTGACATCCCTACAGATAGCAAACGATTGGAGACTAAACTGGAATCAATGGCTGCAAGGTAAGAAAATTTCTCATGCTAAAATGGCAGTTATTGCACCCATAATTACTGCAATTGTTGGCAATAGAGGAATCAAAGGAGCTACCAAGGCAAAAGTAGTACAATAGATAGGATACTAGAGACAATTAAATGGAGCTTAAAACATACTCTATGTAATAGGAAACAAGCATACAAGTCGTGGCTAAATAGACTATACTATACTTACTGAAGTTTGTATCTTTGGGTATGCCCAAAATATAATGTAAATATTGTATCTTTGGGTATGCCCAAAATATAATGTAAATATTTGAATCAGTTATGGTGACTGACTTGCTTTTGCCAAAAAATGTATTCAAGTATAGTTTCTTATTACTTTTGCCAAAAAAAATGTATTCAAGTATAGCTCCTTATTAACTATTTTACATATAAGTCGTGCTTTTTCTCAGGACATTTTCCTCCCTATGATGATTTTTACTCAAAGGTTAATGGTTGACCATAAAATATCATCCTAAAGGCATTTGTTTTTTCTTCTTTTAATAAAAGTCATTTCTATAAATGAGGGACACCTAAAATCGATCTTCGTTTTGGTACAAAATATCAAACGAGAACAGCGGCTTGTGTTTTTCATTCACGCAGAAATTTTCTTCAACAAATTCCTAAAATTTAAAATTTTCTACTACAATTTCCTGAAATTTAAAATTAAGATCATAACAGTATTGTTCATTCTTCACATTTCTAAGTCGACTGTCTTTAATACGTCAATATTAGCCAATATAATAAGTAATAACACTTGAATGCAAATGCTAGCTTAGTATCAATGAGGTGAGCGTTCTTTTTTATGCTTTCGATAAATTTACACAAGTTCAGAGCAGAGGGATAGTGAAACGTTATCTTCTTCAAGGCAACCAAGGACCTAAAAGAACCCTCAAAAGGCAAATCGGATGAGAGTATTTCAATAAACGGCCGGGAACAGAGAGCACCCAATGGCAGGAGAGCAATTCCAGAATCTTACCGAGGAAGAGTAGGCAACCAAAGGAGGTTCTTCATGCAACGAAGCAAATTTTTCTTCATGGGAAAATGGATACAAAAATGGAAACACAGAATAGGAAAGTACCAAACGACAAGTTTTCCATTTCCATGGATGATTAGTCCTCTTTAACCAAAGCGGTGCACATGTTTGAATTCTCCTGTTAATTTGTTGAACCCTAAAAATCATACGAACCAGTCTTGGTAACATAACAAGCAATCGGGACAGCATGCCTATAAGCACACGAGCCCCAATCCCCTCTTCATCTGGCATGGCAAGAAGGCTAATTCTTTAGGGCGGACAACTCTTGATTGAGCATTACTTGAAGCTAAATCCTGGTAAGAAGCACGCACATCAGATTTCACACTTGAAAACAGTAATTCAACCAGAATACCCCTTTAAGAAAACAATCCCTTCAACCTTCACAAACCGTATACTGTCCTAATGGAAGGAGTTTTTCTTCCTTTTTCTTTGGGTTTTTTTTTTTGGGGGGGAACGTTAACAAAGGTGCAAAACCTTATACAAATTATGAAGTAGTCTCAGGTTCATAGACCCAGGCTGCCATATATGGTAATTTGTGTTAAGGTTTCCCTCCAAAAAACAAAAAGATTTCCCCCTCCCCCAAAAGTGCGCCATCTCACTGAGTCTATTGTCCCGGTTCCATGGTAGTATAACTTTTGAAAACCTAATGTAGATGAAGATTTGAACCAAGGTCTCTAGCACCAACTATCAAGACTTTACAAGTTGACCAAATTAACATCCACATGGAAATACTGTTGACAACTTTAAGCACTACCCGGCAATAAAAAATAAATGATCCTAAAACTTCAATGACCAAAACACAATTTCAAGAAAATGGAAGAAGGCAAACCTAACGATGCTCCAAACATTTTCTGGAATCTTGAAACCTTATGCCATAATCTTGGCAGATCTGACATACAGGCTGTCCACAACCTTGCCCATGTTAGAAATGGTTTCCAGTGTTGCTTCATAGATTGCGTCAGTTTTGGAATCCTCAAAAACAATCAGGCACCCAGCACCCTGATCAAGAGTTCCTGCAAACTTCTTATCCAAAATCATCTGAGACAGTTTCCTCTCTACATGATCAATGGGTAGTTCAATCAGCTCTGCAATGTGGGCAATCTCAACCCTCGAGAAGGGCTCAATCAACCTGCAAAGGTTCTGCTCCAATAGGGTGTCATATAGGGAAGACAGATGCCTATGAACGATGGGATCTTCTTCTAGTTGGGCCTTATAGTTCTCTAGAGCGGCCTCAAAAAGCTTTAGAGACCGCTTTGAATGAGCATCAGCAACAGCTTTCATGGCATCAAGCTCTGGGCCCAAGTACTGCAAGCCTGCTTTGGAGGATATAATTCCAGCAACATCATCAGCTTGGCTCACCATGATTTTGCACAACAGCATGTACTTCAGACTGTAAACTGCTCTGGGATCCTCAAGAGCATTAAACGCTTCAAATGCTTCATAAAAATAGCTGTAGGCAGTTTTATAGTCTTTCTCCTCAGCATGGAGAATCCCACTCTGCAAGTCTATGGTGCCCTGCTGAGCTGGAGGCACATAAATGGCATTGGCTGCCGTTCTAGCTGCAGTCAGTGCAGCCTTGGCTTTGGGGAGGTTCCTCAAAGAGAAATGAAGCTTACTCTCAAGCAGCTCAATATCCACTAGGAGAAGCTTGTCATCTAGCCTTCTCACCTCCTTTATCAGATCTGACAGAAGAGACAATGCTTCAGAATATTCCTTAGTCTCCATCAATAAAGCAGCAAGTCTTGCCTCAACTCGCTGGCGGAGGAATGTTCGCTTCTCAGCACGGGTCCACTGTACCATTTCTTTGCAAAGGGCAATCTGTAGTTCAGTTGTGTTTGGTATTTTAGCCACTGCATCAATAATTCCGCGGACAATTTTTGCAGTTTTAGCCTTGGGGATCAAGGAGAAGTATGGCCTCAGCTGCGTGAGAAGGTTTCGAAGATCCTCGGCCCTATTTTCTTGCCTAAGAAGATCTGTGAGATTAGTGATTGCCTGTTCTTTTATGCGTAGGGCCTCAGGTGATGATGAAGGATCTTGAAGCACCCTGTACAGGATGGAGATGGCTTCAGGTGAGCTCTTGGCTTCCAGAGCCTGAGCAATTGAATCGGTGGTCGCAGGAATATGAGATGCAGACATGGTAGATACCTACTGGCCCACAAATCCTGTAAAATTAAAAGTAAATTTGTTAACATAAATGAACAGTAACAAATGCCTAAGCTGCAAAGTCAAAATAACTGAAGTGTTTTTGTGCTAAAAGTCACACAAAATAAAGCCTTCAGAATTGTAATATAGAATAAAGTAACACAGAAACCCAACTTTGCCAAAAATCCCTATGAAATAAACAATGCTAAAAAAGACTATTAACATTTACATTTTACTGTTTTAAAAGGGAAAAATCAACATTTGCCCTACTCAATTTATAGTCACTGAGGTTTGAGTATTACGCATAATGCACATAGATACTTCTATCTAGCAGCTGTCTACAAATGAACCAATGAAAGGCAGAAGGGTGTTATAGAAACATGATATCATGGTTTCCGTGAAGTGATAAGAAAAGAACTATATATGGAGAAACAATTGCTAGGGAATAAAAAGAAATACGAGAAGAAAACCACTATAATACTCAGAAAACTAGGTATGGCTTCCTTTCTGGCCAGGCAGTCATCCCTCTGCATTATGAACCTCAATTTGTCATTTATTTACTTTTTTATGACATTTCATAAAATCATCTTGCAATAATGCCTTTGGGAATTAAACACCACTGATTTGTGTGCTCTCTCCTCCAGAAGATCTTAGTCCGCTTAATCCCCTATCCATCCTCCATTGTAAAACTAGGGCCCATAATGTTATTGTCTAAGACCATTGAATTATATCCCAACAGCTCCTCTTAACACGTTTCTTTACTACTAGCTATCCCCATGAGACCACCATGATTAGCCATAGTTTAAAAAGCTCAAGGCGCACACAAGCACAAAGGGTCTTGGGCCCTGAGCGCTGGCTTCGAGGCATAGGAGCGGGCTTTTTGGAACGAGGCGCACTTACTAAAAAATGCTTCATTACCAAGAATATTTTTGGTCGAATATGCGAGTTGATGATATCAAATGAGTAATTAGATATCATTGTAACTAGAAAAAATACCAAAGAGTCTTAGACTGTGATAACACAATAAATTCGCTATGATTTTCACAAAAAAGCAAGCAGAGAAAAGAACATAAAATAGCATTAGATTGAAAAAAGGGGCAACCGCGCTGCTGAGGCGCAAACTGAGAGGGTTTTTGGAGGGGCTGCGCTTGACCCCTTGCAAGGCGCAACGGAGTGGGTTTCGGGCCATGGCGCGCTTTTTAAACTAAGTGATTGGCCAGATCAATTTTTCATACTAACGTCCAATTTGTATGCTCCGATAAAGAATATGACTTCTTTAAAAAGTATCTTTCTTTGCGGTACTTCAAGATATCACAAAATTTGAAAAACACGTCAATCAATTAAAAACTTCCAACCAAAAACAGACCAAGCCTGCAAATTGCATTTTGCTCTTTGTTTTCCTTTGTGGCTAAGTTCAAATGATCCATAGCAGCAAATTAAGAATGAACCAATACTCAATCTCAATTTTAGAAATACTGTTCATCATCATTGACCGCACAAATATTGGATATTTTATGGTTGTCTGCTGGCATAAGGAAAGAAGTAGTTGGTGGAGGGAGGGATCCAAAATTAATATGTCAAATGAGAATACTTGCAAATAAAAAATGTGTCAAATCAAACATAATTTTTTGTTAAGAATATTGTTTTGTTACAATTTTAACCACTGTAACTGATTTTTGATATGATGGGATCATGGGATGTTTCTTGATCTTCTGGGTTTTTGCCATTCTGACCTCTTTCTCTGGCTTTTAATTCCCTCCACCTAAAGTCTTTATAATTTATGCCATATATACCATCTAATTATGATAACAAGTCGACAACCCAAACACATCCTCTATTTTCTAGGATTCTCTCATCAACCTCCCCCAAAACAAAAAACACTTCTTCTCCCACCCAAAAACACAATTAGTCTCATTTGAGCAACTGGAAATTAATGTATTTTTCTTTATGGGGTGGAGCTTTATTTCGAGCTCGCTCTCTCGACTTTGTTGGGTCCTGAGAAAAATTAAATCCCTTTTTAAATTTTTGGTAGCAGGGACTGAATGGATGAAATTCCCTATTCACATTTAAGCATATTGAGTTTTGTATTTTTCTGGGCTTTGCTGCTCATAAAAGCAGCAGTCCCTCTTAACTTCAAAAAGTGAGATAACAATATGAACAAATCAAGTAAGTGGCCAGTGGAAAACTAGAATTCCAATGTAACCAAGTAAAATATCTTAAATTGATCACAACATGAACCTGACATATCAAAGTGCAATTCTGACATAGCAGCAAGAGATTCAGTACCATTGTAATTCAAAATTACAGCTCCGAAAGGATGATAGCCAATTATGACTCTCACCTTCAAGACTCCAAAGGAGCATAAACTACAGCCTCATGAAACCCCACCCAACATTTTCTATAACAGCAGCTAACTCAGGGATTTTTTTTTTTGGGGGGGCGGGGGAGACAGAATGAAAAAGTAAATATATGACCCAAGAAATTTTTTTTTAAAAAAACTGCAAAAAGAAGAGGCCATCAAAACATGCATGCAGCACCAGTAATAAGCATCAGCATCCTGATAGGGTCTTTCTCCATCTTCAAGAAGCTCCAAATATGTTTAACCAACATAAATGACAGAGCAAAACAAATTGAAAGTACCCACAATTTCTCAATCACTTCTACATCCCAATCAAGCCCAACTTCACCAAGCAGATTCAAAATTCCCAATTCTTTCACATATGAGAACCCCATAATTAAGGGACCACAATCAATAATCAAGGGAAATGACAACACTTGATCATTGTTAAATGCTATACAATAAATCAGCTCAATACACTCACAATACAACAAATCAGCCCAAAAAAACTAACCTGAAATCAATTGAAGAAAAACCACAAACCCTTGAGATGGAGGAAGGAAATCAGAACCCTAATTAAGCCCTAAAATTCGATAACAAGAGCCACATCTCAGAAATAGCAACTTTGGAATTCAAAGAAATAGGGAGAAGAAAAGTCGAAAGAAATTCGAATACATGGATTAAGCGTACCTCGAAACGAAAGTTACAGATCTGGAGAGCAATTTCGGGCTTGCGAATGGTACAGATGACAGCTACCAGAGAGTGAACGACGAGAAAGAACACTAAGAGAAGAGAGAAACCGGATCGAGCGAGCGAGAAATTGTATAGATCACAACCAGAGAACACTACCAGAGAGTGAACGAGAGAGAGAAAGAGGAGAGAGAAAGAGGAGAGAGAGAGAGAGAGAGAGCCATGGCTTCGTGAGGAGAGAGTGAAAGAGGACACAGAATGAGCAAGTGAGGAGCAGATTCGGGTTTTGATTGCATCGGGTTGGGCTTCTCGCATTGCATAATCAGGTAACCGCCATTACTTGGAAGCCCTGTTATTTTAATTACAGATTTTCATATAATTGTGATTACAAATTTAGGGTGTGTTTGAGGAGAAAATATTTTCCCAAAAGAAATTATTTTTTATGGAAAAATAAATTTATAAGGAAAACTATTTTTTATTCACATTTTTCTTTATTTGGTAGAAGAAAATTAATTTTCTAAAATAACTACTTAAACGTAAAAATAAATCATAAAAACTTCATAAATATGAAAAGAAAAATTAAATAACTAATTCAACTTAAAAACCCAAATATATATATATATATATATATATATATATATATATATATATATATATATACATACATACACGTTGAGCACCTAAATTTGATAAGTTTGTACATCTCCCTATGATCAAACTTTTCCATGCATAAAATAATAGAAATTAAAAAAAGAAACATATATTGTAAAAAAAAAATTTCATTTATGAACTTTACAACAAAAAAGGAAAAAGACAAGGACAAAACTTGGAAAAAGAAATTGAAGGTGGTAAAGTAAGAGAAGTTTAGAACTTGAACTCACATTGATAAGATTTTATTTTTCCCTTGATTGAGGTCGAGGAAAATTAACTTCCTTCCTCATAAAAGGAAATTTATTTTTCCTTGATTGAGAGAAATTATTTTCCCTAGAAAATATTTATCCACCACTTATGCTACCAAACGTCGAAAAATAGAATGATAACTTTCCAAGAAAATATTTTCCATCGAAACAAACACACCCTAATCCGATTATATCACCTTTTAATGAATCAAACGTTGTAATATAATTAACTTTATAATTTTAGTTGCATTACTTAACTAATTACATCCAACCAAACTAGTCATTTATATTATTGTAATTGTAAGCTAATTTTGATTATATAGGGTGTTTTCCAACCAAACTTGGCAATATAATAAACTATGTTATTTTAATTGCATTACAACTCTTAATACCTCCAACCAATAAAGCACTAAGGCTCTATTTGGACCTAGTAAAGTATGTTAGAAAGAAAATTCATAGGAAGAAAAAAGCGAAGGAAAAAAAGTTGAGAGAAACTTATTTTTTTACCTTGTTTGGATTAGAGAAAAAACACAAGGAAAAAAAATTGATTTTTCAACTAACATTTTTTCATTGTTTGGAAGTAGGAAAATTGATTGGAAAAAATATATAAAAAACTAACATAGTGAGTTTCTAACTTCATTAAACTATTGTATGCAAGCTCTCATATCGGTGATATAAGTTAACCGTGACTAATCCAATCACTTGCAATATATAATAATCAATAAGAAATTACCATCACGTTGAAAAATTCAAAAATTAAATTTGACAAGGAGCTCATAACTGTTTTTAACATTGTCATCAAAAACCAAATTTGACAAGGAGCTCATAAACGTTTTTAACATTGTCATCAAAAATCAAATATTAAAATTAAATCCCCAACAATCTCAAAAGTAATACCACACTATCCATCATCTCTCCAAACAGTTGAAAAATCAAGTACAAAATTTACAATCCATAACGAGATAAGATGATAATAAATTAAATAACACCATTGCTAAACTTCACTTTCAACCACAATGCATGACGAGCACTTGGGCAGGTAAGGAAAGCTCTACCTAAATTGGGATCCGCAGAAAGAATTTGATAGACCTTCATTTGTGATATATTACTCACACCATCAACCTATTAACCCAAGAAAGCATTAGAAACAAAATTATATATAGAATCATGTCACAAACTGGAAGGTTTAACCATGAAAGTGAAACGCATAGCGAAGATTACACTTATCTTATGATTTAATTTTACCAACTCGCTACTACTATCTACAACAAATCAGGAACTAATCACTAGGATCAATCGTAATTCGTCCACAAATAGAGCCTAGATTTAGGTGCTTAGATTCACTTACTAAAATGTCACCTTTTGTTTTTATTTTCTTCTTTGGAGAGAAATTTCAATATCACTTATTTGTTGTTAAATACTTCATCTCCAAAAGAGAGATTGGATGGAGATTTTGCCTCCCCGGTTAAGCAATGATCCAGGTTTCTCTTTTCCTGGATGTACTCGATATTTGGTCACTCATTCAACCAAGCAAGAAAACAAGCTGTACCCAAAAAAATTATGCTAATTTATACTCAAATCTTTATAATGACAGCAATCAGATGTGCGGTAGGGTGAGGAATGGGGGCCTGAATTTGATATATACTACACTAATTCAAAGAAATGATGCAGCAATAGGTCTATACCACAGTAAGAATGAGCGAGTACAATAGTCGCTACAACAGAATTGACCTCAATTTGGGATCCCGACACTAATATATGTAAGTAATAATTACAATGAATTAATGTTTATGCCCTTGTCCTCTATAATCACCACCCCCTAGCAAACAAGAATTCAGATCCAATCCATCAAGAGTGTTAATCTTTTTGATACACAAGACAGGAAGGAAACATGAGGCAAATAGAAGCAAAAGAAAACAATTAAACAGGACAAGATTAGTAATAGTTTTCGAGTACTGAAATGCTAATGTCATAGCAAAAAATGAGGCTTCCAGAGGTGTATCTTCAACTGTCAGCTGGAAGCAATGATAGAATAAAAAATGTAATTACAGAATGACACCTAGACAAATTCCGTAATGAATTACTCCAAAGACCGACAAATTAACGTTTAGTTATAGCATATTCAATTGTGCTCCACATGGTTGATTAGTTCTTTATAACACAACATTCACAATGGAGAAGAGAATGAATTACTTGGTCAAATATTGCAGGAAGGTCATGAGTAGCTTTTTCTCCATTGTCTTAACGGACATGTTAGCTCGAAATTTCCAAAATTTCCAACACTTGACCATGAAACAACAAATCAAGAAGAACCCAAAAATTTCCAAACCCAAATGAATAAATTCATTCCATCACAAACACACAACACCAAGTGCCCACAAATTCACATAATTTGTCCAAATGAACCCAAAAACAGTTGAATCCAGATTGAACCCTAAAACCCTAGTTTTTGCATATGAGAAGTGTTAAACCTCGTTTTTATCGGTTTTTAAGGCATTATTTAACCCAATTCCGTGATGATTTCAATGATATTTATTTAGTTTTGGGTTAGATTTTGCTCATTTTCTCTTTATCGTCACCTAAGCTCGTAAATCTCTTTATTACGGGTTTTTGGCTTAAATTTGAGAGATTCGAGGTAAATTTGATGAAAAGCGATGAAGAGAAGAGTTCGGGCCCAAGAGGAGGCAAGAAAGAAGCCTAAAATACATCAAAAGAAGCTGCACGACCCTATCGTGCGAAGCTGCACAGCCGTGCAGATCATCGAGCGAAAGGCCCGAAGTCAAGGAAGGTTGCACGACCCCCTGTGCGTATCTTACACGACCGTGAGAGAAGTTACTGGAAGTTGAAGTCGTGCACGGTACCCGTGCCAAAGTTGCACGGCCCGTGCAAGAGAGGCAAAAAGTTCGGGCATTTCGCACGGCCTACCGTGTCTGTTCGAGAATTTCGCACGGCCTACCGTGCATAACTTGCATGGCCGTGCGAAAATTCTGCACTGCCGCATCGACACTTGTTCGGCGGCTTTATAATCGATTTTTGTTTAGTTTTTTTTGCAGTTCTTTTCTCCATCAAATTTTAGGGTTTCTAAGGTAGTTTCCTGCCGTCAAATCCCTCTAGATTGAAATTTAATATTTTGAATTTTTGAAGATTAATTTGAATTTAAGCATTCGATTTCTATTCGGTAATTCTTAATTCTCTCTCTTTATGTTTGCTCTTTACAATTTCTCTATAGTTTTTATATTTATATTCATTGAATCTTGTCAATTGTTTAGTATTATGTTTAGGGGCTAATTTCTCCACTTAGGTTGGGATTAATCCCTATTATGCCTTGATAATCATGAATTGAGTACCAATTGAATTGTTCTATGCTTGTTAGGTTAGAATTCACTTCGCTCATCACTTTTTCATTGATTGCCTCGAGAGAGGACTCATATGCTTTTATTAGGGTTTTGTGAACATCGAAAGATGAAAACTTACCTAGAATGACGTTGTGAACGTTTAGAACTTTGATATAAAAATAATTAAGGTTTTAATCGGGGTTGTGAGATGCATTCATTGTGATTTTGCTCTTTATTAATCCCATGAAAATAGGTGATTAGATTGCGCAAGATTAGTCTTTGACCTTCGAAAATAGGCAAAGATAGGCTTATTTTGGTGTCTCCCCTTCTAAACTGCTAGCATAGGCAAATCTTAAGAGGTATTCAATGATTGATTTCAGGCATAGTAGTGTGATTAATCCCAATCTAAGGTTTGTTATTCATTGATCTCTCATAGTTATTTTGTTTTTAGTTGAATCTAAAAACCAAATCACTTTCGAACTGAGTTTTTACCTAGATTAGAGTTTTTAGGTGAATTTAGTATTTGAAAACGAGTTCCTTGTGGACACGACCCGTACTTGCCGGCTCCTAGCTACAGCTACACCGTGCACTTGCGGTATAATATTTCTCTTAACAAGAAGGGGACGGGTTACTAGGGGCGGGGGGAGACCGATAGATTCACCGAGATGAAAGAGGATGCCGAAGGAGAGAGATCGCCGACAGAGAGAACGTCGACAAAGAAGAACACGAGGAGAGCGAGGAGATGAGAGCCCAAGGAGAAGCAAGAGCTCGGTTGAGGCGAGCGGAAATGAGAGGGAAGGGGCTCCGGGAGGCATCCTTAAAGCCGGCAAAGCAACACTTAGGTAGAGCGAAGTGCGAGAGGGGCTCGGGGAGGCCCTAAGTTTATTTTCCAAACATTTTCCTCTGGTTTTAGTAAAGAAAATTTTTTACAATAACTTTTGTTAACTTTTTCCCATATTTTCCATTAAAATTTTTTTCCATCTCTTTTTCTTTAATCCAAACAAAGGAAAAAAAAAATAGTTTTCCATTTTTTTTCTTTCCACCTATTTTCCTAGGTTCAAATAGACCTTAAATGATTTTTGTCTTTAGCTACTCGATTTGGGTTGCTTTGCCGAATGCCTTATAATAGGTTCTCAAAGTTTAAGTGGGACCGATTATAGTGATGGTAGTTGAAAGTTCAATAAGAGAGGATAATCACCCTAGAGGATGGGTGAATAGAGTTTTGAAGGAAAATAGCAAAAATTTAAAGTTCAAAACTAAGCTAACTACTCGGATAGAAAAATTGAATTTAGAGTGACTCGTAAATAAGAAAGAATTACACACGTGATTTTTACAAGGAAACCCTCCCGAGACAAAAAAATTCGGATAGTGCTAATCCAAATATCAAGTCAAATCCACTATTTGAATCCTCAAGTATAGAGATAATGACTAACCAAATTTGGTCCTTTAGATAAATATATTACAAGTTTTTTCCGGACTCAGAAAATCCCTTATCCGACCTAATACTTCCAAGTTAAGATACCTATTATAACTTGGGACAACTTCTGTTAAAATTACGTTATCCTATATCCAATATCCATTTTCACTCATGCCTAATCAAACTCATCGGAAAATTCTTGATTAAAAATTGGCATTATCTTGAGCTTTTGAAACCGATAGAATCAAGAGCGAAGGAGAGAGTGCGAGTAGAAACTATACTTAAGGGGCCAAAATCGAGAAGGGGGCTTTGAACCGATAAGAGTGATCTTGGGAAAGTTAGAAAGGGGAAGAGAAGGGAAAAGAGGGAGAATAAATGTGGTAAAGAGAAAAAGTGAGAAAATCTCAAAGTTAGTCCATACCGCAAATGCGGTAATGTTGAGCAATCTTGGGACTTTTGAGGAGGGAAGTGACGGGATCGAATTTAGGTTGAAAATGGAGTAGGGGACAGAAGGTTGGTGATATTTGGTGGGGAGGGGTGTAAGGACTAAGGGAAAGAAAGTGGAGAAGTGGAATTCCCAAAGGTACCTTGAAGCTGGGTAAACTAATCAATAAGTCACACCACCTAGGATAATTACGGCTCTTAAGCAAGCTTAGAGATAAGACACACCACCTTAAGCTAGTTTAAGACTCTATGATCACCACCTAATTGAGCCACAATTAGGACAAGCAAGAGAGGTTTTGGATGCAAAGAGCATAGCTCAACTCATTTATTAATTTAGCAGAAATCCTTTATAAAATCAAGGCATTACATACATATAGCACCTTAAGCTCTAGGGCAAAACGTCTAATCTAGGGGCCTTCAGGCCTTACAAATGAGCCTAAGGCTGACAACATTTAGCTAAGAGAAGAAATAAGACAATAAAGTAGCCCAAAAACAAATTAAGCGAGTGATAGGGGCAGCCAACAAGGTCGCCGCGTCGCTTTCTTCACATGTTGCTCAACCTCAAACGCATGCATCTCTTGACTCCCAGCTCCAAATTCAGTGCTAGAGGTATGGTTCGAAAGCTTAGAAATTTAGCTTTCCAAAAATATATCGTTTGTTGACTTTGGCTCAATAGATCAAAAGCTATGATTGGAAGAAGAGGCAAAGATCAAGCTGGATCGAAAAGCTGGCTGACTTTGCAAATTGGCTTCTCTCCATATTCTTTCCGGCTCAACTCCTAAGGCCCTTTTTAGCCCAATTAGCTGACATATTAGGGGTCTTCAAAATGTGGATTTGGAGCTCCAAATCCCCTCTAGGCTTGACTCGATCATGCAAACAAGATGGCTCTTATTTATCCCGGTTTGAGCTCACTCAAGTGCTAGAACTCCTTGGACATTTCCCACTAATCCTTGTGATTTTCAGGCTAATTAAATCCCTCTTAAGCATGAAAGGGCAGCAGTGGGTGTGGTATTGGTTTGGCCTCCATCACAAGCCGACAACAAATTCGATGCCAACTCAAATCTAAAATGACTTAGCTTTAACATGATTTTATTGTATCATACTCATCAACTTATCATAACCCTATTGAAATTTAGCACAAGTAAAAAAATGACGTCCTTTTTTCCACAAAGTAGGAAGTGTACGACTTGATGATCAGTATGAATTGACAGAGACAAAAATAGAGTTAGTTTTCTAGAAAAAAAATGAAATCATAATCTGCTTGTTGCCATGGTTCTTGCTCGGTGATCTGTAGATTCGGTTCATGGGGAGAATTTCTACTTTCCATGACTGAAATGTACTCGAATTCTCAAATTTTGTACTAATATGTTCCATTCAATGCATGATGTCTATGCTTGTTATTTAAAATTGAGACTTATGTTCTCGCCTTGGGAGAATAGTATGTGCAACAATAGAGAACTTATGGTTAGTAAAAAGTAAGAAAGTGCAAGGATGATTTCAATATCATCTTGCTTGAGCATGAGAGGGTTTGTTAAAAATCATCAAGGTCGTGGTCTTCCGGCATTTGACTCATCCTTATATCCAGGTATGGAGTTAAATCCCACTAGGAGCCAGTAGGGAGGGGACATTTTTGCTCCCGACCCATTGCCCTCCCAAGTTCTCCCTCATTAGGGTGTCCTCATAGGTGATAGGATGGTCAATAGGCTGATCCCCGCCCTTCCAAAAAGAAAAAGGAATTTGTTAAAACCGCAAAAGAGGCTTTAAAAGTTTATTGACGCAAAAGTAACCTTGTTGGCTTATTCTACTGACTTGCATACAAACCACTAGACTCCTGTAGCTGCAATCGCTTCTGTCCCTCCTTCGCCCACCATTTTTTTATCGAAGGGGGGAACTAGATTCTATATCTAGATAAGGTTGCAATTCCATTTTATTCAAATTGTAGAAAGTTAATATTATTTTCTCAACTCCTGCTTTATAATATAGACCTGCAAGAATTGGTGCTTAACTAATTACCTGATTTGATGCTTTCACTAGATGAGGTCTGTTTGGAGTGGAGTCTAATCATGTCAAGGTTCGGGAATCATCAATTGCATGCATTACAACCGACACGGGACGTTTCGGAGCAGCCCAGCCCGTGCCCACTGGAGGACAAATGTCTAGACCAACCAGCAGCGAGCACGGGTTGTGCTGGCAACACAGCACTGGCACGGACCATGCCGGGTGTGGCCTGCTGGGCTTCGTCTTTTACGGGCGGTTTTCGTCAATTTTTGTTCGGTTATTGCAATATTAAAGAGTTGTACCTGAGGTTTAGAATGATAAGGGTGTTATGCGGACCTCCATTGTTATATTCCCTATAAACACAAAAGCTTCCCTGTAATCTAAATCAGCTAGTGGATTGTTCGTGGTTTTTCCCAATTTTTGGGTTTTTTCACGTTAAAAACTCGTGTCTCAACTTTCTCTCTTTCTCTTTGCCTTAGTTTACTGCTTGTTGTTATGGCTCTTGATCCTAACAAGCGGTATCGGAGCAAGGTTAGTAGTCACAATGAAATGGAGGGTGGAAAGGCCAAGATTGAGAGGTTCGATGGGAAAGACTTTGCAATTTGGAAAATGCGGAATTGAAGATTTGCTTGTACCAAAAGGAGCTTTACTAACCACTTGGACGAAGCCGACTGAGATGGCACAAAAGGATTGGGATGTGCTCAATCGCTAAGCACTCGGGACAATCCAGTTGACATTGGCAAAGAACGTTGCTTTCAACGTCATGGAGAAAAAGACCACAAAGGCTTTGTTGGAAGCGACTGTCTAACATGTATGAGAAACCATCGGCAATGAACAAGGTATACCTTATACGTCGTTTGTTTGATCTCAAAATGCATGATTCCACTAGTATAGCCGGCCACATAAATGACTTTAATATGTGCATTTCTAAGCTTGCTTTGGTTAATATCAACTTTGAGGATAAAGTGAAAGCTTTGATTTTATTGTCTTCTCTACCTGAATCTTAGGACACTATTGTTTCTGCTGTAAGTTAGTGCTAGAGGTTCAAATGCTTTGAAATTTGATGAAATCCGTGATGTCATTTTAAGTGAAAGTATTCGCAAAAAGACTCGGATGAATGCTGGGAATGCATTGTATGTTAGAGGTAGAGGGAAACAAAAGGAACAAAACAAGTTTAGGGGTCGATCAAAATCAAAGGTTAGGGGTAAATCTCAAAACCCGAAGGAAACCGTGTGTTGGTGATATGGTGAAAAGGGTCACCACAAGAAGAATTGTCCTAAACCTAAGAATAAGGGGCGGGGCAATAATCATGATGACCGCGTTTTCGTAAATTCTGTCGAGGATGTTGGTGATGCCCTTGTTTTGAGTATAGATAGTCAAATTGAGTCTTGGATTGTAGACTTGGGTGCCTCATTTCATTCTTCTTCGTGTAGAGAACTTTTCCATAACTTTGAGAATGGGCACTTTGGTAAGGTATACCTTGCTGATGATAAGTGTTTGGAAATATTGGGGAGAGGTGATGTGAACATCAAGCTCCCCAATGGGAGTTGTTGGAAATTAGATAACGTTCGGTACATACCGGGATTGGCTAAGAATTTCATTTCGTGAGTCAATTAGATGAAACGGGCTATTTCACTTATTTTGGGAATGGGCGTTGGAAAATTGTCAAAGGGGCATTGGTGATTGCAAAAGGGGTGAAACCCGGGACCTTGTACTCTACTTTTGGTTGTACAAATTTGCTTGCTAATGTTGACAACAAGTCCTCTAGTTCGGTTTTGTGGCACAATAGACTTGGTCACATGAGTGAAAAGAGATTGAAAATATGGCTTTTAGGGGTGCTTTTCCGGGGTTGGATGATGTTGATTTGGGACTTTGTGAGAGTTGTGTTCTCGAGAAATAAAAGAGAGTTAATTTCTCCAAAGTTGGTAGGGAACCAAAGGAAAATAAACTAGACCTAGTTCACACCGATATGTGGGGTCCTTCTCCTATTCAATCTATGGGTGGTGCTTACTACTATGTCACCTTTACCGATGATCACAGTAGGAAGATGTGGGTTTATTTTCTAAAAAATAAATATGATGTTTTTATCACTTTCTTGAGATGGAAGCAGAAATTGAAAACCAAACAGGGTTGAAGATCAAGTGCTTGGCATCCGACAATGGAGGTGAATGTGAGAAGGATGAGTCCAAGGATTATCGTGCTCAAGAAGGAATCCGGTTGACAAGAACGGTTCCGGGAAAAGCAAGGCGAAATGGTGTTGCTGAGAGGATGAACAGTACTCTCAATGAAAGAGCAAGGAGCATGCGCATTCATGCCGGGCTGCCGAAATCACTATGGGTAGATGCAGTCAAAACAACCGCTTATTTGATCAATAGGGGACCACCCGTACCGTTGGATAATAATATTCCGGAAGAGGTTTGGAGTGGTAAGGAAATTGATTTATCCCATCTTCGTGTTTTCGGTTGTGTTGCATATGTTATTGTTGAGTCTAACAAGAGGGACAAGCTCGATGCTAAGTCCAAGAAATGTCATTTTCTGGGTTATGGTGATAACTTGTTTGGGTATAGAGTTTGGGATGGGAAAAAGGTGTTTAGACATGTTGATATTATTTTCAATGAGTCTGTTTGGTACAAAGATAGGTTGAATGAGAGTTCGGTCGACAAGGAGGTAGTGGGAGCCGATGAAGTTGTTGAAGTCTCCTTGAAGGGAGAAAAACTTAAGCTAGAGCTCCACAAGTTGAAGTACCGGTTGATGAACCATTCCTTGAACCAAAAACTCCTCATGAAAATGAGCCCCAAACTCCTCCCATCTTGAGAAGGTCGGCTCGGTCAACTAGAGGTATACCGACTCAAAGATACTCTCCTTCCTTACATTATCTTTTGTTGATCGATGCTAGTGAGCCAGAATCCTACACCGAGGCAATGCAAGTGAGTGATTGTTCCAAGTGGGAGCAAGCCATGGAGGAGGGAATGACATCGTTGGACAAGAATCAAACTTGGGAGTTGACTGAATTACCGGTTGGTAAGAAAGCTCTATTAAACAAATGGAAGTATATGATTAAGAATGAGCCTAATGGTCATACTAGGTATAAGGCTCGGTTGGTGGTTAAGGGATTTTCACAAAAGAGGGAGTTGATTATACTCGAAATATTTTCTCCTGTTGTGAAACTAACCACCATGAGAATCATTTTGAGCATGGTTGCAACTTGTGATCTTCACTTGGAGCAAATGAATGTGAAAACGGCGTTTTTACATAAGGATTTGGAGGAAGATCTCTACGTGCTACAACCAGAGGAATATGAGGTTTCGGGCAAGGAACATTTGGTTTGTAGGCTCACAAAGAGTCTATATGGTTTGAAGCAAGCACCGAGGCAGTGGTATCTCAAATTTGACATCTTTATGTGCAAAAACGGTTTCCTAAGGAGTGATAAGGACCAGTGTTGTTATTTCAAAACTTCACCGATTCTTATGTCGTTTTACTACTCGCACGTGGATGATATGTTGATTGCAGGTTCTAGCATGGATGAAATCAACAGATTGAAGGAGGAAATGTCAAAGGAGTTTGAGATGAAAGACTTGGGCCAACAAAGCAAATTCTTGGGATGAGAATAACAAGAGATAGGTCCAAAGGAATCTTGAAGTCTGTCTTAAGAAGGGTATTTGCTTGAAAGTCTTGGAGCAGTTCAACATTAGTGATGCCAAATCAAGAAACACCCCGCTTGCAAATCATATCAAGTTGACCAAGGATCAATGTCCCAAGACAAGTGAGGAGAAAGAGGATATGTCCAAGGTTCCCTATGCTTCCGCCGTTGGGAGCCTCATGTATGCAATGGTGTGCACAAGACCGGACATAACTTTCGCGAGTGGGAGTGGTGGCAAGGTTCATGTCAAATCTCGGAGAAGCACATTGGGAAGCCGTGACGTGGCTTCTAAGGTACTTGAACACATCGTTAGTGTTTCAAGAGAGTGACCTTAAACTTGAAGGCTTTGTGGATGTTGATTTAAGCGGCGACTTTGACACAAGCAAGAGTACTACGGGCTATGTCTTCACACTTGGAGGCACAGTCGTGAGTTGGATGTCAAGACTCCGAAATGCATCGCTTTGTCCACAGCTGAGTCCGAGTATGTGGCCATGACTGAAGCTGGAAAGGAGATGGTCCGGTTGCAAGACTTCTTGGAAGTTTTGGGCCAAAGGCTAGGGAACGGAGTGCTCTACGGTGACAGTCAAAGTGCAATCCAATTGAGCAAGAATCCCGTTTTGCATTCAAGAACCAAGCACATCTGGCGCAAGTTCCACTTCATTCGAAGCTTGGTGGAGAATGGAGACTTGGAACTTAAGAAGATATTGGGTAGCAAAAATCCGGCAGATATGCTAACCAAAGGAGTGGATGCCAGGAAATTAGGGTTGTGCAAAACCTCAATTGGCCTTTCTTGTTAAAGTCAAGGAGGGTGTTTGATCTACTCGATATGTTCAAGAGGGAGTGGTTGATTAGTCTCCAAGTGGGAGATTGTTGAGAGTGGAGTCTAATCATGTCAAGGTTCGGGAATCATCAATCGCATGCATTACAACCGACACGGGACGTTTTGGAGCAGCCCAGCCTGTGCCCACTGCAGGAAAAATGTCCAGACCAACCAGCAGCAGGCATGGCCTGCCCGTGTCCTGGCAACACGGTCAGCCCGTGTTGCCTGGCACGGGCCATGCTGGGTGTGGCCTGCTGGGCTTCGTCTTTTCTGGGCGGTTTTTCGTTAGTTTTTGTTCGGTTATTGTGATATTAAAGAGTTGTACATGAGACTTAGAATGATAAGGGTGTTATGCAGACTTCCTTGTAATCTAAATCATCTAGTGGATTGTTCGTGGTTTTTCCAGGTTTTTAGGTTTTTCCACGTTAAAAACTCGTGTCTCAACTTTCTCTTTCTCTTTGCCTTAGTTTACTGCTTGTTGTTGTAGCTCTTGATCCTAACAGAGGCTAAATATTCAACCATCCTGTTATAACCTCATCGACATGTATAACATGACTCAAATTACCCCTTTCTCAAGTGTGAATTGGTAGTGATTGAAATCGAATTTGTTCCTGGCCTTGCTGAAAAAAAAGAAATAAAAATCTATTTGTTGCCATGTAGTTTATGCTGAATGATTTTGCTGATTTAATTAAGGATTAATTCCACTTTCCTTCACTCAATGTTCAGATGCACACAAAATTTGCATGTTTCTTTATAAATTAATATAAATTTCATATCAATCTTTCTCTGGAAGGAGTAGCGTTGTTGCTCTTTGTATAATAATTACAGATTTCACTGTTTTTGCGCTATAATTAGCTTTTTGTATGATGTGTGATTAGCGTTCATTCTCTTTGGATTCCCTAATTCATATATGTAAACATATAACTTTTCAGCATCAATAAATAAATGAACGAAGTATCACTGTGAAGATGATTTTGTTCTGCTATTTGTTTGACACTTTGCTTGCTAAGGAGATTCCAGGTACAATAATAATACAAAAGTTAACAGCAAATGGGAACTGAGCAGAAAACACTGTGAAGATTTCATGTTGGCCTTTGCCTATGCTTAGGAGAATTTGTTAGTAACTATCATAATAGTGGTCTAGTGGTACTTGATCTATAGTAAATGTGGGACCTGAACCCTTCCAGGTAGGAGGAGCCCCCCTCCCAAAAAAAAATTGTGGGCAGGTGCCGAGATTGTGAGATTAGCTAATCTTACACATTTAAAATATAGGCTATAGAAAATTTGTTAGCAATTGCAAGAGGGTCACATGACATTTAGCTGAAAAATTATAAGTATGAATGCAGAAAATTTTTGAAAAAGTTTAAGGACATCATAGCGTAGTTCAACATGTTGATCTGCTCTAAGCCGTCTAGTTTTATCATTTAATCCATGCATTCTGTTACCTCAAATGCTCTATTGCGTCCTGTCTTGTTTCTTGAGCTTTAGAAGGTTTGTCAACTTTTCATGGCTGGTTAATTGTAGCCTTGTAGGTATCTGAGTTTGTGATGGTCCTTATGTGTCTGTACAAAAATTTAAGTGTTGATAAGATCATATCTAAAATTTGTACTACACTGTTTCTAGAACTGAGGCCTCATGTTGAGTGTTACATATTGTTCGATTGCGTCAGGGTTAGTTTTTGGATTGGACTATATTTGTTTAGGTTCAGATCATTTCCAGTTTGTGTGATCACATTGGAGGCAAGTTCTGCTCATAAACTAAAACTACAAAAATACAGGAAGATTTGGATCTGTTTAGCTCAAGTCAGTTAATTCGAGTTTCGACCAAAGATGATTTTCCCTATTTTTAATCTTTTAGATTTGTGAATTGAGTATAATTTGGTTGTTTGGTAGGTATTAACGGATTTTGAATGGAGTTTGGAGTTTATTACTATTTACTTCTGAGGTGCATATGCTGGAGTATTTGATGTACTAGTATTGGACATCGGTCGAATATCATGTTTTCTTTTTATGTTTGCTACTTACCATGTGACATAAATTGGCATTGTAAAGCGTCAGAATTTACATCTATTTCCTGCATTACATGGTTTTTCGGCTGAAGTCAGTGAACAATGCTTATATTAATGCCTTGAATGAATGCACTCATTGGGTTGTTTTGATAGAAGATTTGTAAATTGCAATAGATAATTGGGTGGTATCCTAATTCCTTCTCTTATACAGGCATACAAAAAATAGATTACGGTAATAGTGTTGTTGTTATAGTTGCAGTTTCTTACATAATGCTTGTAATGTTTCTGCAAGTAAAGGCCATTTATGTAAACTTGCCATAAGCTAACCTTGCTGCATACTCAATTTTGCACTCCACATTAATTTTCTATATACCCATTTTTGCACCCCACAGAAGTTGATTCTGTTACCCTAGTAAAGTCTCCCCCTCTCCCCAGAAAGGAAGGTGCCAAACCGAGTAATATGGAAGTATTACAGGCTCCAAACACAAAATAATTCAGATTCAGGGATCGTGATTCAACTCAATTGAGCTGATCATGAACGTACCATAGAATTCAGAAAAACATTTGAAATAGACCGATCTTGCATTTGTTGTTGACTCGGTGAACACTGCTTATAAATTAGGGATTGACTACCTTTATCCTACTCCTAGAATATTAACTAATTAACTAGTTTTCTACATCAATGATTGAGTTGAAGCATATTTGATTTTGTGATCTGTCGGTCCTACAGTGAAATAACTCGGAAGTTATATGAGCTGACAGAACAAGCCCTGGATGACCAATCTTAATTAGGTTGACCCTATTGTAATCTGGGTAGGTTGATAATAATTATCCAAGCTTGAGCTACTAGGTTAATGACCTGAATTATTTGCAGGCTCAACTTAAGACATACCAATGACATTTTAACTCGACCCATGCCCTATCCAACCAGAAAACATTGTAAACCTAAATTCCAACCACGCCTTAAATGAATCAATCACAATTTAACCAACAAGAGGATGTATAATAAGGTCTAGATCTGAATGGACTGGATTGAAGAACCTGGTTGCCAGGCGTAGTTGTACTGTATTTGCAAATTGCAGTACCTGGTCATAACTTCTGCTAAAGCAATACGTAAACAGGTGATATACTGATGCGCAACTTTTATTTAGGAAAGTAAGATGTAAGCCTAGAGTGCAGAGGTACTATATAATAATTGTGCTCTCAACATATGAAATATACTCATCCTGAGTTGTGGAGTATCACTGACAAGATTACAAGCTCTAACTTTCTAATGAACGTGCCTATCAACATACTTTCTTAGCTTATTTAAGCAGAACCATTTATCTGGCATTGCTTCATAGTTGAAGCATGGATGATCTAATGTTCCAACATGGGATTCAGAACATGTCCAGCAAAGAGCAGGGCACCAGAGTTGTCTTCTCGGATGAAGAACAGGAATGGGTGATCAGCCACGAATTCAAGCTTGTTTGTCAAATCTAATGACCTATATGTTATGACAGCACTGGTGGCTGCAGCTGCTCGAGTTCCCTCTTCATTAACTTCAATGAATGATTTGTGGAATATTCTTGACACGAAGAGATTTCCTCCCAAGGATGAATCCACCATCTCTGTCAAACCACCTTCTGAAAATGGAAGCATCAGTCCAAGTTGCTTCAGGGCTTTTGAAGCTTCAAACCCGAATGAAAATTTAAACCGTGGGATCATACATATGTGCACTTCAACTTGATGATGAGGAAGGTGTTGCTCAAAGAAACGTGGCTGTGAGCTTGCCATTTGCATCAAGCCAGATAACCCATCTCTTGCTTCCGGAAGGAAAATGTACATAGAGAATTGGCGATGGTCTCTGCCTTGCGAGTAACAAAGGCGCAGGACTTTGAACCCATTGAAGGCGCAGAGATACTGCTTGGTAGTGCTACTCATGAAGGGAACCTTCAGTGATCCTCCGTTAAGAAGGTAAAAGTATGAGTCCTGCGTTTTTGATGGATCAAACTTTTGCTTCCACATCCCTTTGAAGTAGAGTGCATTTGCTATAATGAGTCTCGTTGTCCTGTCTACTGAGCCAGGAGGAAGGATGTCCTTGATGAGGCCCTTGGTCTTGTTTTCAACCCATGAATTCACCTCATGAGCCACCTCAGTTGCCTAGAAAGCCGAAGATCATTTAGTTAGCTTTGCTGACAATACTCTACGTTTTTTGAATGACATAAGCATGAAAATTTGCAACACTCATGTGAGTCTTGGTTCTAGAGAGCAGGTTGTTTGGTCTAATTCTGTTGTGATTAGCATTAGCTGATGAGATATTCATCCTATATTGCACCGTTGCAAAGTCAGGTTGGGTCGGTTGTTCATTTTATGGAATAAGTTTTTTGAGAGTGAATAATAAACTTCTTGAGAATGACATTCATTCTCAATTTAGATTGGTTTCTTCTAAATTGGATCAATTTATATTTGGATCAAAACTGGGTTGCCATATTTATGATTTTTGGCTCAAGTTTGCCGAATTATGATGAGACTGGTTATAAGTTGACAAGAACCATGATACAAAACCAAACGAGTGTTACCTGATGGTAAGTACTCTACATTTCCATCATTTTCATCAGGGTTCGAACCTTAGTGGAGATAATTTTTCTGCTAGGTGTGCAAAGAAGTTAAAATGTGTTGTAGACTTGCCTGAGATAAGGGCCTTTAAACCCAACTAGTGTTTACCCCTAAAACAGGGGTCTACTTGAGTGGCTCGCACTTACCATGTTAAAAAAACCATATACAAAATTGAATAGTTTCTGCAATAAGAAAGTATTCCTTATATTTGAGATGCGATAAAACTAGGTTACCTTGATTTGAAAATCAACCTGTTCACAAGCAGCCTTATAGTTATTGTTTGCAATCTGCTTGAATATAGGTTTCAAAGGTAGTCTTCTCTCAATCCACAGACCATTAGCAAAGAACAATTTCGGCCCACCATATGCAGTACCATCAACAAGAACTTTGGAGCTCAGCTCAGAAGCAAGTTGGTTTAGGTTTTTGACAGGTCCGCAGTTGAGGAAGGAGAGGAGCTGGTCCCGGGTTGGACCTGTTGCCCCAGCTGCAACTAAGCCCAGCAGCAACTGGATAGACAATGGCGAAAATACTAAGTTAGAGTCTTTAGCCTCGTATTGGGCTAAATATTTCATTATCCTTAGTGACACATTGGTTTGGCTACTTTCCAGTTGCCTTGGGATGCATGAAGAAGGACAGCATGTAGGGGCGAAGCTCTGTGCATGGTGAGAGGGGTATTGTTCTAAATGGTTGGGTGGTTCTTGTGCACGGTTCCTTAACCATGGTATGTGGATTTGGTCATGTTTCCTAGTTGATTGGTGAGAACCCATATTTCTTTGGAGATTGCTTGCGCAGTTGCCTTCTTTCACCTTCTTCATTTTAATATAGGCGTGTTCTTTTTTCCTTTTTTCCTCTTTTTTGGGGCCCGGGGGGACGGGTGGAATTAGATTCTATTCTTTGTGTCTACTTAGATAAGATGCTCATTAAATGTAGTCGGATTTTTTGAAGGTTATTATTCTTTTCGCACTTGCCTTACTTTATGATAGATAAGCATGGAGAACCAGTTTATATTTTATTGCATAATACAAACTTTTTCCGATAACATGACTCTGCCGCATTTAAATTTAGGTTGTACGTGTAATTTTAACATGAATCCAAATTGATTTGATTCCCATTGAACTGATATGAGTTTAGCAGGTACAATATTTATTCATTTTTCTTATGAGCCTTTTGGACAAACCCATAATGAAGCTACTATTGACTCAAACCTAACATGAGCTAGATTTTACCAAATCTTGGCTAGATATTAGTCACTCTCTTCTAAAAATATGAAATTAGCAATACCAGAAAGATCCATTCGCCAAGTGTAAGCGATAGTGTGATAATGATTGGACTATCAAAATAACGTTCAATTGTAAAGGAGATATGGAAATTTACTTGTTGCTATGTCATTTTTATAAGTAATCTTTGATGAATAAAGTAGACAGGGTGGATCGAGTTTACGTTTTTGTGTTAATATTCCATTATTAAAAAATTCCTTACATGTATGTTTTTATATAATAAAATAAATTATTAATATGGGATGAGTCTGCAGCTATTCAAGCCTGCCTATCAACAAAGAACTTACGGAAAACAATGAATATCGGTTTCCATATTCAAATATGCGTAGCTTCTTTATGCAAATATCTAATTTAATTACTTTGATACATTCTTATTTTGATATTTCAATTGTCCTGAAGCCTCTTGTATTATATCTTATTGAGCTTACCGATTGCTAGTTCATTTTTTTCCTTAGTTGGATGAATTTTTTTGATGGCACTCATGGTTGGATGACTCGCAATTTAACGACTTTGTGAGGGTCGTCATGTATGTTTACTAAATTCGAGTAGATAAGAATTAGCGAGATATTATGTGACATCTCCGAGACTCTAATTCTTGAATTGGGCACTCATGTTGCTTATTTACCTAGACCTAGAAGAGGTTCCGAAAACTCGGACTACGAATCTAGATCATTCTGCGTACTACCTAAGGACTCGGTACAAATCTCATCCCTCCTAAGTTTTGATTACAAGTCATTCTAAGTGTTATAGAAACTCCCGCATAAGTTTTCATTCGATTTTGACTGACTTAGAAATCATATTATTGTTTATCCTCTCACATTGACATTTTTGAGTTACTCGGACATCACTCGGATTTATAGCATGTTCAAATAGTCTCTCTAACACTTCTAATCCGAGTTCGACTGCATATTTCAAAGCAAAGTGAATTACAATGTTAATTCCTATTTTTAAGTCAGAATATTTGTTTGAGAATTATTTGTGCATATCAAGTGCTTATACTCGATGTTTTCACCCTTATAACTTGATCTTTCTTAGGAGTGGCTCGATCGAATTTGAGTATAATGAATATTAGACTCGGAAAATTCCACTCTTTTAGGCTCGAGATAATTATGCACCTAATTATCTTAATTAAATTATTATCTCGTGCCTAATCTTGGACTAAAGTATTTTATACTTGAGAACCAAAATTATTTAATTTTGTAAGTTATCCAAACGAGGTTATCTTATTTTTGAATTACAAAAGTAACCGACTTCAAGTTGTCAATCACTAGCGAGACAAAGCTTTTCTACCTCCGAACAAGGCCCAGACGCCGTGTCGGGTTTGTTTGTTTCCAAAATTGAAAAACTTTAACGCTAAGTTCAACGGTGGCTTCCACCCTACTTTTCGAGATATCACCAACCGAGTGGAGCACCTTTAGGAGCCAAGAGCCGTTGCACAATGTTCATATCCCAACGGATCTTTTCGAGCGACTCGGAAGAAGCGTTACAACGGTCAAGAAGGACTTCGTTCACAAATTAGTCACAACGGCTAATGTGCTTGGTCATATATAAATAGAAGCCAACTCTCAAGACTTAAAGATTGCTGGAATTATTGTTGATACACATTACTTAAGCAAAAGTCATTGTATTCATACTCAATCTTTTATTTTACAACTCCCGACTCGTAATTCATACTTAAGCGAAGTCTACCCAAGAGAAAATGGGGTCCCAAGGTGACATCCATTGAGGAAGCTCCGAACCTCTCTCAACTAAAGCCGGACAAACTGATTGGGAAGCTACTTACCCATGAAATCCATCCGGAAGAAGTGGATGTCGAGGTCGAGCACCAAAAAGAACATTGTGTTGAAAGCCTCGAAAGCGGAAGCGAGAAAATCTGAGTTCCTCATATTCGAGAGGAAGATCCTATGGCACTCATTGCTCGAGGCTTCAAAAGAATGATGAAGCATAAGAAATGGGGGAAGAGGCCAAGGGAAGAGTTCTACAAGAAAGATAAGAAGGACAGAAAAGGTAAACATTCCTCCCTTCAAAGTTATCTTTAACTAAGAACTCGCCTGTTTTGAATGTGGTAGCAAAGATCATATAGTCAAAGACTGTCCAAGGAGAAAGAGGGCAGAAAGAAGAAGAAGTCTATGATGGCCACATGGAGTGATGAAGACTCATCCGAAGAAGATGAAGATTCCGATGACTCAAAGTGTCTAATGGCACCGACAAACTCGGAAGCTGGATCCGAGTCGGACTCGGCAGTTCGGACATTGAGGAGACAAATCCTCGGGAGGTAATTGAATACTTCCTCAAGTTCTCCAAAGTTGATTTAGCTAAATATATTTATACTTTGGAAGAAAGGTCTAATTCTGATTATTCTCAATTCAAAGAACAACTTCGATCTCTCATTTTTGAGAGCATTGGTTTGAAAAATGAATTAGAAAAATTGAGACTTACTCTAGGAGAACTCAAGACTAGTACTCAAACTAATGAGACTGAGTTTGAGTCACTCGGAAGAGAAAATGAGAATCTAAAACAAAAGCTCAATCAGTCTCAAGAGCTTGTTTTGAAACTTACTCAAGGTTAGAAAAACCTTGACATGCTTTTAGGCTCTCAATGTGTCTCCTTCGGAAAGGAAGGACTTGGTTTTAACGAAGAGGAGGAATCAAATTCCTACTCGGATCTTTTCAAAAAGGATTCCGGAACTATGAAGTTTAGGAAGGCTGAGCATGGTTCCATTCATAAAAATGAAAGGAGGACTGAGCCTGCACCAGCCTACAAGAGAAAACCTTCTCTACCTGTTTATAAAAGAAATGATTTTCAAAAGAAAGAGACACAGACTCGGTTTTCTAAAAAGGAAGATTCAGAATCAAACCAAACCCAAGGTAATTCAAATCTGGGTTCCCAAGAGTCTTCTTCCTCGAAAAGGACCACAAGTAAAGGGAGTTATTGGGTTCGTTAGAGGAAATGAGAAGGGTTAGTGTGTTTCCGACCTGCGAGTAACTCGAGAAAAGACAAAAGTAACCGACTTCAAGCTGTCAATCACTAGCGGACAAAGCTTTTCTACTTCGAACAAGGCCCGGACGTTGTGTCAAGGTTGTTTGTTTCCAAAACTGGAAAACTTTAATGCTAATGGTGGCTTCTACCTTACTTTTCAGATATCACCAGCTGAGTGGAGCACCTTTAGGAGCCAAGAGCCGTTGCACAATGTTCATATCCCAACGGATCTTTTTCGAGCGACTCCGAAGAAGCGTTACAACGGTCAAGAAGGACTTCCGTTCAGAAATTAGTCACAACGGCTAACCTGCTTGGTCATCTATGAATAGAAGCCAACTCTCAAGACTTGAAGATTGTTGGAATTATTGTTGATACACATTACTTAAGCAAAAGTCATTGTATTCATACTCAATCTTTTATTTTACAACTCCCAACTTGTAATTCATACTTTATGAGTTGTAAAGTCTTGTAATAAGTTACATACTCTTTCTTACTTTCTAAGTAAGATCCCTTGACTAAGCTGTAAGGGTTAACTCGGTTTAGTTGTCCCTCGTTGTAAAGGTTACCTCGGTTAGGAAGTACTAGATCGGATAAGGGAATTTCTAAGTCTAGGAAAACTTTGTAAGGAATTATTTAAGGGAACAATTCTGGTTGAGTCATTTTGCTGTATTTTGTAGATTCAAAATAGTGGATTTGACTTGGTGCTTGGACTAGCACTGTCTCGTGGTTTTCTGCCCCGGGAGGTTTTCCATGTATCTCCGAGTTTACACTTTGTTGGGTCCAATCTAGACTCGGATTATGTCGTTTATTCACTTCAAGCTTAAATCTTCTAAGTTTGTTAAAATTCCCTCATAACCCTATTCACCCCTTTTCTAGGGTGACTAAGACTCTCCAATAGCAAACCTTCAATTGGTATCAAAGCCTAACCTTTCAGAAGGGGTTTAACTACCTAAAGGTCTAAAGATCAAATGGCTCGTAACAACGGAGAGTTTGATGAAATAAGATCTTCCAGCAGACCACCTCAGTTCAAAGGATCAAATTTCGTGCACTCTGGAAGAAGCTAATTGAATGCTTTTTACTAGACAACGATGAAGATGTCCGGAACATCATACAAGAAGGCAATTACATTCCAATGAAGATAGAAGATACAAGACCTGTACCTAAAGCAAAGTTCGAGTACACCAATGAAGAGTTAGAAAAGTTCGGAAAGAACTTTAAAGCAATGAACATTCTAATGTGCGCCATCAGCTCGGAAGAATACAACAGAGTGTCGACCTCGACATAGCTAAAGATGTGTGGGACACTCTTGTCAACACATATGAAGGAACAAGCCAAGTGAGACAAGCGAAGATAAGTCAATATCTTCACAAATATGAGCTGTTCAAGATAGAGCAAGAAGAAAAATCAGCCGGATGTTTATACGCTTCACTAAGATTACAAACAATCTCAAATCTCTGGGTAGAAAGATTTCCCATGAAGAAATGTATAGAAAAATTCTAACGAGTCTACCCAAGAGAAGATGGGGTCCCAAGGTGACAGTTATTGAGGAAGCTCAAAACCTCTCTCAACTAAAGCCGGACAAACCGATTGGGAAGCTACTTACCCATGAAATCCATCTAGAAGAACAGAATGCCGAGGTCAGCGCCAAAAAGAACATTGTGTTGAAAGCCTCGTAAAGCGAGAGGAGAAAATCTGAGTTCCTCACATTTAGAGGAAGATCCCATGACACTCATTGCTCGAGGCTTCAAAAGAGTGATGAAGCACCAGAAATGGGAGAAGAGGCCAAGCGAAGAGTTCTATAAGAAAGATAAGAAGGACAGAAAAGGCAAACATTCCTCCCTTTCAAAGTTATCTTTAACTAAGAACTTTGTTTGTTTTGAATTTGGCAGACAAAGATCATATAGTCAAAGACTGTCCAAGGAGAAAGAGGGATAGAAAGAAGAAGAAGGCTGTGATGGCCACATGGAGTGATGAAGACTCATCCGAAGAAGATGAATATTCCGATGACTCAAAGTGTCCGATGGCGCCGACAGACTTAGAAGCTAGATCCGAGTCGGACTCGACAGTTCGGACATCGAGGAGACAAATCCTTAGGAGGTAATTAAATACTTCCTCAAGTTCTCCAAAGTTGATTTAGCTAAATACATTTATAATTTGGAAGAAAAGTCTAATTCTGATTATTCTCAATTCAAAGAACCACTTGATTCTCTCACTTCGAGAGCAGGTACAATATTTATTCATTTTTGTTATGAGCCTTTTGGACAAACCCATAATGAAGCTACTATTGACTCAAACCTAACATGAGCTAGATTTTACCAAATCTTGGCTAGACATTAGTCCTTCTCTTCGAATAATATGAAATTAGCAATACCGGAAAGACCCATTCGCCAAGTGTAAGTGATAGCGTGATAATAATTGGACTATCAAAATAACGTTCAATTGTAAAGCAGATATGGAAATTTACTTGTTGCTATGTCATTTTTTATAAGTAATCTTTGATGAATAAAGTAGAAAGGGTGGATCGAGCCTACATTTTTGTGTTAATATTCCATTACTAAAAATTCCTTACATGTATGTTTTTATATAATAAAATAAATTATTAATATGGGATGAGTCTACAGCTATTCAAGCTTGCCTATCAATAAAGAACTTCGGAAAACAATGAATATCGGTTTCCATATTCAAATATGTGCAGTTCTTTATGCAAGTATCTAATTTAGTTACTTTGATACATTCCTGTTTTGATATTTCAATTGTCCTGAAGCCTCTTGTCTTATATCTTATTGAGCTTATCGATTGTTAGTTCATTTTTTTCCTTAGTTGGATGAATTTTTTTGATGGCACTCATGGTTGGATGACTGCAATTTAACGACTTTGTGAGGGTCGTCTTGTATGTTTACTAAATTGAGAGTAGATCAGAATTAACAGATATTATGTGATATCTCCGAGACTCTAATTCTTGAAGTGGGCACTCATGTTGCTTATTTACCTAGACCTGGAAGAGGTTCTGAAGACTCGGACTCGAATATAGATCATTCTGAGTACTACCTAAGGACTTAGGTACAAATCTCATCCCTCCTAAGTTTTAATTACAATTCATTTTGAGTGCTATAGAAACTCCCGTATAAGTTTTCATTGGATTCTGACTGACTCAGAAATCCACTTGTAATCAAAATCTATTTGTTACTATGTGGTTATGCTGAGTGATTTTGCTAATTTGATAAAGTGAGGAAGGACAAATTCCACTTTTCTACACTGAATGTTTAGATGCTCGCAAGTTCATCCAAATATACAGTTCTTTTTATAAATTGATTAAATCAAGCATCAATGGGATGATTTTGTGGTGCTGAGTGGTAGTTTTCCTGCCAAGAATGTTATATTTCCAGTAAGCAAAACTTCACAGCAAATGGAAGAAATCGCAGGGAAAGATTTCGTGCTAATCTTTGCCTATGCTTGAGAGCATTTGTTGGGTAGGAGGGGAGCCCTCCTGACCCTACATGAAGGGTACCCGTATGAATGATGAAGTTGCTAGATGGGCTATCTTACACGCTAAAATGCTGAAAAAAGATTGTGTTTTTACAAACGCAAAAGAGAGTGGCATGCATAGTTTATTTTCAAATTCAGCACAAAAATTATGAGTTAGATCCTTACATTTAAAATTTTGTCAAAAAGCGTAACGACATCTTGGCATGGTTATATATGTTGTTCTCTATGAAACTTAGTTTTGTTATTTTTGTTGTAAATTAGTTTATGATTGGAACACATGATTTGCATAGAAGACTTTTCTAGATAACCTTGATTTTTAAGAGATCCATGAGCTCTTTTAGCTCAATTACGCTATTCCCTCATGTCTTGTATCTTGATTGAGTTTTAGATTATTGGTCAACTTTCCTTGGTCGGTATAACTGTAGGTTTTCGAGTTTGTGTTACTGTAGAAAGTATGAAAGGTTATCAATGGTGTGGAAGAGGAAATGGAAAGCTGTCTCGTGGTTTAACCAGTGACCTGAAAACGATTTCAACACGACATGGTATAATTGTAAATTGTCAATCGCTCCCCAAAGTTTCCACAGCCGCTCCACCCACGTACTTGTTAGTGAAGGGAATAAAGTTGTGAAGGAAGATGAAAAAAAAGAAATTGATTTATATATGTGACTTACTCACTAAATAACTTACTTTAATGATTGGTCATAAAATTCATATATTATGCTAGTTAGCTTACATATATATATTTATTTACAAGTTTGTTAGTTGACGGTCAATTTAGTTGGAAATAATATTAGAAGTAAGCTTAGAAAATTTTTATTTGATTTGCTATTTGCTTGTAATAAATAAATCTACTCCAGAAATCAAGTAGTATGTTTAAACCAGAAATGTTTGCTCATTTTTTCATGTAAAACAGCAGTCCCAAAGAAGAGAGAGAGAGAAACAGAGAGAGAAGAAGAAGACTAAGGGGACTCCATATTCGTCCATCACATTCATTTTATGTTTCCACCTCATTGTTCAACATCTTCACTAAGGGTAGAGTCAAGAACAAAGGTAGAAGGGTAGAAGGAAGGTTTAAAAAAATAACAAACAACAAGAACTTAGCTCTAATCATACTCATTAAAGTGAGTTTCCTTCTCCTCCCCATTACATTCAAACCAAAATGAATTTCGTATGTGTGTTTGTGGACTTACTTTAATGCATAAAATTTCAAGAAATTGTTGCATACGTATGTTTTAGAGAGGCTGATTGATATATTTTTATGTTAGGAAAAATGTTATAAAAGAAGATAATGGAAATATAACATCACTATCCACTTAGTTGAACTTCTTTTTATTGTTGTGATTTTCAAGTATGGACTTAAGTATGCACCAATCATGTTTAGATCTTTGTGGAATTATGGTTTTCTTGAGGTTTCAAGTAGGATATTAAGTTATAACCATGGTTGGTGATGTTAGTAAATAGTGAGCGGAAATTTTAGCTCGAGTAGCTCAATTCATGTTTGCTTAATTAGTTATTTTTGCATGAGTATTTAATGATTTTCCCTATTAACTAAAATGTGTTGTCATGATACTTAGAAGGTCAGAAAATTTTTAAAACAAACATCTCATGGATATTCCACAAAGAAAAAAATACACATAAGAAAAAAAAAAAAAGAGTTCGGGAGCCACTGCCACCCACTACGGGGTACCTCCACAGCTTGTGGGGCAAGCCATGGTGGGCAACAATAGCTAAAATGCTTGGAAACACCCACCGCAGGTGCTCCCACAGGTCGTGGGTCAGTCCGTGGTGGCTGCCAGAAGCCCCCACTAACATTGGGGAGACCCATGATGACCTCTACAGCCTACCATTGACTCCCATTGGCCGTGGGAGGTCCGTGGTGGCCTCCAAAGCAATCTTGGACCCCCACAAACTACAAGCCTTGTCCCAAGATGCTTGTGAGCCTTGTATTTTATGTCGGGAAATGAGTTGAAACCTTTGAAGTGTGGTTTCAAGCCTCACCAAGGAATTTAATAATCATATATGCAATGAAATGAGAGAAATAATAACCACAATGCAAAATGAGAAGTTAATTTCTTTGGGTTTGAACACTTTACCGATATAAAAATATAGATGACATGAGATTACATTCCGGCCTATGGGAAGCGGCTTTCACACCTATATGACGAGTCCTCTAGGTGGTAAACTTCTGTATACGTATGAGTTGTACCGAATCCATATACCGTGTTATGTTAGGTCGGCTCACAGGCATTAGTTGAGTACTATGGTACTAGCTATTGCCTAAAGAAATTCACGATAATAAAATTAAACTAAGTTTCAAATTGAGAAGTAATTTGGTCATATTGGTAAAGAAAATGTGGATCACTCGAATTCTAGTGCATTATGATTTTTCTCATTCGATTAAGAGTGAAGTATGTTAATATTACATTTTGATGCTACTCAATTACTAATATCATTATTATTAATTTAATTATGATTGTTATTACACGTGCAAAGTTATTTTGATTTTTGGGAGGCAAGGAACTCTCATTGAGTTGTGGTTGCTCATTTGCCTATTTTTACATCTTTTCAGATTAAGAGCAAGAGTAAGACCTTTGGCAAGCTTTACCATTTTGGAAGTTGTTTGAATGTTCTTTTAGCTAAAAGGAACTTAATATGCATGGGTTACTTATGTGTATATTTAAACTTGACATGTAAACCTTATTAAGTGTTTAAGCACATTTGTAACTAGAAGTACATTGGTGTTCATAGACACTTTGATTTAGTTTCGGTGGCTCCTGCCAAGACTCCATTAACATTGTACTCTATTTTATGGTGTAGGGTTGTATGAACCCAACAGTCTAACTTTTGAAACCATGTGGGCTCAAGACTTATCGTATCTTCTCTCTCTCTTAAAAAAATTGCTAGCTCGACTTCCAATAGTTTTAAAAACATGTTACGTTTGCCAAATTGTTCCCCAAATGTGATGCCCGAACTAAAAGAAAGATTAAAAAAGAAAAAAATTGATTATATATGTGATTTACTCACTAAATAACTTAGTTTAATAGTCATAAAATTCATATATTATGCTAGTTTGTATACATGAATATTTATGTACATAATTACTGATTGATGGACTATTAATCCTATGATAAATATCAATACATTTGACCACATTGTAATTATCATCTTAAGGTCTAAAGTTTTTTTTTAAAAAAACTATTACTTCCTTCCAAAAACCTCAATATTTAGGTCAAAAATATGATTACTTTCTCCACCCTTTTTGCGTACTGCTGCACCCTACATCTTTGGCCCCTAACTCCAAGTCTCTATACTTCAAATCATTACTCTCCTCCAAATTTGCTGTACTCCACCTCTCTACACCATGCCCCAACCATCATTATAACATCACTCATCCAAATTTGATATACTCAACCTCTATACTCCATACTCCAAAGAATTATTGCAACCCTTCCAAATCTGCTACATAAATCAAGTATGATGCTTGAACAAGAAATGCTTGCTTATTTTCTCATTCAAAACCTATCAGATCTAAAGAAGAAGAAGAAGAAGAAGAAGAAGAAGAAGAAGAAGAAGAAGAAGAAGAAGAAGAGAGAGAGAGAGAGAGAGAGGACTCCATCTTCTTCCATATCATTCATTTTAAGTTTCAACCTCAATGTTCAGTATTTTCACTAAGGGTAAAGCCAAGAACAAAGGTAGAAGGGTAGAAGGAAGGTTCAAGAATACCACAAACAACAAGAATTAGCTCTAATTATACTCATTAAGGTGGGTTTCCTTCTCCTCCCCACGATATATTACTTTCCAACCAAAATGAATTTCGTAAGTGTGCCTGTGGACCAACTTTGAATATTCAAACAGTCATGAAATTGATGCATGCATGTGTTTTTGAGGTAGCTCATTGATATAAATATGCTAGGAGGATGTTAGAAAGGAAACAAAAAGTAGAAACATGATCATCATCATCTACTTGGTTGAACTTCTCTTTTGTTGTTATAATTTAATGCATGAACCTAAAAGTGTACCAACCTTATTTAAATCTTTGTGGAATCATGACTTTCTTGAGGTTTGAAATATGCTAGTGAATATTGAAGGTTTGCTCTTGGAGAGATTCAGTCACCCTAAAGGAGGGTGAATAGGATGATAAAAGACTTTTCAGAAATTACAATGTTTTTCACATAATAGACTTAGAAATAGATTTTGAATCTAGATTAGACTCAGAAAGTGTAATGTACAAATAAGTATGTGGAAACCCTCATGGACCAGAAAACCACGGACGGTGCTAATCCAAACACCAAGTCAAATAAGCTAATTGAATCCACAATTACAAGGACTCGACTCTTTACAAAATTGCTCCCTTAGACAATTCCCTTACAAGTTTTCCTAGACTCGAAGTTCTTTTATTTTATCTAGTACTTCCTATTTGAGATAACCTTTACAGATCAGGGACAACCGAGCTGAGTTAACCCTTACAGCTCAGTCAAGAGACTTAGAAAAAAGTAGTAAAAGTAGCAGTGATTACAAGACTTTCTTTACAACTCGGAAAGGAAGAAAATACATATTAGGAGTTGTAAGCTGAAGATTGAGTAGGAATGCACTCAGTAAGTGTTAAAAAATGCGTTCAACGACAATCTTTAAGTCTTGTGAAGTGGCTTCTATTTATGCACTGCGAGGAAGAATGACCGTTGTGACTTGTTCTACACTGGTGTGCTTGAATAGCCGTTATAACGGCTAGTCTAAGTCACTAGAAAAGGATCCATTGAGATATGAACATTGTGTGGTGGCCCTTGGCTTAAAAAGTGGTTCATTCCTCTGGTTGTGATTGAAATCTGAGGTGGAAACAACCGTTGGACACAAAGTTAAAGTTTACCGGATTTGGAAACAAACAACCCCGACATAGTGTTCGAGCCATGTACAGAAATGGTTGATTTCGTTTGTTGGTGTTTAACGGCTAGAAACCAGCTGCTTTTGCATTTCAAAATAGATTAAGCTTGTTTAATCAACTTACAAAAGCAAATCATAGTGGTACTCAAAGTATAAAAATACTTTGGTCCAGAATTAGGCAAAGATAATAATTAATTTAAAATAATTAAGCACTTAATTATCTTCAACCTAAAAGAGTGGAATTTTCTGAGTTTAATATTCATTAGGTTCAAATTCCATCTTGAGTCAATCCTTAAAATGATCAAGTGAGAAAGAATAAATCATCGGAATATATAAACTCGATCAAGTAAATAATTCTCAATAAATAAAGTGACTTAGAAAGCTGGAACTAACGCAGTAATTCATTTTCACTTAGAATATCAAGTCAATGCTCGGAATAAAAGTGTTTGAGAAATTATTTACTCTTGCCATTGTTCCGAGTGGCGTCCGAGTGGGTCGAAATACGGTTAAGAATGTTGTGCTTGATGAATGGTTTCTACGTGGGTCGAACATAATGAAAACTTAGATATGAGTTTCGTAAAGGCTAAGAATGACTTCGAATCAAAACCATAGAGAGATAGAAAGTTATACTTGAGTATTTAATCTCCCCTTTTTTGATGAAAGACATTCCATACTTAAGATAGAAACTAATCATTTCGGAGAGTTAACTTTTTAGTGAGAGATGATCGAGCAAGAAAATAATAATGGATAAATAACGAGATAATCTCATATCATATATAACTCAGAACATGCTTTATAAAATGATCGAGCACACTTGTTATAAAGCAAAGAATAATATATCGAGTAAGTATGAAAATATGTGGTCGAAACCGACATGCTCAGAAATAAGTGAATTTCATTACATAGAAGCAATTTGTACAGAAATTGTAAACATACTATGAAATGAAACAAACACAGGAATAACTATGGAAAAAACTCCCCTACATCTAAAATTTCTATCTTTTCTCTCCCCTATTCATTTCAGCAAAAATATCAAAAGAAGGGAGGAAAGAACAACAAAATACAAAAGATGTTGGACCAAAAAAAAATTAAAACAGATTTTGAAATTAGAAAGGAGAGGCGAGTCGGCGAGAGGTAGAAGATCAAGTGGTGTGCCTACACCTATACCCTTGAGTAGAAACAGCTGGGCGAGGTGGCAACAACGAGTGAAATATCCGGTAAAGGAATGGTCCTGGTTCTATAAATCAAAGGTAGATCTTCCTCTTCTTTTTCTTCCTCAGCGAAAGCCATTGCAGCTGAGATTCCGAGGCGGGGATTTAGACTGGCCTACATCACCGGCCTCTTACGAGGCACTCCGAGTGTGATAAGAAGATATCACCTCAAGTTCTTTGTTGCTTTAGTCCTCATGTTGAACTACTTTGTTCGGTCCAAATATTGCATCATTTACACCCTTATTTACTTAGTTTTTGACTTATAAAATAATTTAATTTTAGGATTTTTACTTGTTTTTCTTACTTTTGTAGGTAATAAATCAAATCAAGATAATAGCAAAAAGTTTGAGCAAAAAGGAAGCAAAATGAGGAAGATAATGGTATGCACAGCGAGCAGTGCAGCTTCGCACAACAGGCAATGTAGAAGTCGCATAGGTACCAATGTAGAACTCGCACGGTGTGCGAACCGACCATAAACTTTCGAAACCTGCACAGGTAATCGTGCGAGAACCCGCACGGCCGTGCAACTTCCTAGTTTCGATTTTTCTCGGTTTTTACAGGTTGTAAAAGGACAATTTTGGCTCTAATTTAAGGGAGCTCGGTTTTAGGGATTTTAGGGACCTCTTGGGGTTCTTGCTTAGCCAAATAAAACCCCATTAGGGGGAGATTAGTGTAGTGTTTTGTATAAGATTTTGGATTTAAGCCTTCAATTTTAATTCAAGCATAAGTTTTCTCTTTCTCTCTTCTTCTTTACTTCTAGTTTAATACTTTGATTGTTCAATTTAGTTTCAAGATTCAATTTTTATTAGTCTAGATGTTAATTATAGTTAGATTTATTACTTATTTTCATGCTTGAGTTTAATTATCTTGTTTATGTTCTTGTTCAAGTTGGTTTGTGTTAGTTTGTTCTTTAGTGTAGTTTTTATGTTTATTTCATGTTTTTATGTTAATTAGTGGTTAAAGTTGATTGCTTTGGTTGTGATTAGCCTCCCTAATGGCTAATTAATCTTGTTTAGGCCTTAACCCAACTAGTTTATACTTGTTATTTGGGATTGTTTCTTATGCCCACCACGTGGTCGATGAAATGCCCGAAAGGGATTTTCATGTTGATTTTTGGGTGATTGGTCTATCACTGAAAGGTGGAGCCAATTTACTAGCATGGATATAGAGGATAGTTGGGATTTTGGCATGAAAATAGCCCGAATCCTAACTAGGTCCATAGGTTGCTACTCTTGTAGTCTAATTGGGCTAACCCCACGAAAGTAGGTGGTTAGAATAATTAAATTAGCTCATGACCCTCGAAAGTGTGGCTTGAGTAGGTTTTGATGGTGGAACCGATCACTCCTAAATACTTGAATAAACTTGGGTAGGTTTAGGCTTGGCTTGATTTATTAGCTTATTAAGTAGTAAAATCACAATCCGATTATTTTATTTTTATTGCTTTCTAGGTTAGTTTAATCATCATATATCTCTCAACTTGTTGTTTCGCCTAGACAGAAAGTTTAAGATAGCTTTGATATTTGAAACACAGCTCTCTGTGGACATGACCCATGCTTGCTGGCTAGCTACAACTACGCCGGGCACTTGCGGTTTTAATTTTAGAACTTAATTCTTCCTACCAAGTTTTCCTTTTCTCTTTCTTCATCTCCTCCTTCGGCTTCACCTTGGCCTTCTTCTACTTCGCTTCAGCTTCACCTTGGCCTTCTTCTACTTCTACTCCAGCTTCTTCGACTAAGACTCGGAAGAACTGGAGGATTTCTTAGATTTGTCTTTTTCAGGTTCGGAGTGCTTGGCTACCTTTGACCTTCTCTCTTGGAGGTGGCAAATTTGATCACGTTGTTTCTTAATCACCTCCTTTAGCTCGGAAATTAGATCTTGACTCTACTTGAGCTGAGTCCGAGCCTGGCTTTGCATCCGAGTTAGTATTGGGATGAAAGCCTTGAAGGCTCCTAGAGTTGATTGCAACTGTAAAGCCGAGAGAGACAAGTTTGTTGGCCACCTTTTGAAGAAGCTCAATGGAAGGGGAAAATAGAGAAGTGGATGGTCCAGCGAGTGAGAAATGGGACCTCGGGACTAGTTTGAGTCCGAGGTGGAGGAGGAGGGGGTGCTAACTCGGACGAGTGAACCCGGACACCAGGTTTGATTTCCTGGTAGCCCAGATTTGATAGTTCACCTCTGCCAAAACAAACAGCGAGGTTCCAAGAAAGAGTAAGGGTCAAAGGGATTTCGACCCCAAACAGTTTGAAAACAACTAAAAAAGGGCTCCGAAAGGATATGGAGTCTTGCGAGATGGAATAGAAGCAATATGTTCTAGAATGAATAGAAAGAGGTCTACCTCGTATCCCTTTATAATGTCACAAAGAACCTTGAGAACTTTAGAGTTGGGGTTCTCTTTAGACTAATAGTAAGAAAAGAAAGTCCTCATGAGAATGAAGCACGAAGTCCGGCTTCGGAGGTCATTTGAGTCATAGAAAAGTTATTTGGCATACCTGTCAAGAAGTCATCTACGACTTCGAGTGAAAGGAATGAGATTAGAATTGAGAAAGAAAGATTTCACATCAAAAAGTTCAGTGAAGTACGAGTAAGGTTGATACGAACCACCTTACCTTGGACAACAGAAGAGATAACATTATCTCTTACTCTCATGTGAGTATAAAATTTAGTAACAAGGTTTGGGTAGATATACTCACAAAAGCACATATAGTTGAAAACACCGGTTTTGGCGATGTGCTTCAACTAAGAAAAGACGTTTTTGGAAAGAATTTGTCGTCCAGGAAGACGTGTTGGGTGGCATTGAGTTTTGGGTCTTACGAGGCGGGTTCTTTCCCTTTTCCTTGTGCAGCCTCAAAACGAGTGGACTTAGTTCTGGCCTTCTTTTGGTCGAACCTCCTTCCACAGCTGAACCTCTCTTAGGCATTTTGAGAAGATAGAGAGTAAAGAGAGAGAGAGTAGAAAACACAGAGACTCCACTTGAATTTTCCTACGAGCTTCGTTGAAGTCTTTGAAAGCTTCATTTTTGTTCTTGAGAAAACAAACCCAGGTAAATCGTGAATAACCATTATCAATTACAAGTACATATGATTTACCTTCGAAATTCTTCACAGAGATTTCACCACATAAATCCATATGTAGCAATTCAAGCACTTTGAATGTGGAAACAGCTTTGAGAGGTTTGAAGGATGATCCGATTTGTTTCCTTTTGTGCATGCTTCATAGATTTTAACTTTCTTAAATGCATAGTTAGGTAAGCCTCTGACTAAACCATGAGATGTAAGAGAGAGCAATAAGTAGGTAAAGTGAATGAGTGAAAATGAAGTGGTATATTTAAAGAGAGTAAAAGCTTTCAACCGCCTTCGACTCGGTTACCAAGTAATGGTTATCTAACCGTTGAGTCTCTCAGCACATAACAGCTAGTTTTCCAATAGCTTTTTTCCAACAGACTAGGTATGCTGATCTGTTCGCGTGACGCAGAGACAGAGAGAAGAAAGAATTTTTGAAAACAATTATGAGATTCTCCATTTATCTAGAGATCATCCCAAAATTTTGATGTCCTTTTTGCTAAAAATTTGAGTCTAACTCAATAATGTGTCCGAGTGACTCGGAACACACTCGGAAAATTCATAACTCATTGCTCAGTCTCATTCTATGTCAACTGATCCATTTTTTATCTACTCAAATCATATAACAATAAATCATAGTAGAATAACTCACGCAATAACTCGGATAATCATGCGTTTAACATGCCAAGCTCATTCTTAATGAAGCAAATATGATATTCACTCAGAGGCTTAGTGAAAATATCAACTAATTGAAATTTTGTAGGAATAAACTCAAGTTCAATATCACCTTTCGAGAATGGTCTCTTAGAAAATGATACCGACCTCAATGTGTTTTGTCTTTGAGTGCTGAACTCGGATTCTTAGTGATGCTTATTGCACTTTGGTTGTCACACTTGATTGGAATAGATTTGAATGATAGTCTAAGATCCTTCAAGTGTTGCTTGATCCAGAGAATCTGAGCACAGCAAGCTTCGCTGTAATGTACTCAGCCTCAGCAGTTGAAAGAGCAACCGAGTTCTATTTCTTCGAGTGCTAGGAGATGAGTAATTGACCTAAAAATGGGCATGCTCCTGATGTGCTCTTTTTATCAACTTTGTATCCAATATAGTCAGCATCCGAGTATCCAGTAAGGGTCGGATCTGTATCCTTTGAATACCGGAGACCAAGATTCCGAGTCCCTGTAAGATATCTAAAGATTCTCTTCACTGCAGGTGAGATGTGATTCCTTAGGATTAGCTTGAAATCTTACACAAAGGCAAACACTAAATGTGAGATGAAGTAGAGACCCAATCATACCTCTATAGAGTTTCTAATCTACAACTTTACCTTTCTCATCCGAGTCTAGTTTTAAACTGCCACTCATAGGTTTTGCTGCATGTTTCACATCTTGCACCTTGTACTTCTTCAATAGCTCCTAGGTGTATTTTGATTGATGGACATAGATGTCATCCTTTTCTTGCTTGATTTGTAGACTAAGAAAGAAATTGAGCTCTCCCATCATGCTCATTTGGAACTCTGTCTCATTACCTCAAAAATTCTTAGCATAGAGTTTCATTAATAGCTCCAAAAATAATATCATCAACACGGATCTGAATGATAAGAAAATCATTCCCTTTGATTTTTGTAAAAACCGTTTTGTCAATCTGACCTCTTTTGAAATCATTTTCAACCAAGATACTCGTTTAGTCTTTCATACCAAGCTCCGGGAGCTTGTTTCGGACCATATAAAGCCTTTCGCAACTTGAAAACATGATTTGGAAATTGAGAGTTTTCAAATCGGGGGTTGCTCAACATAAACTTTTTCTTGAATATAACCATTAAGAAATGCATATTTAACATCCATTTGATAAAACTTGATGTTTATGTTAGATGCAAATGTTAAGAGAATTCTGATTACCTCAATCTTAGCAACAGTGCAAAGGTTTCCCCACAATCAATTCCCTGTTCTTGGCTATACCCCGAGTAACTAATCCGGCCTTATTTTTTATTACCAACCCTCCCTTATCCAGTTTGTTCTTGAAAACCCATTTGGTTCCTATTATTGGGTGGTCGGAAGGATGTTTGGTCGAGTCTAGACTTTGTTTCTTTCAAATTGATTCAGTTCCTCTTGCATGGCCTCTACCCATTCAGGTTCGATTAAGGCTTTTAGTACTCTTTTAGGTTCGATTAATGATATGAATGCTGAAAATGCACATAGATTTTGCAAAGAAGAACAAGTTCTTACCCCACTGTTGATGTTAGAAAGTATATTCTCAGGTGGGTGACTTGATGCGTATTTGAAAGCTCTACCTGTCCTCCGGTTTACCAAGTTTGTTGGTTGAATAGGTTGATCTTCAGTTGGTTGCTTTTGCTGAACTTCGCATTGGCGTGAACTTCTGCATTGGGTGACTTGATGCATATTTGAAAGCTCTACCTGTCCTCTGGTTTACCAAGTTTGTTAGTTGAATAGGCTAATCTTCGAGTTGGTTGCTCTTGCTGAACTTCCGCATTGGCTTGTTCTTCAACATTTTGAGATGGCTCTTGAACTTGTTTATTTGAGTCACTTCATTATGAGTTGGCTCATTCCGAGTTACCTCGGTTCTTTTGTGTTGACTCATTCGAACTCGGCTTCAACAATATCATCTTTATCTCTATTAAGCTTAAGATCCGAGAATGTGGATTCACTTAACTCCGCCAAGGTCAATCTCATCAAAGACAACGTGGATGATTTCTTCTACATTGTTAATTCTTTTATTAAAAACTCTATAACCTTTACTATGAGATGAGTAACCCGAAATATATCTTCATCCGACTTTGCATCGAACTTAGTCGGATGTTCCTTACCATTGTTGTACACATAACATTTACATCCAAATGGTTTGAGTAGCGCTGGCAAAAATCGGGTTCGGGTCAATTCGAGTTCGGACAATTCGGACATTCGGACAAAAACACCATACTCGGACCCTGTCCGAATTGCCAATTCGGACGCATCGACCGGACCCGAACCCGAACCCGAATGTCCGATGTCCGAACCCGAATGTCCAAATTTTTGATATGAACTTTTAAAAATTGAACTGAAATTATATATGTGACCGAACCCGAACTCGAATTTTCGATGTCCGAACCCGAATCTCTCGAATATTTTATTGAAAATTTTGTAGATTTTGGACTAAATTATACCTAAACCCGAATGACCGAATGTCCAAACCCGGTTGTCCGATCGTCCGATTTTGACCGAACCCGAAAAAGTCATAAAATTCGGACAACCCGAACCCGAATTGCCAAACCCGAACCTGACCCGAATTTTAATTCGGACATGACTAATTGTCCGAATTTAAAATTCGGACAAAAATTTGTGATTGGACCCGTTTTTTCGGGTTGGACAAATTCGGACTATCGGGTCGACGGATTTTTGCCAGCGCTAGGTTTGAGGTAGATGTTGAGCTTCTTTCCCTTGTACTCGCTCATTGGGTGTCTTCTTCGGAATGGGTCCGATGAGACATCCGTTGAGTGTATAGTTTCGTCGTATTGATCGCCTCGAGCCGGAAATAGTAAGGTAGATCATTTTTAATCATCATCGTCCTTCCTATTTCTTCAAGGGTTTTGTTCTTTCTCTCTACGACTCCATTCCGTTAAGGAGTTCTTGGTCCTAACAAGTTGTGGCAGAGGCCATTCTTGCACAAAAGTCTGCAGGTTCCGAATAATCAAACTTATTTCCATGGTCGGTTCGAATTCTTCCGATCTAAGTCTCATACTACTTGAATTTTCATGCAGATCTTAGTGAGCTCCTTGAAGGCTTCATTCTTATTCTTCGAGAAAACACACCCAAGTAAATCATGAATAATCATCAACAATAACTAGCACATATGATTTACCTTATAAGCTTTTCACAAAAATTTCACCACACAAATCCATATGAACCAATTCATGTACTTCACTTGTAGAAATAGTTTTGAATGGTTTGAAAGATGATCCGACTTGCTTTCCTTTTGTGCATGCTTCATAGATTTTATCTTTCTTAAATGCACGAGTTAGGTAATCCTCTAACTAATCCATGAGACGCAAGCTTTTTGATGGTATGCATTCTAATATGACCTAATCTACAATGCCATGTCCATGAATCATAATTCAAAGATGCTTTCAAACATGATAAATTCTGATTAGAATATGAGAGAGGAATGGTATAAGTGTTACATGACCTCATACCAAAGAGTTTTGTCTCTTTGGTGACTGCATCGAAATGAAACAGCTTGGTTTGAGTGAATCGTACCTCTTGACCTTTGTCATATAGCTGAGAGATACTTAGGAGATTGTACTTGAGCCCTTTGACAAGGTAGACTGGACTCCTTGACCAATCTTGCCAATCCCAACTATCTTACCTTTGCTATTGTCTCCAAATGTGACTTTTTCTCCCTTCACATCTTCTAACTCGGAGAAGAGTTTTGAGTCTCTAGATATATGGCGTGAGCGACCCACTGTCTAACTATCGAGTAACCCTTTCGTTTCTAAGTCACCTGCAACATAGAAACAAACTAACCCTTTTCACTTCCTCTCACAAACCCAAGTAAGTGTCTTTACTATGGTCTTTCTCTAAGGAAGAGCACTTTTGGGAACCCAGATTTGAATAATTTTGGGTTTGATCTAATTCCGAGTCTTCCTTTTAGAAAACCGAGTCTATGTCTCTTTTCTTTGAAAATCTTCTTTTTGTAAAAAGGTTGAGAAGACTTTTTCCTGTAAACCGGTCCGTGCGAAGTCCCTTTTCCATGTGAGTGAATGGGACCATGCTCAGCCTTCCCGAACTTAACAGTTTTGGAATCGGTTTGAAAAGATTTGAATAGGAATTAGATTCCTCTTCAGACATTGTAACCAGGACCTTCTATTGTAAATGAGATACACTGAGAGCCAAGTAAAAGATCAAGGTTTTTTGACCTTGATTGAGTTTTAAAACCAACTCTTGAGATTCATTGAGCTTCTGTTTTAGTTGTATTCTCTATTCCGAGGCACTCGGACTCGGTCTCATTATCTTGAGCATCTGGTCTCAAGTACTTTCAGATTTTATCTCAAGTTTTCTAACTCATTTTTCAATATAGTACTCTCGAAGTAAGAGACTCAAGTTGTTATTTGAAATCAAAAGAATCAAAATTGGACTTTTCTTCCATAGTATAGATATATCTAGCAAGATCAACTTTAGAGAACTTAAGAAAGTATTCAATTACCTCCTGAGGGTTTGTTTCCTCGAGCATCTAAGTTGTCACCTGTTTGACTTAGATTTAGCTTATGAGTCTGTATGTGCCACTACACTTTAAGTCATCAGAATCATCATCTTTAGAGGAATCATCATCGCTCCATGTAGCCACCACAACCTTTTTCTTCTTTCTGTCCTTCTTTCTCTTTGGACAGTTCTTAACTATGTGCTCCTTGCTGCCGGACTTAAAACAGCCGAGTTCTTAGTTAAAGACAACTTAGAAGGGGATGAGTATTTACCTTTCTTGTCTTTCTTGTAGGACTCCTCTTTTGACACTTTTTGTACTTTACCATCTTTTTGAAGCCTAGGGCAATGAGTGCTATGAGATCCTTTTCTAAATCCGAGGAGCTCGAGACTTTATTGTCTACTTTCTAAGGCCTTGAGTGCAATGTTCTTTATGGTGCTGACCTCAGCATCCTCTTCTTCTAGGTGCATCTCATGAGTGAGTAGCTTCCCAATGAGCTCATCCGGCTTTAATTGAGAGAGATTCTGAGCTTCTTCAATTGCTGTCACCTTGGGACCCCATGTCCTCTTTGGTAGACTTCTTAGAATTTTTCTGACCATTTCTTCATGAGAGATCTTTCTACTCGGAGATTTGAGATTGTGGGTAATCTCGGTGAACCTTACGTACATCCGAGTAATGTTCTCCTCAAGCTCCATTCTAAACAGACTCATACTTGTGAAGGTATTGGCTTATCTTTGCCTGCCTCACTTAGCTGGTTCCTTCATAGGTGTTAACCAATGTATCCCACACCTCTTTGGCTGTGTCACAAGTCGACACTCTGTTATACTCTTACGAGCTGATAGCACACATCAAAGTGTTCACGACTTTGAAGTTCTTTCCGAACTTCTCATTCTCTTCGGTAGTGTACTCGACTTTCTTTTGGCACAACTCTTACTCCTTCCATCTTTGTATCAATGTAGTCCCCATTCTTGATGATGTTCCAAATATCCTCATCATGATCCTAGAGAAAGCATTCCATTATCTTCTTCCCATGTGCAAAGTTTGATCCCTTGAACTTTGGTGGTCCGTTGACTCGATCTTCCTTCATCGAACTCTCCATTGTTATAAGCCATCATATCTTTAGACCTTTGGATTGTGAGATCCTCTTGAAAGGTTAGGCTTTAATACTAATTGAAGGTTGGCCTTTGGAGAGATTAAGTCGCCCTAGGGGGCGAATAGGGTGATGGAAAATTTTTACAAATTATAAAGCTGTTTTGCACAAAATAGACTTATAAACAGATTACGAGTCTAGATTAGACTTAGAAAGTGTAATACACAAAGAAGTACGTGAAAACCCTCATAAAACCACGGACAGTGCTAATCCAAGCACCAAGTCAAATCCACTAATTGAATCCACAATTATAAGGATTGACTCTTTATAGAATTGCTCCCTTAGATAATTCTCTTACAAGTTTTCTTAGACTCGAAGTTCCCTTATCCGATCTAGTACTTCCTAATTGAGAGAACCCTTACGAGTAAGGGACAACTAATTTGAGTTAACCCTTATAACTTATTCAAGGGACGTAGAAGAAAGTAGTAAAAGTAAAAGTGATTACAAGACTTTCTTTACAACTCGGAAAGTAAGAAAATACATATTAGGAGTTGTAAGTTGAAGATTGAGTACGAATGCACTAAGTGTTAAGCAATGTGTTAATCGGCAATCTTTAAGTCTTGTGAAGGGGATTCGATTTATACACAACAAGGTGGAATGACATATGTGGCTTGTTCTGGATTGGTGAGCTTCAATAGCCGTTGTAACGGCTAGTCCGAGTCACTAAGAAAAGGATCCGTTGAGATGTGAACGTTGTGTGGTGGTCCTTGGCTCAAAAAGTAGTCCATCCCTTGGGTTGTGATTGAAATCTGGTGTGGAAACAACCGTTGAACACAAAGTTGAAGTTTACTTGGATTTGGAAAGAAACAATCATGACACGGTGGTCGAGCCATGTCCTGAAATGGTTGATTTACGTCTGCTGGTGTTTAATGGCTAGAAACTGGCTGCTTTTGCATTTCAAAATAGATTAGGCTTGTTTAATCAACATACAGAAGCAAATCAAAGTGGTACTCAAATTATAAAAATACTTTGGTCCAGAATTAGGTAAAGATAATAATTAATTCATAATAATTAAGCACTTAATTATCTTCAACCTAAAAGGGTGGAATTTTCTGAATCTAATATTCATTAGGTTCAAATTCGATCTAAAGTCAATCATTAAAATAATAAAGTGAGAAAAAATAAATCATCAAAATATATAAACTTGATCAAGTAAATAATTCTCAATAAATAAACTGACTTAGAAAGTGAAATTAACACGGTAATTCATTTTCACTTAGAATATCAAGTCACTGCTTTCGGAATAAAAGTGTTTGAGAAATTATTTACTCTTGCCATTGTTCTAAGTTGTGTCCGAGTGGTTCGAAACACGAGTTAAAAATGTTGTGCTTGATGAATGGTTTCTAAGTGGGTTAGAACATAATGAAAACTTAGATATGAGTTTCTTAAAGGCTAAGAATGACTTAGAATCAAAACCATAGAGAAATAGAGAGTTATACACGAGTCTTCAAATATGCTTGGTGTAATGCTTTTAGGGATGGGTGATAAGAAATGTTAGCTCGAGTTGCCAAAATTTTAATTAGATAATTATTTGTCGTACACGTATGTTTTAATGGATTTTATTCAGCTAAATATGATACTTATAAGACTAGAAATTTTCTAAGATAAATTTAATATAGATAAAAATCAAAGACAAAAGGAAAAGAAATTTTTTTTAAAAAAAAAGGCTTTTGGGAGGCACTCTTACCCACCACGGGTGTCCTCACAGCATGTGGGGCTAGTAGTGGTGGCTAGCGAGTGGTCAAAATGGTCGAAACATCCACCACGGGTACTCCCACAGGCCGTGGGGTAGCCCTTGGTGGCCCCGAGAAACCCTCACTAGTCGTGAGGAGGTCCGAGATGACCTCTAAAGCCAACCATTGACCTCCACCGGCTGTGGGGAGGTAAGTGGTGGCCTCCAAAGAAATCTTGGATCCCCACAACCTGCATGCCTTGTCCCGAGATACTTGTGAGCCTTATATTGTGTGTCGAGAAGTGAGTTTAAGTCATTAAAGTATGGTCTCGAACCTCACCTTATAATTTAATAAACATGTATGTAAAGAAATGAGAGAGATAACAACCATAATGCAAAACTAGAAGTTAATTCCTTGGGCTTGAGCACTTTACCAGTACAAAATCTAGTAAGGTGACATGAGATTACATTCCGATTTATGGGCAACGACTTTCACTCCTAAATCATAAGTCCTATGGGTGGTAAACTTGTGTATACGAGTGAGTGATACCGAATCTTTGTACTGTGGTACATTGGGTCAGCTCACAGGTGTCGGTTGAGTACCAGGGTACTAGCTCTTACCCAAAGAAATTCAAGATAATAAAATTAAGCTAAGTTCCAAGTTGAGAAGTGATTTAGTCACATTGGTGAAGAAAATGTGGATCACTTGAGTTCTAATGCATTATGGTTTTTCTCAATTGATTAAGAGTGAAGTATGATAAGATTACCTTCTTGATGCTATTCATTACCAATATCATTATTATTAACTTAATTATAATTGTTATTATATACGTGCAAAGTTAGTTTGCTTTGTGGGAGGCGAAGGACTCCCATTGAGCTGTGGTTGCTCATTCCCTTACTATTACCTCTTTTCGGATTAAGAACAAGAGTAAGATTTTTGGCAAGTTTTACCATTTTGGAGGGCATTTGGATGTTCTTTTAGTTACGAGGAACTTAATATGCAAGGGTTACTTATGTGTACCTTTGAACTTGACATGTAAACCTTATTAAGTGTTGAGTATGTTTGTAACTAAAAGTATGTTGGTATTCATAGACACTCTGATTCAGCCTCGGTGGCCCTCACCAAGACTCCGTTATTGTATGTTATTTTCTTACGTAGGGTTATGTGAACCCAAAAATTTAACTTTTGAAGTCATGTGGACTTAAGAGTCATCGTAGCTTCTCTCGAAAAAAAATTGTTAGCTCGATTTCCAATAGCTCTAAAAACATGTTATGTTTGCCAAGTTGTTCCCTAGATTAGCTTAATGATCCTCGAGAAGGATCTTGGCGATATTACGTCCCTAGAAAAGGGCCGAGCATTACACTAGATTAGCCTTCAGGATCCTCGATAAGGGTCCCGAGGATGTGACATCCCTACCCGAGGGTTGGGGCGTTACATTTGGTGATATTAGAGCCTAGTTTTGCATTTTTATAAAAAATGTTTGTGCATTAAATTCTAGGGACAAGTTGTGATGTGCTTTGTGATTAAATGTGGGTCTTGCACCTGTATGTTTGAAAATTATGTTTAGTATCTTAAGTATGACACCTACCTATATCTCCCGTTAAGTGTGTTTCATGGAATGAACTATCTTTGTGGTTAGTTAAGCTTTTATATATTGAGCAAGTGTTATGTGATTTAATTTATGGAGTAAGATATTAATTTGATAACTTTCGAGAAATTGGAGGTGGTAGGAGTTGATTGGGTACCTTAAGAATAGGATAATGGGTCTTAGATGGCGCTATATCACCTATGCTTGAGCTAGTTGAGTTTCGGCATCCATAGATCATGTGATATATGGAGTTTGGTGGGTAATATTAGATAATGAGACTTGAGTTGATAGAGTTGAGGTTTGGATTGTGCTGCTTGAGCGAAGTTGTACGTTTTATGGTGGCTATATGTGGTATCATGTAGAGTATGAGATGAGAGCAATGGAGGAGGGGCTTAGTAAAGGAAGTATTAGGCGTCACCAAAGGGAGATGGCCAGAGTTGGGGAAGAGCCACAACCGTACCTCGAGAACATCCGAAGGACTTTGAGGTGCCTTGAAATTATATTGATGGTGAGCTAATAGTGCAAGAGCCCTTAGAGAATATTAGTTATGAAGTCCTCCTGTTGGAGGACTCCAATTAGTACCCGGCTGAGTCAAATATGAAGTTAAAGGATTTATATAAGTTTTGTTCCGATCTTGAGGCGATTGAGGATGATATCTTGAAAATGAATGTGATGATGTTGATATAGGAGATTTGTCACTTAGGAGCCTGAGTGGTTAGATGATGATGAGCCTGATTTGGAATGGCATGATGACCTAAAGATGAGCAAGTGGGAGAGTCGTGCGGACTCGGGAGAGTATTGTAAGAATGGTAATACATCCGACGAGGATTAATTGACCTGTATTCACCTTTGTAGTGTTATAGATATGAGTTTCTTAAACTTGTATAGGCACTCGAGTACTAATGATTAGAGTCGTATATACTTTTTGAAGAAGGTTAGGAGATAACGAGACTAGAAGTAATAGTTAACTAACCTTAGTTTCTTTAAATTGTGCTTGGCGTATGCATGCTAGGCTTGATTTACACAATGTATGATGGCTTTACACCCGAGTATTTTAGATGTATTATATGAAAATTGAGCATGCTTCACTTTATGCTCACCATGTTGCAAGTGACAATGTTGCTTAAAATTACTTAATACGTAAATAACTATTAAAGATGAAACTCATTAACATATGTATCCAAGAAAAAAATGGGGATTATTAAATAAAAGACAAGAACGGTGCCACTCTTGAGATAAGAATAAGAAAGCGAGATCTCATTGGACTTCTAACTCACGAACATAACTTAATTACCGACATATACCTCCCAATATATATTCCATCAAGTCGTCACTATGAATTTGTTGTGAAAATTTCAAAAGTTCAATCCTCCCAAATTTGGGGAGGATCCGATCCTATAATTTACTCGAATCAAAGATCATTCCGGACGTTGTGCTTATAAATTAGATTTGCTACGAGCGTGCGTGCTATATTTTAAGTGGAATTGGAATCACTACCTACCACCCGTGGAGTTCGCCTATAACAACAGCTATCATGCAATCATTATGATGAATCCTTATATGAAGGCCTCTATGGATGATGATGCGAGAAAACCTTTTCGTTGGCATGAAGTCACCAAAATAAGAGTTTCTAAAGTCGAGTTAATTGATGAAATTGTGAACTAAGTCGAGAACACTAAAGTGAGATTACAAGCATCACATAATCGCAGAAGCAACATGGGAGCTAGAGCGCAACATGCGACAAAAATATCCTAATCATTTGCCATCAAGTACGTAAGTTTCAGGGAGAAAACTTCTTTGAAGGGGAGGAAATGTGACGCTCGAACTAAAAGGATGATTAAAAAAGAATTTTCTTTATATATTCGACTTACTCACTAAATAACTTAGTTTAATGATTGGTCATAAAATTCATATATTATGCTAGTTAGCTTACACATGTATTCATTTACAAGTTTATTAGTTGACGGTCAATCTAGTTGGAAATAATATTACGAGTAAGCTTAGAAAATATTTATTTGTCTTTTTCTTTACTTGGAATAAATAAAGCTCAAAGAATGATTATCATCCTAAGTTCTAAACATAAAAAACCTAATCATTCCTTCCCAAAACCTCAACATTTAGGCCAAAAATCTAATTCCTTACTCCACTCTTCTTTGTCTACTTCTGCACCCTACATATTTAGCCCCTAGCTTTAAGTATCCATGCTTCACAATCATTACTCTGCTCCAAATCTGCTGCACTTCACCTCTCTACTTCATGCCTCTACCATCATTACAATACCACTCCCCCTTCAAATATGATACATCAACTTCTCTACTCTATACTCTAAATAATTATTGCAACACTTCCAAAGCTGCTTGTAGGAATCTAGTAGGATGTTTGAACCAGAAATGGTTGCTCATTTTCTTATGCAAAACCCAGTAGCTCCAAAGAAAAAGAGAGAGAGAGGGAGGGGCGGGGAAGACTAAGGGGACTCCTTCGTCTTCCATCACATTCATTTCAAGTTTCAAGCTCATTGTTCAGTATTTACACTAAGGGTAGAGCCAAGAAAAAAAGCCAAATGGGTAGAAGGACGGTTCAAGAATACAACAAATAACAAGAACTTAGCTATAATCATACTCCTTAAGGTTGGTTTCCTTCTCCTCACCACGAGTATATTATTTTCCTAACAAAATGAATTTCGTATCCGTGCTTGTGGACCTACTTTAATACATAAAATTCCAAGAAATTGTTGCATGCATGTGTTTTGGAGAGACTCGTTGATATATTTTTATGTTAGGAAACAGTTAGAAAAGAAGAGAATGGAAATATAAACCACTACCACTTAGTTGAACTTCTCTTTGTTGTTGTGATTTTTATGCATGGACTTAAATGTTCATCAATCATATTTAGATCTTTGTGGAATCATGGTTTTCTTGAGGTTTTGAAGTCGGCTAGTAAGTTATATCCATGATTGGCGATTTTAGTAAATAGTGAGCTGAAATTTTAGCTTGAGTTGCTCATTTTATGTTTGCTTAATCGGTTACCCTTGCATGAGTGTTTGTTGATTTTCGCTTTTTGCTAAAATGTGTTATGATACTGAAAAGGTTGGAAAATTTTTAAAACGAACATCTCATACATATTCCACAAAGAAAAAAAAATAAGAGGAGGGAATTTGGGAGCCATTGCCGCTAACCACAGGTACCCCTATTGCCTGTGGGGCAGGCCGTGGTGGCCAGCAGCGGCCAGAATGATCAGAAACACCCACCACGGGTAGGCCGTGGGGCAGCCTGAGGTGGTCACCAAAAGCTCCGATTGGTCGTGGGGAGGCCCGTAATGACCTCTAGAGCCAACCATTGACTCCCACTAACAGTGGAGAGGTGCAGGATGGCCTCCAAATTAATCTTGGACCCCCACAACCTATAGGCCTTGTCCTGAGATGCTTGTGAGCCTTGTATTTTGTGTCGGAAAAGAGTTTTAAGCCTTTGAAATGTGGTCTCGAGCCTTACCGAGGAATCTAATAAACATATATGTAACGAAATGAGAGAAATAACAACCATAATCCAAAATGAGAAGTTAATTTCCTTAGGCTTAAGCACTTTAACGGTATAAAATCTAGGAAGGTTACATGAGAGTACATTCCGGCCTCTGGATAGTAAACTTGTGTATACGCGTGAGTGGTACCGAATCCCTATACCGTGTTACGTCGACTTACGGTGGTTGGTTGAGTACCGGGTACTAACTCTCGCCCAAAAAATTTTAAGATAATAAAATTAAACTAAGTTCAAAGTTGAGATGTGATATGATCACATTGGTGAAGAAAATGGATCACTTGAGTGCTAATGCATTATGGTTTTTCTCATTCGATTAAGAGTGGAGTATGGTAAGATTACGTGCTGATGCTATTCAATTACTAATATCATTATTATTAACTTTGAAGGTTTGCTCAAGGAGAGGCTAAGTCACCCTAGAGGGGGTGAATAGGGTGGTGAAAGATTTTTCGAAAAATCAAACTCTTTTTGATCAAAGGGCGGACAAAGCGGATTCCGAGTCTACAATAGGGTCAGAAAAGTATGAACTCGGAATGAAGATGCAGATTGAACTGAAGCTTTAAGATAGTCCGAGTCTAGAATGAACTCGAAAGAGAAGACACAAAAATTACGTGGAAACCTCGCTGGGCAGAAAACCGCGGACCGTGCTAATCTAAGCACAAAGTCAAATCCACTATTTTGAGTCCACAAAATAAAGTAGATTGACTCGACCCCGAGTTGCTCCCTTAGACAACTCTTTACAAGTTTTTCCTAGACTCGAAATTCCCTTATCCGATCTAGTACTTCCTAGCTGAGATAACCCTTACGAGTTAGGGACAACTAAGCTGAGTTAACCCTTACGGCTCGATCAAGGGACCTTACGTAGAGAATAAGAAGAGAGTTTGTAACTAAGTACAAGACCTTACAACTCGGAATATAATGAATTACGAGTGGGAGTTGTAAGTAGAAGATTGAGAATGAATACAATAACTTTTGATCAAGTATATATATTAACGAGTAGATTCGGCAATCTTCAAGTCTTGAGAGTTGGCTTCTATATATAGATGATCAGCCAGACATAGCCGTTATCTCCATCTTCCGATTGGAAGTCCTTTGTGACCGTTGTTAAGGATCTTCGAGTCATTCAGAAAGTATCCGTTGAGATATAAACGTTGGACAACGGTTCTTGACTCTTTTGGAAGTCCCAAAACCACTTGGCGAGTGTCTTGAAAAATAAGGTGAAAACCACGAGTTTAGCTTGGTCTTGCAGATTTCCAATTTTGGAAACAAACGGCCACGACACGGTCTTCGGAGCTAGGTCGGAGGTGGAAAAAGCCTTGTCTGCTGGTGATTTGACGTTTTGAAGCCGGTTACTTTTGTAATTCAAAAAGTGTAGCCTCGTTTGAATATCCTACAAAAGTAAATCAAATTGGTTCTCAAAGTATAAAATACTTTGTTCTAAGATTAGACACGAGATAATAATATAATTAAGATAATTAAATGACTAATTATCCGAGTTAGAAAAGGAATGGAATTTTACGAGTCTAATATCCATGAAACTCAAAATTCCATCCGAGTTAGTCTAGGCGAGAATCAAGTTAAATAAGAAATAACAGAGTGAATAAACTTGATCTAGACTAAGCATGGTTCGGACTAGAAGCGCCGACTATAACGAGAATAACACCTGTAATGTGAAGTCGGACACTGAGTGCGGTTATGCGAATACTAGTCATCCGAACATGCGATAATTCTAAGTGATGAGAGACTCGAAGCTGGGTGTACAATAGTAAGTACGAGATATGCTTTACGAGTCTCACGAGACAAGCAAAAATACATGAAATAAATGCTATATCACTTAGAGAAAATACTATATCACTCGAGAAAAGTTTCTAAGGTACGAGAGAATGACTTGGAATCAAAACTCTATAAGTGAGAAAGTCTTATACCTGATTCCTTTGATAGAACTCAGAAATGTGCGGAGTAAAGTCCGAGTCTTCAAATTTAATTATGATTGTTATTATATACGTGGAAGGTTATTTTGGTTTTTAGGAGGCGAGGAATTCTCATTGACTTGTGGCTGCTCATTCCCCTACTTTTACATATTTTCGGATCAAGAATAAGAGTAAGATTTTGGCAAACTTTACCATTTTGGAAGTCTGTTTAGATGTTCTTTTAACTACAAGAAACTTAATATGCATGAGTTACTTATTTATACATTTAAACTTGACATATAAACCTTATTCAATGTTTGAGTAAGTTTGTAGCTAGAAGTACATTGACATTCATAGACGCTCTACTTCAGCCTCGGTGGCCCCCACCAAGACTCCGTTATTATTGCACTCTATTTTATGGTATTAGTCTAACTTTTGAAATTGTGCGGACTCAAGATTCATTGTAGCTTCTCTCTCAAAAAACAAATTTTTTGCTAGCTTGACTTTGAATAGTTGTAAAAACATGTTATATTTGCCACCAATTTGTTCCCTAGATTAGCCGTAATGATCCTCGAGAAAGGTCCTGGGGATGTGACGTCCCTACCCCGAGGGTGCAGGCGTTACAGGAGTATACGAGTATAATTTCCTAGAAGAAGAAGAAGAGAAGACAATTTATATGTGATGGAACTCAAGGTAAAGAACGTGTATAAAAGAATAAAGTTTTGATTGTTAAGCTGGAGAAAAACGAGGAGAGAAAGGTGGAGAAAATAGTGTATAATGGGTGAGAAAATCTCCCTACTAACAATCAAAGAAAGATATTAGCAAAAAATAAACTGATGTTTAAAACATCAATGAAAAAACAGAACACTTGGGTTTTCTCCAAAAAGAATAATGCAAACAACCCACGGCCCGCACTGCACTGGGTTGGACTAGGCGAGTGAGCGGCGCGCAGGTGTGTGGTGAACCAAATCTCCTCAACCAAACAACCGTACTAGCTATTCAAATAGTAATAAGAGGAAAGGGTATATAAACAAGTTCTAAGAGTTCCACATGGGACAAACAAAGGGAAAAACAATACGATTGAAGTCTTAGTATTCGCTAGACTACCAAATAATGGCTATGAAACTTGATCTTCCTTGCATAATCTGTGTGCATTTTTGCATTCATATCATTTTTGAACCTAAAAATGCACTAGAGGCCCTAAATGAACCTAAATGTGTAGAGGTCATGCAAGAAGAGCTTAATCAATTTGAAAGAAACCAAGTCCGGATTCCGACCAAACGACCTTCTAACCACCTATTCATAGGAACCAAATGGGTTTTCAAGAACAAACTGGATGAGGAAGGGTTGATAGTCAGAAATAAGGCTAAACTTGTTGCTCAAGGTTACAATCAAGAGGAAGGGATTGATTGTGGGAAAACCTTTGCACCTGTTGCTAGGATTAAGGCAATCAAAATCTCGTTAGCATCTGCATCTAGCATAAATATCAAGCTTTATCAAATGGATGTCAAATGTGCTTTTCTGAATGGTTTCATTCAAGAAGAAGTTTATGTTGAGCAACCCCTGGATTTGAAAACTCAGAATTTCCAAATCATGTTTTCGGATTGCAAAAGGCTCTATATGGTCTTAAACAAGCTCCCGGAGCATGGTATGAAAGACTTACCAGTTTCTTGGTTGAAAATGATTTCAAAAAGGTCAGATTGACAAAACTCTTTTCATAAAAACCAAGGGGAAAGATTTTCTTATCGTTCATATTTATGTTGATGATATCATTTTTGGAGCTACTAATAAAACTCTATGTCAAGAGTTACGTTAGGTCCAAATACTACATCATTTATACCCTTATTTATTTAGTTTTTGTCTCATAAAATAATATAATTTTTAGAATTTTTACTTATTTTATTTGATTTTGTAGGTAATAAGTTGAAATGAGCGGATTTTATAATTTGAGTTCGAAATAAGGCGAAAATGCGGATTGAGAGACAAAGTTGAGCAAATCGGGTTGATCAAATGCAAAAATACTAGGTCCAAAACCCATATTCCATTGGCATGCAAGGCAAAGAAAAAAAAACAAGCAAAAGAAAAAAAAAGAAAAAAAAGAAAAGAGAACAAAATTCGATGATGACATCATCATGACATCAGCATGATGTCATCATCGAATTCCAATGGAATTGAAAATCAAGGGCAGCGTAAATTATAAAGGGGAGGACGCCGCCCCTTTGAGGGGTCGGCTGAAATTTTTATTCTAGTCTTAAGATTAGTTTATTTTTAGGTTAATTATTATGAAGGTTTGCTCGGGAGAGTCCGAGTCACCCTAGAGGGGGTGAATAGGGTGATAGAAAATTCTTCCTAGAGTCACACACTTTGCGCGAGAATAGAGACGAAGACAGATTCCGAGTCTATCAACGAGGTCGAGAAAGATTGGACTCGAAGGTAATCAATCGAAAGAACAAGAGCGATAAAGGCCATGCGAGTCTAGAATGAACTCGGAAAGATAACACTTAGATTTTACGTGGAAACCCTCCCGGGGCAGAAAACCACGGACCGTGTCAATCCGGACACGAAGTCAAATCCACTATTTTGAGTCCACAAAATACCGTGAACTGGCTGAACCCGAGTTGCTCCCTTAGACAACTCTATACAAGATTTTCCTAGACTCAAAAATTCCCTTATCCGATCTAGTACTTCCTAGCTGAGATAACCCTTACAGCTAGGGACAACTAAGCTGAGTTAACCCTTACGGCTTAGTCAAGGGACCTTACAAAGAATGTAAGAAAGAGTTTGTAGTCGAGTACAAGACCTTACAACTCGGAACGTAATGAATTACGAGTGGGAGTTGTAAGTTGAAGATTGAAAGTAAATACAATAACTTTGAACAAGTATGTGTATAAACAATATGTTCGGCAACCTTCAAGTCTTGTGAGATGGCTTCTATTTATAGATCAATCAGGCAGAGTAGCCGTTATCTTCATCTGCTGACCCGAGTCCTTTGTGACCGTTGATAGAAGCTTTCCGAGTCACTCGGAAAGTATCCGTTGTAATATTAACGTTGGACAACGGTTTAACTCTCTTGGAAGTCCCAAAACCATTAGCGGTGTCTTGAAAGATAAGGTAGAAACCACCGTTAAGCTTGGCGTTCCAGTTTTCAGATTTGGAAACAGACAGCGCCGACACAATCTCTGGGACCTGGAGCGAGAGAAGGTGAAGAGCCATGTCTCGCTGGTGATTTGACGTTCGAAGCCGGTTACTTTTGTAGTTTGAAAGCTGTATCCTCGATTGAATAACCTACAAAAGTAAATCAATTTCGGTTCTCAAAGTATAAAAATACTTTGGCCCAAGATTAGACACGAGATAATAAAATAATTACGATAAATAAACCAACCGATTATACGAGTCGAAATGAAATGAAATTTTACGAGTCCAATATCCATGATACTCGGAATTCCATCCGACTTAGTTCTAAGCGAAGAATCAAGTTCAATAAAGAATATCCGAGAGGAATAACTTGATATAGACTAAGCATGAGATGAGCTAAGAATACCGACTATAACAAGATAGGACTTATAACCACAAGTCGGATTCCGAGTGAGAAAAGACGAAATACTAGTATATTCAATCTGCGATTAATCTGAGTGAAGTCTGGACTCGGAACGGAGAACCGGTTTTACGAGTCGACTACGGATAAGCAATAAATATGATAAGTAAGAGCTGTGGCACTTAGATAAGATACTATTTTACTCAACTAAGTTTCTAAGATACGAGAGAATGCCTTGGAATCAAAACTCTATATGTATGAAATTGTTATACCCGATTCCTTTTATATAACTCGGAAAAGTATTGAGCGAGTGTCCGAGTCTTCATATTAGTTTCATTAATTTCTCACTTGTAAATATTGAGATTCAATTTGTTTTATTTTAATTATTCGTTCGGAAAGTTCAGTTCTTGACAATTTTCAATTCCGTTCGATTCATTCCGGGTAACTTCTTCCCTTTTATCTCTCCCTTCTCTTTAGTTTATTTCGTTTAGTTTAAAGGTTCAATTTTTATTATATTTTGATGTTAGTAGTAGTTAGTTTAATTGTTTAAACTCATGTTTAATTTTATTTTGTTAGTTTATGTCGTTCTTCGAGTCAATTTTTGTTAGTAGTTGTTAGATTAATTTTGTTTCATGTTAATTAGTTGTTAATTTGTGTCACTTTGGTTGTGATTAGCTTCTTGATGATTAATTAGTTTTGTTTAGGCCTTTACTTACCTAGTTTATACTAGTATTTTGGGATTGTTTCTCATACCTGCCACATAGGTTCGATGAGATGCCTAAAAGGGTCTTTTCATCTTGATTTTTAGGCGGTTGGTCTATCACTGAAAGGTGGAGTCAATTTGCTAGTGTGGGTATAGAGAATAGTTAGGGTTTTGACATGAAAATAGTTTGAATCCTAACTAGGTCCAAGGTTGCTATTTTTATAGTTTAGTTGGGCTAACCCCACAAAAGTAGGTGGTTAGAATAATTAGACTAGCTCATGACCCTCGAAAGTGTGACTTGAGTAGGTTTTAATGGTGCAACTGATCACTCCTAAATACTTGTATAAACTTGGGTAGGTTTAGGCTTGACTTAATTAATTAGTTTATTGAGTGCTAAAATCACTGAGTATTTTATTTTTATTGCTTTCTAGGATAGTTTAATCACCATATCCATCTCATCTGTGTTGATTCGCTTAGATAGAAAGTTTAAGTTAGCTTTGATATTTGAAACACAACTCTCTGTGGACACGACCCGTGCTTGCCGGCTAGCTACAACTACGCCGTGCACTTGCGGTTATAATTTTAGAACTTAATTCTTCCTAACAAGTTTTTGGCGCCGTTGTCGGGAGTTGTTTCGTTTCAATATTGGAGCTTACTTGAGCATTCTAGATTAGGCATTTAATTGAAAAATCCAAAAATAAAATTGAAAAATTAAAAAAATAAAAAATAAATAAAAATTGAAAGCATGTCTACTTACCATTATCCGCGAGTATGAGCATGAATTATTCTATTTGTACTTTGATCGACTTAATGCTCTTCTTGCTCTTTACAGTAGCTGTTTGGAGAAATGGGAAGTATTAAATGTTGTCTATGTGGGTGTGAATAGTGAAACTTGTGCTCTTTTATAGTATTGGGATTTTTGTGCTAAAAGTGTTGATGAAGCTTGGGATTTACTTGAATGGATTGCTTGGGATACTTGTGAATTTGAAAAGTCATGTACTAATTCGGATTTTCATGTCCCGACCCTTGTGCTTATCATGCTAGATCTTACATCCAATCCCTTTGTATTCCTGATCCTACTCCTCTTTGGTGTGAAAAGTGTAACTCTTCCGATCGGGATACTAGTTCTTGTCCTTATTATGATACTTTATCTCCTGAATGCTACGATAATTGTTATAAAATGATAAGGGCTATGGATGACCAAATTGAGCAACTTGCTTGTCTTACTAAGATTAGGAAGCCTGACTTATCACATAAAACTGATCTTAGTCTTGGTTACTGCTAAAATTGAGGCATTTTTCTATGATGATGACGATGGTGAGTCCTCCTTTTCTTTAGAATCCAGACTAGAGAAAGAGATTGACCCTCCCTTTACTACATTACCCACAGTTGCTCCATCCTTACCTAGTACACATAGGGACAACACTGAGTCCGCCTTTGGTGTTTATGCTAGTTTAGATGGTGAGGGTGATTTATATTGTGAATCGGAAGATGTTTTAGTTGAGGTGTTTGATCGGGAGACTCCTTTAGAGGAGTCATGTGAGGTGGTTGTGGTCGAGGCATCGCCTACTAGTCTTGATGTTGATGATCATGTGTCCCCCAACACACTTACTTTGATCTCTGCTTCCCTATTTGTTCACTACCCTTCCCTTCCCCAAGTATCATTTTTCCGAGCCCACTACCTATGTGATTTGTGATTCTGATTTAGATGTGGGCAATGTGAATTACTCATCTAGCATGCTTGAGGGGATGTGGTTGACAATATTGTGTCCCTAGGTACCTTTGGAGGTTACATTCCTTCCTTTAACCCTTTTCATGTTTACCTAGAGGACATGCCTAGAAAAATCATGTGGACTAGCTTCTTTGATCACTCTTTTGATTTTTCTAAGGCTTCGATAAATTTAAGAGATGATTAAATATCACCGACATATTTGTCTGTTGTGTTCTCTTATTTACATTCATCCGAGTTTTGTGCTCGGGAATTTGATAAGCTCCTTAGAGCTCGACATAATCTGAGTTGGAGCTTGATCTTGAGATGAGGAGGAGTGGCTGATGCTCCTCGAGCCTTCTTAGTACTATTTTAGGAGGCATTAGTTAGCACTTAACCCGGTATACTCGTTCCCTTTCTTTCTCTTTTTCTTATTTTTTTCTTTCTTCTTTCTTTCTTTATTTATTTTTTTCTTATTTTTAGTTGTGGATATTTAGGGTTGTGTTTTTCTTTTTGCTTTTAGTGGTGGATATTTAGGATTGTGTTTTTGTGGGGTGATCACTTTGAGGATAAACTTTGGACATTGTTGAGCCATGATGGCTATGATCACCCATATATATATTTTCTTATTTTGTTTTGCTTTTGTTTTTGGTGGTAGCGTTTTTGTACATAATTGAGCCTATTTTGTTGGTGTGGTTACTCTTTGGCTCCCAATGAGGACATTGTGAGATCTTGGTGTGGGGGAGGAGAAGCCATGCTTCAATATTTTGAAAAAAAGAAAAATAGAGAAAAATTTTCAAAATTGCTAAAAGATTTTTGATTTTTAAAAAATTATTTTTGGGGAGTTTGTGGCATTTTGATTAATTTTGACCTCTTGTTACTTGGCTATTAGTTTGTGTGTATTTATGATGTATATAATAGACTTTGATCTAAAATATGTCATTCTATGTCCTTTTTGAATCCCGACATTCAATTATTGAGTTAGTTTGACTTTGGTAGAGAAACCTATGAGATTTTGAGTCTTATATACTAATTCATCAATTTTACTCTCATATTTCATTTCATGTGTGACTCTTCCTTAGTGTATTTCCTCTAGAACTTGTTCTGTCTTTGTTTGAGACCACATTTGGCATATGCATTATGTAATATGATAGAGGCATTCATTGATTTTTAAACTACATGAGTCAAAAAGTCACCCTACTATATATACCCTTTTGCTAGCCCTTTGAGCTTTAACCTATTCTTTGTTATACCTACATCCACTTTACCCTTGGCCCATATATATTTCTTATACCTAAGTCGAGTCCAGTGGAGTAACACTTCTTGAGATGGGTAGTTTTGAATTGTATATAAATGGTGTTTTGTTTGTTTACGTGGTTTGAAAAGGGAGATTTATATTAATGAAAAATTAGATGTATCTCCTAGAGGTTGATAAACCCTTTGGAATTGAGTTGTGTTCATGATTCCCATGCCAATAGTATTTGTTTAAAAAAAAAACAATAAAAAAAACAAAAACAAAAAAATCAAAAAAATCAAAAAAGTGAAAAAAAAAAGAATAAGTGATTGGCATGAGAAAAGTTAAAAAGTTGTTATGCTCATTTCTTAGGTTCTATCGGGTTTGTTTGTACTTGAAAAGGTGAATTGGGAGATAAGTTTTAAGTCATATTTGGAAGTGTTTTTGCTCCTTAGTCATTAGGTCTTGGCTATTTAGCTCCACATTTCCTAAATTGATTCCCTTTCTTACCCATGAACCTTAGCCCTATTACAACCCTTAAAAAGTCATCTTGATTGCATTTGCATTTTGCCTACACAGTGGTGGAGAATTGAGAGTATGACCAAGCTTATGGTAGGGTGCGCTATTGGAATGAGTTTTGAGTGAACCATTATTATATATTCTAAATACATGAGTGTGAGTGTTCCACTTTACCTTAAAGTGAGGTTCTACCAGTCTAACTTGCTCATTATTTACTGTATGGGGTGAAAAATTGGTATGTGGATGTCATTAATGGAGGATCAAATGTCTTGATGTGTGCATTGTTTTTATATGCATATTAATCTCCGACGTACGAGGGTGATATGGTTGATTAGAATGTGCACAATTTCTTCCCACTTTGTATATATGTTTGTGAAAATTTTTGAAAAACCCAAAAAGATTTTCTATTTTCTCTTTCTCTTTTTGTTTTTCTTTTTCAAGATTTTGTGGGTATATCTTATACAAACCCTAACGAGACCTCACTTGTCCACTTGGGCGACCAAGGGGTTTAAAGAGCTTGTTGCACGTGCTAAGTGCAATTGCGATTCCTGCAAAAGTGAGTTAGGTTTTATTTTGTTTTGCTCGAGGACGAGCAAAAGCTAGGTATGGGGGTATTTGTTAGGTCCAAATATTACATCATTTATACCCCTATTTATTTAGTTTTTGTCTCGTAAAATAATATAATTTTTAGAATTTTTACTTATTTTATTTGATTTTGTAGGTAATAAGTTGAAATGAGCGGATTTTATAATTTGAGTTCGAAATAAGGCGAAAATGCAGATTGAGAGACAAAGTTGAGCAAATCGGGTTGATCAAATGCGGAAATACTAGGTCCAAAACCCATATTCCATTGGCATGCAAGGCAAAGAAAAAAAAGCAAGCAAAAGAAAAAAAAAGAAAAAAAAAGAAAAGTGAACAAAATTCTGATGATGACATTATCATGACATCAGCATGATGTCATCATCAGAATTCCAATGGAATTGGAAAATCAAGAGCAGCGTAGATTATAAAGGGGAGGACGCCGCACCTTTGAGGGGGCGGCTGAAATTTTTATTTTAGTCTTAAGATTAGTTTATTTTTAGGTTAATTATTAGTTTCATTAATTTTTCACTTGCAAATATTGAGATTCAATTTGTTTTAGTTTTAATTATTCATTCGTAAAGTTCGGTTCACGACAATTTTCAATTCCGTTCGATTCGTTCCTGGTAACTTCTTCCCTTTTATCTCTCTCTTCTCTTTAATTTATTTCGTTTAGTTTAAAGGTTCAATTTTTATTATATTTTGATGTTAGTAGTAGTTAGTTTAATTGTTTAAACTCATGTTTAATTTTATTTTGTTAGTTTATGTCGTTCTTCGAGTCAATTTTTGTTAGTAGTTGTTAGATTAATTTTATTTTATGTTAATTAGTCGTTAATTTGTGTCACTTTGGTTGTGATTAGCTTCTTGATGATTAATTAGTTTTGTTTAGGCCTTTACTTACCTAGTTTATACTAGTATTTTGGGATTGTTTCTCATACCCGCCACATAGGTTCGATGAGATGCCTAAAAGGGTCTTTTCATCTTGATTTTTAGGCGGTTGGTCTATCACCGAAAGGTGGAGTCAATTTGCTAGTGTGGGTATAGAGAATAGTTAGGGTTTTGACCTGAAAACAGTTTGAATCCTAACTAGGTCCAAGGTTGCTATTTTTATAGTTTAGTTGGGCTAACCCCACGAAAGTAGGTGGTTAGAATAATTAGACTAGCTCATGACCTCGAAAGTGTGACTTGAGTAGGTTTTAATGGTGCAACCGATCACTCCTAAATACTTGTATAAACTTGGGTAGGTTTAAGCTTGACTTAATTAATTAGTTTATTGAGTGCTAAAATCACAACCCGAGTATTTTATTTTTATTGCTTTCTAGGATAGTTTAATCACCATATCCATCTCATCTGTGTTGATTTGCTTAGATAGAAAGTTTAAGTTAGCTTTGATATTTGAAACACAACTTTCGTGGACACGACCCGTGCTTGCCGGCTAGCTACAACTACGCCGTGCACTTGCGGTTATAATTTTAGAACTTAATTCTTCCTAACAAGTTCTCCGAATTAATGAGACAGGAGTTCCAAATGAGTATGATAGGAGAACTTAACTTCTTTCTTGGTCTACAAATCAAATAAGACAAGGATGACATTTATGTCCATCAATCCAAGTATACCAAGGATTTTTAAAGAAGTACAAACTATAAGATGTGAAGCATGCAGCAGCACCTATGAGTAGCGAGTTTGAAACTCGGACTTAGACGAGAAAGGTAAAGCTATAGATCAAAAACTTTACGAAGTATGATTGGATCTCTACTTTATCTCACATCTAGTAGGCCAGATATCATGTTCGAGTGTATGCCCGTGTGCAAGATTTCAAGCTAATCCAAAAGAATCACATCTCACTACGGTGAAGAAAATTTTCGGATATCTTGCGGGGACTTAGAATCTTGGTCTATGTTTTTCAAAAGACTCGTAACTAACTCTCACTTGGATATTCGGATGCGGATTATGCTGGATACAAAGTTGTTAAAAAGAGCACATCGGGAGCATGCCAATTTCTGGGTCAATCCCTCATCTCCCGACACTCAAAGAAACATAATTCGGTTGCTCTATCAATCGCCGAGGCTGAGTACATTACAGCTGGAGCTTGCTGTGCTCAGATTTTGTAGGTCAAGCAACACTTGAAGGATCTATGACTATCATTCACATCTATCCCAATTAAGTGTGACAATCGAGTGCAATCAGCATTACCAAGAATCCAGTCCAAGCACTCAAAGACAAACATATTGAGGTCGGGTATCATTTTCCGAGAGACCACTCGAGAAAGATGATATTGAACTTGAATTCATTCCTTTGAAATTTCGGTTAGTTGATACTTTCACTAAGCCACTTAGTGAGGATCAGCTTTGCTTTATAAGGAATGAGTTTAGTATGATTAATGCATGATTATGTGATTTATTAGGTGAATTATCCTTGCATAATTATATGTTATGTGTTTTTAATAACAAATGGATCGATTAACGAGTGAGATTGAGCTGAGTTATTAGTTCTCTCGAGTGTTCGTAGTCACTTAGAAATCAAACCGAGTCGGACTCGGTTTTGAGCAAACCCTCGATAAATGGAGAATTTCATAAATCTTTTCGAAAATTCTTTTCTTCTCTCTTTCTCTGCCATGTGTTTCAATCGGAGGAAACTATCCGTTGGAAGAAAGTTCGTTGGAATACTAGCCGTTGGAGTGCGGAATGTCACACCGGTCCGAGAGTACTTGCTTGGTATTCGAGTCAAAACAAAGGTTGAAGGTCATTTATTTTCGCTATAAATAGCACCCATTTACCTTTTTTACTTTACTTTGCTCATTGATTACTTGCTCTCTACTCTTAGCATTTTTGTCCACTCATATTCTCTCTCAATTCGAAGCTTTCTCGCTCTCTTTCTTTTCTTATTCTCTCTCGTTTCTCGTAATTCACCATGCCAAAGTGAGGATCGAGTCAAGAATTGGGGTCGGCTACCAAAAGCCCCGCACAAAAGATGCTCAAGAAGGAACCTCTAATCCTTCAAGAATCTTCATTACCCAACACCTCACGTTGGATGATAAATTCTTCCCAACCACTTTTTTCACATGGTAGCCGCACATCAAAAACATTGCAGTATACAATTATTTGTGCTTCGATGAATTCATTTACCCAAAACTCGTTATCGAGTTCTACGCAAACATGTCCTACTCCGATAGAATCATTACCTCAAAGGTTCAAGAGAAGGTTGTCCATATCGACCTCTCCCTTCTTCATAGACTTTTTAAAATCTCTTCTCTTTTTCTCAATTCCAATCCCATACCTTTTACAGAAATTGTTGATGAATTCTTCGAGAAGTTTGCCCAAGAAGTTCCTGAGTCACAAAAGAATTTCTCGGTGACTCAAATGAAGATTGAGGCAAGATTGCTTTGTTTTATTTTGATGAGGACATTTTTCGCTCATTATTCCAGAGAAAGATAATCGTAATTCCAAGATTCTCAAAGCTTTGTTTGATATCCTCGAGGGCTACGACATAGACATCTTTCCCTCTATCATTAGGCGAGATGGCTTTTGTCCCACCTCACTCAAAGAAATCAGCTCCATTTCCGTTTGGAGCCCTTTTGACTGTTATTTTCAAACGAGTTCAATGTCCCTCTCCCATAAGATCCAAAAGTTATATCCGAGGTCTGCCATTTGTTATTACCGGAAAAGAGCTTCAGGGTACGGATGCCGGGAAGTCAAGCATGGTGTCCGGGTTCATGGGTCCGAGTTAAGACCGCCTTCGCTCCATCCACTCGGACTCAGATTAACCTAGCACTTGCACCCCTTCTGCTGGTCCCTTTACTTCTCTACCACCTCCTCCACCCCTGCTGTTGTGTTTACCGAGTTGGTAAACAAAATTGCTTCGGTGTCTCGAAGAATTTCAGGACACTCTCTACTCTCTCAAGTTTGTCCTTCAAAACCTGGTTATTAACCGGAAGACCGCACGATCTCAAATCTGGGAAAACCAGGATCCGATGATCGAGCTCTCCAACTCCTCCAAGAACAAAGATCGAAAGCTCCCGAGGACTCGGATACTACCGATACTTCGAGGAGTCCTCTACCCTAACTAAGTCTACCTCAGCTGAGGTAGAAGAGGAAGCTGAGGAAGCAGCTGAGGAGAAAGCTCAAGCCGAGGAAGGAGACATTTAGAAGAAGGAAGAAAAGGACAAAGAAAAAGATGAGGTCGAGGGCCAAGGTGCAAAAGAACCAAAATTAGAGCTGATCTCCTCGGATCATGCTCTAAGTGGATCGAAGAGGCTGGTGAAGTTGGTCAGTCCAAAGATGCTGTCCCCGAAGCATAGCCCACTAGTGTCTTCGAGGAAGACGAGCTTGAGGATGATATGCCCTTGGTTCACGGAACTAGGACAGAGCAAATTGCAGATATCCCGAGTGTTACAGCCGCCCTGTTCATCTACTTCTACACGGGCATACAGCCGCAAGAGCACTCGCTCGTCCCTCCTCCTCCATACATCAAGCCCTCTCATCTTAGTTCATTTCTTTTCTTTGTTTTTGTTTCTATTTTCTTTTGTCCAACATTGGTTGTACCTATTTGCTATTTCTTCCTTCTTTTTAATGAAATGTTAAGGGAGAAAATGTAGAAAACTTGGTGTTTAGTTTAGGGGAGTTCTTCCCTTTTCGTGCAATTAATGATTATTAATTTTCTGAGCATACTTGTTTATGTATTTTTTTGCACCGATGCTCCGATATTTAACTTTGTTACTCGTTCTTCTCTAAAACAATCTATTTTTTTATTTATTTTCTTTGCTCCGATTTATTATCCGCACGATTGTTTTGAGTTATGATATGATCTCGAACTACAACTTATAAGTATCTCCAGTCACTTTCTGCTATGCTACTTAAGAGAATATTATTTTTGTTCCGATCATTGACAATGAAAACTCATGTTTTGAACTAACAAGTTTCTATTTTAAGTATGGAATGTCTTTCATCAAAAAGGGGAGATTGAAGACTTAGGTATAAATCTCTATCTCTCTTAGGTTTTGATTCTAAGTCATTCTGCGTATTATACAAACTCTTATCTAAGTTTTCATTTTGTTCGATCGACTCGTAAAGCGCTTTATTGCATATCTCCTACACTCGGTGTTTCGACTTACTCAAACATCACACAAAATCATCGTATGTTCAAATAATTTCTCTAACACTTTTATTCTAAGCACTAACTCGTATAATTCAACGCAAAGTGAATTACAACGTTTATTATTTATTCTAAGTCAGTATATTTCCTTGAGGATTATTTGACCAGATCAAGTTCTTATACTCGATATTTTACTCTTTCTAACTTGTTTATTTAAGGATTAATTCAAGATGGAATTTGAATCTATCATATATTAGACTCAGAAAATTCCATTCTTTTAGCCCAAAGATAATTAAGTATTTAATTATCCTAATTTAATTATTATTTTTGTGTAATCTTGGATCAAAGTATTTTATACTTAGAGAATCAATGTGGTTTTCTTTTGTAGGTTATTCAAACGAGGCTAATCTATTTTTTAAATTTCAAAAGCAACCAGACTTTTAGCCTTTAAACACCAAGCAGACAAGTTTTAACTACTTCTAGACATGGCTTAGACACCGTATCGGGGTTGTTTGTTTTCAAAATTGAAAAACTCCAACTCTAGGTCTAACGAGTTGTTTCCACCATAGTTTTCAGTCACCACCAAGTGATCGGACCATCTTTTGGAGCCAAGAGCCATTGCACAACGCTCATATCCCAACGGATATTTTATGAGTGAGTCGGAATAGCCGTTACAACGACTAGTAAATATTTTAGTCCAGAACCAAGACTTAATGGTCACTCTGCCTGGTTGGCTATGAATAGAAGCCACTTCACAAGACTAGAAGATTGCTGAACTACTCTTATTGTTGAACTAATTTCTGTTCTCATTCTTATTCAATCTTCTACTTGCAACTCCAACTCTATATTTCATATTTTCTGAGTTGTAAATAAAGTCTTGTAATCATTTACATACTTTTCTTACTTTCTTAGTAAGTCCCTTGACTTAGCTGTAAGGGTTAACTCGGTTCAGTTGTCCTTGATTGTAAAGGTTATCTCTGTCGGGAAGTACTAGATTAGATAAGGGAACTTCTAAGTCTAGGAAAACATTGTAAGGAATTGTCTAAGGGAGCAATTTTGGTTGAATCATTCCTTTGTATTTTGTGGATTCAAAATAGTGGATTTGACTTAGTGCTTGGATTGACATGTCCGTGGTTTTCTATCCCGGGAGGGTTTCCACGTATATCCGTGTTATTTCCTTTCCGAGTCCAATTTAGACTCGGAATTTGCTTCTGGTTTGTGTTGGCGAAAAAATTGTTTAATTTTCTTCACCACCCTATTCACCCCCTCTAGGGTGACTTAGACTCTCCACAAGAAAACCTTCAAAGATTATTAGATTCATCCGACTCCGAATCTACCAAGTCGAAGTGCTAGAAGAGCCTCAATTAAGGCGATCCACCAGAGAAAGACGACCATCCACAAAATATAACCCAAACGAGTATGTAACTCTTGAAATATGAGGGGAGCCTCGGACTTACGAAAAAGCCACGATAGACAGTCATAAAGCCCAATGATTTAAGACCATGCAAGAAGAAATGCAATCCTTACATGAGAATCATACTTATCATCTTATGGAGCTACCCAAAGGAAAAGAGCCCCGAAAAACAAATGGGTTTATGGGCTCAAGAATGAAGAAAATAATCCAAGACCGAGGTACAAAGCCTCGATTGGTAGTAAAAGGGTCCACTTAAAAGAGATGAATTGACTTTGAAGAAATATTTTCTCTCGGTCGTAAAGATGTCATCCATCGGGGTTGTTCTTAGTCTAGCTGCCAGTCTAGACTTGGAGATTGAATAACTTGATGTGAAGTTGTTGTTTCTACATGATGACCTAGAGGAGGAAATGTATATGGAGCAACTCTGAAGGGTTTGAAGTTGCAAGAAAAGAAAATGTTGTGTACCGATTGAAAAATAGTCTCGTATGGTCCGAAATAGGCACCAAGATAGTGGCACAAAAAGTTTGACTCTTTCATGGTCGAACATAATTTCAAGAAGACACTCACGGATCATTATGCCTTTGTAAAGAAACATGCAAGTGTCAATTTTATTATTTTGTTGCTCTATGTCGATGACATGTTGGTTGTTGGGCATGACTCAAATAAAATTGTTTCCTTGAAGAAGGCATTGAGAAAGTCATTTGCCATGAAAGATTTGAAATAAGTGATGCGAGATCCTTGGGTGAAAAATAACTTGAGAGGGATTGAAGAATTTATTGTGGCTATCCCAAGAGAAGTATGTTGAAACATTGGCAGAAAGATTCAACACGGATAAGGCAAATCCTGTTAGCACGTCGCTTACCGTACATTTCAAGCTAACAACGGACCAAAGTCCGACAAGTGAGCAAGAAAAGGCAAAGATAAAAAAATGTCCCATTTTCATCAACTGTTGCGATCTTATATTATGCCATGTGTAGATATAGAAAATATGTCATCCTCATCTTTTTATTTGATTTATTTACTTTTGTTAGCCCGGTGATAAAATCACAATCCCGTTTGCGAACTCGGGTCATGATCTAACCGAAACAAGTGTGATGGAAGCCAATAAACCACAAAAAGCCATTTAGCACCAAAAAATCAACCAATTTTTGCTTGGGCCAACCTACAAACCTTTTTCGTCCGACGCGTGGCGGGTTCCGACTCCCATATCAAGATTTAAACTGGTGCTAGTCCACCGAGCACTGCTTAAACGCACCGTTTCACTCCATTTCAGCGGCCAAATGCGGCACGCGCATATGACCATCCGTATGACGACGTTTTGACCTGCACCGATTTCCAGGACTCTTGAAATGACGTCATTTTAGCCAACTGAATATCCGATTTTTTCTTTTATCCATTTCTGAAAAATTTGGGCCCGGTTCATTTGTTTAGCCGACAGTTGAGCTCAATTTTTAGGTTTTTTCATCTCTAAAAATTCCTATAAAGGCCGTCCTCATTACACACCAATTCAGTTGTAAAAACCCCCAATTTCGAATTCTCTCACTCATTTTTCTCTCCATTCTACTCTCTTCACAAACACTCCAAAACTTCTTTTCTAAACTACTCACAAAAAGACGATCTTTTGTCTCTTTCGCTTATCATCACCCTATCGTCACTATGTCGAAATCCGATCAATATGCAAGCTAGTAGTGGATCAAACCGAGGGCGCCGATTCCACCATCTCGCAGATTTATTTTTGCATCTTATTTAATTTCACTTCTTTTATTGTTTTCCGTATGTGGATTCGGGATGTCATGGCTTTACTTTCCACCCCGCCCGTTGTAATTTTTTTTATCACTTTCCTTTATTGCTTTCTTTATTTCTTTATTAATCGCTTTATATCATGTCTTGGTTGCTTTAATTTTTGCCTATTACATGTTGTTTTATTAACTTTTTAATATGATTTAAAACTCACCTTTTCAATTATAAGAGGTCGTCTTTTTGACGGGCGGAATGAAAAGCGTCCTTCTTTGTTTCGTACCTTCACTCCTTAACATTAGATCATTGGTTTAAGACTAATGGAGTGTCCTTTTCAAAACCTTGTTTGAGTTGGATTTTTTTATACTTGAATTTAGAAAAGAATTTCTTCTATTTCTTATTAGTTGTTATTTCATAAAGCCGATTGGAGACTCCTTATTTTTGATTTTTATTCTTAAAATTGCCTCTTGGTATTTCTGGTAAAAATTAGAAAAAAAATTGGTCATTTTGACAACCCAAGTTATTTGACCGAGACCGATCCCTCGGTCTCGGATAGATAGCCGATGCGAGTCCCCAATCAAAGCAGGCAGCAGCTGGCTCCGGTTGGTAGCTGGGCTTAGCTCTCGGCCCAAGCAGTTTTGACTATCTAACCCAAGAGCTTTGTGGTAAAATAAACTAATTAAATTTCTAATTCTGTTGCCACTAAGATAATATCCCAAGACTTATCTAAAACCATTTTCGAAAATAAAATGATTTATTAAAATTGTCGATCAAACCCTTCTTAAATCTCTCTTTCAAAAACCTTATCTTTGCTTGATAAGCACACTTTGTGTGAAGTTGACATTCATGGGGAAACTTGATTCGCTTCTTACGAGAGATGGGTCGTGGCTCCTACACCATGATAGGTACCACATTCGATCACTGCCTATGCTTGTAGGTGTATAGGGACCAGTGGTCCGTCCCCGTAGGGACAATCGGATCAAGTTTCCCCACGAATGTCGGCTCTCTTGATTTATTTTTGATTCTTTTGAAAGTCAATTTTTTAAAGTTGATTAGCAAAGTGTGGTGCACCTCTTATTAAGATTATTCCTTTTGGAATCCGATTTTAAAACAGATTTAGGTGAAATTGTGATTGGGATTTTTATTAATCATTTTATTATAGAAATTAATTTTATAGAATGTCTCATAATGTTATTTCAAAACTACAGAAAATAAAAAAATTAAAAGTTGCATTTGTCGTGAAGCTTATGGGCCGGAAGGTGAAAATTGTTTGGGCTAAGAGCTAGGCTCGGTTATTAGTTGGCTCCAATGAAAGCCAGCGTTGACTAATAACCGGTGTTGGCTATAGGGCTGTGATTAAGGGCTCAATCTCGGCCCTATAGCTTCAGCTATAAAAATGAAACCTAGTTTTACAAAATTTTTAGCACTGAAATGTCGAGAAGAAAATAAGAAGAATTAAAAAGTAAAATAAGGAGTTACCGATCGGTTTTAGGGAATAAAAACTAACCAAAATAAAGAAAAATACTCTTCCAATCTTAATATGGAAAGACTAAGCTTAAAAGAGGTTTCGAAAGAAATTTCGTCGGTCGAAACCAAGAATACGAGTATCGAGAGGATGATCTTCATTCCTCCCGTTAATAAACGGCCTTTACTAATCAAAATTGTGAGTTAAAAAAATTGTGTTTAACAGTCAAGCATACATCATGCGATAGACAGAAATTAAGGCAAACAAAAAATGCTAGGAAAGCGAGTAAACATGCAGATGATAAAGCGGTAAAGAAAGCAGAAAGAAAGCGAAAAAGAAATTAAAAGTTACAGCGAATGGGAAGGAATTAAAAGTGATTACATCTCCAAAACCACAATACGAAAAGTAATAAATAACACAAATAAAAAACCATAAAATGAGCTTTAAAGTAAATCTGGTGCCCTCATATTGTCCCACCTACTGATTTTTAATCACGAACAGATTTCGGTAGCGTAACGGTAAGGCAACAAGCTCAACTAGAGGACAAAGAAGGCCTTTTGTGGATTTTAAGTAGTGAAATGAGTGACGGTATGGAAAAATTGAGAGAGTAGAGAGTGAGATATAGTGAGAGGAAGGATTTTCAGCTTTGGGGGTGGGGTTGGTAGCTGAAAAATGGTGCAACCAAAATGACGGGGAAAACCCTTTATTAATAGAAATTTTTAGGTTGAAACATTAACCTTGAACATCATTTTAGCCATTAGAGTTGGCCTAAACTGGGCTCGAATTGCCGGAAGTGACAAAAGTAAAAATTCGAATATTCGCCTAGACCAAACGACACCATTTGGAGCGTCTAGAAATGTGGTGTCGGTTTAAATGACATCGTACGGACACCTCGGGTTGCATGTCTCTCTTGGCAGCTGAAAATGAGACAAAATGGTGCATTTTTGTGCAATATTCGAGTAACACCGTGCTGGTTTGGGATTCTTGGTTGGAAACCCAAATTTGGCTTGGTTCGTCTCGAATAAAAATTAGTTTGTGGGTCGACCCAAGCAAGTGGCTAATTTTTGTGGTGCTAATGGTTTTTGTGGTGCTAATGGTTTTTTGTGGTTTATTGGCTTTAATTATGCCGATTAAAATCCAATAATGATCCGAGTTCGAAACGAGACTGAGATTTCATTGTTGGGCCAATAAAAATAAATAAGCTGAAATAAAAAATGGGAACGATACGTTTTCGAGTGTCTATAGAGTGTCTGTAAGTTTGTTCTTAAACAACCTAGGCAAAAAACATTGGTTACTAGTAAAATGGATACTATGGTATCTTAGGGGGACAAGTAAAAATGCTTATGCTTTGGCAAATAAAAACTTCGTGTTAGAGGGGTACATTGATGCTGATATGGCCGAGTGACATCGGTTTGAGAAAATCAACATCGGGGTATCCGATGACTTTTGCGAGAGGAGTTGTTTCTTGGCAATCAAAGCTCTAAAAATGTGTGGGTTTATCGACCATCGAGGCTGAGAATATTTGCAGCTACTAAAGCATGCAAGAAAATTTTATGGATGAAAATTTCTTACTCGAATTGGGTCATGAACAAGATAAATACGTGCTACGAGAGTCTATACATCGGCTAAGAACTCCGGTTTTCACTCCCTATTGAAATATATTGATGTTCGCTATCACTTAATTTGGGAGGCATTGGAAGATAAACTCCTACAGCTTGAGAAAGTCCATACTGAAGAAAATTGGTCCAATATGATGGCCAAAGAATACCGACTAAGAAGTTCAAAACTATTGCAAAGGTCGGAGTGGTCCCCCAATTAAGTCAACAAGGGGGACATTTGTTGGGTTACCTCCATATTTGGTTGGACTCACACATTGAATAAACAAAAAAGACAACAAGTAAAATTGCTACTACACCGAAAAGCAAAGGAGGCAAAAATCCTCTAGTGCATGCTATGCTTAAGCCTCGATGAAGAAAATTTACCAAGGATACATCGGAATTTCTAACTCACAATTAATTATGTTGACAAAGTATGTTGGAGTAGATTGCCTTGGAAAATATTTGCACGGTTTGGCACGATGATTTGTTAATTCATCAAGTTCTATAAATTGGAGGTGATTTACTAGCTTCAAGATCTATCTACACAAAAAATGAGATCACTTGTTAGTAAATTGGATACTAGTTAGTGAATGTATACCACAAAAATAGATAAGGAAGTTCTACCAAAATTGAGTGAGATCAATTTTGCATTCCATCTTGAGTGGGTGAAGTATTGGGGGTGTACTCTCTAATTTATTTAAAGGAGATAATATTATAATCCTACTATTCAAATAGTGGAGGTATAATTTCTCAAACATACGGTCTTTTCCCTGTAACTTGGAAGGTTTTCCACGTAAAAATTCATGCATATCCATCTAATATATTTTCATAATTTTTGTTGCCATCTTAAATAACACAACAATAGAAAAGTATTCACTTTCGCTATATTGACTGCCTTTTCCCAACATCATCCAAGATGAGCTTGTGAATATTGGAGGTTTGCTAAGTATATGATATTTTATTGGGGTGTCTCCCATGAATATAACCCTATAGCGGGAGTTTGAAGATATGGATCATGATATAAGCCTAGTGGCCTGTTATTACCAATTGATTCCAGAATGAAGCCTCAATTTAGGCTTATTGTCCTAGGCCTCCCTCCTTGGATCTCGCTGACCTATTTTTATTCCTTTTCTGCTCCTAATTCCTATTAGATGGTGCTTGGTGAAGCACAAATGGTATGATTAAGTGCAGCTTGTGTTGGTAGTAACCAAGATTCAATCAAAGCACAGAGGTCCCACTATGAAAGTTATTAACACTCGACATACTCTTATTTACTACAACATCCAACTTTCATATTCTAATGCTAGTGGGGCATTTTTTGCTCCTGCAGACAGAATTACAGACCAGTTATGATACCGTAGTGGGATTTAGGACATGACTAGCAAAAAGCAAGGCTCGAGGGATGTCTATTCTCTTCTTTGGTAAAGAACAAGAACAAATGGTCGACTTTAAAACAACCTTATTGATCAATCTTATTCACTTGAATACTTGTGACCGCTAATGTGACTAGAGCTACTTCTATGTCCTTTTAGTTTATATGAAAGAAGGATTTGTGAAATATACTTGAGACACAATTAGTCGAGCCGCGGAAAAATGGATGAGTCCTTCGGCCTTGGTGTTAGAGTATAAACATATTGTTAAGCTAATGGTTGAAGGGTTAAGAATAGGTTTATACTCTAACATGCCCCTTCACGCTAATGTCTTTTGGGCGTGAAACGTGGATGCAACAATGGCTTCTCCTTATTTTATGTAATAATCAATATATATGTGGATTACTGAGATTCGAACCTAAGACCTCTCACTCATAAAGGTTTTGACACCATGTTTAAGAATAAACTCAACCAAAAATTGAGAAAACAGTTGAAGGTTTAAGAATAGGTTTATACTCTAACACTTGGGATAAAATTTAAAGCATGGGACCATGCAAATACTCACTTTAATACTTCAAGTCGGTGATAAGGGTGCCTATTAAAAAGAGCAGGTTGTGATTTTTGAAAAGTCCCGGAGGGTCGAGATATACCCTAAGGGGGTGAATATGGTATTTTAATATTTTGAGGTGTCCGATCGATCGAGAACCGAGAGGTCGGATATATGAAAAACAAACAAACAGAAAAATAAACGGGACAATGTAAGTTTGTTTGTTCACAATCTTAGCCCGGATCCAAATATCTAGGTTAATGACCGCGTAAGGTTTCCTCCCTTAGGATTATCTTACGCTTTTCTTATTGCTCTAAGCTGTTAGACAAGTTCTTCACTTAACTTTTTGACTGACCTTTTGAGTGCACTTACTCTCAAGGCCTACCACTCACGCTTTTCTCAAGTGTTACAACTCACAAAGCAGTCTTCCCTAAACTATTTGCTACAGACTCTCAAAGTATCCGACTTTGCTACAAGAATAATTTGAGTAAGCTTAATTACAAGAGATTAAGATAAGATATGAAGTGTATTCTCTTGCTTTTTTGATTCACGGTCTTGGCTTGTGTTTTTATAACTTTCCCTTCATTTGGTAGACCGTTGAAGTTACCGTTGGAGATTTGATCTTCTCCGATCGACTTGGTAATTTGATCTTGGCGGAATTTGACTCGCTGGTCGGAATCTTGATTCTTTCCAAGTTTGGTTTGTCTCTTGATTTGCTCATGTATCTTTGAACGTTCATCCTGCCTTAGCAACCTTCAATCATTGCTTAATTTACGTGGTTGCATTTTTCATATACTTGCAACGAGTATGGGCATGATCTGGTTGATATCATTTCCAAAAATAAGAACAATAAAATTTACGGAAAGAGTGAGATTTCATGCAATAAAATCATACTATAATATGTTGCAATATATCGGAGATTTTAGGGAATATATTCAAAGAGAATATTTCCTTGATTCAATAATATAATATGCCAAATAAGGAAATGATATTCAAGAATAAATATGATGCATGAAGAATATAAGAGCATCCGTAGTGGGTGAGCTTATTTCGGGCTCACTTGTTGGGGCCTACTGATAACACATCGACTAAGGGTCTCAATTTTCTCTCTCTTAAATCCTTACTTCTACAATACAAAACTCACCAACAAGACCCATCGATTTAAATAATCCACATGGATCCTACTCATTAATATATTTTAATTAGTTTACCTATTTTATTTTATTATTATTTATTTTATAATATATAAAAAAATTATTCTATATATTATAAAGATTTAAATTAATTATTTTAGATTGTAAATTTTTTAAAAACAACTGATACAATAACATTAGAAATTTAATTAAATAAAAAATATAATATTAATAACAATATTAAATAATAATAATATTAAAATAGTAATTATTATCTATTTTCATACGATGATAATAATAATAATAATAATAATAATAATAATAATAATAATAATAATAATAATAATAATAATAATAATAATAATAATGATGATGATGATGAAAGGGTTAGCAAAGCCATGAGGGAGGGAGAGAGAGGAAGAGAGAGAGAGCCTAGGTGCAAGTGGGCTACGCTGGAGAGAGAGAGAGAGGAAAGAGAGCCTAGGTGCAAGTGGATTATGTTGAGCCAATTAACGACTACCATGAGGCTTCAAGTCTTGATTGAGAAGGTGTCATGAACCGCGCCTACACGTGTGCCTCGAAAACACACGCTTCCACTGTGAAAGGAAGCGTCTCGGGTGGTCTCGGGTGGCGCGCCACGTCGACGCACTTGATTTCTCGAGCCTGCGCTAAAGAAGCTCTAAGGGATAATTATGGAATGCATTTAACTATTGAATATATGCCTTGAGTACAAAATTTATTAAAGCTCAACGGGATCGGATAAACCAATAAATGAACGTGTCCGATTGATCAAATTTATCATCGACTAACAATCGTGAGCTTGCCATTTTCACCAAGGTAAGCAGATTTTTATACCGAAGGAAGATGTACATGGTGAATTGCTAGTGGTGGATCCATAAATTTTGTCTAACAAGTATCTTTATTTTTAACTCTCTAAAATTTTATGAATATCAATTAGTGTTTTTGGGTGTCCTTTTTAAATTTGTGAGTTGTTATATAAAATTTTAGATTTTTCATGTGACTAACGGGTGCATACCTAAGAAGGACCGACATAGATTCGTGACACCGACACGATATCAACTCATGAACACATGTTATTTTCGCCTATTTTTCTATGCTTTTCTCTATGTTTTTAGCCTTGAGAGGACATGATTGTATGAGAATCATAAGAAATATTCATATTGTTTACCCTAAGGCTCTGTTTGATTCATAGAAAATTGGGTGGAAAGAAAATTCGAGAGGAAAAAAATGAGAAGGAAAAAAAGTTGAGAGAAACCGATTTTTTTCCCTTGTTTGGATTAGAGAAAAACACAAGGAAAAAAACTGATTTTCCAACTAACATTTTTTCCATTGTTTGGAAATAAGAAAATTGATTGGAAAAATAAATAAAACCTAATCTAGTGAGTTTCTAACCTCATTAAAATATTATATACAAGCTCACATATCGGTAATGTAACTTAAGCATAACTAAACCAATAACTTACTTGTTAAACCTCATTTTATCGGTTTTTAAGGCATTATTTAACCCAATTTTGGTTAAAATATTATCGATTGATTGGATTCATTGGCCAAATACTTTTCATTTTGGCTGGCAATCCCTTATTTTTTAGTGTACGTGTGCACTTGTCCACCACCACCTCCCTCCTCCAACTCCAACCCCTCCCCTCTCTCTCTCTCTCCTCATTCATCCCCACTCACGCTTTTCTTATTTTCTCTCTCCTCAATCCACTTCCCACTTAATTCTAGTCTGTTTCCCTCCCCCTAAAAATCCCCCCGCCTCCTCATTCTCTCTCCTCTCTTCTCCATGGTTGCTCCCACGAGCAACCCACAACAACAACAATCCAACAATCAATCGCAATTCTCCCTTTGGGTTTTGACAGCACTTCTTCAATATGGATCCTCGCCGGTTCGTGCGAATAGTCATCGGGAATCTTGCCATCCGCTTCCCGTCCGCTCGGATCCGGGTTCTAATCCCGTGCTGCTACTGCAAGATCCGCTTCAGCGATTTCCCCTCGGTCCGCCGCGGTATCGGTCATCCCACAAGATGCAAACCATCCGGATGGGGCGGTCCAGACCGCCTCAACTCGCTTCAACCTCACCAAAGCCGACGTGGACCGGCTGTCCGGGCCAGCCGCCGAGGAAGCCGGCGGCCGATGCTGAAGATCGACGTGTACTCGGCGGCGGAGGCGCCAAGGTGTGCGGGTTGGGGTCGTCGGGAAAGCTTCTAGGAAGAGTGGCCGTGCCGGTGGAGCTGAGCCAGCGGGAGGGCAACAAGGTAAGGGTGATGCGAGTAACGACGTTCATCGGGGCTCACAGGCGCATTTCTTTTCTTTGCTTTCTGACTTTTTCCTTCCAATTTTGGAAGGAAAGTTTTTAAGTAAATTTTTTCTGATTTTCCATTCTATTTTTCATCGGATTTTTTTCCTTCTAATTTTCTTTAATTCAAACACTAGAAAGAAAGTTACTTTCCCAATTTATTTTTTTCCAACCTATTTTCCATGAATCAAACAGAGCCTAAAACTATTAATGACAAAATTCGGTTATGTTGTCCCATCTATATGTTTAACATGCATTTGAGGATAAGAGAGTGTCCAAAGAGTGTCGGTGTGTGATAAAACACAAACACACAAGGTCATGGAGACTTTCAGTGCTTCTTAGGTGCACACTGATCATTGGAGGGTGGATTTGCCTCTCTGCACAACGTCGAACCCATGGGTGCGGATTTAATGGTCACTCGGTTGCTTGTGGTGGTTATCAAAACTACTAAACTTTTGGGAAACTTAACTTGGTGATGGGATCAAACTTCATAGCAGATGGGAATTGAAGAAGCACTGGGATAAAGTTCATGTTGGGCTTTCCATGTCATTAATAATTGGCATCTGCCTTTGAGAATTTATATATAGAAGTTTTTGGAAGTAGAAACATATGGAATGTTTTAATATGCCCCAGACAAATTTGTATACAAGTGCAAAATTGTTTAAGAACTGTGAAACATGAACATGAATAAACAGAAAACTCATGGACACTTACAATTTATATCCTCGACTGTCCCGTGCAAAATACGAGGATATCTTTAAGGCTTATGCCAAGTCGGCAAGTTGCTAATTGTATTTAGACTCGGTAAAACCGATCCGAATTGAACGGATCAACGCGAATGACCCGAAACCCAAACCGAATCGACATCCGAAATAGTTGAACCGATTTTGACCCGACTCGAACCGAACCGACCCGAAATCTAATGAACCCGATTCCGACCCGAATTGAAATAACCCGAACCGAAACCGGACCAAATCCAAAATGACCCAAACCGAATCGGACCCGAATCGATTTAACCCGAATAAAAGTGACACAACCCACATTTTTTGTTGTTGGGTCTTTCGGGATGAACTTTTGTGCCTATAGTAGTACAATTTTTTGGTCGGTACAATCTTGAATCGATTTTGACCCAAAAAGTGATCCGATTACGACTCGAAGTTGACCCGATCCGAAATTAACCCAAATCGAACCCGAGCTCGACACTGAGCGAGATTAACCCGAAATTGAACCGAACCGAAGTTGACTCGAACCGAAACCAAACGAACCCGAACGAGATCGACCCGAAGTTTACCGAACCGAAGTTGACCCGAACCCTAAACCGAACCGGACCCAAACAAGATCGACCCGAAGTTAACGCGAACCGAACCGAACCTGAATCAAACTAACCCGAACCGAACCCGAACCGAATGACCCGGTTTTCAGGTATAGTTGTATTGCCTATAATGATAATTTCATCAGCAAAAATATCCATCAACGGAGGTTTCCCCAACTTCTCTTTCTCTCTCCTCTTCATCTCTTTATCTCAACCTCTGCTTTGAGTGCTTTCTTAGTTCTCAGAATTCTCGGATACGTCAAATTTCGTCTCATCCTCAACGTACTATTCTCTATTCGCTCTCCTCTAGGGCCCTCTGTTTCTCATCCCACATTATCGACACTGCACCTCTGAGTCGAGGCCATCCTGGAGCTGGAAGAGATGGAACTCTAACGGCATCATAAGCAGGGGAAAGAGGCGGCAATGGAGAAAGGGTAACGAAATTTATGACATTTGAGAACATTTGAACGCGCGAAGAGGGAAGCCGCAATGGTCACGTGACTCACGTCTACCAATATGAAAATTTTATAGAACTTTGTTGGTATTTTTGGAATGAAAGTAAAAAATTACACGTAGTTAAAAGTATATAAGGTATAAAAAATTATTTTTAAATACATTACTAGGGATGGCAGAAAAATCCAAACCCGTTTAAAACCTGCAAAACCCGCCCCATTTAAAACTCCAATGGGTGTTAAAAAATTTTCAAAAATGGGTATGGGGCGAGTATGGTTAAAATGGGTATGGGGCGGGTATAGGTATGGGTTTAGGCTTCAACCGCCCCATATAACACCCATAACCCATACTCGCAATACCCGTCCCGTACTCGCCCACTTAAATACCCATAACACGTTTTGTTAAATGGTTAAAAAAAAAAGTTGAGAAAAGTGATTTACGAGAGACATAAGGACCAAATTTTGGATTATTTCGATTGTGAAATGTTTGTTAGCAAGGTGCTTGCACATCTACAACCTGCAAGTTTGTGAATTGTTGATTTTTTTGGGTTGAATTATGAGAACTATTAAATATGGGTTTAATATGAGTATTATTATTTTTAGTCTATTTATACCCAAATAAAACCCGCATACCCGCAAAACCCGGTGGGTATGGGTATGGGTATGAATTTTTAACACCCAGTGGGTATGGTTATGGGTATGGAGTACGTATTTTGAAAATGGATATGGGTGTGGGTATAGAGAAACCCGCCCGTACCCGCCCCATTGCCATCCCTATACATTACTCTTTACTTTTACGCCGCCCATTTTCAGCTCATAGCATCATATCTTTGATAATTTGAGGGGAAATGTTTTGTTGAATGCCACTTTTACCCTGCTTTTAATGACCATATTGAAAGCAGTTAATCTCCGTCCATTCTCGAAGGCCAAATTAATTACATTATGAATATTGCTCTTCCCCTCTTCCCAGATTTATCCCTCATTTAGTCATCCTTGTCTTTGTCTTCATCGTCGTCCTTCGTCTGTAGCCGTTGTTAAAATTTAAGACATTGAATTTTTTACCTTCTTTTTAAATAACAAGATAAAATTTATAATTTTTTTGTTATAATTTTTATAATTAATATATGTTGCATAAATTATTTATTTACAAAATTTGTAGTATATTTTTTATTATATACTTATGAAATATTTAAAATTTGATTCATAGATCAACAAAGTTTTGAAGATTAAGAAACTAAAATCAAAGCCAATTTATATCCTAAAATTAAAATCAATGCATTCGACCATCATCTCATAGGCAATTAATAAAATCCCAAATTAAATCCTAAATTTGGCATTCACAAAATCAAACCAAAAAGGAAGAAGTTGACGAACATTATGAGATTTTTTATTGAAGAAAATTGCTGTTTTCAAGTTATGATTTTCACTCCATAATCAATGGTGAATTTCTTTAATTAACATTTTTTGGCAAAATCCTTAAAGAAGGGGAGAGAGAGACAGATGGGAGAAGAGAGATACGATCCAAGGTTTTAACATTAAAAAATAAAATAAGATATTTTAACATTAGGTTTTGGTTTAATTTCGCATGTTTCAATAAGGATGAAATAGACATTTTACATGCCAACAACCTCATGGACCAGAAATGGGCTGTACAAAATATTATATTAAAGAGTAACGTAACTATATGTAATTTTCATACAATTAAGTTTTAAAATAATTACATCATACCTTTGATTATTTCTATGTAATTTTTTTGAAAAGTTACATTACTTATTTTTAATCATTTTCCATCATATTTTTTCTATTAAATTTTATTTTACAATTTCCTTCAAACTAAACATAAAAAGAAAATCACTTTTTAAAAACTTTTTTCTTCCTACCTAATTTTCTGTGAATCCAACACAACCTAAAGAAAAGAGACTAATATGTAAAAATTCATACTTAAGCAACCAAGGGAATGTCATATATATTCAATTCAATATTGAACTTAGTAGAGGGTGAATATACTGTTGAAGTGCTCGAATAATTATCAGGCTATCACTTTCAATATGTATTACACTGTCTTTTAGACACCTAGTTGTGATGACATTGACTATATCATGAAATGTTGTCACTTGTGCTAGGATAATAAAGGTTTGTCCGTATTGATCACTTCTGCTTGATGGATTTAATTCTTCTAACCTTGCATTGTAATACTATAACCTTTGGCCATTTCTCTCTTAGTTAGGGATCTATCGAAGTTGAGTTCTGATGTAACTGCTTTGGTGCTTTATCCCATTTGATGATATGGTACACTAGGTGTGTATGTGTGTGTGTGTGTTTTTTTTTTTTTTTTTTTTTTTTGCAAGAAGGTAACTGGGGTACAAACGACATATTTAAGCAGCTCTTATTACAATTATACTACCTAAATTATCATATGTCAAAATGATCAAGAGGGAGGGGAAATGTGTTAGATTTAGTGGCCAAATTTCACTCCAAAACCACTCCTATCTCACTTTATCGCTGTAGCTAGACCATGCTCGAGTAGAACAAAGGTCGTGCTCAAAGATGACCCGAGTTGAACGCCTCCAGCACCTAACACGGATTGACCATGTCGGTTGACACAACCTTGTGTTGGGTGTCAGCAACCCATTTCTACGGTTTGCTTTGTGGCCTTTTGTCTTCTTCCGTTTGTGGCTAGCTTTCAACCGTCAGTTGGGTTTATTGCAGGGATAAATGTTGGTTTTATTACCTATCTTATTGCCTTGTTTATTGCTAGTAATGGTCTAACTTCAATCTCTCTATAAATCACACCATTTTCATTCACCAAAATGATCCCAGTTCAACCTAGATCATCCACCTTCTACATCATTTGTCTTTGTAGATTTATCTCCATTGTCCGTTTTAGGTGTTCCGAGTGAATGTTGAGAGTATTTGTAATCTCTTATTATTCTAATCTCGTTGTGCTTTCATGTCCCTCAAAATTGAATTTTGTACTAATTCGTTTTAGTAAATTTTATATTTTCGCTTGTAATTTTCTTCCTATTTTGTGTTTCCATGTAAAATCTTTGTATTCATCTTTACTTTTCCTTCTTATTACCTATTTTTGAATATTTTACATCTTATTCACTCCCACTACATATTGCTCTATTTCCTAACAAAGGGCAACAAGCCCACACATGGCTAATGGTACACCATGTGTTTGTTTGTTGGTGATAGAGAGACTTTGGTGGTAGTGAAAATGAATGGGTCCAAAGCGATGCCAACAAAAGGAGTCCTAAAACCTCAGGATAGGCTAAACTCCCTTAAACTGACTTAACAACATCTTCAAAAAAATTTGATCTAGTTTTTGTCTACGCCATTGTTTTATTTGCGATTAAAAACCAACTTGTGGTGATGAGAGGCCCTTCAAGTTTTCTACAGCTTAGTGACTACGATGTTAAAATGGTTGATTTGCACACTAATTATCAGCTTAGAAATTTAATTGAAGTACTTTTTGTCACCTTTTAACTAGTATTTTATCTTAATGATTCTTTGAGTATTTTAAAATATATTTAGTTATATTTATTTCGTTATCGAGTCATGAACACTTTTATTTTTCAATTTGACATGAGGTACACATGTAGTTTACTTATAGCATGTAGATATTATATTTTTATTAATTTTTACAAACTCTGCCATCCACGTTTGATATATAAATTCCTATGTCATAAATTTGTCAACTTAAAATCTGTTTGACTCAATTATGGCATAATGATACTAAATACTTTCAAAGTCGAGTACATTGAGAATTAATATTGAACAATTGAATTGTATGTATCAAATACTATCAAAACTAGGATTACTAATGTCCGAAAAGTAACCTAATCGATCCCGTTGTCCAACTCATTAACCGACTTTTTGAATGAGCCAATTAATGATAAATTCTCCTAACATTATTATCAATGGAGAAAGGGGCATTTTTCAATAGAAGAAGAAAGGGGAATTGGAACGTTGATATCTATATATACATGATTTAGATATACAATCTTTTTCTCTTTAGACCAATTTAATATAAGTTTCTATGGAAATTGAAAAAAATTTCTTTAAAAATAAGTATTGTCTTGCATTTTTTTCTTATCTCAAACAAGACAAAAGCTTACTTTCTCCTCATTTATTTCCTCCACATTTTTCCCCTCTAAATTTTCTTCCCTTGCATTTTCTTAGCTCAAAATAAGGCTTATAAATTTTGAATATTTCATGATACTTTAGGATATTTTTTTGTCTGAAATATATGATGTGATATGATTTTATTTTTGAATAAATATGATAGTTATGTTAGTTTACTTTAAAAAAAAACTGAAAATGATGAAACTATACGCAGCCAAAAAAAAATAGAAAAAGAAAACAATGAAAGCAAGGGTTTTGTTTTTTTATTTTTTGTTTTCATCGGTGGAATCCTGTGATTACGGAATGAGTGAGCAAAGAAAGGAGAAAAGGACGCTGTGTGGATGTGTGGCATCTCTGCGTATCACTTTCAGCTCTACGGACTTCTTCAATGCCTCCACTCTTCTTCCTCCGTTCCAGTTACAAGATCCTCCATTGGTAAAACTTCTCTCTCTCTCTCTCTCTCTCTCATGTATTATCGTCTTCAGAATACTGCTGCGTCAATGGATCTTTCATCTCTCCTCTTTTCTTACAATTCGTATTTTCACAAGCATTGCGTGATATCATTGAAGGGCTAAAGTATATTATGCTTTTATCTTCGGTAGATTTGCGTTATGGGCAATTCATATTCTATTTAGAAGGTTCGCCATTGCAGAGTTTTGTTGGGTTCGTTCTGATTTGGGCATGTCACAAAAAGAAGTCAATTCGAATCCGACTACATAAGCCTTGGCGCCTTATACTTAAAATAAGAAAGGGAATGGGGGTTGAAGAAGACAAACGCCTTAACCTTCCTTATATGTGGGAAGAAATGCCCTAAAAAGGATAAACAAAAATGAGTTGCGGTTTTCAATAGGTCATGTTTACGTCAAGTTTTTAAACCACGATCAAAAGTTTCAGTTTTTTAAAACTATATTATTTTAAGTCCTTCCCAAACAAGTTGGGATCTGTTTTTCTTTTGACCCAAAAACATTATTGAAAATCATAAATGTAAATTTTCAGTGGAATCAAAAGATATTAAATTTTTTTTTGGTGCAGATCAAAAGATATTAAATAAACATAGTGGAGAGAAAATTAGGCTATTGGAGATGCAAATATATACTTCAATCAGATTCTGATTATCTTAATTTGAGTATTTCCTATGATTGGCAACTATAGTGCTCTTACCTGAATTCCTCTCATTCCCCAATTTATACTTTGTCTTTGTAATCTGTCTTTGTGGCTACTCTGTTGAATCTTGTTCTGGTGATGTCTGATGTCATTTAGCCTCTCGTCCGCTGTGGTATCTGAAATTGTGCTTCATTTGCTGTATATGGATATCTTTTTTTGATTTCCTGTTGTTTTTCGTTTTAGGATCATAACTATATTATTCATACAAGGGCTTTTCTGTCTTGGACAACATGGCTGCAGCAAGGTATACACGGATAGATGGAAGGACTTCGTCTAGCAACTGGTCAAACGTTGCTATTATTGGGTTTGTTTGCGTGTGTTTGGTTGCCGTATGGATGATAGTTTCATCATCTGTTAGCCCATTACAGAATGCAAGGATATCCTTTCAGCAGATTACTGGTGCCCAAGAAGATGGAAACATGCCCTCTGAGGAATTGAAAATTTCAACTGGTCGGCCCCATCAACAGCAGTTGGCTAAAGATAGTTCGAATGACAATGAGAAGGTTATCTCCAGGGAAGATAAAGGTGAAATGAAAAGAGATGCAGTCAATCCTGATGACAATAAGGCATCCAACATGACTCGGGATAGTATCCCCTCTGAGGAATTAGAAAAGTTAACTGGTGGGAGCCAGCAACAGCATTTATCGAAAGATAGTTCGAATGACAATGAGAAGGTTATGTCCAGTGAAGAGAGCAATGAAATAAAAAAGATAAAGTCAATCCTGATGAAAATAAGGCATCAAACATGCCTCAGGATAAGTCTAATAATCTTGTCCCAGATGGCAATGAGAGAATCGGCCAAAATGAGGATAAGAAAAACGGAGCCTATGAAACAAGTGATGGTACAGGAATATCTGTACCGGTTAGCAGTTCCATTGAAGTACATCAAGATGAAATGGAGAAGAATGTGACAAATGAAGTTTTAACAAACCAAGGGATCAATGAGGATAAGAAAAAGGGAGTGTATGAAACAAGTGATGGTCCAGGGATATCTGTACCAGTTAGCAGTTCCATTGAAGTACATCAAGATGAAATGCAGAAGAATGCGACAAATGAAGTTTTACCAGACCAAGGGAACAATTTGGATCTAAGCTCAAACTCTTTCGGTGATGACTCTTCAAGGAAACCTGCTGGCAATGGGACCACGAATGAAATTGGACAAGACAGAGTGAATGATCTTAATCTGGAGAAGGTTGGACAAAACCAAACTGAGGATTTAGGAAAGATACCTGATGAAAATGCATTAAACAATTCTTTGAAGGGCAATACCAATAGACAAAGTGAAACAACCACTCAAGCTAATGATTGGTTGATTCAATCAGCTAAGTCCAAAAGGGAGAGAGCATCACACGATGTTCCGTTATCTGAGCAGCAAAGTAGCTATAGCTGGAAACTTTGTAATACCAGTGCTGGGCCAGACTATATTCCTTGTCTTGATAATATGAAAGCTATAAAAAACTCCATAGTACAAAGCACTATGAGCATCGTGAGAGGCACTGTCCTGATGAATCTCCCACCTGTCTTGTCCCACTCCCTGAAAGGTATAGATCACCAGTTAAATGGCCTAAAAGCAGGGATAAGGTATTGTACACATACTGAAATAGGAGAGAGAAAAAATAAGCGAAGGAAAATAAACTTCCTGATGTAAAGAACACTTGGTCATTGTCAAGCCTTCTCACTGTACTTTCTGCTTCATGCAGATATGGTTTTCTAATGTACCTCATACCCAGCTGGCCAACTATAAGGGACGCCAAAATTGGGTGATGATTTCTGGCCAATTTATTATTTTCCCTGGTGGCGGAACTCAGTTTCCACATGGGGCTCCTCATTACATTGATCTGGTTCAACAGGTCAGACTTCCACTCTGCTGTGTATCTTTGCTTTCCTAGCTATTATCCTATTTACTCAACTCAGAGTATAACAGAGACTATATACCTCAGGGCAAATTGTGCTCCTTTTTCCTACAGATGAGAAATAGCTGATGCATGGCCAATTGTGTTTCCTCTCTCATCCCAACAGAATATAAGTTTTTTTCCCTACATACAATTAAATTATCTTATTTTTACTCAACTCAGCTTATGCCATAGATTTTACAAGTGAATTGTGCTCCTTTTTTCCTATGTAAGTCCTTTTTTGGTAGGTTGGGGGGGAGGGGATTGTTCTGCTTACTAGCATAGTAAACTCAAACATGCATCGTATTGTGATGCATATTCTCTGATGTACCCATTTCACAACAGTTCAATGATTTTTTGTAATTGCTGTTATGTGTATCAAATTGTTTACTATGCGAGTAATTTACTTAGCAATTCAATGATTTTTTTGTAATTGCTGAGCAAATTGTCTTTAACCGAAGCTTCATTCATGTCTTGAGTATCAGTGCTTAGAATATCATTACATACACATAACGGTTTCTCTAAAACTATGTGTATCTAACAAAATCAGGCCATTCCTGAGATTGCTTGGGGGAAGAGGACACGGGTAGTATTAGATGTTGGATGTGGTGTGGCCAGTTTTGGAGGCTATCTTTTTGATAAAGATGTGCTGACAATGTCCATGGCTCCGAAAGATGAGCATGAAGCACAAGTTCAGTTTGCCCTTGAGCGGGGCATACCAGCTGTATCTGGCGTCATGGGTACCAAAAGGCTACTTTTCCCCAGCAAGGTTTTCGATGTTGTCCATTGTTCTCGTTGTAGGGTCCCATGGCATATTGAAGGTAATTGCTTGTATACACCCCTGTATAAATAACATTTAAATATAGCCTCCTCAAGTAAAAATCTGAGTCTAACCTTTTGTTTTCAACATTTTCCAGGTGGTAAGCTCCTTTTAGAGTTGAATCGTGTCTTGCGACCTGGTGGCTACTTTGTGTGGTCTGCTACTCCTGTCTATCGGAAAAATGATGTGGATGTAGGCATCTGGAAAGGTGGTTACATTGTAATTTAATGATTTAAGATTTGTGCTTGATTTCTCATCAATAAACTTTACTGGATCCCTGATTTACATTCCATTTTTTTAACATCAGACATGTACTGGCTGACAAAGTCAATGTGCTGGGAACTCATAAAAATTTCAAGAGATAATGTAAATCGGAAAGCTACAGCATTGTTCAGAAAGACTACATCTAATGATTGCTATCTAAGTCGTGTACAGAATGATCCTCCTCTTTGTGAAGAATCTGATGATCCAGATTTAGTCTGGTAATTTGACATGCCTTTTTGACCATGGTTAGCACATTTAGGTTTTTTTTTTTGATGAAAAGGAATTCATTGCTCCATCAAAAACACATTACAACTCCATATGTACTATAGATATATACTGAAGATACAAGTGAAAACCCACCTTCTAGGAAGGGTTGCATTCACAAGTAGCTTAGGTAAGAGAATAAAAAAAAAGAAGTTATGAGCTTAATTCATCAACCCATTTTCTGTCTTGAGGAGACATCTTCATGCTGATTTTTGAGATCCTAACTTTAACGTCCTGTTTGATACTCATGCACAGTCCCTTTGCTGAATTTTCTTTGCGTTGAAAAATCCTCTTCCCTCTTTCAATCCGGACATAGTATATGCATGCTTGACGAGATTGCTCTAGCTATTTGTTTCCTTACAGCAGACCCTTTTTGTTTGATGAACTTTTGCTTCCAATTAGTGTGTGGTATTGATATTCTAGCCCATCCGCAAACTTCCCTAATTACCTCCCGGCTATATGAGCATTGAAAGAATAAGTGTGAGCTGTCTTCGATTGTATTGTTGCAGAACACACAAGATTTATCAGTATTTGCAGGCCCATTGTGTGCAGTCTCTCTCTTGTTAACAGCCTATCCATCATCGGTAGCCACATAATGAATCTATGTTTGGGGATAGTGACCGGGTTCCGGACAATTCTCCAAAAGTTTGCTGGTGGTTTTGCTTCTCTTAGCCAATTATAGCCCGAGTTGATGTTGTATTTCCCATCATGGGTTTGCATCCATTTTGTTCCAACATATCCGCCCCTGAATTGCTCTTTCAATTTGTTTAGTCTTCTCCGAGTACTAGCGAGTGCCATGTGGATGATGTGTAGTCCCGAAGTCTCTACCTTTGAGATAAATCTCATTAATCCATTTAACCCACGAGTGTATCCGCCTTTGAAGTCACTTGCCCACACTAGTTTCCCAATTGCAGCCACGTTCCATGTTTTAGTGCATCTAATAGCAGCTCCTCCTTCTTTTTTGGACAACAAAGTCTTTCCCAACCTACCAAAGCAATACTGTTGTTTCCCCATCACCCCAAAGAAAAGATCCGCATACTTGCTCAATTTGTTTAAGTACGAGCACTAGGTAACAACATTACATTCGGTGTTGGGAGGTGTCCCAAAATCTCGTGTTTAAGTGCGGTTGACACTCTCGGGTTGGCTATCCGCTATCCGCGTCTACTTGTTTCGGTTTTAGAAAGATTGTTTCCTTATGGATTTGAGTATCTTAAAGCTAATTGTATTTAGGTAAGAGTTTGTTTCCTATTTGTATTAGGTAATTGTTACTGTTAGAATTAGGAGTAAGAATTTTGGGAGGTTTAGGAGATTTTGGGAGGTTGTTATTGGGGTTCCTACCCCTATAAAAGAAGGGCTTATGTACGCCTTGTGATTGTGGGTGAACGAAGTGGGTTGGGAGAATCACCCGGGTGGGATCCCTTGAGGGCGTCCCATGACTATCCTAGCTAGATGGTAGAGTGCTATTGTGAGGAGATTGTGTTGTTAGATTGTGATATCTCGGGTATGGGAAGGTCTCGCTGTTTGAGATCGTTCTTATACTCTCTCATAATAATGGATTTGTTTGTGTGCCAGCTTATACTCTCTCATAATAGTGGATTTGTTTGTGCTCGTGCCACCCCGTGGTTTTCCCGAGTTGGTTTTCCATGTTAAATTCTTGTCTTGTTCCTATTTTGATCCCCATCTTAATTCTTGATATTGTTTTTGTCATCCTAAATCGCTTCCTCATTATTTGCTCTAAATTTCATATTCAAAGTGAGGTTTAAAGTGATGCAAATTGTCTAACAAGTGGTATAAGAGCCCGGGTTCCAGGATGACGTCAAACACGAAATTGCATATTGAGAAGTTTGATGGGAAAATTAGTTTCGGTTTATGGAGAGTGAAGATAAGGGTCGTTCTCATGAACAGGAGATTAAAGAAGCATTTAGTAAGAAGCCTAGCTCTATGTCCTAGGAGGATTGGGAGGAGTCGAGCCGGGTTCGAGGATGACGTCAAACACTAATTTGATATAGAGAAGTTTGATGGGAAAATCGGTTTCAGTTTATAGAGGGTCAAGATGAAGATCGTTCTCATGCGAGCAGTATTGAAGAAGAAGACACTTGGTAAGAAGCCTAACTCTATGTCCCGGGAGGATTAGGAGGAGTTGATGAAATGACACTTAGTGCAATTTTAGTTGTGCATCATGAATCAAGTAATTCATGAAGTCGTTCATTGAGTAAAACTACCATGGAGAGATGGACAAAATTGGAGCAAATGTATATGACAAAGAGTCTTGTCGACAAAATTCGGCTCAAAAGCGGTTGTTCACGATTCATATGGGTGAAGGTACATCTATCTAATTTCATCTTAATTATTTTAACTCTATTCTCTTGGACTTAGAGAATTTGGAAGTTGATATAGATGATGGGAATAAAACTATTCTCTTGATTGTCTCTCTACCCCTCTCATAAACACTTTAAAGAAATTATGCTTTAGAGTAATAGTGAAGTGTTGAGTTATGAGGATGTCCAGGTGACTTGCTTGTCCAAAGAAAAGTTTTACTTTGAAGTGTGTTCTAATGAAAAAGTCGAAGGCTTGTCTGTAAGGAGTAGTACTAAGAAAGGTTCTAAGTAAAAGTTTAAGGAAGATTGTTACTTTTGTAAGAAACTTGAACATAAGAAATCCCATTAAAACTTAAGGCTTTAAAGGCAAAGGAAAAAGAGGAAGACTCTAAGAATATGGGTGAGACCGGTTTTGCTCTTGTTGATGATGAGTCGGATGGTGATGTTTCACTTGCTTTTCATGGAAAGAAAATCGTTTCTAAATGGGTTTTAGATTTTAAATTTATTTTTCATGGGTGTCCTAATAAAGATTTGTTTTCTATGATACTATTGATTCTGAAATTGTTAACTTGGGCAATGATGGCCAATGCTCAATAGAATTGGTACATTTCATATTAAAACTCATGACGGTGCCGTAAAGACCTTAACTAGGTTCGACGTGTTCTCGATATAAAACTCAATCTCATCTCGTTCGGTGCCTTTGAAGCTAAAGGGCTAAGGTATTTGGCTGAAGATGGAGTCTTGAAGGTGTCTAAGGGTTCTAAGGTGTTCTTGAAGGGTTCAAGGCGCGGAGGTCTCTACATCGTTCAAGGTTCGGTTGTAGGGAAAACTACGAATGATGCTTTAATTTATTTGTTTGATATGTGATTGGATCACGTCAAGAAAAAGGGATTGATGGAGATGATTTCTTTAGTTAAGTCCAAGGAGTGCTTGGATTGTAGTGGAATGTGATAACATGTGATTGTCCTTCGGGGTGGAGCCTTCCGGGTGTTACTTCTCGGGAAGGAGAGGTAGGTTGAAGGTGACAAGCATGTTTTCAAAATTTTGATCGAAGGTGGAGATTGTTTAGTGTGACTCCAAATACACCTAATAATGTTTTCGTAAGGTGGGAAGATCAAGTCATACATGTCATGACCGTGCCGTGCAAAATAAGAGACGAGAAAAACAAAGGAGTCGCGAAGAGGAAGGTGCCACCCTAGCATAGCCTCATGGGTTACTCTACAATTTCGATTTCGTTGTTTTCTCGCCATTACGTCTTTTTGTTTCCTAATCCTAGGATAATTGTTAGTAGTTTATTTTAGGAAGAGTTATTGTCGGCCTATGTTTCTTTTTAATGTAGGGTCTCTTTCCTATTTAAAGGACAGTTGGTTTTCATTGTAACCACCAAGGAGTTATTGTGAGGAGAGTATTATGAGACCGAGATATCACGGGTTTGGAAAGGTCTCGGGATTTGAAATCATTTTTGTACTCTCGTAATAGTAAAATTATTGTGCTTGTGCCGTTTGTGGTTTTTCTTAAGTTATGTTTTCCATGTTAAATTTTTCTCTCATTCCTGTTTTTTATCTCCATCTAAATTCTTGATATTGTCTTGTCATCCTATTACGCTTCCGCATTATTTGCTCTAAATTTCATATTCAAAGTGAGATTTAGAGTGGGGCTAATTTTCTAACATTGAGCATTAGTGCATATTTGTCCTTCCGACAAAGGTTATGCAAAATCTTGTAAGTCTTCCGAATACCCAACCTCCGGAAAACCCGCTAACATTCTAGAAAGCTCAAGAATTTATTAAAGGGGAATGTATTTTCAGCTTTAAAGTACAAAATTACTATTACCACCTCCTCGTTTGTATTTTAGCTAGTTTGTGTTTTCTGGATTACTGATAAAAAAAAGCAAAATGTCTTACAAAACTTTCTCTGTTTCAATTGCTTGCACGATAAACAAAGGAACATCTTTTAGGTTTAGGGTCCATCTCGAAACAAGCAACTTTGAAAATCGTTTGTAGGGGTAGGGATGCTTTGACGACAACACACCCCCGCTTCCCCACCCACACAAATAAAAAACTAAAAAAAGAATCAAAGAAGGGATTCTAGGGTTATGGTTTGTATGAAACCCCAAATGAACCTCATCCGAAGCTACTCGAGGGGTCATTTTGAATTTGTTATACAATGGCTTCCCAAATCATCCTTTACTTGCATTCATCTAATACAAGTAAATTTGTTGTCGAGTTAATAATACACTATCTAAAACATAATAAAATTGCTCATGTGTAATTGGACGATGTGGTCTCCAATGAATCTGTAAAAGTTGCAGCATGAAGTAGTCTGAAGATAATATTTTAATAGCTTGCTTATTTTAGGTGTATATTTTGATAGTCTGTACCGCTTGATTTTTCTGTCACTTTTGGCTAACTTTCTTGTGGCAATTGTCTTTTACAGGAATGTAACACTGAAAGCCTGCATACATAAGCTCCCGGAGGATGCATCGGACCGTGGGTCGCACCGGCCAGAACTTTGGCCATCAAGGTTGGAGAAACCACCTTTCCGGTTAAAGGATTCGAAGTCGGGGTTTATGGAAAACCAGCATCAAAAGATTTCACTGAGGACTATGAGTATTGGAAACATTTTGTTTCTAAATCATACCTAAATCATGTAGAGATTGACTGGTCTTCCGTGAGAAATGTAATGGACATGAGGGTCTGTTTATGGAGGGTAAGTCTTTTGCTACTAGAATTTCTGAAAATAATTTGAAAATTGTAAATTTGTATACTTGCAAAAAGCTAGTAATATAATACTTTGATTGAAAATATGATGAAAATGAGATTAAATTCTTAAATGTTGGGCAATGGAATGCATAAATTAATGTCATTATTTAAACTGAAAACTACATCCCTTAGTACAACTTGAACTTTGACTTTTTGAACTTTCCAACCTTTAATTTGGCATATTGCTGTTGTATTGGTGTCCAACATGTGTGTGGCATAATGCCCTTGAGAAGTGTCCGTTCTTCATAGTTAGTTGTTCAGCATAAAGGGCTCTCTACCTCATTTTCATCTTTTTTCATTTTTCCCACATATCCTTGTTAAGATATGGTGGCCATGGAATAGAACTATTCTTCATCCCACAACTTGAAAAGTTAATGCACATTGATGAGACTCTTGCTAGTAAGTTGGATCATTAAGTTAAATCATGGTGAACGGTAAACCTTTGTTATTCGGACTTTGGGCTTCTCATTTGGATTATTAAAGTTAAATCTGGGTGGGCGGTGTATCTACTCTTGACTATTGACTCTAGGCCAAAACACATGCCAAATCTGGACTTTGTCGCTAGAATGAGAATCTATATGATATGAACTCTCTTCTTGGGACTAATGTGAAAGCTGTTATCCTTTGCAGTTTTCCCATCTCGTCTTAATATCATTACTCATTGCCTAATTACGTCTTCCCTTTTTTCTCAGATTTGCTGCTGCATTGAAGGACTTACAAGTTTGGGTTATGAACGTAGTTCCAATCGATTCTACAAACACATTGCCACTTATATACGAACGAGGCTTATTTGGAATATATCATGACTGGTGTGAATCGTTCAATACCTACCCAAGGACTTACGGCCTTCTTCATGCAGATCATCTCTTCTCTGGGCTTAGAAGAAGGTACATATGCTGCCAGTATATCTGATCTAATTTACAGAATTGGGGTTCAGAATATTAATATTAAATATCATATCACCAGTTGCGGTATGACTCTGTGGCTCTTAGGTAATTAAGAAAAATGAAGATTTCAAAGAGTTCGTTTCTTATGACTCTGTGGGTTGGAATCTGAGCTTGACTGAGCTCGTTTCTTCGATACAGAACCAAACCAAGAAGCAAACTACTACCCTGTAATCCTGCCTATTTAAGGAGTTGGAGGCATCATATGTGTGTAGCCTACCCCTCGAATTGTAGAGACCAATATAGATTTTAAAAACATCAACTTGTACCACTCTATAGGAAAAGAAATACAGTAATAAAGAGCTTAGTGAAGCATCCCCCCCTCTTTTCATTCTCGCTCTTTCGCTACCCTTTCTTATTGGTCAGGGGACTAGTTTCCTGTTTTAGTTTCAAAATGGAGCATGCAATTGACTTCCCTTTTGAAACCAGGAATGAAAGGAAGGTTTGAGCTCAAGCGGCTCAGGCTTGAATCAGTTCCCAAACTATGAAATATGAGATTCACGTAGAAGAATAACAGAAGGATTTCTGGTAATAGGTGCAGCAATTTCGTGGGTGTAATAGCGGAAGTGGACAGAATCCTAAGACCAGGAGGAAATCTGATAGTTATCGATGATGTCGAAACTATCAGTGTCATAAAGGGCATTGCGAAGTCCCTAAAATGGATGTTTCTGTTCAACAATGCTAGAAACGAAGATAGGATACTTTGCGTCAAGAAATCGTCATTGCGTCCTACAATGTCCGAAACAGTAGACTCAACCTTTGCTTGATTTTTAATTTGATAGGAGCAAAGCGATCACCTCTACTATTTGATCAATGGTTGCTTTAGTTCCGATAATTAGTAGGAATTCTTTTGCCTCGACTTCATCGGTGGATGCAAAAGCTACATAATTGTACTCGTAGCTGATGTCTAGTTATGTGCTTTGCTTGTATATTAATATGTGTCTTGTATGAAGATACTTTTTGTTTAGATACGGAACCACAAACAAGCAATAAAACAAGAACAAAGAAAAAAATGGAAACCGGGACATAAGGTTTTTACGTGGAAAACCTAAAATTGGGAAAAACCATAAAAATGCACTAGATGATTTAACTTTTACAAGAGGAAGAGTTTGTGTTTTAGGCATACAACAATGAGGTCTGCAGACCACTTTGAATAGCCAAAACTAACATCATTACACATCAATACACATTAAAATGGGTGAAAATGGCGAGGATAAGCGATGATAAAGAGGCTACTGCTAGCATGGGCCATGTCCGACCTGTGTTGCTGGCACGAGCCATGTCCTTTAACACAACCAACCCATGCTAGGTGGTGGAACTCCTCGCATGTTTTTCTACTATGACAACACGAGTGGCGCAGTAAACTTGGGTTTTGCCAGCTACGTTTTGCTGTAAAAAGTGATTTTCGAGCCTAACTTTCATTAGACTCCACACCGAACAATCTCCCACTTGGAGACTAATGAATCATCTTCCTCTAAGTCACACATCTAGTGAATCAAACCGGCCTTAATCTTAAACAAGAAAGACCAATTGAGGTTTTGCACAACCTTAACTTCCGGCATCAACTTCTTTGGTGGCATGTCCGTCGGGATTTTTCTATCCAAAATCTTCTCAATCTATAAGTCACTACTCTCCACCAAGCTCCGAATTTGCACAACCTCAACTTCCCGGCATCAACTTCTTTGGTGGAATGTCCATCGGGATTTTGCTACCCAAAATCTTCTCAATCTATAAGTCACTACTCTCCACCAAGCTCCGAATGAAGTGAAACTTGCGCAAATATGCTTTGTTGTTGAATTCAAGACCAAATTCCTACTCAACTTAATTAAACTTTGACTATCGTTGTAGAGCACTCCATTTCCTTGCTTTGACCCAAGATCTCCAAAAAATCTTGCAACCAAACCATCTCCTTTCCAGCTTCGGACATGACAACATACTCTAACTCAATTGTAGACATTGCAATGCACTTTTGAAGTCTTGACATCCAACTCACGACTATGCCTCCAAGTGTGAAAACATAGCCTGTTGTACTCTTGCCGATGTCAAAGTCTCCTCTCAAATCAGCATCAACGAAGCCTTCAAGCTCTAACTTGCTCTCTTGGAACACTAGTGATATACTAGATGTTCCCTTCAAGTACCTTAGAAGCCACTTCACAACTTCCCAATGTTCTCCTCTAGGATTTTCCATGAACCTCGTCACGGCTCCCACTCGCGAAGGCTATATACATTCTAGTGCGAGATCATGGCATACATCAATCTTCCAACTGCAGAAACATATGGAACCTTGGATATGTAATCGTGCTCCTCACTTGTCTTGGGAGACAGCTCCTTGGTCAACTTGATATGGTTTACAAGCGAGTATTCCTTAGCTTGGCATCACCAATATCAAATTGCTCCAGAATCTTGAGCACATAATCTTCTTGAGACAACTTCAAGGTGCCTTTGGACCTATATCTTGTAATTCTCATGCCGAGAATATGTTTTGTCGGGCCCAAGTCCTTCATCTCAAATTGCCTTGACATTTCTTCCTTCAACTTGTTGATTTCATTCATACAAGATCATGCAATCAACATATCATCCACAAAGAGAAGTAAAATGACATAAGAATCGGTGAAACTTCGAAGTAGCAACATTGATCATTATCACTCCTTTGGAAGCCGTTGTTGCACATGAAGGTGTCAAAACTTGAGATATCGTTGCGTCGGTGCTTGCTTAAAACCATATAGACTCCTTGTGAGCCTACTAACCAAATGCTCTTTCCGGGAACCTCACACCCCTTTGGTTGCAACACGTAGAAATCCTCCTCCAAATCACCTTGTAAAAATGTTGTTTTTACATCCATTTACTCTAAGAATAGATCATCAACCAAGCTTAATACAATCTTTATGGTGGTTAGTTTCACAATAGGAGAAAACCTTTCATTGTAACCAATACCCTTATTTTCCGAAAACTCATTAACCACCAACCGAGCCTTGTACTTAGTAAGACTGCTAGGCTCATTCTTGATCCAATACACCAATTTGTTCAAGCAAAGATTTTTACCAACAAGTAACTCGATCAATACTCAAGTGTTATTTTTGTCCAAGGAGGCAATGTCCTCATCCATTGCTAGCTCCTAAAGGTGAGCATAGTTGATGAGTACCACGGGACCGAACTGAAATTTCGGTCGAACGGGTAAGGTTTCGGAACCGAAGTCTGGTCAAATGATTTCGAGTAAGGTTCCTAAAATTTAGGAACTTGTCAAATAGGTTCCGATTCCGGTTCCAAAATCAAGCCCTGGAGCCGAACCTAGAATCGTTAAGACATGTAATTTTCTAGGATTTTCGGTTTTCAATTTGTGAATATGAGACGCATGTAGTTTCAAGCTTTATTAATTTGTGATTCGTGATATTTACTCTTTAAATGCAAAGAGAAGCAGAAATTGATGTTTTGTTTCTTGTTTCCTTTTGCCTAGGACGTTTAAGTTATCTTTTAACTCTTCATGTGGCAAATTAATTTGTTGTTTATTAATGCTTAAAATGTAATTAATCCAAGAATATATATAACTGTTAAGGCCTTAAAGTTTTTTCTATAAAAATAATGGTATGGATAGGGTATCCTGGAAATGGAACTGGACCCCGAGGTTCGGGTTCGGGTTCCTAAAATTTAGGAATTGGTCAAACAAGTTCCGGTTCGGGTTTCTAAAACTTAGGAACCGATCAAATAGGGTTAGGTTCGATTTTTCAGTTTTGGGATAGGGTACTCGAAACCGCTTGCCCCTACTTGCTCCCACTTAGACCAATCACTCGCTCCCACTTAGAACAATCACTCGCTCCCACTTAGAACAATCACTCACCTGCAAAAGTCTCGGTGTAGGACTCCGACTCACCACCATCAATCAACAAAAGGTAGCAAAGAGAGAGAGAGAGAGAGAGAGTCTTTATGGAGCTCTTCCTCTTCTTGACCTTGTTGACCTTCTCAAAGTGGGTGGAGTCTCGGGATCATCTTTATGGGAAGTGTCCGAATCAATGATCTGGTTCTTCAATTCGTGGAGCAACAAACGAACCATCATGAGCCTCATATTTTCTCCCACTCAAGGAGATTTCTATAACATCCTTGTTGCCTATACCATCTCCCATTTTCTCTTTATTAATCTAGTTCTCAATCAACCTGTCCTTATACAAAACAGACTCATCGAAGACAATATCATAATGTTTAAACACTTTCTTCCTATCCCAAAATCTATACCCAAACAAGTCATTTCCATATATAACCTAAAAATAACATTTCTTAGATTTAGCATGAAACTTGTCCCTTTTTCGGACTCACCCATAACATAAGCAACACAAGCAAAAATACAAAGATGGGACAAATCGACTTCCTTACCACTCCAAACCTTTTCTGGTAGCTTGTTACCCAAAGATACGGATGACCCCTATTGATTAGATAGGCGGCTGTGTTAATCGCATCCGCCCATGGGGATTTGGGCAACCCGGCATGAATGTACAAGCTTCTAGCTCTTTTATTGAGTGTTCGGTTCATCCTTTCAGCTATGCGATTCTGCCTTGCTTTTTCAGGAACCATTCTTGTCAATCTAATTCCTTCTTGGGCACAAAACTTCTTGAACTCATCCTTCCCATACTCACCACCATTGTCAAATCTCAAGCACTTGATCTTTAAACCTATCTGATTTTTAATCTCTACTTTCCATCTCAAAAAAGTGTCTAAACACATCACATTTATTTTTAGAAAATAAACTCAAACATTTCTACTCGTAATAATCACAACAATCAATGAAGGTGACATAATACCGAGCACCATCCAAAGATCGAGTAGGAGAAGGACCCATGCATCGGTATGAACTAGCTCTAGTTTATTTGTCTTAGGTTCTCTATTAGCTTTGGAGAAACTAACCCGTTTCGTTTTCCAAGCACACAACTTCCACAAAGTCCCATTTCCACATATTTTAACCCCGGAAAAGAACCCTTAGAAACCATAATTTTCATCCCTTTCTCGGTTATGTAACCAAGCCTATTGTGCTAAAGACTTGTACTAAAGGAATTATTATAGGCATTAGCAAACAAATTTGTGCACCCAACGACAGAGTACAAAGTCCCAAATTTTACCTCTTTCGCAACCACCACCGCCCATAACCAAATCGAGTTGAATAGCCTATTTCATCTAGTTGACTCACGAAATCAAATTCTTAGTCAAACTCGGAATGTACCGAACATCCTCCAATTTCAATGACCTCCCATTAGAAAGTTTAATGTTCATATCCCCTCTACCTAATATATCCAAACACTTTTCATTTACAAGATACACCTTACCAAAGTGTATATTAACAAAATTGTGAAAAAGTTCTTTACTAGATGAAGAGTGAAATAAAGCACCTTAGTCTACAATCCAAGACTCTATAGGACTATCAACACTTAAAATAAGGGCATTTTCGGAGTAAATTTAGTGAGTATGTGATTTTTGTCGAACCACGAGGATGGAACCAAATGAAAATCAGATTACAAAATGACTCAAATGCTTAAAACATGAAACTAACCTAAACTAAACGGAAATGACTAACCGATTGAATCTACGATATGAGACTAAACTATCCTAAATTATCAATATATCAAAAACTAAACTAACAAACATTCAATATAAATTCGAGATTAAATCAACAACTCATCACCAACTCAATCACACCAACAGGCATTCAATCGGCACTACATTTAACATCACAAAACCAAAGTGTAAGAATCCAATTGCAGTAGTTATCTCTAAACATAATCGAACCAACGAGAGAATCGAAAGTGCAAGAATTAGGAGTTATACCAGCAACATCAAAAGTGAAAAAGTTCTTTACTAGATGGAGTTGGTTTCGGTGTGGTTAGGGTTTTCGTGAAGGGCCGAAGAGGAAGGGAAGGGCGAGAGCGAGCATCATGGGATGGAGCTAGGGTTTTAGGCCCTGTTTAGTATGTAAAATTGGGATTGAATGAAATTAAGTAATGATATTTGAGGGGTTAGGTATGAAATTTGAATATTATCTTCAAGTGTTAGTATACAACAGGAATGAAATCAAGTTTCAATTCTTATTCTTTAGTTATTAACCATCGAATGAAATCAAAATTATTTTATTTTTTAAATTATTTTATGTTGTTGTAAATTATTATTGTTGTTAATAATAATAATAATAATAATTATAATAATAATAATAATAATAATAATAATATTATTATTATTATTATTATTATTAGCTAATACCATGCATTGCCGCTATATCAATTTTCTAAAAATATTTCGTAATTTAGAAGTATCATTAGATAAATTATTCATCTATTCAACATAATTTAAATCTATTAATATATAATACATACAATTAAATAATTTTTAATAAAGTCTTAGCTTTATTAAATAAGGGGATAGAAAAACGCTTTATGGGCGAGACAATTCAAAAGCTAATCACAAAGCCAAGGGTTAGAGTAAGTTGTTTGCAAATTTACCTATTGTTTAGAGCGAAGAAGAGGGATGGAGGAACTTAACTTAAAATAAATTATTTTAGAACATGAAAAACCCCTTCCTCCCTCTAAAAGACAAAAGAAAGAGGTAGCCCAATTTAAAAACGAATCCCTTCCTTAGAAAGAGCATCACCGTGTCTCAAGAACCATCTTCTCAGCGGTATCAATGCATAATAACAGAGCCGACATGTTAATGACAGGTGTAATTACGGTAAGATTGCAAAGTCATTCCTTTTGTTTCATCGAATATGTTAAAAATAAAAAGGGGGAGGGTTCTTGCAAAAATATTATTTGTGATAATGTAAACTAAACTAATCTTCCTTGAAAAAAAAAGTAAACTAATCTAAATTGTAGCAAAAATTGTAGAGTTTTAATATCTAAAATAATATACCTAAAAAGTACCAACTGTATTAAATCCTAAATATATAACATATTCTAGATTGTAGTATATGGGCTTAGAAAACCCCTAACAATGTACTACATAGTATGCAAGTAGATTTGTCCAAAGATTCAAGGCTCTCCAAGTAACTTTTCAGCAACAATACTTGTAGAGTGACATTTCAGCAGTACTCATATGAGTATCCCGCCAACAAAACCAAATTGCTCCATTAAAATACGGATATTAGAGACTACTGATTATAAATAGAGAAAAACAAAGGGGTGCGGAATGAGACGACAGGGTAGAAAATTCAAAACCAATATAGGAGACAATAAAATAGCAAAAAGTTAGAACAGTGAACTTCATTATATTACCGGTGCCCAATGAGATGTGAGATGAGTAATTTTATGAAGGTTCGGTTAAGAATTCTATTGGTAATATTGAATGCATAAGAAGAACTAATTTAGATAAGCAACAAAAATTAATTGAAGGCAGATTCTCTAGTTTTCTTGTGCCTGGATCACATGATATGAAAATTGACTTCCCGCCCTAATCTATAACTAAAATTGTACCATCGAGAGTACAATGAAGGTACAACATGGATAGGAAAATAATGAGGGTTTGGAAGTGAAACAAAAAGGAAGTTAATATCGGAAGAAAAAGACCTTCATATAATCAAGTGTATTGAGCCAAGTTCATGTAATAATCTGTAGCCAACATATGCCTACGTATACAAAATTTCTTACACTTCAATAGGTTGGCACAATCTTTTTTTTTTTTTGGGGCAAGCAAAGTATTAGGCAATAATAAGGGTAGATGGAGTTGAGGAAAAATATTAGGATGGCAAAAGTCATGAAAAGTTCCAGCATCAACATTTGAGCTATTGACTACACCACATATTCAAATTAGACATGGTATTTGCCCAACTGTTAGATGCCCAAATTGGGTCCTGAGAATGGAAAAAGGAAGGTATTCGGCTTGTTCAAATTACTAAAAATAAACAAACGATAACTTCTGGCCTTGTTTCTATTTAACGTGAGTTGGATTTATTCCACCTTGATATATACTGGTTTGGAGCAACTTGTCTCATGCTCATAATCTAATCAATGCATACAGAAATTTGATCACACATCAACACGAGTGTGCAAGTCATTGAAATCAAAAACTATCTCCTCCTATTCTATTTCTGTTTCTATCATCATACTCCAAAGTTACAAAGTTAAAATCATAGTCGTCATAATATCCAAACCATATAAAAATATTTTATGGAGGTGCAAGTGTGCAACTTCTGTTGCCTTAATCAATTAGTTAGAGCTACGTGCTTCTTTAGCTTAATGGACTCTAGTATGTAATCAAAGAATACACATGAATTTTTATAGGCTTTAATAACCTATACATATTGAAACTACCTCCTACTTACATTCTAAACTTAAAAATCTGACCAAAATCCTCAATCAAGAAAATTTTTCCTAACTAATATTGCATGATGAAACCAATATGCAAAATAATATATATATCAATTAAACAAACAAATTGAATCAAAATGAAATTTAGGCCCTAAAATCAAAATATCTAATGAAAACACTGTTGAGAAAATTTGTAGATGATACATATTACCTTTGATGGTTTTTGAAGTAACCGACAACAATGTTGGACTAAGAGCAGAGAGGGTACCTATCATAAGGACCTGGAAATCAACAAAGGGAGACAATAAAGGAAAAATAAGGAATTAGAAATAATTTTGGTAATTACATACATGACTTTTCAAGCAAAAAGATGCTTGTAAATTAAATGAATGTGCCAAAAAATTATCCATCCCTCCTCCCTCCAAAAAAAAAAAAATATTCACCTCTACATGAGAAACTATTTTCCAATATTGTTCATCTAATAAGTTAAGCCCCTCACAAAAAGCACCAAGAACATAAATTACATAGATAACTTCACTAAATTCACATACATGCCCAGCGAGTACAAAAACCACCCTCTTTCTCTCCCAACGACTTACAATTGGCGTTAAAGACCCAACATAATAGCAACCAAAATATACAAAAAGTTGAAACCGCTATCTGGAATTGGCCAAAACCGCTTTGAGCATTGAAAATTTTCAGTTGCCCACAACCACAAATTAAGCTACAATGACATGTTCAACTTCATGAATCACCAATTTGCATGCAAGAATCAAACTTTTCACAATCATATTTTCTGAGAATTATCTAATCAAATCTAACAATTTCCCAGTTTCAAAAGTTTTATGTTTGTCGAGAGAGAGAGAGAGAGAGAGAGATTACCGAGCACGAAAAGAAGGAGCTTTCTTCCCTATAGATTTGCAGATGGCAATTGGTTGAACGGTTAATGAGAAGGAGCATGGAGATCCGCTAGCCATGTCGACAAATACCCATAACCCATTTTGAATTATCTGCAATTTCACAATACTCAAATTTCAAAACCCCTAAATTTTTCAAAACCCCTAAAAATCAATTAGAAAGATCAGTGCAAAAAGAGGGGAAAATGGGGGAAAGTTTACCAATTTGAAGCTTCTTTCTTGCTTATTTTCGTCCTTTGAAGTTGGGGATTTTCTGCAACCAAATCCTCATAAAAGCGAGCATCAACCTACACGAAGAGACCATGCGAGTGAGAGAGAGAGAAAGAGGGCGGCGGCGACACTCGGGTTGGCTTCATTGTTGTCGTTGGAGAGTAAAGAAAGGAAGTGGCGAGTGGGAGAAACAGAGTTATGCGTTTCGGCCATGGGCTAAATGGGAGTCCGGAGATGGGGATGGGAAGTCGTGCGCCATGTAGAGCGATCCATCGGGAGTGGGATTCAGAATTTAGGCTGTGTTCGGCAATAGAGGTTTAGGTAGTGTTTAGAGTTTTCATCATCTCAAAACACTACTTCACGTAAATTTTCACTCGTTTGGCAACTTAGTGTTTAAGGTAGTCTGTTAGTGGTTAGAGCGAGTGTTTTGCAAATGCTACTCGTAATTAACGTTTCGAAAACGCCAACACGGATGTTTAACCTTTATTCCGAATATAACCTTGTCATTTCATCAAATTTACAAGTATTACCCTTCCCTTTTCCCGCTAAGCTCGATTACATACGCTACACGGACTCTCACCAAACAATCAAAGAAATTTGTTTCCAAATCCAACTCTAACTCCATCCCCTTCATATCCAACGCAAAATCCTCAAATGGAGAGTCCAACTTACGCCAATTTTTTTCATAAAACCCTAAACAAAGTACTCGAGACGGAGAGTTTCACCGAGGTGAGATAAATTACCAGTGGAGTCGTCATCAACGAGTATTGTTCAATCTTGGCGAATCCATTGATAATTTGCTACTCTTCAGTACCGATTTCTTCTTTTGCTTTTATGTGGCCACCATTATACCCATTGTTCTTCTCTGATTGGATTTGATTCTCTTCTTTTTCTTTCGATTGAATGCAAGGTCCGATGATTTGAGATAGTAGTGTTGTTTGCCGATTAAAAAATTCCCCATAGACCATAGACATGGAGAGACCAAGCGAGATTGAGAGGGACAGCGAGGGTTAGAGTTAACAGAGCGAGGAGAGAGAGAGTGAGAGACGAGTGAGGGAGCCGAGAGACCAAGCGAGATTGAGAGGGACAGCGAGGGTTAGAGTTAACAGAGCGAGGAGCGAGAGAGTGAGAGACAGTGAGGGAGTCGAGAGACCAAGCGAGACAGAGAGGGACAGCGAGGGTGAAAGATAACGGAGCGGGGAGCGAGAGAGTGAAAGACAGTGAGGGAGTCGGGAGAGACCAACCGAGAGCGAGAAACGGTGAGGGAGCCGATAGAGAGAGCGAGGAAGAAGAGGACAGTGAGGGTGAGAGATAACAGAGCAGGGAGTGAGAGACGAGAGACAGTGAGAGAGCTGGAAGAGACCAAGCGAGAGTGAGAGACGGTGAGGAAGCTGGACAGTGAGAGTGAGAGCGAGGAAGAAGACGGTGGGTTGTAGCAGCCTACCGAGAGAGTGGCGGACGGGGACTCGAGTGATAGAGATAAGGAAGAAAGAGGCTGAGCTGTGAGTCTAGAGGTGAGAGAAGAAAAGTAATAGAAGGGTTCAAAGCATGCTCTATAATCAATGTTGTGTCCGCCCAAACAAAAAATTAAAAAAATAATCAATGCTCTGCGAAGATCGAGAAAGATGACAAGACAACACATCCAATATTGTAATATTAATTGAAATAATATATGATTTTTGTGACTTGAGCATTTAATAAAATTTGGTTTTGATTTTGAAATTTTTTTGAATGAAAATAAAATAAAACTTATACTTTCCGATTTGAAGTGAATAATAATTTTTATTGGATTTTTTATTGTCATTAAAGTTTCTATATTGTAAGATAGAAATGTACTAACCAACAATAATTTTTTAATATAAAGTCCACTTTTTTTCAATCGATCTCTCCTCCCATTCATTTTTGTGGATATTGATTTATGGTTGGCCCATAAATAGTAGAATAGTTCTCACATCACATATTTTCTCCATGTTTATAACTTCATCAATTAAAAATCAGCCACATATACTTACAAATGATGAGAGGGGATAATTTTGGAATAGTTGTAAATTGAGAATTGAATTGGTAAATTAATTGGGTTAGAAAGATATAATTTTGGAAATCGAATTGAATACAACAGTTGTGACTATTTATGCTTGGTTGTGACTCGTGTGAATTGAATATAATGGATTTTAATCATGTATGTGACATTATGAGACTTTTGTTTGAGTGAATATATATATATATATATATATATATATATATATATATATATGTATGTATGTATGTATGTATGTATGTATGTATGTATGTGTATGTGTGTGTATGAGAGGGAGTAAATATTTGATTTAAGGCATGAATTATTATAAAATAATTTTGTGGCCTCTAGGAACAAAACCTTCGTTATGTTTGCTTGTTCCAAAGTGGATAATGAAACTTATTATAAATTCTTATGTGCCATAAATATAGTAGTCAAAGAAACGAAAATAGTGGTCCTAAACTAAAATTATGATAAAGACTGAAATTATTAATTTTTATAGTTATATCACGTGCTATGGCATCCTCTAGTAAGAAGGATGGGACCAAAGAGAGCTTCCACTGGACTCTGCAAGAGATGATCATTTTATGTGATGCTTGTCTTCAATTCATTGAAAAATATGGACGAGCACAATTTTACAATTGGAAGCAGATTCAAAAAGAGGTCGAAAAAAGTTGGGCGTTCATGTGGTCACAATAGTTGTAAGTATAAATATGATTCAATGAGGAGAGATTGGCGTTTATGGAAACAATTGAGAACGTTAGAAACTGGTTTAGGTTGGGATCCTATTTCGGGAAAGATCGACGCTTCAAATGAATGGTGGGAGAAAAAGAATAAGGTTAGTTCTAACTCTTTATTTGGGGAGAGGGAGGGTAGATTATGAATACAAAGGGTTTCCATTTAGATAAAACTCGACTATATTTGAATATCATGATATAATTTTATTTTATTTTGTAGGAAAATGCGAAATTTAATAAATTTCGTGATAAGGGTGTGACCTCATTTCTTGAAGATAAGTGGGATCAACTATTTGGGGATTCTTATGCTACTGGGAAAACGTCTATACACCTTCAATGGAGCCTCCTCCACTTATCAATGTTGAAAATGATAATGACGACAAGCAATGAGGATGCTGATAGTGTTCATGAGGAAGGACATTTAGAAGTGTATAATGTTCACAATAATAACTCGTATCTTCAAGAGGCTTTAATGGATGAGGAAACCTTCATGAGAGATTTTGTTCAACAAGTTGGCATCCTAAACGAAGGTGTAGTAATAGGTGACAGACCAGTAACAAAGGAAGGAGGGAATGGTGTCACTCAAACATCCAAGAAGAAGAACCAAAGAACTACTTTAAAAAATAATTCTATGCAAATAAATCGAAAAGGGAGGCAATCCGGAGGTTCTGCTATGTTGTCTAGCCAAATTTCTAACATGGTAACAATGTGTACAGATATTAGCAATAGTATCCCAAGCATTGGAGGTCTCCAACGATCAACAACTCATTGTTGCTACTTCAATGGAAATTATTAGGAGCATGGTACATAATGGTACTTTAGCACAAGGAAGTGAATTGTGGGGTTATGCTATTTATTTGCTTGAAGACTCAATAAGGAGAGAAATTTTTATTAATTTGGGTGATGATACAAGTAGGATACAATGGTTACAATATATGTATGCCATGAAAGACAAAGTCAAGTGATCATATGCTTTGATCTTTCATTTGTTTTTTTTTTTCCGTCGAACTTTTATTTTTCATTTTATTGTCCCCTAGTGAATTTTCTACAATTTTTTCCAAATAAATAAATTTTATAGATGAATTCGTTAGTGATGAGAAATGTATGAACTAGGTGCATAATTCTTCGAAATTATCAATTGAAATTGAACTATTGTTTAATATGTAGAATTTGGTATTATATATTTGCAATTTTCGCATTTATTTTAATTGGTTTTTATAATGAAATTTTCTTCTATCTTATGAATGCTAGGTCTATAATGGATCCTTACGAGGAATGGAAGCTTACATTTTGGATTATGACCATATGCATAACAACGTTAATATCCATGTATTATTATAAGTATATTTATAAGGAACCATGCATGACTTCTATCCTAACAGGGGAAGAATGTGAAGGTTTGCTCGGGAGAGTCCGAGTCACCCTAGAGGGGGTGAATAGGGTGATGGAAAATTCTTTGCGAGAACACACACTTTTTGACGAGAGAAAAGGCAAAGACAGATTCCGAGTCTAATCACGGGGTCGGAAAATATTGGACTCAGAATGCAATGAATCGAGTAAACAAGTACCGCAGGTCTGTCTCGAGTCTAGAATGAACTCGGAAAGAGAACACAAAGATTTTACGTGGAAACCCTCCTGGGGCAGAAAACCACGGCCCGTATCAATCCGGACACGAAGTCAAATCCACTATTTTGAGTCCACAAAATACCGTGAACTGACCGAACCCGAGTTGCTCCCTTGGATAACTCTATACAAGTTTTCCTAGACTCGAAGTTACCTTATCCGATCTAGTACTTCCTAGCTGAGATAACCCTTACAGCTAGGGACAACTAAGCTGAATTAACCTTTACGAGCTTAGTCAAGGGACCTCACAAAGAATGTAAGAAGAGTTTGTAACTAAGTACAAGACCTTACAACTCGAAAGTAATGAATTGCGAGTGGGAGTTGTAAGTTGAAGATTGAAAGTAAATACAATAACTTTGATCAAGTAAGTGTATTGACAATATATTCGGCAACCTTCAAGTCTTGTGAAGTGGCTTCTTTTTATAGAAGACCAGGCGAGTAGCCGTTATCTTCATCTCGCTGACCGAGAGTCCTCTGTGACCGTTGTGAAAGGCTTTACGAGTCACTCGAAAGTATCCGTTGAAATATGGACGTTGGACAACGGTTTAACTCTTTTGGAAGTCCCAAAACCATCGGTTGTGTCTTGATAAATGTGGTGAGACCCACCGTTAAGCTTAGCGTTCAGTTTTCCGGATATGGAAGCGGACGGCTTCGACACAATCTTCCGAGACTAAAGCGAGGAAGGTGAAAAGCCATATCTGCTGGTGATTTGACGTTACGAGCCGGCTACTTTTGTAGTTTGAAAAGATATCCTCGATTGAATAACCTACAAAAGTAAAACACCTTTGGTTCTCAAAGTATAAAATACTTTGGTCCAAGGTTAGACACGAGATAACAAAATAATTTTGAAAAATACGCAATTGATTATCCGAGTCGAAAAGAAATGGAATTTTCGAGTCTAATATCCATGATACTCGGAATTCCATATGACTTAGTCTTGAGTAAAGAAACACGTTCTATAGCGATTATCGAGTGGGAAAGAACTTGATATAGACTAAGCATGAAATGAACTATGAATGCTGACTATGCAAACAATAGAGTAAATAACCACAAGTCAGATTCCGAGTGAGAAACAGCGGAATACTGGTATATTCAAAATGCGATTAATCCGAGTGAGAGTGGACTCAAAATAAAGAACCAGTTTTCGAGTCGCTAACCGAAAGCGATGAAAGAGATATGTGAAGGCCGAATCGCATATAGAAGATACTATTTAACTCAAGTAAGTTTCTAAGACACGAGAGAATGCCTTGGAATCAAAACTCTATATGAATGACATCGTTATACCCGATTCCTTTTGCATGACTTAGAAAGATATAGAGCAATGTCCGAGTCTTCGGAATGGATGAAAGAAGTACTTAATGGCCATCCTATTCGATGTGTTAATGCCTTTAGAATGGAGCCTCACTTGTTCATGAAGTTGTGCAAGGAACTATCATCAAAATATGGGTTAAAAGCAAGTCGTAATATGTCGATTATTGAAAAAGTCGGTATTTTTTATACACTCTTGCCATAGGTGTTTCAAATAGAGGTCTTAGCGAACGTTTCCAGCGATCAGGTGATAGCATTAGTAGAGCTTTTCATGAAGTTCTTAATGCGGTCTCAAATCGAAATCGTACGTGTCTAGCACATGATATAATAAAGCCAAAGGATACACATTTCGAAAGTATACCATCTCAAATAGCCAATGATGAGAGGTATATGCCTTATTTTAAGGTAATAATTTTGTTTAGTATAAAATAATAGTATAAATGGTATTACACACTTTGTGTATGAGTGATTTAATCTATATATTTAACTTTATTCATTTGAATATTTATTACAGGATTGTATTGGATACATAGATGGTACACATGTGGCGGCATGTATTCTCGAGTCCGATCAATTACCTTATAGAGGAAGCAAAGGCATTCCTACATTCAATATTATGGCTGCATGTGACTTTGACATGTGTTTTACATTTATCTCAGCTGGTTGGGAAGGTTCCGCACATGATACTCGAGTTTTTATTCATGCACTTGAAACCCCGAAATGAAGTTTCCTAGGCCACCGTAAGGTACGTTTGATATCATTTAAATTCATTTTCATTTATGTTGTGTGAAATAAACATTTTATGTTTATACATTTATTTAGGTAAGTACTATCCGGTAGATAAAGGATACCCCGATAGGCAAGGCTACTTAGTACCTTATCCAAAGTTGAGATATCATCAATCACAATTTCAAAGGGAACCTCCTCAAACTGCTCAAGAGGCATTCAATCGTGCACATTCGTCCCTAAGAAGTTGTATCGAGAGATCCTTTGGAGTGCTAAAGCAAAGGTGGAAGGTACTTAACAAAATGCAACAATACGAGTGTTGACACGCAGATACATATTATAGTGGCGACATTTGCACTACATAATTATATTCGAATCAACTCACAAAGCGACCCAATTTTTCAAGTATTAGATCAACATCCAAATTTTATTCCTACTGATGAGCTTTATGGGGATGTTTCTACAAGTGAAGAAAATCTTCACCAAAGATCAAGTGAGATGAAAGATATTCGAAATAGGATAGCTGCATCATTGTGGAATCGTAGGTGATGTACTCTAGTTTTGCAACATTGATTTATAATAAGCATGTTATTAATAGTAGTATGTAATTGTGGACCTTTTTTTATTTTTATTCAGCTAGCAAATTTTTTTATAGTACATGAAATTAGTGATTACTATTATATTTAATATCCTTACAAAAATTAATTAGTTCGATTTTAAAATAAAAATACACATCATATCCATTTAAATTTTTCAAATATATGTGACATTGAAAAAGTTATATCCAAACTTGTTATACAATTATCATAACAAAATGTGCTAAGTTAATTATTAATAGAAATATCTAGTGGATAATTTAAGTTGACTAATATAAGGATAAAAAATAACCAAAAAGTAATTTAAAAAAGCAAAGCAAAATACACGTCCTTTTTGGTCATTTTACGTTAATCGATTACCCCAACAGACTAGTTGTACCGAACACTCGCTAATTTAAAACACTAGTTTCACAACTAACCACTAACCACTAAGTATCTAACAGCTTGCAGCTAGTAAAACAGCTAACAGACTTGTTCAACGACTAACCACTACTAAAACAGACTAACTTTACCGAACACGACCAAGTGGAATTATGGAAGTTATTAGGATAATTATAGAAGTAATTGGGAGTCGGGGTTATAATTTGTTAGTCAATGTTTATTTTTCTTTTTTTAGTGTAATTAAATTTGAAGGGTTGAGATTTACCTACTTGAGAACATCTACGAGTGGTAATACGGCTTTACTCCTAAAATCAAGGGGAGAGAGGTGAACGCAAGTTTTCTTTTATATATTAATAGATTTACCACATGATTAAATATATAACCATGCATTTGGCTAAATTTTATTTGTTGTTATAATAATTTTTATATATTATTTTATTTTATTTTTGCTTATCATTTTAAATTATTCGAATTATTCGAACAAATATACATTTCGTGGTACAAACATAAATTGTACGAATTACCCATAATTATTTGCAATTATTAAATTCTTCGTACCTTTTATTTTGGTTTCGAATTTTGCGCGACTCACTACTTTTAAACAATATTGAGACCATAAAATACAAATTTAAAATAATTAAATACGATCAAGTTTAGGAGTGTTACAATTACGAGATAATAACTTGCAAGAAAGTTTGACTTATATCCTCCCCATCTGATTTCGAACTAAAATAAATTGAAATGCGGACGATCAATTAAGATGTTTTAAAGAAATTTTTATCGTGCAAGAATGTTCGTACTGAGTTTCAACTCATTATTTGAATTATTTTACTGTTTTTGTTTTTAAAGCATCATTGAACAGTCCATTGCCTAGCAAGCTCGATGAAGCAAATCATAACCGGGCATGTCGTGTTATTGATTTCGATGGTGTCTAGACGCTCACGAGTGATTTTATCCTCATCCGTTTTTTGGGTTTGACTTTGGAACATATTAAATGTTGCACATTTTCTATTGTAGACGATTATATGGGCTTGTATAACATATATATATATATATATATATATATATATATATATATATATATATATATATATATATATATATATATATGCCACTAAGCCGTTGAACTTTATTGGGGTTTTGTTTAATTATGATGTAAGGTTTAACTGCTTGGGATATAAGTATTTACTTCTATCGGACTCACTAAAGCCTAATTGATTGACACAAAACTTTTATTGTACTCTATTTTTCGTATTTATTAGTCTGATCCTATTTTTAAGGTGGTAGTAACGCCTTCGATTGTTACTTTCCACTATGACTATATGTAATACTCTCTATTTAGGGATTGTTAGGTAATGGTAATCGGGGCGTTACAACTCCCTTAGTTTAAACTTATACAACTAATTCAACCCACTTGACTAGTACTTTATTTTCACTTCATTTAGGAAGTAAGTCTTGCTCAGTAGCATCTATTACCTCAAAGGATACTCGGTAGCGCATGCCTCAAAGAGTTCTTATCATTCCCGACTTTATTCTTCTTTTTGTTTTTTTTTCATTTTTTTCATTTTTTTCCAAGTGCAAAATAGAACATAAAGTTTATTTTTGTATGAAAGACAAGTGGATGAATAAATCAATAACAATCTCAAACCTAAGAGCAAATGACTTTTATAAAGATAGGTGCGGATCTTACAAATTCTCATGGTATGCTAAGGTTAGAGAAAAAAATGATGTTAAAATTGTCATACTAAGAGTGAGTATCATCATACATATTTCCCTTTTACAACCTAATAACTAAGTCACAATAGTTTGAAAATCAATCCGAATATATATAATACCTCCCAAAATAAAAGAAAATCCTTTTGAATTTTTTATCTTTTTTTTTAAAAAGGAAAAATTTCCTCACCCACGCAGCTAAACTTGACTAAACTTGACAATGAGCTCATTGAAAATTAGAAGAACCTCAAAGAAAAATTAAAACTAAAAAGAAAATAAATATTTACAAAACGAAAGGAAGACTAAAAAACAAGTAAAAAAAATGACATGACTCAAAAACAAAAAGAGAATAAAACATCAAATATGTACAAAAGAAAATATAATAAAAGTAGTGAGTTTAGGGAGTACTTTTTGTCGAACCACGGAATGGAACCAAATGAAAATCAGATTGCAAAACGACTCGGAGCTTAAAACGTGAAACTAACCTAAAATAAACGGAAATGACTAACGATTGAATCTACGATATGAGACTAAACTATCCTAAATTATTAATGTATCAAAAACTAAACTAACAAACATTCAATATAAATTCGAGATCAAATCATCAACTCATCACCAACTCAATCACACCAACAGGAATTCAATCGGCATTAAATTGAACATCACAAAAACAAAGTGCAAGAATCCAATTGCAATAATTACCTTTAAACATAATCGAACCAACAGAGAATCGAAAGTGCAAGAATTAGGAGTTATACCAAGCAACATCGAATACCCAAATTCCGAGTGCGGATCATAATCGAACTCAAAACGTGAATGCCCAAATTCGAACGACACAAATCCTCAAATTCAAACTTAGAACCTCAAGTCATACGAATTCAATACCTAGAGAAAAAAACTACTACTCGAATTAAAGTTGAGAGGAAATCGAATTACAAAATTCTAAGAAACTAAAACTAAAATTTGAGAAACTAAGCTTGAAATTTGAAGAACTTAAAATAAAAATTGAAAATATGAAGAACTAACAATTGACAAAGTAAAGCTACACTCTTGGCTCGCTGGTCGGCTCTCGCCGTCCGCCATTCGCCCTCCGTTCTGTCCCGCCCTGCTCCTTTTGAAGTCTCGCCGTGCTCTTCTAGCCTCGTTCAGGTCCCAAAATTCCACACGGGACTCCCGGATCACTATGGCCACCCCTTTCCTTGAAAGAATTCACACGCGACCACCAGCTTGTTGGAAACAAAACACAATCACAGCAAGAAAATTGGAGAGATCTCACTTTGAATATATGTAGAAAATAGATGGAAACCGATTAACCGTGGCGTGATGGGAATCACTGTCCCGAAAGTGATTTCGCCCGAGCAAAGATGCGAGACTCTCCGATGGCGTCCACTCCCCAGGATTACACGGTTATGAGATATCTTGTGCACTCTCAATATCTCAGGTGGAAATAAACGACCATGCCCGTAAAACAGTTTGCAGAGACGAAAACAAGTAAAGAGAGGAGAGGAATTTTTCGAGTGTTGAAATGGAGAGTAAAACTCGGCTTTTATAGCAGCAGAAAGAGGAGGGAGCGTGGCATTGGAAAATAATATTTTTGATAGCTGCACAATCTGGTTTTGGAAGACTGCAAATTAGTTTCAGTAACCGATGAAGTTTCGTAAATGGCGAGTAACAATCGGTTTAGTCAAATATAGTCTGTTGGAACAATTTCCGAGACTTCAAAAAGGAATTTTTAGTAAAAGGTTAGGACCCACACCCTCGCCCGACCGGACGGACGGCGGCGGCGCGCGCGCGTGTGTGGTAGCCAAACCCACTCTTGGTTTCTACTTCAAAGTCACTTAGAAACACCCAAATATATAAAGTAGTAAAAACTACTCAAAAACTTCAATGTGGGACATTCCTTTATACAATTTTACTTTGAAACTTCTCCAACACAGACTTTCCAAAATAAGGGGTTTCGATGGAAAAGTGATAGCGTTTGAGTGTGGGAAGGGGTCTCAAGATGACTGGCTGCAGAGGAGAGAGAAAGAGTGAAGCTGGGTCGGGTTTCTTGTAATGAGAGGTAGAGTTGGAGATGGAGTTGGTTTCTGGAGTGGCTAGGATTTCGTGAAGGGCTGAAGAGGAAGGAGAGGGAAGGAGTAGTCGTGTGGAATAGAGCTAGGGTTTCGGTGGGAAGGTGGAGACCGAAGAAGAAGACGGGGATAGGGAATGGGGAATGGGCTTTCGGGGAAGAGGGCCAAAAGAAAGGGAAAGTAAAAGAGTTTAAGTGAGGGGCTGCATGCACGTGAGGCGGAGCAAAGGGAAAGGAGACCTTATTTTAAATTGACTAGCTTTGGGTTACACGCAATGCGTGTAAGTCCGATATATAATAATTTTTATCGTATTTGAACTTATATTGTGGTAAATATTAATAAATTAAATAAAAGAGAACAATGACAATTTAAGTTAATTAAAATAATATTTGCATAATAACTAAAAAAGAATGAAATCTTAGTGTTGCATGACTATAATATTTAGAAGATAAAAAAGAACACAAAATTAAATAAATCAATTATGAACTTTTATTTTTATTATGAAAGAACAAAATCAATAAGACCTGAAATTCATGACAATATATCAAGTATTCTTGCTATAAGTATGTGATTATTCTAACTTTTAAATACCATATATTAATCGTTAGAGTCATGTTTGTCCTTTTTTTTCTCATTGTCTTTTTTATTCTCAAGCACCTTGTAATCTGGTATTTTTACGATGATTAAGACAATAATATATAATTATTAAATTGGTAAGTGAGCATACTTAAAATGGGTAATATTAATGTAAATTTAGGATCTATTATTTGTGTATTTAGAATGATTTTATAAAATATTGAACAAATGTATAAAATCTTACAATGTTAGGAAAGAAAAATTTAATAAAGATGGAAACAAAGTTTGAGTATGGAGCAATGATATATTGATAAAAAAAAAAAAGCTGGCATCAAATCATAAAGTAATTTATATTAATTGGGAAAAAATTATACTAATTTAAAGATAAATATAATAATTGTTTACCGTCCATAAAAAATAAAGAAATTTAGTAATTATATTACAATAATTTAAATTTAATAATCAAATGGTTAAGATATAACAAAGCATACATCATAACTTTTTATTTAAAAAAGCATATATCACAACATGAAAAAATCATACAATACTCATATAGTTAACAATTTAGAAAAATATTCATTTCAATTGGAATCTAATAAACATAAAAAATATAGATTTTATAATTGAAATCTAGTAAACAATTTAGAGAAAGAGAGAGGGGGAGGGGACGTAGGTGGGTAACTGCAGAGAGGGAAAGAGAAAAAGGGAAAATGGGGGAAGGTAACTGCATAGAGAGAGAGTAACTCGAGAGAAAGGGATAGGAGAAGAGAGAAAAATAAAATAATATTTTTTTTGTTAAATGAAAATAAAATAATTATAAGAGACAATTTTAACCCTATAATTTAAGTAAGAAAGGGTAAATGTGGAATATCAAAATTTATACGGCACAAATCCCTCTTCCCTTTGTATATAACATAGATATAGAATATAGACATAAATATAAATATAGATAGATATGTGAAAAATAAAAAAGTATTCTTATAAAGTTTGACTCTACATTATGCATCTTCATCTTTTCTTTCTTTTTTAAAAAACTGGCGGACGTTAATAGATATTAGATTATATTAGCACGCATGGAACATATGTGAAAATTTAGCTCAAAATATATTGAATTTTTAACAACAGGTACTACACTTACTTGGAAAGTAATCAAATTCTTTATGCACATCATCATAATCTCCGTGCTTGGTTTGTTGGTGTAAATCTTCAACAAATCGAAGGAGAGTTAGAGAGAAATTATACATAATTACCAAACAATAAAATAAATAAATAAACCAATCATTTCATTAACTCGTTGTTAAATTGAATCATATATACATGTGCTTTGAAAATGTTAGATGTGAGTGATTTTTTTAATTTAATTTTTTTGAAATAATTATTTGTATGTATGAGTAACTAATCCTTATAAGTTTATGCAAAATAAGGGTATATTTGATAAATTAAAATTTATACAACAATAAAAAGCCTTATCTTTATATATAACATAGATAAGTTTAATGATTTAATAATTTGTGACTATTTTATCCTTAAAATATAAGTTATATGAAGGGTAAAAAAAACAGAAAAGTAAAAGTTATAAAACAAGTATTGGCCTTATATACAAAATAAATAGATAGGTAGATATATAAAGGGAATAATTTATCTAAATTCTATGTGTTATAAAGGTAATTTATATCAATAATATTTATTTATTTATCCAAGTTCAAACTTTAAATTTAGATTTTATGTATTTAATTTTTAAGGTAATTTAATTTTCTTATTTTATCAAGGGTAGTTTATATAAAAAAATAAATTCTTCATGTATCTTTGTAATTATGGTAGATTAAAAATAGTTAATAAATTGCATAAAAAATCATAATAAATTTGATAAAAAAATTATGGGACTTAGGTAATGGTAAATAAATGCTGAGAGAGAGAGAGAGAGAGAGGGGGATTAACGGCAGAGAGAGAGAGGGGGTAGCTGGAGAGAGAGTGAGAGAAGGGAGGGATGGTTAATTGGAGAGAGAATAATTACATTAAATATAATGACATTTTTATCCTTAAAATTTAAGTTAATGAAGGAGTAAATATGACAAATCGAAATTTATACAGCACTTTAGTGTTCCCTTTATATATAACATAGATGAAAGGAGACTTTAATAATCGTTTTTATCAAAAAAAAAAACTTTAATAATCATCGGTTACGCTAACAAGTATCAAATGACATCATAATATCGGATCAACCTTAGGCAGAAGGTGTGTCATATGCGTAATTTTATAAATATAAAAAATTATGCTTAAAATAATAATTTATAAGTTGTAACACTAAGAAGGAAAAGGTTTATGAACCTATCCTATGTTAATTTTAAGGATTTTTAGACGATATATATTAGTCTAACCTTTGGGGATATCGGACACCATTAACCCAACCTTTAAAATTAGCCCTCAATAATCTAACGTTTCCCTAATCTATTATTTTCAGTGTGCCACCGAGTTGAGATGATTTTAAGGGTACTTTAAAAAAAAAAAAAAAGAGGTTTGAATTTAATTTAAAAACTCGATCGCTCCGATGCCACATCATTACATAACTTTGTTATAATCAACTTAACTCGATGGCATATTAAAAATAATAAATAAGATAAAATATTGGATTATTGGTGACTAATTTAGAGGTTGGATAATAGTGGTGTCTAATATCCCCAAAAGTCAGACTAATATTGTCCAAAAATCCTAACGTTAGTTACTCCTTATGTTGTGACAAAGAGCAAGGAGCCAAAGAGGAATTACTACATTGAGACTACAAAAATACAAGGAATTCAAAAATTAACGGATATATAATCAAGCAAGAGATAACACTAAGAAGGAAAAAGGAAAAAAAGAGAAAAATCTTAGCGCCCGTCCAAAGAGGAGAGTTGGTTACACAATTGTTGCAAAAGGCGCGCCATTCACTCTCTTGATATGCAATCTCCTGGCCTCATCATATATATATATATATATATAAATTTATATAAATTTAACATCCCTTAGTCATTACCTTTGCTCCAAAAATAAACCATACATATATATATATATATATATATATATATATATATATATATATATATATATATATATATAAATTTAACATCCCGTAGTCTTTACCTTTGCTCCAAAAATAAACCATACAGACCCTACTTGTGTCTTAAGTTTCACAGTTTCTCTGTGAGACTACCTGATGATGAATTCTGGGACGTCCACGAACCAAGCAACAGCCGTAAACGATAGTGGAGAATCGTCAAGAATGATGGTGATGCCCCCGGGAATGCGATTCCTTCCCACCGATGAAGAGCTCCTCTCGTGCTACTTGAGACCTAAGAACAATGCTCTACCTTTTTGGCATGAAATAATCCATGAAGCTGATCTTTATTCTCACCACCCTGCTAATCTTACGAGTTTGTTTTCTTCTCTCTCTCACTACTCAACTTTGCCCTAATCGATTACTGTTGAATACTGATGATAGTAATTACCAAAATTGAACCAATCATAGTCAGCGTGTTAGCCATACTCCCTACAATGATTTGTCTAGCTAGGCATATCCATAACATCGCGATCAACAGAATTATTTTCTATATATACTAATTTAGTGATGTACATATATAATATCTGCTTGGCATATGCACATAGTTATTAAACTCCCGATCCTCATCTTACGATCCTATGATTTTACGATTTAAAAACCCTCCATTTATTCAACTCTGATTAGAATTTTAAATGTATTATGAGAATCTTACGATCTTAATTTCATCCAAAAATATATGGTAGGATTGTGATATGATTTTACGATCCGACGATCCGATCTATAATTCTAAATAAAATTCATAAATTATTGATAGTATATATATAATATCTGCCTGGCATATGGATAACATCGCAATCAAGTGACTTATTTTTTATATATATTATTTTACTGATAGTAAATATATAACATCTACCTGGCATATACAAACATCGCGATCAAGAGAATTATTTTTTATATATATTAATTTACTGACAATACATAGATAATATCTGCCTGGAAGGATTGTGACATGGTTTCCATGCAAAATATAATTAGCAAGCCTACTAGCTAGGAGAAACATTTATTTTCTACCAAGTCCAGTTGATTACTGCAGCAATATAATTGGTTTGTGTTTCTTTAAAGCCTTTTCCCCTTTAAAGGACTCATTAGTACAGCAATTTAACCGATGACAATGAAAAGAGATCGTGTGACTAACAAGATTTGCATCGTGAATGTGTATCTAGTGATGTACAAGCCGCTAGGAAAGCAAGAATGGTATTTTTTCACGAAAAGAAACAAGAGGTATGGAGGCAACCCAAATCGAGGAGCTGGGAATGGTTATTGGGAGGCCACTGGAAGAAAACAAGAAGTTTCTAAGAAACTTGGCAAAAACCAGAAACAAATAATTGGATCAAAGACGGCCTTATCCTTCTTCGAAGGTCACCAATCTGATCAAAACCCGAACAAGACATGTTGGCTTATGCATGAATATCAGTTGCCGGAGGAGAAGATCAAAGCAAGTAATCGACCACCCAAAAAGATTAAGAAAATCATCCGTACTACGACAGATCAATTGCAGTTATAATCAGAAGCTGATAAAGCCGTAAGTAATCCAGGAGCGGATTCTATATATTTATATGTATATATTTACTTGGCATACAAATTATGTCAGCTGATAATTACATGCATGCATAAACCCCATACGTAACTCGATAATATGGGACACCACATATTTCTCTTGACATTTACCAAATAAAAGAAATAAAATTACGAAGAGATTTATCCAATATTGCTCAAGCATTCTAAACAAAAGCACGAAAAAATGGAATTCTTGGGTATAGAGTATCTTCTTCTATTGCTACTTAGTAATCGCTATTTATTAGCTAATTTGCGACTTTAGTTACAATGCCTATATGTAATTACTTGCTTACCCTAAATTGCCTTTCGATTTTGTAGTTCTGGGACATGTACATATTGTGTCGAGTTTACAGAAAAAAACCAAGGAAAAAAGGAAGATGCAAATGAAGACGGGGCAACAGGAAGTGGAAAGAAGAGAAGTCGATGAACCAATTAGACCTGGTGAGCCAATCAACGAGCTGAATTTGAGTGACCATCAACATCTAACTGTCGAAATACCGCTGGCTCTGGACCGAACCCGTGGACCGACTGCATGTGCTGTGGAGGATTCACAAATCCATGGATTTCTTCAAACAGGAATAAAATTAGAGCCATCACCACCGATATCCATAGATGTCGACCCCATGACTCAAGTTTTACCTCATTATGCTTTTCATGAGGAACAAGCATGGTATAATGGACCGAGTTCATGTGGTGATGATTTTTACGTGAATCAGCCCTTGTATGATTCTTGTGTTTATCATGAATCTTCCGTCATTTTCATGAACACCGACAATAGTGAGAATCCAATTCGTGATGATAATTTTCGAGTTGATTATCGCCCACCTCCAAATGATCTCCCATCAATGGACCCATTGGATAAACTCAGTTATTCTCCAAGAATGCTCTAGAAGATCAAGGGAAATTGATCTCCCATCAATAGAGAAGCTCAACATTGCTCAAATTTTCTTTCCCCTCTCTCCCTCGAAATTACATTATGCGTGCCAATTATTATGTATCTTGGAATATTGTAACTTGTAAGGATTTAAATCTTACAATTTTACTAGCGTAGATGCATATGTTAAGAATCGGGGTCCACAACAATGAAATTTAGGACAAAAGAAAATGAAAGAAGAATTTGAGACACAAGATTTTAAAGTGGAAAAACCCAAAATCGAGAAAAACCACGAAACCGATGCATTAGACTTGAGTAGTTTACAAGAATTTCTCTCAAGCTCTCCCTAACTTATACACTTGTAATTCACTACTCACACACTTACAATGGAGGTTTCTAGCACTGATTAAATAGGCATAATCAGTCAAACAACATTTACAAGCATTAACCAAGGCATTAACTACAAGAAACCGAAGAAAACAGCAAAGAAAAATAATATCCGAGGTTGCACCACATGGCACCGGTCATGCCATGAACTTCGGCACAATCGTGCCATGTTGGCACGGGCGTGCCTGGTGGCACGGTTTCGACTGTGCCACCTTTCAGCCCCCATTTCATGCAGGTCCCTGCAGCTCTTTTTGCGTTCGTCTCGACCGTGCCGAGCAACGTCATGCTCGTGCCACTCATGTCATTTTCATTGCTTGTAAAAACGAGCCCAACCCGACCATTAGGCTCCATCACCCAACAATCTCCCACTTGGAGACTAATGAATCACCTCCTTATTGCACTCATCTAGTTCACCGAAACACCTCGACCCTTTAACCCAAGAGACCCACCGAGGCCTTGCACCGCCTCAATGTCTCGGTACCTTTACCTTGGACTAGCTCCTTCATCGAATTTCGCCTATCCAAGCCTTCAAGCCCATTTTCATCACCCGACGTGAACTCCCACTCGGATCGATCTACATCTTGCACACTTTCACCATGCACAACTGGCTCACCGGCGTTAGTCAATAAAACATAATGAAGAAATAATTTGTACATTCGGGCTTTACCTTCCGTAGACAACGCCACGTTCTTCGTTATCCCGGATTCTTGCAAATTTCCTTGTGGAGCACACGATGACCCGTTTGTAGACCCAACAAACACCATGTCTTCCTTATCAACTCCCACTACAGCAGAACCCATACCAAGTCCTTCATCCCAAAGACTCCCACTTGGAATTGTTAACCCCGGTATCCAAAGCTAGGTCACTACCATCCTCGGTATAGTATAAAGAGCCAGATTTTATACCCTTAGCCACAACCATTGCCCCCTTAACAATTTTCCAGCCACCATTGCCAAACTTCATTAGGTATCCTGACTCATCCAATTGACTTACCGAAATCAAGTATTTTGCCAATCCCGAATGTACCTAACCCCTTGCAATGTCCAAGACCCCCACTTGAGGTTTTGATCCTCACATCCCCCTTACCTAGAATGTCCAAGCTCTTCCCATTTGCTACAAAAACTTTCCCAAGTTTTCCTGCAACAAAATTGTGAAACAAACTTCTCCTAGACACTGGAATGAAACGATGCCTCGGAATCCAACACCTAAGACTCAATAGGACTTTCCGCACTAACCACAAGTGTATCACTTACATCTTCCATGGAATTTAATGAACTCCGGTCATCAAACTTTTTAGGACAATTTTTCTTAAAATGTCCCTTATCCTTACAACCCCAACACACAACCTCCCCAGGGTTTTGGGACTATCCCCTTGCTTTGGATTTTCCCTGGCCATTTTTCCCTTGTTTCTCCCTACCCCTTACATGTAATGCATTCTCTTATGACTCTAGAGTATCTCCCTTGCGAATGCTTTTGCTCAAGATCACATCCCGAACCTCATCAAACTTTAATGCATTTGAACCCCTTGCACTACTAACTCGCGACGCTATGGTATCCCATGACTTGGGTAACTAAGACAACAAGATTAAGGCCTTAATTTCATCATCAAAGTTTATACTCACCGAAGCAAGATTAGAGATAATCATATTAAACTCATTAATATGATCCGCTACACTAGTGCTAATACCCATTTTTAAATCAAACGATCGACGCATGAGATATACCTTATTTATCGCCGAAGGTTTCTCATAGAGATTGGACAACGCCTCCAACAACCCTTTCGTCGTCTTTTGTTCCATCACATTGAAAGCCACATTCCGTGATAACGTCAATCTAACCGTCCCAAGCGCTTGCCGATCAAGCAACTTCCAATCATTTTCCGTCATGTCCGCGAGCTTCACTCCCGAGAGGGCTGATGCAACTCCTTCGGTGCAACAAGTCTTCCACTTGCATTTTCCGAACGCAAAGTCCTTTCCATCGAACCTCTCAATCTTTACTTTACCGCTCTCCATTTTGTGAACTCTTAATCTAACCTACGCTCCGATACTAGTTGTTAGGAATCGGGTTCACAACAATGAAATTTAGGACAAAAGAAAATGAAAGAAGAATTTGAGACACAAGATCTTAACGTGGAAAAACCCAAAGCCGGAAAAAACCACGAAACCGATGCACTAGACTTGAGTAGTTTACAAGAATTTCTTTCAAGCTCTCCCTAGCTTATACACTTGTAATTCACTACTCACACACTAACAATGGAGGTTTCTAGCACCGATTAAATAGGCATAATCTATCAAACAACAATTACAAGCATTAAGCGAGGCATTAACTACAAAAACTAACGAAAAGGCAAAGAAAAACAAGTATCCGAGGCAGCACCACATGGCACGGTCATGCCATGAACTCGGCGCGGTTTCGATCGTGCCACCTTCATGGCACGGTCGTGCTTGGTAGCACGGTTTCGGCCGTGCCACCTTTCGGCCTCCATTTCCTGCAGCTCCCTGCAACTCTTTTTGGGTTCGTCTCGACCGTGCCGAGCAACGTCATGCTTGTGCCACTCATGCCATCCTCATTGCTTGTAAAAACGAGCCCAACCCAACCATTAGGCTCCATCACCCAAGAACATACACTACAAGAAAACTCGCACATCCGACGCTAAAAGGAAAAAATCCGACACTAATCGTATTTAGCTTTGGATTAGCATCGGAAAAAATCTCGCACTAAACACCTCGACGCTAAAAAATAGCATCGGATTTAGTGTCGGACTCGATCCGACGCTAAGTGGCGTCGAACAAAAATAAGATGCTATTAGCGTCGCTTTTTTCGGTTTAGCGTTGGAAATCCGATGCTAACAGCGTCGGATCGTTATCCAACTCTAAATTTCATTAACAATTTTACTTTTTTTAATCGGATCGAGTCGATTTAGCGCGGACTCGATTCGACGCTAAGTGGCATCGGACAAAAATAAGATGCTATTAGCTTCGCTTTTTATCGGTTTAGCGTTGGAAATCCGACGCTAACGAGTGTCGGATCATTATCCGACTCTAAATTTCACTAACAATTTTACTTTTTTTGGGTTGCTTGCCGGTATTCATATTTCACTAACAATTATCCGACTCTAAACTCTTCGATGACGCCAACTACGCCACGGCGAGCATAATCCTCCACCGAGAGTTCCTCCTCCGATCCATATTCCAGAACATTCGGTGTCTTAGTCTCAAAATTGCCGCTGAGCTTAGGCAATTCATTCCGGATCCCGACGATTTCTGCGTAATCGGTGTTAGAATCGTCCAATTGGTGGCCACGATCGGGGATCCGAGGCGGAGGAGCGAGAAACGAGGCGATGGCCAAGAGCTGGCGACTTAGGGTATCGGAAAGCTACGAGAGGTCCTATTTGACTCCTCGAGCAGCGGTGGATTCATCGTACGGTGAAGATGAGGGGAATAATTCCATCCGATGCCTGGTGGATATGATGGCGATCATCATCATCATCGGTGTGATTAGGAGTTGGCCGATTATCTCCGGAAGCGGTGGCGGCCGGAAATAGGTGGATTGAGGGTGGAGACCGTGGTCATCATCATTGTCGAGCTTGAGAGAGGTGGCGATGGAGTTCACTAACCATGACATCCGATCTCCGAAGGGAGGAGAGAGAAATTGCGATAATGGTTGGCTAATGACGGGTGGATGAACAAAATTACAACGACAAAATTCATACCTGGCATGGATAATTCTTGGAGGAGAGAGAAATTGGCAACACGAGGTGAGCGAGGAAGGGAATTTTCACCATTGTTGATATTCGATACCAGTGAAACAGACAGTGATAGAGAGAGAGGATTTTCGCTATCTGCTCCTTTTTTTTTTCCTAATATGTGTCCGATTTTAGCGTCGAATAAAAAATCCGACGCTATTGGAGTCATATTTTTATACGGCACTAAAGTCCGACGCTATTAGAGCCAGATTTTTATTCGACGCTATTAGAGTCAAATTTTTTATCCGACGCTAAACTCCGACACTATTAGAGTCAGATTTTTATACGGACGTAATCAGCATTCGATTTTTGATTCGATGCTAAATCGGTCACTATTAGCGACTTTTTTTGTGTCGTCTCTAATATCCGACGCTAACAGCAAGTTTTCTTATAGTGATATACAATTATATATCAATTTTGAATGCAGATTACTTACTGTGTAACCAAAATGTTATTTTCTTTTTTTGGATAACAAGCATGGTATACTCTAGCTCACTGATTTGATAAAGTTACAGCTTATACCATCCACCTTTAAAAAATAAGCTATCGAATCATAAAATTAATGGGTCAAACTGTTTATGATTCGGTGTTCATGTAAACATAGTACATATAACCCTGAAGTAACTTAAGTTTAATGCGTCTAATTTATAGAAAATATCGTATATCGATGTGCTTGGGCTACATTAAAAAATTCAGTTAATAAAATTTTAATTTATATTAATTTATATTGTATTTGAAATTTCAAAATGTAAAACTAATTGCAGGCAACCCCAAAAAACTAAAAATAAACTCTTGGTCATGATCTTACAATCCTACGATTTTATAATCTAAAAACCCTCCATCGATCAAAATCGCATTAGAATCTAAAAACTATTCATCAATCCAAGTCGCATCACGATCTAAAACCGACAACCTAAAGCCATCTGAGCGAGACTACCCCGAAAGTCTTGGCCGGATGGCCGGCTCTGGATAATAATCACGGTGGACTTGCCCTAGTCCCTAACTTCTACCCGAGCTTAGCTTTTGGTGTAGGCTTTAACAACCCGACCCTAAGAAAACGTATAATCTTTAATATATTAAATTATTATGAGCATGTGTATTTAAATTTTAAACTTTTCATGTCATATTATATATATATATATATTGATATACATATTGTTTAGAATCCAGGAACTTGATGACAATGACGATGGTGTATGAGCCCTATTTCAAAAATTTTAGAGCATGACTCGCAAAATATTAAATATATCTTATTATTCATATACTTATTTTGTTTAAATTGATGAAATATTGATAAGTAAAAGTTATATTTTGGAAATGTGTAAGTTTTATAAGAATTATTATTTCAAACCTCAATACTTTCCTTCATTTAATTTATTTCGGTCTCGGAATTTTTACAAGTCAATACTAGCATAATTTTACTTTATGAATCTAATAATGTTTAAAATAAAAATATTATAGACTAACATAATAAAAATATTAGTAGAGGAAGAAGTAATAAATTTTAAAGGAAAAATGAGAAGAGAAGAAAATTTAGCAGAAGTTGAGATTAAGATGATTAAAGTTTAATAAGTTGAAGTTTGGTCCTTAGAAGAAATCAACTTGCAGCCCATTTAGTGAGAAAAGGAGGCTATAAATATTGGGCATCTTACAAACTAACCACGCAAACATAATCACACTGAAATGTTAGCTTTCTCTCTCACCACATCTCCTCTACCTTTGCTAGCCGTAAACCAACACCACTAGCCACCATCCGAGCCTTCACCACTTTGGTTTTGCTAGCTTTCCTCACTTCTTCATCAAGGTAACTAACAAATCCATTATTTTGAGGATTTAAGCTTAAATTTGGATGTTTACAAAGTTTGATGGTTGTGTTCAAGCAAGAGGATGAAATTAAGTGTCTAGATGTTGATGCATGAATGATATAATGGAAGTTAGGGCATCATTAAGATGTATGAATTTGATGCATGCATGTGTGTTGAGATAATGGAAATTAAGGCAAAATTAGGATTAGTGTTGAATTGATGCATGTCTTGAGCTAATGAAAATAAAGGCAAAGTTGGGATAATTAGTAGTGAATTGATGCATATTTTGAGCTGATGAAAATTAAGGAAAAATTGGGATAATTAGTATTGAATTGATGCATGTTTTCACCTAATAGAAGTTGTCACATATTTGGGAATTGATATTGATGCATGTAGGATTAGGTGTTAAATTGGAAAATAATGGTATGTAAATAATACCTTAAATGATAGTATTGTTGTATTAGATTAAACAGTATGGACGAAGAGGTCTTAGCCTAAAATGGATTAAAGAAAATAAAAAAATTTTTGATTGAAATTGAGAATCAAATGAGGTTGTATAGTTACTATAACAAAGGCCAATAGCTCTTTATACCTCTAAATAATGTATATTAATTTATGATAAATTGCTGTTATTTATCTTCCAAATTAAAAGTTGTTATGGTATGTTTGGAGACTTAGGGGCTCACTGTGGTAACCTTAATTGATTCCAAATTAAATGCTGTGTTACTTGTTGTAATCGTTAAGCCGTAGTTTTGTTGTTTTGTTATGTTATGTTTCGAGACATAACAACTTTGGAGGAATAAGAGTTAGGTGTCGTTGTTTTAGGTAAACCAATGTTGTGTTAAGACCTAGTTTTGTTGTTATGTTGTATAATTTACAATTTACGTTCCACTTTCATGTTGTGTTGTCGTAATTGTTAAGAAAATGTAACCAATTTTAAATATGTATAATATTCGTTTATAGCCTCGTCTTTTCTGCGGATAAGGGCGGTGGTGACGATTGTCCGATCCTGCCGCGCTAATAACCAGTTAGCGGTTTATTTAGACTAAACTAACAATTATAGGTTATGGGCATTACAGTTGTGGTATTACAACCTAGGTTTAAGAAATCACTATGAGCCATATAAGAGTCATAAGAGTCAAGTTGGGTTTAGAAAGTATACGTACTTAAGTATTAAATATTTGACGTATGTTTATATGTTATGTAATTATCAAATAACAAGAACAATATATTATTTTTCTTTATCATTTAATTATAAGTTAACCTTTAACCTTGAGTGTTGTAGACGAAATTTTCAGGTGCACCCATTGATCTTTATTCATTGATGATGATACCGGGGACCATGGTAGCTGACTACATGTCCCATTTGGAGATTTGTATGCTTTTAGATGTGCAGGACCCTTGCTCGATATGCCATGGCTTGCTTGTCAAAGCTTATTGCCTTATTTGGACTTTACCACATACTAAGCCGTGGAAGCCCTTTAGGTTGCGTTACCATGCTTTTATCAGCATGGAGACCTAGGGGCTGATTGGGGGAAGATTTCAGGGTCCCGGTGCTTGGGCGCTTGTCACGGATGAGTTGCTCATGCATGAATGGCTAGAGTACATGGGGACTACGCCTTACTTTATTCCTTCCTTCTTCCCTGAGCTTTTCTCACCACCCACACACATGCCGCCCCCAAGTTCCGCTACCACATCGCTTACCAGATTCGGAGTCGGAATCGGACCATGAACGTCACATGACCGACTCTCCTTTGGATGATCCTGAGGAGGATGATGAGCCACTACCCTTGACTCCCAATCACTTTGAGGACTCTTTGGGAGTCCATATGGTGATCGACGTCCTTGACTCACGTGAGGTGATGATGATTGACACCGACAATGAGGATGGTGATATGGAGGAGCCCGAGGAGCTCGAGATTGAGGTCGTGGACATCGGTTCCAAGTCCGATGAGGATGACAACCCCAGTGACTCCGACTACGATTCTTCCAGGGATCGTTAGGCTTTTATAATCTCGATTCTTTTACCCTAGACGATGATGGCCTAAATGATTTTCTATAATTGGCTAGACTTTTGTCATACGTGATGTATGTATTGGAGTAAGAGATAGAATGAATGTAAGTATGTATATGCTAGCCAAACTGACTATGATTGATAGCCGTCTATGATATTTTTTGGACTTTAGGCGAATAGACCTAGAATTCTGGCTAACACAAGAGGAAATATACCCTGTTAGCAACTACATTTTGTATAAGGTGAAATTAGAACATAGACTCTAATCCTTTGTATTCACCTCTGTAGTTAATGCTTCTATTATGTTGCTAATTACGAGCAAACCCTTTATAAAATAATTTTATTTATAATAATTTAGTATGAAATATAGAATGGAAAATGCTGTGAGGCCAAGTGCATAAACCAAACCAAACAAAAACATTTGTTTTTAAAAATGCCTCAAGCTACAAGTAACAACCAACATGGGGATGGTAGTCATGAAGAAACAGAAATAAATCCAGCCATCAATCTTAATGAAATGCATGCTAGCTCACAGTAAAAAAGTGACCAAACCCAATTTGCTGCCTCTATCCACCCAAATTTTCAAGAAAATGCGAACACTATGTGTAGGGAAAATCTTATCCAAGAATTACTGAAAAGGATACCTACCCTTACAACCCCAGTCGGATCTTCCAACAATGTAGAAAAATTAGTAGATAGAGTGGCAAACAGAAATCCCAAAGTGTATGATGGAAAGATTGACCCGAGTAGAATTGGAAGAATGGGTTAGAAATATGGAGAAAATTTTTACGAGTTATTGAAGTACTTGAAGACAAAAGGGTGATTATAGGAACATTTTATTTGACAGGAGAGGGAGACATATGGTTAAACATGATTAAGGGAAGATGCCAAGGACTTGAGTTTACATGGGAAAAGTTTTAAGAGGAACTTAAGGCTAAGTTCTACCTTGTACTGGTGCAACGTCGGAAGGAAAAAGAGTTTTCAGAATTAAGGATGACAGAGAACATGACGATGATGTAATACATTGCTAAATTTAATGCGTTAGCTCGTTTTGCTCATGATTTTATGGCTATTGAAAGAATGAAAATGTTAGGATATGAGGAAGGTCTGACCTTTTTCATACAACACCAATTGGTTGGGCAACCAAGAGAGCTGCTGATGTTTATAGAATAAAGATGGAATAAGAGCCCATAGCTCAGGAAATCCCAAATGAAAGTGGAATGATCGAGGAAACAAAAACCAGAGTGGGAATAATACACCTAAAAACGCCAACTCTAACCAAGCCAAAAACCCTGTACATATTACCCATGAACCATGTGAAAAGTGTGGTAGAACCAATCATGTAGCGATGGATCATAGAGTTAGGACAAATAGATGTATCTGGTGTGGAAATGTAGAATATCAAGTGTCCAACTGTCCTAAGAGGAAAAAAGTTATGGAAAAATAAGTAGCAAAGCCAATACATGTTCCGCGTTCGGGGCTTGCGCTAGCTACCCATGTAACACATGCATAATATATGTTATGAACAAGAAAGATGGAGCTGCTATGGGTAAAGTAATCTCTGGAACTTTCTTTTTAAATTCAAAGCTATTTTATGCATTTTTTGATTTAGGAGCTTCACACTTATTTGTATCAACTCATGTTGCTTCTCAACTAAATTTAGAAGGATATAAAACCTTGACCAAATACTAAAACAGTTTACCTAATGGCTGAGTGGTAGAGTGTTCATTTTCTTATAAAGAGGTTCCATTGACTATAAGCGGGGAAGATTTTCCATCCAATTTCATTAAGTTTGATCTAGCTGATTTTGAGGTAATTTTAGGAATATATTAATTATCAAAATATGGAGCCAAAATTCATTGTTAGGAACGAAAAGTGATAGTAAAGAATAGGCAAGAAGGGAATGTGTGTTTTTGTGGAGATGAGAATGAAATTAAGTGTTCCATCATATCTTTTGTAAATGCAATGAAACTTTTAAAAAATGGATGCCAAGGTTATTGGCGTTATGCTACTGAAGAAAAGAAGGAAGAGTTAACAATCAAGGGTATTATGGTAGTAAGTGAGTTTCCTCATGTTTTTTCTAATGAACTCTCGGGATTGTCGCTTTAAAGAGAAGTAGATTTTGAAGTAGAGTTATATCCAAAAGTTCGACCTATTTCTAAAGCACCCTAGAGCCTGAATCCATGGAAATAACCCAATCCTTAATATACGAGGAACATCCAATCTAGATATTGGACCAAAGAAACAATTAACTTCGTACCAAGGCTATTCCTCTGGTCAAAGTTTTGTGGCCAAACCACACTTCTATCAAAACCACTTGGGAAACCGAAAAGACCTGAGAAACAAATACCCACATTTATTTGAAGGTAATATTTATATTGTTTTACTTGCAAGTTCCAAGGACAAAACTTATTTTAAGGGGGAGGATTGTGACAATCCGACCCTAAGAAAATATATAATTTTTAATACGTTAAATTATTATGCACACGTGCGTTTCAATTTTAAATTTTTCATGTCATATTATATATCCGTGTATATATATATATATGTATTAGAATACAGGACCCGGATAACAATGATAACAACGTATGGTTTGTATTTCTGTAAATTTTAGAGTATTAACTCACAAAATATAAAATATATCTTATTATTCCCACACTTATTTTATTTAAATTGATGAAATTTTGATAAATAAAAATCATATTCGAAAATGTGTAGGTTTTATTGGAATTATTATTTCAAATATCAATATTTTTCTTCATTTAATTTATTTGGGTCTCAGAATTTTTACAAGCCGATACTAGCATAATTTTACTTTATCAATCTAATAATGTTTAAAATAAAATATTACAGACTAACATAATAAAGATATTAGTAGAGGAAGGAGTAATAAATTTTGAAAGAAAAATAAGAAGATAATAAGATGTATTAGAAATTAGAATTAAGATGATTAAAGTTTGGGCCTCAGAAGAAATCAATCTACAACGCATTTAGTGAGAAAAGGTGGTTGTATATGTTGGGCCATCTTACGAAAACACCACACAAATATAACCCCACCCAAACCTGACATTTTTCTCTCACAATCTCTCCTCTGCTCTTTCTTTACCAGCCGTCGACCAGCACCACCCGCTACCTGTCGCCTGCCTGCCACTCGTCTGGTGCCACCCAACACCAACAGCCACTATCCAAGCCTCCACCACTGTAGTTTTGCTAGCTTTCCTCACTTTTTCTTAAGGTAACTCACAAATCGATTTCTTCCTACTAAGTTTACTAGGTCATAGATCATCCATTATTTTTGAGCATGTAAGAAGGATTTGAGCCTAAACTTGGATGTTTACAAAGTTTCATTATTGTGTTTAAGCAAGAGGATGAAATTAAGTGCCTAGACATTGATGCATGAATGATCTAATTGAAGTTAGGCATCATTAAGATGTATGAATATGATGCACGTGTTGAGGTAATGGAAATAAAATTGAGATAATTAGTATTGAATTAATGCATGTATTGAACATCTTTCCATGGATATTTGATAAGGACACCATGAAATGGTACGACGTCGTTAACCCACGGAAGGTCACAAATCGGATAGGTCTTTGTAAGAAGTTTCTGTATCAATACTCCAACAACACCGACTTACCTGTTACACTTTGAGACTTGGAACTAATAAAAAGGAAGACAAGGAAAGTTCCACCAATTTCCTCACTCATTGGAGAGCAAAGGATGCCTACATGGAAGACGAGACCTTTTAAAATGGATCGGGTAAAAATTATTATTAAGAATCTACGATCAACCTACAACCAAAACTTGAAGTTCTTACCTTTCATGAGCTTCATTGCCCTTAGAGATGCTGGTATGCTAATCACGGAAGAAATTGTCTACCACGACCATAAAATTCGTCTTAAATTACAAAAGTAATTACCAAAACAAGGATGAAAAGAACTCTAATACTAATACTACTAGCGAGGGTGAAAATATTAACTCCCTAAAGAGGCATACTGACTACACTCCGATGGACACCACTTATGCCCAAGTATTGGATCATTTTCTCTCTAAAGAGAAGATCGACCTTCCACCAATTAGAGTAGAATTAGAAAGCGTAAAACAGTCCAAAAGCTGGGATGCAAGAAAATTCAACAAATACCATCTTGTAAGGGGACATGACTCCAAACAATGCTAGACCTTGAAGAATAACTAAGAAATCATGATCCGCAGCGGACAACTTCCCTTACCTAAAGTTTCTCAAAAACCAAACAATAGCAGAAATTCATTTAGAGGAACTCTAGTTATTTTTCTAAGCCCATTCTAGGCTAGTAGGATCCTTCTGCCTTCATTCAAGACATACAAGAACCTAAGCTCTTTAATCGACCAAGAAATATGCGGGTGTAGGAACAGGCGACCGCGTGCCCGAGTCCGCCTCGCGAGGACCGATCGGAGAGCCATAGTTCCCCACGAATGTCGATTCTCTTTTTGAAGATTCTTTGTGCGGACAGTTTTAAAAGTTTATTAGAAATGTGGATGTACCTCTTATTGAGATTTTCGATTTACGTAATTTAGTTTGAAATAGTTTAAAGGGAATATTGATTGGTGGTTTTATGAATCTTATTTTAGAAAATATTTTTAGAACCCTCGGGATATTATTTTATGATTTAAGGAAATAACAAAAATTCAAATTTACTTATGCGGCAAGGCTTTTGGGCCAAGACAATGTGAAGACAACGGCTTGGACCAAAGCCTTGCTCGGTGACTGTCCGCCGCCGACAAGAGTCAGCCACTGTACGGTCGCCGGCGCCAGCCATGAGCTGAGAAAGGAGGGTAAGTCATGGTCCATGGCTCAGGCTGTCAAAAATAAATTCTATTTTTGCCATTTTCAATCGAAATGCCAAGGTGCACTTGTTAAGTCTTATTTTGTATGTATTTTTAGTAGTTATTTAGTATATATTATATAGTTTATTTTATCTAAATTATTCTATTTTGTTTATTTTTAGCTAATTATCGAATAAAGTGGTGAAGATATGAAAGACGTTAAAAGTGAGTTTTTAGCTACCAATAATCCTCCAAGAAAAGATATGAATTAATAAGTCGAGCGAGGCAAGTTACGGTTAATCGGTGCAAAAAGCGCTCAAGTACCCGACCTAATTACCACAATCAGATACTTAATATTTCTAAGGTTGGAAGAATTTGCAACAAATCCCACCACTTATTCAAAAGCAAAGTCAACTCTTGCTTTAGCCGATGTCAACGTTGGTGTAATTACAAGCTTAATTTGGGCTTTGTATTCAAGTGCTTAAATCTCCATTGATTAATTGAAGGGCCCACCACTAAATCCATGAGTGATTGCTTTTACGCCAAGGTTGATCATTAGTTTCCTAATTAAATTTGATTTGGGAAAAGGTCTCCTAAGAATGTGGGCATGAAAAGCGTGAAAGAGAAGCATGGGTAACCAGGGACTCTACAAGGAAGGCATTGAAGACTATAAAAGACGGACGCATACCCTGCCCCTCGGGGGCAACCCTTCCCTCCTAACCATCAACACCCATCTTCTTTTCACCTCTTGCTACCTCACAGCTATATCTCGCCACCTCCTACTTCTCCATAACCACTTATCATCATCACTCATTATCATCTTTCATCATCATCATCATCTTGATTATCACCACCATGGGAAGGATTATATGGTATTATTATTATTATTATTATTATTATTATTGTAATTTTATTTCAAGACTTTATTTTTATTGTTAGATTAATATTAAAAATGATATTTTTATTTAGTTTATGTGTCCCAAATTATATTATGTTTGAGTAGTGTTTTTATACTTAGTATAATCTATTTGAAACCATGTTAAATTATTTATTTTGAAACAAAGTTTCGATCTTTATTGTCTTATTGATTTTGTCCATGATTCTATGATAATTTGCGTTTAATGTTTATGCTTTTATATTTAATTAATTAGAGTGCACGCTAATTAGTTCTATATAAATTCATATGATAGTTTAAAGAGTTTAAGTACGTAATTGCTTGGTCTTTTAGACATAAGTATCACCCTAGTTAATCATGGATGGCTCATACCTATCTCTTTTAATTAGGAAATTATCATGGATCCTTTTTAAATCAATTTGCTAGTAGATTGGTTATTAGGTGCTAGATGATGTTTTTATAATTCTTAATGCTCTAATTTGATTAAATTCTAGTGATAGTGCTAGGTTTATCAATATTAGTAGGGTTTATATTAGGGTTAGGCTTAAGTAAACTAATAACTAAGGAAAAATGGGGAAGATGCGCTAATGGTTGTCTTCTACGGTTTAGCTCATGGGTAGATTAATTTGTGTGTTAATGATAAATAATAATTTGCATGGTGGATATAGATTATACTAACTGCTTGTTATAAATTTGATATATTTGATAATTATTTATTTGCTTTTTTAATAGCTTTCTTTGGTTTAATAATTTTTATTTACAAAGTTAAAATATTTTATTATTAATTTCATTATCCCCCACTTAAAGATCAATATTTTAGGTTAGTTTTAGTAATTTTAGTTTAATTTAATTTTGAGTCTTTATATATTTTAATTTTTAGATTATTTTTCTGTCATTTTTATTATTTTTAAGCCAGTTTGTTAGAAATTAGTTTAAAAACAGTTTTTTAAAATTATTTTTCATATTTTATCTTCTTTTAGGGTTTAAATAGAGTCCTAGATTGATGTGATTAAATTTTAGAATTTTTGGAATTAATTTGATAATTTTTTAGATTTAATTCTTGAATTTAATTACTGTAGTTTTTAGTTAAATAATTTAGTAAATTCGGTTTTAAATTATATTTTTATATTTATAGGGTCTGGTTAGGTCTAGAAAATTAGTGTTAATATTCTAGATAATTTTAGTATTTATTTTCGTAATTAATTTAGTGTAGAATTTTAGTTATTTAATTTTCTGTTTTAGAATTTGTTTATTTTCTGCTTTAGTCTTCTGTTTTAATTATTCAAAAAAATATACAAAAATATTTTTGGGTTATTACAGTTTTTATATTTTGTATAAATTATTTATTTATTAGTGCATAATTTTATGTGATTTAAAGCTATTAATTTAGTAGTTTATATTTTTGTTTTGTTTTAAAGAATAGTAAATTTAATTAGATTTAAGCTTACATATTTATTATATGTTTCCTCGTGGATTCGATCCCTATATTCTTATGCTATATTGTGAATTATAAGCCTAAGTAGTGGTTTAATTTGTAGCTGCATGTCAATTTCTGGGTCAATCCCTTATCTCCTGGCATTTAAAGAAACGTAACTCGGTTGCTCTATCAACTGTCTAGGCTGAGTACATTGCGGTTGGAGCTTGCTTGTGCTCAGATTCTTTAGATCAAACAACACTTGAACGATATTGGACTATGATTCACTTCTATCCCAATCACGTGTGATAATTAGAGCGCAATAAGTATCACTAAGAACCTAGTTTAGCACTCAAAGACAAAGCATATTGAGGTCAAGTATTATTTTCTGAGAAACCATTCTGAAAAAGGTTATATTGAGCTTGAATTCATTCCTACTAAGTTTCAATTAGCTGATATTTTCACTAAGCCTCTTAGTGAGGATCAGTTTTGTTTTATTAGGAATGAGCTTTGTCATGATTAATGCATGATTATGTGATTTATTGCCTGAATTATTTTGAATGATTATGTGTTATATATGTCTTGATAACAAATGGATCAATTGACTCAGAGTAAGACCGAGTTGTGAGTTATTAGTTTTTCTAAGTGTTCTTAGTCACTCGAAAAGATACTTGAGTTAGACTTAGTTTATGAGCAAAATGGACATCAAAATTCCGAGGTCATCTCTAGATAAATGGAGAATCTCATAAATGTTTTCGGAAACACTTTCTTCTCTTTCTCTGCCATGCATTTCAATCGAAGAGACTAGCCATTGGAAGAAAGCTGTTGGAATACTAGCTGTTAGAGTGCGAACGATACAACGGTCCGAGAGCGTTGCTTGGTATTCGGGTTAGAACGAAGGTTGAAAGTCATTCTTTTTGCTATAAATAGCACCCCTTCACCTTCTTTTCTTCACTTTACCCACTACTTACTTGCTATCTTTGCTCACAACTTCTCTGCTCACTTTTGCATTCTTTCTCTCTCTCCGAATTCTCAATTCTCGTTGCTCTCATCTCTTTACTCTCTATACTTTCATTTACTCTCTTTCTCCAATCTTTCATCATGCCTAAGAGAGGAACCATTCAAGAAGTAGGTTCAGCCACAAAGAAGGCTCGAACCAAAGCTACTCAAGGAGGTACCTCGGATCCTCCTAAACATTTCATTGCCCAACATCTAACGTTGGATGACAAATTCTTCGCTTCTACTTCTTTTTCATGTTTGAACCACATCAAAGATACTGGTGTGTACAACTACTTGGTCTTCTACTAGTACATCTATCCAGAACTCATTTCGAGTTCTATTCCAATATGACCGTCTCTGAAGGGGTCATATCCGTTGTTGTTCAAGAGAAGGTAGTTCACATCAACCTCACTCTTCTCCACCGACTATTCAATGTCAAATCTCTCTTTCTCAACTCCAACCCCATACCCTTCGTAGAAATCGCTGACGATTTCTTTGATAAGTACACCAAAGAGGTGCCCGAGTCACGCAAAAACTTCTCTGTGACATATGAGATCGAAGCGTGGTCGCTTTGATTCATCCCGATGAGAACATTCTTTTCTCATCACTCTAGCAAGGAGAATCCAATTCTAAGATTCTCAAAGCTCTGTTTGATATTCTAAGGGCTATGAAGTAGACCTCTTCCCAGCTATTCTCGAGCGGATGGCTTCGTGCGACTCACTCTAAGAAATCCACTCATTTTCCTTTCGGAGCCCTTCGATTGCTGTCTTCAAGCAGTTCAAGGTCCCTATTCCTACTGACCCTAACGCTTGCTCGGAAGCTGCAGTTTGTCCGGGCAAGAAAGAGTTATCGGGTCTAGGATACCAGGAAGTAAAACTTGGTGTCCGGGTTCACAGTGTCCGAGTTATCTCCTCTTCGTCGGACTCGGACTCCACCAGCAGCTCTACCCACGACTACCGATCTTTCAACTTCTCAACCTCCTCCCTCTCGCTGCAGTGTTTACTGAAATGGTAAACAAATTTGCTTCTTTAACCGAGGATTTTCAAGCCACTATGAAAATCTTAAAATCTTTTATTCCCAACTTGGTTCCGCTCTAGAAAACCGCACAATCTCGGATTCGGGAGAACCAAGAGCTGATGTCCGAGCTCAAGGGCATCATCCAAGAACATCGCGATCAGATCTACCTCCTTCAAAAGTGCAGATCAAAAGCTGCTGAAGACTCTAAAACATCTTGTACTTCTAAGGAGTCCTCCGACTTGGCTAAGTTAGTTTTAGCTTAAGTTGAAAAAGAAGTCTGTAGAAGCAGATGAGGAAGAAGCGAAGCCGAAGAAGGAGAAGCTGATAAGAAAGAAGAAGAATAACAAGGAAAAGCAGCTGCTTAACCCGAGGGCCAAGGCAAAAAGAATCAGAACTAATCTCTTCGGATCATGTTCGAGCGACTCAAAAGAGGTTGGCGATGTAGGTCGGTCAAAAGCCCCCGCCTTAGAAGCACAACCAGCAGTTGTCTTAGAGGAAGAAAAAGAGGCTGAGGATGATATTGCTTTGGTTCATAGAACCAGGACTGAGCAGATTCCCGACATCCCGGTTCTGCAGCTCCTCGCTCATCTCAATTAATGCAAGCATACAGGCGAAGGCGCACTGCACATCCCTCCTCCTCCTCCGGACAAGTCTGCTCATCCTTCTTAGCTTTTCTTAGTTTTTTTTAAACTTAGATTTTATTTTGTCTTGTCCAACATCTAATGTACCTCTGCTAATTTCTCGCTCCTTTTGATGAAATGCGTAAGGGGAGAAAATGAGAAACTTGGATGTTTGGTTTAGGGAGAGTTCTTTTCCCTTTTGTCCGAGTTTATCTAATTTTTCAATGCTTTATACATATTTCGAGCAACGAATGAGATCTTCTTTCTCTGAGCATATTCATTTCTGAGTTACATATTTTTGTTCCGATACTTAACTCTTTAACATTTCTGCTTTGTTTACAATTTTTCTTTGTTCCGATTCTTTATCCGCAAACCTGTTTTGAGTTATGTCATGATCTCGAGCTGCACTTTATAAGTATCTTAAGCCTCACTTAAGAACATATTGTTTCTTGCCCTTATCAATTCGTGATGAAAACTCATTCTTTAAACTAACAAGTTTCTATCTTCAGTATGGAATGCCTTTCATTAAAAGGGGAGATTGAAGACTTAGGTATAAATCTCTACCTCTCTTAGGTTTTTATTCCAAGTCATTATGAGCTTTATAGAAACTAGTATCTAAGTTTTCATTCTGTTCCGACCGACTCGAAAGCACTTTATTGCATATCTCTTACTTGCGTTTCGACTCACTTAGACATCTCTCATTACCATCGCATGTTCAAATAATTTCTCTAACACAATTATTTTGAGCACCGACTTCGTATTTCAAGTTAAAATGAATTACAATGTTAATGCTTTATTCTAAGTTAGTTTATTTATGGAGAATTATTTGAGTGGATCAAGTTCATGTATCTTGATATATTTTCTCTCTAACTTGATCATTTGAGGATTGACTCAAGATAGAATCTGATCGTAATGGATATTAGACTTAGAAAATTCAATTCTTTTAGGTCAAAGATAATTAAGCACTTAATTACTCCGATTTAGTTATTATATATGCCTAATCTTTGATAAAATTATTTTATACTTTGAGAACCAATGTGGTTTACTTTTTAGGTTATTCAAACAAGCCTAATTTATTTTTAAATTAGAAAAGCAATCGGCTTCTAACCGTTAAACACCAGCAGACAAGAATTAGCTACTTCGGACAAGGCTCGAGACATCTGTGTCGGGGTTGTTTGTTTCCAAAATTGGAAAACTCCAACTCTAGGTTTAACGGTTGTTTCCACCTCGGTTTTCAGTCACCACCAGTTGATTGGACCATCTTTTAGAGCCAAGAGTCGTTGCACAACGTTTACATTCCTATGGATCTTTTCTATGTGACTCGGAACAAACGTTACAATGGCTAGTGAATACTTCGGTCTAGAAACAAGACTCAACGGTCATTCCGCTTGGATGCTTATAAATAGAAGCCACTCCACGAGACTAGAAGATGGCTGGAATTATTGCTTGAACATATCGCCTAACACTTGCTTAGTGCATTGTTACTCAATCTTCTACTTACAACTTCTAATCTGTATTTCATATTTTCGAGTTGTAAAGAAAGTCTTGTAATTAGTTACATTCTTTTCTTACTTTTTTTGTAAGTCTCTTGACTGAGCTGTAAGGGTTAACTTCGCTTAGTTGTCCCCGATTGTAAAAGTTAACTCAGTCAGGAAGTATTAGATTAGATAAAGAAACTTCGAGTCTATGAAAATCTTGTAAAGAATTTTTTAAGAGAGTAATTCTGATTGGAGTGAGTCCGTTGTAATTGAGGATTCAATTAGTGGATTTAACTTGGTACTTGGATTAGCACTGTCCGTGGTTTTCTCGCCACAGGAGGGTTTCCACATATTTTTGTGTGTTTACCTTTCGAGTCCAATCTAGACTCGGAATCTGCTGTAGCAAATTTCTTCGTAAATAGTGTTCAATTTTATTTGAATTTCTTCATCACCCTATTCACCCCCTTTAGGGTGACTTAGACTCTCCAAAAGAAAACCTTCATGTAGACAATACCAAAGGCAAGATAGTTGGAATCGGAAGAATTGGTCAAGGAGACAATTCAGTTGGTCAAGGAGACAGCTTATGTTGGTCCAGTCTACCTTTTTAAAAGGCTCAAGTATAATCTTCCGAGCATTTCTCGGTTATGTGACAAAGGTCAAGAGGTAAGATTCACTCATACCAACCTGCTTCATTTCGATGCGAGTCACGAAAGAAACAAACCTCTCAGGTCCGAGGTCGGGTAACACTTACATCATTTCTCTTTCAAATTCTAGTCAAAATTTATCATGCTTAAAAGCTTCTCTCGAATGATGATTCATGGACATGGCACCATAGACTAGGCCATATCAGCATGCATACCATTAAGAAGATTGTATCTCATGGATTGGTTAGGGGTTTACCTAATTATGCATTTAAGAAAGATAAAATATGTGAGGCTTGTATAAAAGGAAAGCAAGTACGATAATCATTTAAGCCAATCAAGACAAGATATCGACACATCCACAAGTCTTGGAATTGATTCATATGGATTTGGGTTGTGAAATTCTGTCAAAAGCTTAGAAGGTAAATTATATGTGCTAGTTATTATTGATGATTACTCACGATTTACCTGGGTGTGTTTTCTGAAGAACAAGAATGAACCATTCAAAGAATTCATTAAAATTTACGAAAAATTCCGAGTGGAGTCCGAGATTCGATTAGTAGAATTCGAACCGACCATGGAAAGGAGTTTGGTTACTTAGAATTTGCAGACTTACGTGATAAGAATGACATCTCCCACAACTTCTCAGCACCAAGAACTCCTCAACAGAATGGAGTAGTAGAGAGAAAGAACAGAACACTTGAAGAAATAGGAACGACAATGATGATTGAAAATGATCTACCTTACTATTTTTGGGCTGAGGCGATCAAGATAGCAAATTACACACTAAACGGATACCTCATCGGGCCTATTATGAAGAAGACACCCTATGAGCTATACAAGGGAAAGAAGCCCAACATTTCCTATTTCAAACCATTCAGATATAAATGCTATGTGCATAACAATGGTAAGGAACATCCGACTAAGTTTGATGCACTCTGTTAAATGAAGGTATATTTATGGGTTATTCATCTCATAGTAAACCTTGTAGAATTTTAACAAGAGAACTAACAAAGTAGAAGAAAATATCTACATTGTCTTTGATGAGATTGATCATGGCAGGATAAGTGAATCCATTTTCTTAGATCTCAAGCTCAACAGAGATGAAAATGATATAGCTGAAGCTGAGCTTAGAATGAATCAAAACAAAGAAATTAAGGCAATTCGGAATGAGTTAACTTAGAATGAGCCAAATTAGAATGAGCCAGTTCAAGAGCCATCTCACACTACTAAAGATCAAGATGAAGATGTTCAACAAGATTAAACAACTGAAGAACAAATCATTTAATCAACAAACTTGGTGAATTAGAGGACAGGTAAAGCTTTCAAATATGCATCTAGTCACCCACCTCGAATATTATTTCGATATCAATAGTGAGGTAAGAACTCATTTTTCTTTGCAAAATTTATGTGCACTTTCAGCATTCATTTCATTAATTGAACCTAAAAATGTACTAGAAACCTTACTTGCGCCCTGAATGGGTAGAGGCCATGCAAGAAGAATTAACTCAATTTGAAAGAAATCAAGTCCGGACTCTAACCAAATGACCTTCCGACCACCCAGTTATAGGAACTAAATGGGTTTTCAAAAACAAACTGGATGAGGGAGGGTTGGTAGTCAGAAATAAGGCCAGATTAGTTGCTCAAAGATATAACCAAGAAGAGGGAATTGATTGTGGGGAAACTTTTGCACCTGTTGCTAGGATGTAGGCAATCGGAATTCTCTTTAGCATTTGCATCTAGCATGAACATTAAGCTTTATCAAATGGATGTTAAGTGTGCATTTCTCAATGGCTATAATCAAGAAGAAGTTTATGTTGAGCAACCCCTGGATTTGAAAACTCTCAATTTCTAAATCACGTTTTCAAATTGCAAAAAGTTTTGTATGGTCCGAAAAAAGCTCCCGGAGTTTGGTATGAAAGACTAAGCAGTTTTTTGGTTGAAAATGACTTCAAGAGAGGTCTCATTAACAAAACTCTTTTACAAAAACCAAGGAGAATGATTTTCTTATCATTCAAATATATGTTGATGACATTATATTTGGAGCTACTAATGAAACTCTATACCAAGAGTTTTATAAGTTGATGTGACAGGAGTTCCAAATGAGTATTATGCAAGAACTCAATTTCTTCCTTGGACTGCAAATCAAGTAAGAGAAGGATGGCATCTATGTTCATCAATCAAAATACACCAAGGAATTATTGAAGAAGTACAAGCTACAAGTTGTAAAGCATGTAGCAACACCATTAATTTGACGAATTACCCACCTCGAGTTCTAGGGTTTGAAATTTGGGTAGGAAATTCTCGGTTTCCTCTTCTTATCGTCTCTGTCTCCCACCATACCTCTTGCTCTACGTCCTCCCCTCGTTCTCTGCCTCTGCTTCCCTTCTTCTACCTTCTGCCATCTACTTCATGTTCTTCTTATTCCTCTCTAATGCTTGCCCTTGATCTCCCTTTCCGTTTTTGCTTCCATTCTCCATTCATACTCGCTTTCTATCGCTATTCCTCACTCGCCGTTTGCCCTTGCCCGCCGGTGTTGTTTTGCTCGCTGGTCCCTGTTCCCTCCGACCTTTCCTGCCCGTTCCTTTGCTCTCGGCCTTAGTTTCTCAATCCCGGGTCTCTTTAATCCCTCGCTCTCTGTCTCGCCTCTCTTTTCTTTTCTTCATTCTCTGTCTTTCTTCTTTCTTCTTTCTTCTTTGCTCTTTCTTCTTCCCTCTCTCGCTCTGTTTTTCCCCCTCGAGCCTCCTCTGTCTCCTTGCTTTAGTCGATTCCCTCTCTCTCTCTCTCTCTCTCTCTTGTGGCATTACCCTAGTAAGCCACCCAACCCACCTTTACACTAATCACCCATCTAATGTTAACGGCCTATTTGCTTCTTAATCTCTTTTCTTTCCCTTTTTGTTTTTAACTAAGTAGAAATGTTAGGAAAAGGTCGGGCTAAAATAATAGTTACCAGGCCTACTCTACCAAGTCTAACTCGGGTTTACCTTTATAAATTGGTAATCTTCTTTATTTATTTCATTCGACATTAATACACATGGAAGAATATCAAGTATTTAAATATAATCACACATATAATTAACGAATCTATCTAATTTATTTAATTAAAATTAATATATTAATTTAACTCATATAATCACCCAAAATAAAATTACGGGCATTACATTTCTTTCCCCCTTAAAAGAATTTTGTCCTCGAAATTCGCAATAAGAAGGTATCCTCTAGAATAAATAAAATATAAACGCAACTACATGAACCACACTTGTATACTTAACTCTGGAACAAAATTTAATCACGCGACTATTCCCAAACATGGTATTGGAATTCCTATTTTCATAATCAATCAATCGGTTCGGGGCAATATCTCACCTTTACCATTATGACTTGATTCTCTAATTCTTCTCAACTTTGTACCTTCACCCTTTAGCACTTTACCATAATCCACATTTTCATTTAAGTACTTGACCTTTCTTTAGGCATACTCATTTATTACTCAAGCATCACGCTCATAATCCCGCATACATAGTTAAAATCTAATTCATTTAGTTCATTTCCAGGGGGAACACCTCAAGCTCAAGTTTCATTCACAATCTGGATTTGGCTCAATGATTCGGTGACTCCAAATGTAACCAACTACAATAGATAACCCCAATAGAATACTAAATCAAACATTGAACGCCACCCAATTACCACAAGTTTCAAAACTCTCTTGAATCTCTACACTTTAAATTCATGCTTCTATAGTGCAAACCTCATTTCCTCATTAAACTCAATTCAAGCACAAATATAGCAAATCCAGGCAACCACAGAGTTCAATTCTCATGAGTCACAATAACCACAAACTATCACACATAACTTAACCCAAACCCAAACAGTCACAACTCATCACAAATTGCTACATTTGATTCGAATCCTCAAATTACCTCTCCTCACCCCGCCAATTCACTAGTGTAGTTTACACGAGCCACAATAATCACAAACACAATAATCACAAAATAGTTATCATTCCTTACATTAAGTCCCAATTTCCACAATTTCATCTACCTATCCAATTACTCCATTAATTCCGTTTCTCAATTTGAAGTTGCTCGGAGATTTAGCTCATTCCATGATTTCACAAGGGACCACACGCTCGAGTACACAACTCAACAACCACACGCTGGAGTCCAACCAATATGCATAAAAACTTAAAGAAATCTATTTGGTCGAGGACATACTTATACAACTACATGAATTTAATTAGAAGTTACAACAAAGAGCATATAGAATACACATGGCAACAACTTCTGAAGGCTTCCTCCTGGAGAGTTTAAATTACCCTAGAGAGGGGGAAGGTGAAGAGGGTGATGAGGAAATTTTAACAAACTTAGACAATTTTTTCTTTGAAAGAGATAAACAGTGAGTCCGAGTCTATATTGCACTAAAAATATACACTCGAAATATGTGGAAACCCTCTTAGGGTAGAAAACCACGGACAATGCTAATCCAAGCACCAAATCAAATCCACTATTTTGAATCCTCAAAATACAAAGGACTGACTCTACCGAATTACTCCCTTAGACAATTCCTTACAATGTTTTCCTAGACTCGAAGTTCCCTTATCCGATCTAGTACTTCTTAACTAAGATAACCTTTATAATTAGGGACAATTGAGCTGAGTTAACCCTTATAGCTCAGTCAAGGGACCTTACTTAGAAAGTAAGAAAAGTATGTAACCGATTACAAGACTTTACAGCTCGAGAAAATATTAATTACAGACTTGGAGTTATAATTAGAAGATTGAGTGAGTAATGCACTAAGAGAATTAAGCGAGTGTATTGATCAATAGTTTCAGCAATTTTCAAGTCTTTTGAAGTGGCTTCTATTTATAGATGTCCAAACAGAGTAGCTGTTAAGTCTAATTTCTCGACTGAAGTCTTTACTAGCCGTTGTAAGTGCTTTTACGAGTCACTCGAAAAGATCCGTTAGAGTGTGAACGTTGGGGTAACAGACTATTTGCTCCAAAAGGTGTTTCAATCAACTGGTATAGTCCGAAAAGTAAGATGGAAACCATCGTTGAGCCTAGCGTTGGAGTTTTCCAGTTTTGGAAATAGACAGCCTTGACACGGTGTCCGAGTCCTGTCCAAAATTGGCTAAAACTGTCTGCTGGTGTTTAACAGCTAGAAGTCGGTTTCTTTTGAAATTCAAAAAGATAGATTAGCTTTGTTTGAATAACTTGTAAAAGAAAACCACATTGGTTCTCAAAGTATAAAATACTTTGGTCCAAGGTTATGCAAGGGTATTAATTAAATTTGAGTAATTAAGAGTGTAATTATCTTGGGCCTAGAGAAGTGGAATATTCGAGTCTAATATCAAATAGGTTCAAACTCAGCTCAGAATAACTCCTAGAAAAATCAAGTTGAAGAATAATCAACAGAGAAAGTGAACTTGATCTATCAAATAAACATCTAAGAAATAAACTGACTTATAGGACTCGAATTAACATCTGTAATTCAGTTTACTTTAGCAAGCACGAGTTAGTATTAAGAAAAAGTTCATTAAGAGAATTATTTGATCATGCGATGGTTCTAAGTAGATTCTAAGTAGGTCAGAATATCTCGAGTAGAGAAGATATAAAACAAAGTGTTATCTCGAGTCGATCGGAAAAGTGATGAAAACTTAGATATGAGTTTCTCTGTAGCTCAGAATGACTTGCAAACAAAACTTAAGAAAGATAGCATTTATACTTGAGTCTTTCATAAAATATTTAGAGTTAAGATCCGAGTCTTCAATCTCCCCTTTTTGATGAAAGGCATTCCATTCTTAAGATAGAAACTTGTTAGTACAAAATAAGTTTTCAGTGCTAATGATATGTGTTTTCTTTTGTATCGAGCATGTAGAATATAAAGTTAAGAAAAAATTCCAGATCAAAGCATGACTTATAAGCGGATATTAGAACTAACGCAGATTTACGAGTAGATAAGATAAATGTTGAAAGAAACTCAGAAATTATCAGAGCTTAGAAAAGATAGACGATAACATTCATTCATGAAACAAAAAAATGTACAAAAAAAGAGGAGAGAAACTCCCCTAAGCACAACATCAAGGTTTCTATATTTTTTTCCCCTAGCATTTCAACAAAAAGGAGGGAAGAAAATTGGCAGTGAATACTCTTAATGTTGGACAAAAAAAAATAAAAGCAAGAAAAGAAATAGATTAGGAAGGTGGATCTGGTTGGGATAAGGAGGACAGACGAGCGAGTGCGCTTGCATCTATATGTCCGGGAGGCGATGGTAGAGCGCGGTGGCGATGGCACTGGGATGTTGAGAAGCGGCTCGGACACTGGGTGGTCGAGTCGAGACAATATCATCCTTTGGCTCATCCTCTTGAAAGATGACATGGGCTTCGAGTCAGGTGGTTTGGACTGTCCAACGTCCCCAGCATTTTCCGACCCACTCAGATTAGGGTCCGAGGAGATTAGCGAGTTCGGGTTCCATAGAATTCTTGTCTTTTGGTAGAGCAGCCTCGTCCTTTGCTCCTTCTTCCTCCATATTCTTCTCTTCAGGTTGAGCCTCACCTGCCTCAACCGCAACATCAACTTCTTCTTCTTCTTCTACCTCATTAGAGGTAGACTTGGCCGAGCTGGAGGACTCCTCGGATGTGTCGGAGGATTTTGAGTCCTACGCAACCTTCGTCTCGTGCTCCCGAAGGAGTTGAAGCTATTCACGTTGCTCGCCAAGAATGCCCTTGAACTCAAGCATCAGGGATTGACACTCCTGAATCGGAGATTGGCCAGTCTTTTGGTTAATGACCATGCCACGGAAAATAGGCTTGAGACAGCGAACAACCGATCGAAGTTGGTCGGCCATCGAAGTGAGCCTTTCGACCAAGGCAAGCAAACGCTCCAGCAGAGAGAGGAGGTTGAGAGGAAGAGGGACCAGCTGAAGTGAATGGATGTGCTAGTTGAATCCGAGTGCTGGGAGGTCACGAGGCCGTTACCACACGGTATATAAGTTGTAACTAGTCAAGTTCGATCCCACAAGGACTCGATCTAGCAAGACACTAAACTAGTCCTCTACTCAAATTGCTAAGCTAATCGGGTGTTTGGAGTTTGTTTCTCTAAACTAGTTCTAATTATTAAAATCAAGGAAAATAATCTAGACTTAAATCAATGGATCAAAACATCTAGGGATTTGCTTTCCTAACAATGAGTTTGATTATTTAAACATAATTTGCGCAATCATTCATTCAAATAAATCAAGGATCGATAATCACAAAATTCTACCGCTCTTTCGATGCTTAATAGAATTGCTTCAATTAACCTATCAAACAACTTTCGTATGTATTTAAGTTAATCAAAGTTAAGGATTTCAAATTATCAAAGTGATCCCCTAATTTACTATTCTTTTCTCAAATTTCATAAATTTGGTAGAAAAGTCGGTTGTCGGATTATTCTATTTCACTTTTTAGTACATGATAGATTAATCTCTAAACACAAGTATCCTAGGCCTTCAAAACACTCATGAACATGATAAACACAACCTTGTATTGAATCAAAATCAGAATTCAAGCACAAATCATAGAAAACTAATCAAACTACATTGTTTCGGATTTCAAATCCCTAGAAAAACTAAACTACTCACACATATTTATTGAAAGCTTAACTAAAATCCAATACATTGAAATCAAACCTCAAACAACAAGAAATGAACAAGTAGATGATAGGTTTGAAGTGCTCCACTTGAATCTCTCGACTTCAAATGGAACCCCGCAACTACTTCAATCTTCTTCTTCGATCTTAAAAGTTTTTGGTTTGATATGGATGAAAGGTATGGATGAGTAATGGAGATGGATGAATATGGAGGAATGAATTCTGAATTATGAACTGGATGGATGCAGGAAATGGCCAAAAATAAGCTTAAATAAGCCATTAAGAAGCAATCAAGAACCGAAACCGTCAAAATCGAATCGTCTCGGCATAATTTACCTCCAACACAGGCCGTGTCCTCCGAAATGGGCTACCCATGTTGGCTGCTGGCACATCAACACTGGACGGAAACACTGAAAATGGGTCGTTTCCTCTAAAACGGGCTACCCATGTTGGTTGCTTTGGAAGGTACGCGTCAAATTGATTCGATCATAATTTCCTCGTCCGATGTCCAAATGATGCGATTCTTGATTTTCTGGAAAGCTCATTGAGTCTAGTTTCTAATTATTTCATCATTATGCTTGCTTCATAAGTGTGGGAAAAACATGATTCAGAGAGTAAAGAAATGTCCGTTACCGCACCCTTCTTACTTTCCAACTCATATCTTTTCCGTTCCTCAACGAATTGAGCTTATAATATGTCATCCGAAAGCTCTTTCAATAAGGAAGTTAGAAACATAGACTCAAAATAGCTTTGAACCAAAAATATGACTAAAAATCAGGTCCAAATTACTAGGAAACTGGAGAAACAAACCAAAAACGCAAAAACCAAGTGTAAAGCATAAATGGGGCATAAAGTACATAAATATGAATATAAATCCCCAAAAATGACAAGCAACCTCCTATAAAATCTTATACAAATATGGCACTTATCAAAGTCCCCCATGCTTAAACCTTGCTTGTCCCCAAGCAAATACAATACTCGAACAAAATCAAAATCAAAAAAGAAAATAAAAGGACTCAAGATTAAAAAGAAAAATCTATTTACACACGCTCCTCCAGGTAAGCATCGGTAGAATTCTCTAACAACTAGGTTTAACCAATAATAGCCCGAAAGTGATGAAAACCATTAAGCACAAGTAAGAGGGAAGTTTTTGAAAATATTTCTATGAATCACACAATCAAGATCAAATCAAGCACCCCTAATCTCCAATGGTACAAGTTGGCACATGTATGAGCATGAAACTAGAAAGATTGAGAGCAAACCTCACTTTAGGAAGTGGAAACACTCCTCTCATGTGTTTGAAAATATATAACAATGAAAGTTCTCTCAATACTCTCACCAAAGAAACAATCTACCATATGCTTGCTAAAAATCTCAACTCTCCACCACGAGTATGCAAATGCAAATGACAATCAAGAGGTCTTTTAAAGGATTGTAACGGGGCTAGGGGTTAAGGGTAGGAATGGAAAATTATTTGAGTAATGAGGAGGTAAAAGCCAAACTTGGAGCTAACTCATCAAATATCTCATATATACAATACTACCCATTCATAAACATTCAAAACAAACCCGAAAAAACCCATTGGAAACCACCTTAAATCTACACAAGCTAATGCCCAAAACACTTTATTCTTTTTTTTTTCTGATTTTTTTATTTTCTTCTATTTCATTTTTCTCTTTTTTTCATCTTTTCTCTTTTTTTCATTCATTTTTTTTTTGTGAATGGCAAAGCAATAAATTTGTAATACTAGGCAAGTTTCCAATTTCCAACCCAAATGAAACTACACAAGTGGAGAAAAGTTCAAGAATTGAATCTCACAACTATTCCCCATCAATAAAACCACAAAATTTACCACAATCAACCCATATCACACTCAAAACACTCCAAGCAATGGCTTAAGGGTAGGAGAAATGTATTTGGTCAAGGCTTGTTAACGTAGTTTCAATCAAAAAGAGTGGTCAAAGGCTAGAAAAGGGCTAAAAATGGTAATTCATACAAGTAAGGGTGTCTTTTTGGCTCATGTAGCTAACAAAATCAACAATTGAATGTCTCTATCACATTGTCAATGCAAATACAAATTTCGGTTTCGAAGAGATTCACAGCAAGTTCTACAGATTGCAACCAGGGTAGAGTCACACATGGAAAATATAAGACTAACAAAAATGATTAGTCTTTTAAGGCTTAGTGGTCTCGTGGGTTAAGGCTCAACAACCAATCCTAATTCAAGATTTTCCCCATGCCAATCTCACATCATAAGCAAGAAGGGTAATCAATCATCTCTATCAAAGTGCAATTCTAAATCAGGATTCTCTTACAAACTCTTTTCCAAAACTTTTATTCACAAACGGGTTATACAAGATTAAACAAAGTCAAAAGAAAAACCACCTAGCCTAAGAATCATCACCGGAGGATTTATTCACTAACCTAAGTCTAATCTAATATTTTTCTTCTTTTTTCACATTATTTAATTTTTTTTTCTGATTTTCTAATGAAAGCCATAAAAACTACCCCTACATGCAACCTAAATGCAAGTGCAAAACCTAGAAATTACAAAAAGAAACTAAAAACAAAATACAAATAAAAGAAAACTAAAAATACTAAACTAAAGTACAAGAAACTATATGCAACTATATGGATGCAAATGTAACTATATACATTATTCTTCATGCACCACATGAATGCAATCCCCTATGCTAGGACAAAGCATTGTCCTCAATGCAATTAAGAATCAATGTGATGGGAGGAGTTTTATGAAAAATGCAAACTTTTATGAAAAATGCAAACTACCTAAAAATAAAATAAAAAAAAAGAAGGAAAGAAATCACCTTGGGTTGCCTCCTAAGCAACGCTTCTTTAAGGTCATTAGCTAGACCCATCTCTAATCATCCGTCTCGGGCAAGAGGATAAACCGGAAAGAAAGGAGACTTCTCAAGAAACGTTCCTCCTTTGTCACGGATTTCAAAGTCGTATTCTTATAAAACAAGGTGCCTCCAAATATCTTTATCAATGATCACTCTTTGTCGTGGGCGGTCACCATCAGACGGGCCACCATCACATTTGAGCTTCCAATTGAGGTCCAAATCAAGAGCTCTAATGCGTGGAGCTTCAACCAAAGTAAGCTTCAACCAAAGCAAGCTTTAACCTAATGCACTCATTTAAACAAACATCATTAAACACATAGGACATGCCCTTGCCAAACATTGGCGGAGGAAATTTGTCAACCTCCACTACCTTAGGATCGACAAGTTCATGCCCTTCATGCAAAGGTTTATCATATGTCACTTCATCGGTTATCTCAACACAACAAAATTCAGCAGAAATGGGAGAAACATCATATTTCTTAAAAAATTCAAATTTAGCGTGATGCTCCCCACATCAAAGGTCAATATGCCCTCTTTTACATCAATCTTACATCCAGCAGTAGCCAAGAAAGGCCTCCCAAGAATGATTTGGGTGCGAGTTTCCTCAGCCATATCAAGAACTAAAAAGTCCACGAGCACAAAGAAATCACTAACTTTGACGGGAATGTCCTCCAAAATACCCAAAGGATATGTCACGGAACTATCCGCTAATTGAAGAGAAATGGTGGTGGACCTTAACTTACCTATGTCCAAATTCTTATATAAAGAATAGGGCATCAAGCTCACACTTGACCTCAAATCACATAAAGCTCGATCTATGGACACATTCCCAATCGGGCATGGGATGGAAAAACTACCTTGGTCTTTAAGCTTTTCAGGAAGCTGGTTTTGGACTACCGCACTACACTCCTCACTCAATGCAAAAGTCTCATGCTCATTCAATGTCCTCTTTTGGAGAGGATCTCTTTCAAAAATTTAGCATAAAGGACATTTTAGTCAAAGTATCAACGAAAGGGATGTTCATATTGCATTTCTTAAGCATCTCCAAAAACTTCCCAAATTGCATATCAAGCTTAGCCTTAGCTATTCTTTATGGGAATGGTAAAGGCGGAGTGGAAATTCTTTCAGGAGTTTTTGGTCGGTCATTAGGAGTCTCATTCTCATTTTGCACAACAACATCAACTAAGGGTTCTTTAGAAGGTAAAGACACCTCATCATTCATAACATCATTCATATTTTGCAAGTTAATGACCACATGTTCACTCCTATCACCCTTAGGCCCCGCCAATTGTGTCCCACTCCTTAAAGTTATGGCATTGCATTGTTCCCTAGGGTTAATCTCGGGTTGGCTAGAAAGTTTACCCGGAGAGCTAGGAAGAGCTTGCTTGGCTAGCAATTTGAGTTTCAAGCATCTTATTGTGAGTGGCTAAGATTTCAACTTTTGAAGCTAATTGCTTGATAATCTCATCTTGGTTTTGTTGAGCTAAAAGCATGCTTTCCATGATGACCTCCAAGTTAGACTTTTGAGGCACTTGGGGTTGGGTAAGTCTTTGGAATCCAGGGCGGGTGGTCTTTGGACTTGTTGTGTACCCATGGGATTGTTGTTTCGGTAGGAAAAATTAGGGTGATACCTCAATCCCGGGTTATAGAAATTGGAGAATGGGTTAAAGTTTGGCCTTGGGTTCAGGTTGCCAATAAAATTGGCTTGGTCGGTTGGTCCATTACTAGCCATACCCATAGGATAAAACAAAGTCTCATGCTCATAAGAACTATATGAAGCACATGGAAGGGGAGGGGCAACATTCACATTCGGACGGTCCATTTTTTGAGTTATAGCATCTAACATCTATCTTAGCAGAAAAGACATAAACTACATCAACATCAAGCTTACCTCCCTTTCTCTTGGAACGGGGCTTGGACCATTGAAAGTCTGTTGAGCGCCATCTACCCAATCAAGGTGTGGAGCTCATCGACGAACTTGCTCATGATGTTTCCTCCCACCGCCGCAAGAATGGTGGCTCTAAAGTGATCATCAACCCCATTGTAGAAAGCTTGAATGGGGACCCATGGCTCAAATCCATGTTGGGGGATTGGCGAAGGAGATCCTTGAACCGCTTCTATGCTTCATATAACGTCTCATCCGGCTCTTGGATGAAGGTGGAAATCGAGTTCCTCAAACTGGTCAACTTGATTGGTGGGAAGTATTTTGCCAAGAAGGCACTTGCAAGTTGATCAAATGTGCTGATGGAGTTCGCCGGAAGAGAATCTAGCCACTCCCATGCCCTTCCTTCAAGCGAGAATGGAAACAATTGTAGCTCGATTGCAACCGGTGAAGCCCCGTTCGCCTTGAAAGTGTCACATGCTTGGCGAAAAATGCGAAGGTGCCGGTTGGGGTCTTCATTGGGGAGGCCATGGAAAGGAGTGGCCCTCACTAAGTTGACGAGCGACTTCTTCCACTCAAAGTCATTCGCCGCTACACTCGGGACATTTATGGCCGTCGGTGGATTAATGACATTGGGTGTCACATATTGCCCAAAAGTCCTTTCCTCACCAGCCATCTTAGGCTTTTGCTTGGAGTTTTCTTGATGTGGAGTTCGTCAAGCTATACCGATGTCAAAGGTAAAACCGAGATGGATTATGCTCAAACTCCATTAAGGGGACATCAAATATATGAGCAAGTGAAGGATCTTGATGTGGAGTTCGGTAAGCTATACCGATGTCAATCAAAAAATAGTGTGTGGAAAAAGAGATTAATATTTTTTTATCTTCCATGTTGGAAAGATTTGTATGTGAGACATAGTCTTGATGTAACGCATATAAAGAAAAACATCCGTGAAAGTCTCATTGGCACTCTTCTAAACATACCGGGAAGACGAAGGACGAGAGAAAGCATAATTCGATATGTGTGAAATGGGAATACGAGAGGAATTAGCACCACAACCAAAGGGGAAGAAAATATATTTGCCTCCGGTGTCTTACACATTGAGTAGAAAGGAAAAACAATGATTGTATAAGACCTTGAAGAAACTCAAAGTGCCACAGGGATATTATTCAAACATTAGTAGACTCGTTTCGATGTCCGATCATAGATTAATCGGTCTTAAATCTCACAATTGTCATGCTTTGATGCAACAAATACTGTCAGCTGCTATCCGAGTCATAATGCCGAAACATGTCGGACGAGCGATCACAAGACTTTGCTTCTTCTTCAATGCCATATGCAGTAAAGTCGTTGATTATGAGAAATTAGATTATCTTCGAGTGCGGTGTGAGATGTACTTCCCACCTTATTTTTTATATCATGGTGCACCTAGTTGTCCATTTGGTGAGAGAACTCCAATTCGTGGCCTGGTTTTTTATCGATGGATGTACCCTTTTGAATGTTTTATGAAAATTCTCAATGGGTGTGTTAGAAATCGATACCGATCGGAAGCGTGTATTGTTGAGGCATACATAGCCGAGGAGTGTGTCGAGTTCCGCTATGAATACTAACCCCAAATAGAAGAAGTTGGTATTCCAAAACATCGATCTAACAATCAGTCGGGATATTAAGGATCAAGCACATCTTTATATTATACCAAAACAGTGATGAAGCGTAGTCGTTCATTGATTGATGAGCACAAATCCCTCATAAGGAGACAATATCGAGGAAAATATGAGACGTGGGTACTGATCCATTATAATCGCACATTTGTCAACCGGTTCGGAGATAGAGTGATCACTAGCCACTTGGAAGAATCACGAGAACATATCTCGCAAACATTAGTAAGCTTGGCTAGAGGGTCGTAGTTAGAAGTCATATCTTACCATCGGTATGACATCAACGGATACTCTTTCTACACAAAGAGCCGAGGACAATAGGAGCACCTCGCAAAATAGTGGGGTCAAGTTGGAGGTTCATGTACTTCGTGTTTCCAGCTCCATGGACAAAAATTCCTATTGTAGCTAAAATGTCATATCATGGAGTCATTGAGGAGATATAGGAGCTAGACTTTGTTGACTTCCGTAAGCCCATTTTCCAATGTAAATGGGTTGACAATAACAACAAGTGTCCGGGTTGATGAGATGGGATTCACGATGGTCGATCTCACAAGAGAAGGGCGTAAAGGGGATCAATTCATTATGGCATCCCAAGAAAGACAAGTACTCTAGGTTCGGGACCCGGTAATGATAAGTGGTCTATTGTTGTTCAAGGGAAGAGGCACGTTGCTGGTGGGGATGGTGAAAATGTGTATGAGTTTATTAAGGAGACCCCACCCTTTTCCTTGGGAATGCCTATCGAAAATAAGGATCCCAATTTTGAAGATTTGTATTTAACGGTTGACCATCAAGAAGGCATATATATTGAAGATAAGTCCAAAAGAGGATTTAAAAAGGCATAAACCATATAATTATATCAACTCGGTAAGAGCATGCATTTTATTCCGAATGATATCCAATATTATTGCTTATTTTAGAAACTCATGACTTGTTTTTCATTATTTTTTACTTGTAGTATTCATGTAACAGATCATTGTTCGATGAGGATCAAAATAAGGACTGAGTCTGTCTAATGGAAGGGTTGAAGATCATCTTTCGATGGGGGCCATCATTCAGGTAATGTTTCTTGTGGATAATTGTTACTTAACACTGTTCGAGTTTTGGTTGCTAATCTCGGCTCCCGCTTAATGTTTTCCTTAGTTTTTATTTTCTCCACCTTTGCCCCTACAAGAACTCCAAGAAAGCAAACAAAGGACTAAGCTCTCCGATGGAAGGCTAGAACATCATCATTCGATGAGGGTCAAAAGGACTAAGCTCCTGAATGTTACATTCGTCCCCGATTTTCTCATTGTATTTTATGACAACCGAGACAGTTTGCCTTGGAGGAGTAGTGAGCTCACGTTTGACAGGTTCGCAGTGAGATCATTGAGTTCTTATGTTGTCCACCTCTACCTCTGCACGAACTCCAAGCAAGCTATATGTAAGAGGAGCATTACTTTAGGATAATGATAAAAGAAGTAGAGATTGCTTGGTGACATGATCTCTTTGTGTATTCCTTTTTCAGTATTTATGTCAAAAAGTCCATCTCTTTCTCTTAAAACTTTGTGGTTTAAATGATTGCAATATTTATGTCGGATGGTTCATCTCTATTTGCCTAAAGTGATGCTTTTTAGTAGATTGAGTTATGTGCTTGTCTTTATGACTATATTACTTGTCTTGGAGTTCGAGTAGAGGTAGCGTAGATAGCAAATATGATGTATATATGTTGTCCATGCTGCCTCTGCAATAACTCCAAATAAGCAATATTGTCATAAAGACAATCACATAACTAAATCTACTACAAGAGTATTACTTTGGGTAAATAGAGATTTTCCTTGAGGCAAAAACTTTGAAATCAATGTATATCACAAAGTTTCAAGAGGAGAGATGAACTTTTCGCATTAAATACTGAAAGAAGAGTACTCTTTATATTATATTTCACATCATTGTAATATATTCTTTGATGGAACTTATTGTGAAATATGGAATCGTGTTATCGAACTTGTTTAAGATGGAACTTTTGTTGTGGTTGTGGTAAGTGGAAAATTTTTGTATATATTGGAAAATTGAGGTCTGTTGGTTGTTGCTGTGTAAGTTGTGATGCAATTTAAAGTGTATTTTGTATAGGGGAATGAAAAAAAACTATAAAAAATAAAGACCTATGACGACGGTTCTTTCATTAGAACCTTCGTCATATGGCCTTCCTAAACATTTTGGCCATTTTTGTTTAGGACCTATGACGATTGTTCTAATGTAAGAACCGTCGTCATAGGTTATCTTTTAGTACGATTTTTGAACCGTAGTAAAAGATGCTATATACAACGACTGGCCACATACACGATGCCGGTTAACCGTAGTTAAAGGTCATTTTTAACCGTAATTAAAAGTGGTTCCTGTAGTAGTGATTGGCCCAATGTATAAAGAACACTTCGATCGGAAAAAAAGTAAGGGGAGAGGCCCTCGCCACCGTTGGCCAACTCCTGGCCCGGGGCTTGGCTGGCTCTAATGGCGTGATAGAGGACGACTCGGCACTAAAATATTCACTACAAATGGATCGGTGGAAGATCTCCGAAAATTACACCTTCAATACTTATTTGCACCTCTTAAAAAACAATTCCTAAGAAAAATCCAAGTACCTTTGTTCTTTTAATTCCCGAAGATGAATTTCATCACTGAATTGACCCGTTGGATACACGACATAAGCGAGGTTGAGAGAGTAGAGTTGACCCATTATGGACTGAATACCCTATTCAAGCATTCGGTAGGTAAAGATATACTTGGACTCTACTAAGTGTTGCAGTGACTTTTGGGATCTTGGATATCATGTATTCAGGTTCGGGGATAAAGAATTATGTCCCCTTCTTGAAGAATTCGATGTCACCCAAGAAATTCATCACCGGATCAAACTTGTGGTTTCGACGCCTTCTACTAATATGTTTGAGACATACAAACACCTTCTAAAGTTGAACAATAGGAATCGAGTTTGATTCTAACCAGGGACGAAGTGAACTTGATGAACCCGATGTCGCACTTCCTCCCGATGTATTCTTCGGGATCGGTGCATATTCAACAACCAAAGGCCATAATTACTTGCTTCATGGGTGGTTTCCTATTAATGGGAGGCCACGGGGATATGGCACTCTGCTGCGCTATTGGACTTCACTAAGCACTTGGAGGATCACCGCTCTCATACTCCTCCGATCATCATCACGAGACTATCCTAGGGCTGGACTGGGTTTAAGTAAATCCAAATGAGGACTTCAAAGGCGGCCCCTTGTTATTATAGGTAAGTAGTAAAATATACGTGGGAATCAGCTGGTGAGACTAGAAGGGCGGCGTCGGCCGAGATGGCAATCCAACACCGATGAGGCTAAAAAGCCATCGGCTTTTCTTGAGTCTCGCTTTTTCCTCTCTTTTTCTTATTTTGATTTTGCTCCTGTTGGGCCGTAAATTAGGATGATCCGACTGTGCAAGAAACTATTAATTTGATTATCTATGATGTACAGATCTGGTTAGTTGAGCAATTTAAATTGGTGGGAGGACTCGCAAAGCGGACAAGTTCCTAGCTACACAATTTTGTCTATGACAACAACTTGATATACCGATTGATCAGGCAGCTTCTTGGTGGAAGATCTAGTTTAGAGGTAGGCATCCCGTTGAGTGGTACATCAAACATTAGAGGTGTCCCAATTTAGGACACACACCAAAAGGCATCCATTTGTACGTTTGTTGGGTCTTAAAACCAGTACGTACTACCTCCCTGACTGTGTAATGCGGCAAATGAGGGGGTTCCAGGAGATCCCTTATTTGGACTGCATCACGTCTGCCTCTTTTGATATTTTTGAAAGCTTTAGCGAGTGTGATGAGGGTACCTACATGGGTTGATTACTGGACAAACTCGCTAAGCTTCCCGAAGCCGATAAACAAACAAACTACCGTAGTCTTTGGATTTTATCGGGAGTGGATAAAAGGGACCGATCCTAAACAACACAAAGCACCGATGACTCAAGAACGTGATCCAAGAGGACTTATTCCTGTTGCAGCACCTCTTCGATTTGAGAAGTGGTCCTGCAGGTCGACGAACAGTGCTCGCAGGAGAGAAGGTGAGGCTAAGGAAGCGAGAAGATAGAAGAGCTCGTAGGATCGAGGAACTGAAAAAGGGAACCCAAGAGGATGCAGTCGAGTCTAGCTATGCAAAAGGGAAGAAAGTGAAAATCGACTAGGGCTGAGATTAAGAGAGAATAAGAATTATTAAAATTTTTAGTTTTGCCTATTTAGAAGAATTTATTTTTTAAGTAGTATGCTTGTTATTTTCCTTTTTATTTAACTATGTATTCATATAAGTAGTAGGCTTACCTTTTATTAATAAGAATAAAGTAAAAAGTAGTTTTTACGCTCACTTTTATGCTTCATTCATTTTATCGCTCACTTGGAGGAATTAATTATTTAACGGTACCACCCTAAAAAAAGTAATTAATTATAAAATATCCCACTTACAAGCATTAATTAAGAATTTGGATTGTCTAATTGGACCGCCCTAAAAATAACAATTAAACATAAAATATCCTACTTAGAGAAATTAATTAATGATTGGACCATCTAATTGGACCACCCCAAAAGTAGCACTTAAACATGAAATATAAAACACCATCCGAGAGGATTTCTTAGCCCGGCCATCCCGCTATTGTCCGGAAGGTGGCTGGCACGAGTTAGGGTCGTGACCTGGTTGGGTTGGGCCTGGCAAATTATAGGAACTGTTTAGTATTATGCTACACATAGTACTTCTTTAACTTATCCAAGCTATTATATTGAAAAATCTCTTCTCCATATAAATCGGTCAGTTTAACTCGCTCCTCCCGGCGATATTTGACTAAGTATGAATAGATCTTGCCAATTGGGCCTAAATTTTCCTCTAGGGGCCTAAATTTTCCTCTAGGGTCCTAAACTGGCGCTCTAACCTCTTTAAGGACCAAATATCCAATCTGTAAATTATGAGGCTTAACCTTTTTGTTAAATACCTTTGATATACGTGCTTAATACATTTGGACATTATGCAAAGCATGCAATCGCTTCTCGTCTAGTAAAACTAACTCCTGGAAGAGTGCCTTAATCCATTCTCGCTTCAAGAATTTGACTTTCTGCAATGATTCACAAAGAAGGGATGCAATTTCTATCGGAAGGACTGCTTCCATACCATATACTAGGGAGTAAGGTGTTGCTCCTATTGAGGTTCTAATGGAGGTTTGGTAGTCCCATAAAGCGAAGGTAATTTATCGAGCCAATCCTTGTCACCGATAGTCATTTTCTCCACTATCATTTGGATATTCTTGTTAGAGGCCTCGTCTACTCTGTTGGTCCGAGGGAAATAAGGAGAAGACCTATGGTGTTTGATTTTGTACTTGTCTAATAGATCTTCCACCTCTTTCTTGAAATAACTACCATGGTCACTAATCGGTTCATATGGTACTCCATATCATCGAGATAATGTTGTGAGTTATGAATTTCGCCATATGCTTTGATGTTAGGGTTGCATAGGAGGCTACTTTTACCTACTTGGTAAAGTAGTTAATTGCTGCTAACACGAACTTGTGACCACCTGTTCCTTTAGGGGCCACTTTACCGATGATGTCAAAGCCCCAAACTGAAAATGACCAGGGCGATGCAAGTGTCGTTAAAAAGTAAGATGGTTGGTGCTCGTAGTTTGCATACATTTGACACTTGTGACATCTTTTAACAAACTTATGACAATCCGCTGCCATGGTCGACCAATAATATCCTAACCGCTAAATTTTTGAACCAACATTCTTTCATTCATATGGAGTCCACATTCCCCACCATGAATATCGGTCATTATACGCTCCGCTTTATATTGATTGAAACAAAATAAGCTAATCCCTTTGTTGGTTTTCCTATATAGTAGCCCTTGATTTATGAAGAACTGTGCTACTAGCATATAGATGACTAGTTGGGCTCTAGATGTGGAGACCAGTGTGTATTCTTGATTTTTTAAATACCGGCAGATGTCATGGTAACAAATAGTTTGGTCGAGTACAACACATTTCCGAGTGCATATACATGTGCGAGGTTGACTTCGTCGTTCTATGTGAATGGGCATTGTATGAATGCCTCTAGGGATGTTGACCATAGATGCTAACTTGGTTAGAACATCCGTGAACTGGTTGTCATCCCTAGGAAGTATGTACATGATATGCTATCGAAATATTTTGCTAATTCTATCAATGCGCTTGGTAGGGTTCTAAGGCTTCACTACGTACCATCCACTTCTATGAAATCGATTAATGAGTAGACTGGAGTCACTGAAGACCCCGACATTCTAGGCTCCTATTTCTATGGCGGCTTGAAGACCTATAATACATGCCTTGTACTCCGCACCGTTGTTACTAACTTCGAAATCTAATTTCACTGAAATAGGAGTATGCACTCCCAGATAAGACTAAAAGGATCCCTACTCTAAAACCCTTCTTATTAGAAGCGCCATCAAAATACATGGTCCACATGTCGACTTCTACTTGTAAATTGTTTTCATCTAGAAAGTTAGGATGTTCGAGTTATGCTTCGGTTGCTTGGTAGATCGGATAGGAATTCCGATACTACTCTTCCCTTAATTGCCTTCGAGGGACATACTTAAGTTCAAACTTCTTGGTGGCCCAAAATGTATTTAATGGGATCCATTGGCGCTATTACATGTACCGTGTGGGCTAGTATGTAGTGTCTAAGCTTCTTGGTGGCCCGGACTAAAGCCAATGATGTTTTCTCTAGAGTGTATACCGAGTCTCATAATCTAAGAATTTCTTGCTTAGATAATACAGCACATGCTAATCATTTCCATCTCGTTGAGCTAACATGGCTCCCATTGTGATTTATGTTGTAGCAAGGTATAAAAGCAATGACTTCTCTGGTTAGGGTGGAATCGGCATTGGTGGGTTGGCCAAATACTCCTTAACCTTCTCGAATGTTTTTGGGCATTCTTCATCCTAAATAGGCTTAACTCCTTTTTAAACTTCTTCAAAATGAGTTCACAAACTATAGTTGGTTTTAATATAAAACGACTAATGTAATGTAAACGCCCGTGAAAACTCCGTATCTCCTTCTCTGTCTTCGATAGTGAAATATCCTGGATGGCTTTGATCTTGGATGGATCAACTTAAATTCCTTTAAAACTAACCACATTTCCTAACAATTTTCCTGAGGTTACCCCAAAAGCACGCTTTTGTGGGTTAAGACGCATGTTATATTTCATAGTCTTTCGAAGTGGCCTCCATATCCTTAGATTTGATGATCAAGTCCTCCACGTAACCTTCACCTTATTTATCTATCATGTCATATAGAAATTTTGTGGCCGTCCTCTCGATACGTAACTCCAACATTCTTGAGTCCAAAAGGCATTATAACATAAGAGTATGTCCCCATTGAGTGATGAAGGTCGTTTTTCAATGTCTTCTTCAGCCATCTTCACTTGATTGTAGCCAGCATGTTCATCCATAAATGAAAGTAAGGCATGACCAACCATATTATCAACCAAAATGTTAATGTCGAGCAACGGAAGTCATCCTTAGGGCTTATCTTATTCAAATCCCCGAAATCGATGCACATCCAAACGTTGTCATCTTTCTTCGAACTGGCACTATGTTTGCTACCCACTAAGGGCGAGTGGACCAGTTTGATGAACTCGGCTTCTAGTTGCTTATGAACTTCTTCCTTAATTTTTAGTGCCCAGTCAAGTTTCATCCTTCTAAGTTTTTGCTTAAATGGCTTAGCATCTTCATGGAGTAGAATTTCATGTTCTGCTATACTTTAATCTATCCCCGATATGTCTTTATAGGACCATGTAAAGAAATCTATGAATTCTATAAGGAGTGAAGTGAATTGTTTCTCGCTCTTCCGGATTCAATGTTTTCCTAATTTTAACTTCTTCGGGTTGATCTGCTGATCTTAAGTTAATTGTTATGTTTCCTCTATTACCGATGAGCGATTTTCATGATCTTCCATAACTTTTATTAATTCTTTAGGGATTTCTTGTTCATCATTAGAGGCAAAACAGTTAAGAATAGGAGGAGGTAGAAAGTAAGCGGAAAAATTCAACTTATTGAATGAAGAAATGAGTACATTAGACTTAAAAACGGAAATTACGGAAGATGAACTAACATAATCGAAACGAAACAACTCGCCCTAGTGTTAGACTCAAAAATAGACTGCTCTCCTAAAATGATAGCAAATTTTTGGCCTTCCTCAACATCAATCCAAGTGATATGGCCGACAAACACGAGTCGTGTCCACAGAGAGTTATGTTTCAAATACCAAAGCTATCTTAAACTTTCAATATAGGCAAACCAGGAGATAGGAATAATTATGACGATTAAACTAACCTACAAAGAAATCAAAATATGACTCGAGTTGTGATTTGATCACTTAATAAACTGATTAATCAAGCCAAACCTAAACTCACCCAAGATTATACAAGTATTTATGAGTGGTCATTTGCACCATCAAAACCTACTCAAGCTACACTTTCGAGGGTCATGAGCTAGTTTAATTATTCTAACCACCTACCTTCATGGGGTTAGCCCAACTAGATTACAAAAATAGCAATAGGGACCTAGCTAGGATTCAAGCTATTTTCATGCCAAAATCTCAACTATTCTCTCTACTCACACTAGCAAATTGATCTGTACCTTTCGAGTGATAGATCAACCGCCTAAAAATCAAGATGAAAAGAACCTTTCAAGCATCTCATTGAGCATATGGTAGCTAAGAGAAACAATCTCAAAATATTAGGATAAACTAGGTAAATTAATCCTTATAAAAGATTAATTAGCCATTAAGAAGCCTAATCATAACCAAAGCGGCACAACTAATAATATAAACAATAATTAAATCTAATAACCAAACTAATATGCATCAACTCAAACAAAATAACTAACAAATTAAAATTAAATATAAATTTAAACAATTAATATAACTACTACTAACATCTAAAGATAACAAAAATCAAACCTTTAAACTAAACTAGAGAGAAAGGAGTGACAAAAGGGAAGAAGTTACCAAAATAGATTGAGCTAAATCTGAAAATTGTGAGGAACTGAATAATGATAAAAACTAAAATAATAATCGAATCTAAATTGTTTGAGACAAAATTTACAAGAGAAAAAGAACTAATTAAACTAAAAACTAATATTAAACCTAAATCAAACCTAAGTTATCGTCAAACTTGAGAGCATCCGCATCCATAATCCCAAATTTTGGATTACATGTGGGGCCTACATCCTTCACATCATCATACAATCCAAATTTTTGGAACCCAATCCATCACATCGACACCCGGGATTATTAAATTAGATCGTCAAATAAAATATTTCCTATGGAGCCTATAAATATATATATTTAACTAGTTTTCTTCTTTAAATATGGAAACGTTGAAAAAAAACAAAACAAAAAAGGAAAAATGACGCAAGATGGATACGTAAGCGGATTAAGTACATGAACGACCATGTGGGCGGATCGACCTTGAGTTGAATGGAATGTACATTGCGGCAAGATGGATTGGATCACATAGACAAAATTGGATCACAAGATCCAACATTGCAATCACTCTAAGCTCGCCCCTCCCCAGAGACAACCAAAAACTCCTTAAGTAGTGTCAAGGTGTCGCCTCTTCCTTCTAAATTCATATTGGAAAAGAATTATTACTTCCCAAAATTTGATATATCTCCGAAATATTTTCCATATTTTCACTTAGAAATTGATAGACATTCCAAATAATTAGCTACCACTCTAGGCTTAACTTGTTGGGCTTCAAGTGACTATGTCCACCCAAGCTTGTCCACTAGTTTTTGAAGTCTTGGCTAATCGGAAAGTATTACGATTATTTTTAACTCCAATTGATCAAATTTTCATCGTATTTCAAGTTCATATCTCATGTTTAGCTCGATTTAACTTATTACCTACAAAAGTAAATAAAACAAGTATAAATCCAAAAAGTATATTATTTTACAAGTCAAAAACTAAGTAAATAAGAGTATAAAGAATGTATTATTTGGATCAAACACACTCTAACTCGAGAATCTTCGAATTGAGATAATATATAGGGGTTCTCTAGGCAAAGAAATGTTTTCTTCAAGTCGAGGAATAAGGATATCACCTAGAACGCCTATAACAAAATAAGGTTAGTTTCTATATAAGAAACGAAACCAAATAACAATAAATACAAATTTACCATGCAGGTCATAATCCTCTAAACAAGTATTAAAGATACATAATTTTCGAGTCTAAGAAGAGTAAATGAGGATACTTTGTCATCATTTCCGCGTACTCCCTTGGGCTAGTTGAATGAAAATAGAAAATAATTTTGGGCGGATCCTTAGGTACATAAGGTGGCCATACGTGACGTTGGATTTGAGGAGCAACTCGTTCACCCAAGTACCAGCAAAAGAGAAACCAACCCCCATAGAGGATATGCCTCTCGCTAATCTCTTGAGCAACCCCAAGTTGTGAAGTGAGTTGATTGGGACGCTAATAATGGAAGTTAGTCTGCCTAAAGAAGATAAAAACAGCAAGTAGGCATAAATAACTCATAGCAAGCCCGACTAATCGAGCTGGACAAACTAAACACAGACCATGCACGTGGGCACAAAGTGGAAGCACAAAAATAATTTTATTTTTCGGCCAAATCGGTCTAAAAAATAAATTCAAGGAACTTATTGTCGTTACTTTATTAAGAGTTGATCCTAAAAAGGCAAGTCCGGCTATCCTTCGCTAAGTGTAGTGGCTCACGCAACCGTCGCAGGGAATGTCAAATGATTCATCAAGTCGGGAGAAAATTGGGGAAAATACTCATACATCCACATGTGCAAGTTTGCCACACAAGTCAACATTTTATCCATACAAGACAAATACAAAGCTTAAGAGGAAGAGAACAAACCTCAATAATCCTCTAAAGGTTGGACAAAGGCATATAGGTGGCTAAATCTTTCTTCGGAGTAATACGTCGGGCGGTCGAGCACAAAACTCTTATTAGGCAAGTATGCATAGGCACAGCCCAATTCAAATCTTTCATTCTATTTAAATCGACCAAATTGGCAAAGTAATGGTTGTGAACTTTGGACCCTTGGTTAGAGAAAATAGACATGCTTAACATGAGAGCTAGCACAATTCTAGCTTATTGCCATGGATCATACCGAGCCCATATCTCCTCATCGGTAAAAGAGGATAGTAGGATTGAATATCGAATGAAGATAGGAAATTGGAAAGCAATCGGACCAAAGAGGTGATGTAAGTAATCACGATTTTTATACAAGTTTCGGTCATAGACTAAAAGTTCACTCGTGATGTCCAAACCCATGAGGACGAAAAAATCCAAAGCGGTAATGATCATTTCCCCAAACGTAAGATGGAAGGTGTTAGTACTTGTCCCGAAGCGTTCATCGATTGCTCGAGTGATACCTCGATCGGTGATATCACATAAACTACATAAAGTAATGAAGAGTGGACCAAACCCGGCAGCTGTCATGGTTTGTTCCTATAGATAGTTTCGATTATTGAACGTATAGAAAAATTTTCGGATGCAGCCATTAATCCTAACGGAGTCCCCCGCAAAGAACTATAAGACAAATGTCTTAGTAAAATGCCACACTAGCATTTAAACAAGAGAAATTCAAATCAAGATAATTACCGTAGCGAGATATCGCCAATCAAGAAACATGGTATTCGGCCTCCATTAAGAGTTCGCTTATGTTCCATTCGTTATAAGGATACCAATCTTTTTCCACGAACGAGTCTTGCGTCACGCCTTCGGCCCTTATTCTCCTTTGCGGATGAGAGTGTCTTCGAGGCATATTTTGAAGTTTCTTTATCAAAAAAGAGAACCACACTAGTTTTCTTTTGAGAAATAAAAGAAGAAGCAAGAACAAACAAGGAGGAACAGAGATGTGAAGATGTGCAAATGAAGCATCAAGACTCTCCTTTTTTAGGCAAAATCAATTGCATGAAAATATAAAGGAAAAACACCAAGCTAATTTTTTATTTGTCTGTTTCCCATGCTCCCTAACTAGATACTGCAAAAACCTATTGGTGCCAGTTCACGAGGATTGGCCCGGCCGGACCGCGTCCTATAGAGGTTAGAAGCATGACCTTGGATGCTATGCCGGCCCCCACAGGCGTGGTAGACCATCCGAGTAGCCCAGCTAGCAAGTGGCTTTATGAGGCCCACCTATTTTGTCTTCTTTTATTTTATTTTTTAGTCTGTTTTTGACTTAATCATCTAGGTAAAATATCGAGCCTTCGTACATTCGATTATTTATTTAATGACAAAATATTATTACAATGAAATTATTTATCCAAGATTCAAATCATGAAACGATCATGCTTTAGTATACCGTCGAGCTTCATGACTTTGATCAAGCCAAACTCACGATTTTCATAGTGGGATTCTAGATCGCTTGCTCGTGAGTCAAGTCCAACCCCCTTGTTGAAGCTTAGGTTAGGAGATGGCCAACTCTAGACGCCTTAATTCAATTGGCATCTAAAGCGACGCCAACTAAACAAATAAGTACACTTTAGTGTTTACTTTGAGCCTTCATCTTTCGGACTTGGTCAAAGTAGGGGCTAACTAAAGACACCTAAAACTTGTTGTCCTTATCTTTCTTATTTATTTTTATTAGCTTAGTGATGAAAACTCAGTCTTGTTTGTAAGTAAAGTGGCTAAAGGCAGTTTAGCCTAGAAAAAGCCAACCAACACCACGAAACAACCCAAACCGATTTTTCTAGGGCTAGGCTAGCCCGCAAATCAATGCCTCAGCCGGCCCGAGCCAGGTTCGAACCCTCAAGCTTGGACCTGAACCTATGCTAGACAACTAAGCTATCCAAAACGCAGGTGTTTTTCCTTCTTTCAAGCAACAGAGCCTAGCACGCTTTCCCAAACCATGAAATGTGATCGCTCCGTCCAGATGTCGGACCCCGAACTCTCTAAACGATGTTGTTTTGGCCGGTTCAATTTCCCTATTATTTTTCAAACCCGATTCTATCCTATAGGCAGAGGTTGAATGCCAATTTTAGGGTTTCTTAAACCCTAAAATTTTCTATAAATAGGGGGCTCCTCTCTCATTTACTACCAGTTTCATCCCTCATTTATGCCCCTAAGTTGTCTGAAACACTCTCCCACACTTTCTTCTCTCTTCTCTCCACTCTCACCCACCCTTACTTAAAACTCCATTTCTAAACCCTCACAAAAGGCCTGATTTGCCACTTTTTGCACCATTCCCTAATCATTACACTACCAAAATCCAATCGTGATTCAAGTCCAGGCAAGTGTCAACCTCGAGGGCACCTTTCACTATTTTGTAGTTTGCTATTTAAAAAAATATTTTGTTTAATTTCCGCATTTATCGTTTTCACGTATTGTGGTTTGAAGTTGTAATCACTTTATTTTTCACCCCACGCGATGTAATTTGTTTCAATATCTCGGTTTCTTGTATTACTTTCTTTATAGTTTTCTTTATCGCTTTCATTTACCGCTTTTAGGCATGCTTTGATTGTTTTTATTTCCGCACTTTCTATGATGGTTGCCTATTTTAATTAACACAATTTAAATTCACATTTTTAATTAACGCTTTCCCAAACACGTGCTTAGCGTTTATCCCGTGTGTTTGGTCTAGCAACTTTGTGGCTATTTACTTTATCCTTTTCTTTTTGATGTTTGTCTAAAGAGAAAATATCCCGAGACTTTTAAAATTAAATTTCAAACTAAAATAAGTAACAAAGCTGTCGATCAATCTTTCCTTAAACCTCTTTCAAATCCTAATTTAAAAATCAACTTAATAACCGACCCACCTCGCATGAAACTAATATTCATAGGAGGCACGCACAACTTTTTATGGCCCACCCCCTCTCTCTCTCTCTCTGTTCCGGCGGTGGGGATGGTCCAGTGTTGGCTCCTAAGTGCATGTGCTCTACATACTTCTCGATGAACTATTCCTCATATTTTCAAACAACTTACTTAATGAATTGAACCAAACCAAAACACAATTTTAATCATCTTTCAACTCTTGGATTTCCAAAATCACATTGTCACCAACGCAATTCAAACAACTCATTTTAGCATATCATTATTCAATTTCCTAAATAAAAGGTATTTTCAAGTATCAAATTATTATTCCATTCCCTAATTAAATAAAGATGCTTATAAACATTAAACCATAATTCAATTCCCTAATTGAATAAAGATATTTTCAAACATCAAACCATTATTAAATTGCTTAATTGAATAAAAGATATTTTCAGAGTATCGGATCCTTGCCAAGACACTATTACTATTAGACCTCATTTTTCCACTTCTTACAACAATAATTCACCCAACTCCATGATAATTTTGAGGATATATGTTTGGTTTTGTGTTGATTTTTACTCATTTCATCTTAATCATCACTTAACTTGTAAATCTCTTAATTACAGGTATTTTTGCTTAAATAAGGGAGATTCAAGGTAAATTTCATGAAAGATGGGTGAAAAGGATGGTTCAAGCGTAAAAGGTAACAAAAAATGCCTAAAACTTGCTAAGTCAAGTCACACAGGCGCTCGTGCAAAGGTGTACAACCCTATAGAGCTTCGGGCAAAAGGAAGAAACCCGGGGAAGGTCGCACGGGCACCGGAATAGAGGTGCATGATCGTGCGACAAACTATGAAATATTGTCGTCTTACATAGACACCCATGGTGGGTTGCACGAGTACCCATATTATAATGCCCCGATCCTAATCCAATACATTAAAAAAGAATTAAGTTTTAATGAGCACATGCACTTCAATTCACATTTTCATTTCTCATTAATATATATATATGTTACGTACTTGTGCAAGTAACTATATTACGTGTTGTAAGACTCGGATGATAATAAAAACATATGACCAAAAAATAATAATAAATAAATTTATTATGTTCCGTGATAATTTGAGAAATAATAATAATAATAATAATAATAATAATAATAATAATAATAATAATAATAATAATAATAATAATAATAATAATACTACATAGATGTTATCGAAATCATTATGATTTTAATTTATACGCCTGAAGTGTGTGAATAATTATTCAAGGCTGAAATTCCTAAAATTGACATTTCATCTTGGGCTTATGATATTAGGCTAATTAGGCTTCAAGGTGAACGGAAAGCCAAATAGCAAAAATAAAGGAGTGGGAAAGTTGGAAATTTATTTAGATTGGTGAGCAAAGAAAAAAATTCAGGTTGAAATCTCATTTAAACTCTTAACCCCTTCAAAACTCTCACCCTCATGATTCCTTTGCCCTCCCAAAGAAACTTCACACACATACTCCACCTCCATCACTACCACCCAGTCGGTCGGTCGCCTGCTCGCCACCGACCGCCGGTCGCCACTACCACCAACAGCCTCATTGCTGGCCGCCGAATAGCCCGGCCGGTTCTGGGTTCTGCACCTGCCCAGCTCTTGCTTGCCACACCTAGCGTCTGTCGCCGGCCACTCGGAGCTTCGTCCAGCACTTCCACCTCCTTAAAAACCTATTTTTTATGGTTTTGGGATAAAAATCTCAAATGTTCAACTAATTACTTCCTTAACTTTTGAAAATAATTAGTTAGATGTTGCTTGCAAGGAATTATTATTTAAGAATCAGATTTTAGATGGTTAATGTGTGGTTGTGTTGGTGAAAAGAAAAGTGGCCTTGAAATTATTATGGTTAAATGTTTATGGAAGTGGAAATTTAGACTTGTGAATTATTTGAATTTCAAAAGAAAATTTTGTGTGACTATGGATATTATGAATATTGGATGAATGATTATGGATTGTAAATTTGGGAAAGAAATTTGGTTGATGATGATGATTATAAGCTTGAAGGAAAATTGGAAGTAGAGATAAAAGAAAATAGTCATTCATGTCAAGTTTAAGTTAAACCTTGGAGAAAAATGACATTATGTGAGAAATTTAAGAAAAATGGGCATGCATGTTGTTTTTATTTGGAGTATATATATATATATATATATATATATATATATATATATATATATATATATATATATATATATATATATATATATATATATATATATATATATATATATATATATATATATATATATATAAGTTAAAGAAAATATGTGACTTTAGTAATCAAGATAAAATAAATAATTTTGGTAGTTTAAGAAAATAAGTGATCTTAGCGAGTTAAAGAAAATAAGCAATCTTAGCGATTTAAAGAAAATAAGTGATCTTAGCCATTTAAAGGAAATAAGAGATCTTGGAAATTTAATAAAAATAAGTTATCTTAGCGATTTAAACAAAATAAGTGATTTTGATGACTTAAGAAAAATAAGTGATCTTCGCAAGTTAAGAAAAATAAGTGAATTTAGAGATTTAAAGAAATTAAAAGATTCGAGTGAATTAGGTGATTTGCGGGAATTGAGTAAGGTATTCAAGTGAAGAATTAAGTAATGTTGGTGAATTAGACAAATTAAGTGAACAAGAGACCTAAATTAAAAGGGACAGATTATACCATTGGGTGTCAATTTACAGAGAAATGGGTAATTGGACTTTAGGAAAATATTACGTGATAAAAGGGTTGATTCAACCTACGTGCGTTGTTTTAAATTACAACCCATCAAGATCGACACTCCTGGATTTAACAAGTTAAGAAGTGCTTTGCTTAAATAAAATACACTTAGACATAGGAAATCACAATAATAATAATAATAATAATAATAATAATAATAATAATAATAATAATAATAATAATAATAATAATAATAATAACAACAACAACAACAATAACGATAAAAATAATAATAAAAAAATTAAGTTACTCAAAGTATTGAATTTATTAATGAAATACTTTATTTTTAAATGATTGTTAAGGCCATTAATGTCGATCATTTGAGTTAGCAATCCAAGAAAAAGAATCAAAGGAAGGATAACATCAAGACCTAAGGTACGTGTATTGCTTGTGCCTTAAGAAAATTTATATGTTTATATATAACAATCTCAAAATGGTTTACTTAATTAAAAGAGAATCATTTCAAATATTATTTGCCACCTAATTATGTGACCCGCCCCATATCAATCATGTTATATCATGATTATATTGTATCATATATTTGGTCGTTATCAACTACACTTCTCGATCGGTCTAGGTGTGCATATACCTAGGGAAACCGATGATCGTAAGGAGTCATTTAGATAATAAATGAATAATTGTTTTACTATATTCTTCCAGTCCGATTTATAAATGAATTGAAATGCATGCACTCAAAATTATATCTTCACTTTTATTTACAAGTACATAGATAAGCGTGCTGAGTTTCGTCTCATTATTTCAAAATGTTTTCTTTGTTTTGTTTTAGGTAAGGCTAATGTAGAAGGAAGCAAGAAGTAGGCTATCTGCTAGTCGAAGTGACTTAGGGGCTCATAGTGGTAGTGACATGTCATGTCTTGGGTCGTCCATGTAATGGTCAATAAGTCATTACCATGTTAGCATGTTAATTAATTTCTCTACTCATGTTATTCTATGTTAGACGTTTTTACTTTTGGAACCTGGAACTTATTAACTAAAATATGTAACCTAATTTGGATGTCGCATTGTTCCTTGTTTGAAGCGGCGATAATGCCTCTAACCTTACTTTTTGTTGAGCTAATTACTAGTTAATCAGTCATTATAGTTAACCTGGTGATTATGGGGTTTGGGGGCATTACGGTTGTGGTATTAGAGCCTAGGTATGTGAGTCAAGTTAGGGTTAGGATGTGCAAACTTGGTTTATTTGGTTTGTGTTCCTTTATATGCATGGCTATAAAATGTTGATTATTAAAATATTGATATCATGTTAAATACTCTAATCACCTTTACTCGATACGTTCTTAAGGTTAACTTTTGATCTCTTTATTTTAGATGCCATTTTCAGGTGTACCGTTGATCCATACTCCCGATGATGATACCGGGAACCTTCGTAATCGACCACATTACCCATCTCAAGACCTGCATGCTTGTACACATGCAGGATCCCTTCTCGACTTTTCATAGCTCATTTGTTTGAGGTCATTGACTTCGTGGACCTTACCGCTTACCGAGTCCTGGAGGCACTTTAGGATGCCATATCATGTCTTCATTACCATAGGAGACCTAGGGGCGGATTGGGGTAGATTCCAAGGCCCCGGTGCTTGGGCTGTTATCATACATGAGTTGCTTATGCGTGAATGGCTTGAGTACGAGCGGGGTACACCTCAGCTTATCCCTTTCTTTTTCCCTAAGCTTTTGCACCACCTCCATCCATGTCGCCACCCCAAGTTCCACTACCTCACCCCTCACCAAAGCCGGAACCTGAGCCGCACTTGGTCAATTCCCTTTGGATGATCCCGAGGAGCATAACGAGCCTTTACTAATGACTTCCGACCACTCGGAGGACTCGGGAGAGTCCATATTATTATTGACGTCCATGACTCACCCAAGATTGTGGTAATTGATAGTGATGAGGAGGATGCTAATATGGAGGATCCCGAGGAGGACCCCGAGGAGGACGAGATTGAGATTGTAGACATTCCTCCGAGTCCGAGGAGGATGATGACCTTAGTGACTTTAACTGCAGTCCCTCTAGGGATCATTAGGCTTTCATAGCCTCTATTCTTTTGCCCTATGCCATGATGGCCTAGATATTTTGTATAGTTAGCTAGCCTTTTGTCGTATGTGATGTATGTATTCATGTAGGTGATAGCATGGAAGTATTTGTGTATATGCTAGCCAAACCGACTACGATTGATGGCTGCCTATGATATATTTTGGACTTAGGTGATTTGACCTAGCTTGCTGACCTAGGCTAACGTCGGGACGAGGTATGTCTAGTAGGAATTAATGATTTAGGACAAAGTATAGTTGAGTATAACCTTCGATGTTACGTTTTCACTTTTTATGTTAATGTTCGATTCTTGTTGTTTCATTTTGATTGTGAGTTCTATGCGAATTCTAGCTATATCATAACATAGGTCTTAGATGAATAAACTAAGCAATAAACAAATATATTTGTTTTGTAGAATGTCGCAAGAAGCTTAACAACCAATGTGGGAGTGAAAACTAGGAAGGATCGGGAGATAATCATGTGATTGTAGGACCCCTCATACCACCACTCATCAACTCACAACAACAAACCAACCAACCCCAAACTCATATCTTCATTCACTCCAATCCAAATGAAAGTGGAAACCCCGCGTATTAGGGAATCTTATTCAAGAGTTATTAAAGAAAATTCCTACTCCTACCATACCGAATGGATCCTCCAATAAAATTGAAAAGTTAGCTGACAAAGTTGTTTAAAGAAATCCCGGGATGTATAATGGAAGAATTGACCTAGAAGAATTGAAGGAACGGATCGGGGGCATGGAGAAAATCTTTAAGGTTATTGAGGTTCCCCATGTTTAAAAAGGTGACAATGGGGACATTCTATCCGACGGGAGAAGCCGATATATGGTGGAATACTATAAAAGCAAGATGCCATGTACCTGTGTTCACCTGGACCAAATTCTTGGAGGAACTTAGGGCTAAGTTCTACCCCATTTCGGTTCAAGCATATGAAGGGAAAGGAATTCCTCGACTTAAGGATGACTGGAAAACATGATCATTATATAATACATGGCTAAATTCAATGAATTAGCTCATTTTGCTCAAGATTTTATCACCACCGAGAGGATGAGGATGATAAGGTATGAGGAAGGACTTGCTATTTACATCCGACAAAAGTTGGCTGGACAACTAATCAAAACCATCCACGAGCTGTATGAAAGGGTCGCTGAAGTGGAGAGGATTAAGAAAGAGTTGAGAGCTCATAGCTCGGGAAACCCAAAACAGAAGTGGAATGATCGAGGAAATCAGAGTGACAACATCAAACCTAAGAAGACTACCCCAGCCCAGGCCAAACATCCTCGCACCGGCCACCTTTGGACCATGTGCAAAGTGCGGGAGGACCAATCACGCAACGATTGATTGCGAGGTCGTGACCAACAAGTGCACCTGGTGTGCAAGTGCTGAACATCAAGCATACAACTATCCCAAAAGGCTGAAAGCGGTAGAGAAAGGGGCAACAAACTCGATATCTAATATGCATCCAGGGTCCTCAACCGCCAATCCCGCCAATATGGGCAAAGCTTATGTGATGAACAAAAAGGATGCAGCCGCCACTGGTACAATAGTAATCTGGAACCCTCTTTTAAATTCCACTCCATTTTATGTTTTATTTGATTCGGAGGCATCACACTCTTTCATTTCGATCCAATTGTGTCTCAATTGAATTTAGAAAGTAATAGGATTATGAGCAAATACCAAGTCGACCGACTAATGGACGAGTAGTAGAATGCCTTTATTCATACCAAAATGTCCCATTGACTATATTAGGAGAGGATTTCCTAACCAATCTAATCTAATTTCATCTAGCAAGTTTGAACTAGCGTTAGGAATGGATTGGTTATCAAGGTATGGAGTGAAAATAGATTGCGAGGAAAAAGAGTGGTGCTCGAAGAGTAGTCAAGGAGTAAAAGTGTGTTTTCATAGGAATAACCGTAAATCATATTGTTCCGTTATATCTTTGATGAGGGCAAGGAAACTTGTACAAAAAGGGTGCCAGGGTTATTTATGGTATGTTAATGGGGAAGTAAAGAAGAGTTAAAACTCCAGGATATCCATCTGGTAAATGAACTCCCGATGTTTTCCCAGATAAACATTTAAGAGTACCACCTCAAAGAGAAATAGATTTCTAGGTAGATTTAATTCCTGGGTCGTGGCCTATCTTTAAAGCACCTTATAGGATGGCCTCAGTTGAGCTTAGGGAATTGAGAACTCAATTAGAAGAACTTGTGCAAAAAGGTTTTATTAGGCAAAGTACCTCACCTTGGGGAGCACCATTTTTGTTTGTAAAGAAAAAGGATGGTCCGCTAAGGTTGTGCATCGACTATAGGGATTTGAATAAGATCACGATCAAGAATAAGTATCCTCTACCCCAAATCAATGACCTATTTGATCAACTGCAAGGTGATGGGGTGTTTTCAAAGGTATACTTGAGGTCTAGCTATCACCAACTTCGGATTAAGCCTCGAAGATATACCTAAGACTACATTCGGAACAAGGTACGGACACTATGAGTTCATAGTTATGCCCTTTGGGTTGACTAACGCACTTGCAAAGTTTATGGATTTGATGAATATGATTTTTAGACCCTATTTAGATAAATTTTTGGTGGTGTTCATAAATGACATCTTGATATACTCCAAGGATAAGGAAGAGCATTTGTGTCATTTGATAATGGTATTACAAACCTTGAGAGAGAACCAGTTGTACACCAAATTGCAAAAGTGCGAATTTTAGTTAAATGAGGTAGTATTTTTAGGTTACGTAGTATCTAAGGATGGGATAAAGGTTGATCCACAAAAGTACAAGCGGCCACAGAATGGCCAAGACCAACCAATGTCACTGAAGTAAGGAGTTTCCTATGGTTAATTGGATGATATCAAAGGTTTGTTCAAGATTTTTGAAAATAGCCCTTCCCATGACAAATCTTCTAAGAAAGACTACCAAGTTTGAATAGACCGATAAGAGTGAAGACATTTCACGAATTGAAAAAGAGATTAACCACAGCCTTAGTACTCGACCCTACCTAAGGAAGGCAAGGAGTACCCAATTTATAGTGACACATCGAAAATGGGCTAGGATGCGTATTGATGCAGGATGGTAAAGTTATAGCATATACGAAAGAAACTATCCCACTCATGACTTAGAGTTGGCTACAGTAGTGTTCCCTTTGAAAATTTGGAGACATTACCTGTATGGAGTATCTTGTAAGATATAAACCGACTATCAAAGTTTGATGTCTTCACCGGAAAGAAATCAACTTGAGGCAGAGGTGATGGCTAGAACTATTAAAGGACTATGACTTGGAGATCCAATACCACCCGGAAAAGCGAATTTTGTCGCGGATGCCTTGAGTAGAAAAACTCAACATAGTTTGAACACCATAGTCATAACCCAACCGACTCTTATTCACGAGTTGAAAGCAGAGGGGATTGAGATTATCAAGCCTCGGTGGGTGAAAGATTGTTAGCTATTTTGGAGGTTAAACCATCAATTTCAAAATGGGGCAGGTGAAGGATGAAGAGCTAATGAAGATCAAACTAAACCTAGTTCAGGGTAAATTCCGGGTTTTGTGGTACACGAGGATGGTAGCTTACAATTTAAGAATTGTTCGTTTGTACCCAATCAAGGAGACCTCAAAAAAGATAATTTTAGATGAGGCACATATTACCGCATACTCCATGCACCCTGGAGGGACAAAGATGTATATGGACTTAAGGCAAAACTTTTTGGTGGCCTAATATGAAAAGGGAGGTTGCGGAATATGTGGACATATGTCTTACCTATCGGAGGGTGAAAGCAAAACATCAGCACCCTATAGCAGAGCTACGACCCCTTGAGATACCAACATGGAAGTGGGATTCGACATCAATGGACTTCATCATAGGACTTCCTACATCTACCTCTAAGAAGAATGCAATTTGAACTATTGTTGACTGTCTCACCAAGTTTGCACACTTCATACCCATCCATGATGGTTGGAGTGTGGACAGAGCTAGCCCAATTATATGTAAAGGAAATTGTAAGGCTAGACGGCATCCCGAAGGACGAGTGTCGAGATAGAGACACTCGATTTCAATCGTGATTTTAGAAACTTACAACGAGCTTTTGGGACTAAGCTAAATTTTATTAACTCTTACCATCCCGAGACGGATGGCCAAACCGAGAGGGTTAACCAAATTATAGAGGATATTTTTAAGAGCATGCATTCTTGATTTTTAAGGGAAATGGGAGGATTACCTAACTCTGGTGGAATTCTCATATAATAACAACTACCAAGCCACCATCAAGATGGCTCCATTTGAGGCCCTTCATGGAAAGAGATGTAGAACTCCTCTGTGTTGGAACGATCTTGATGAAACACTCATCGTGGGACCAAAAATGATATAAGATACCATTGAAAGGATTAGGATGATACAACGAGCACATCATGGAAGGCCAAAGCGGACAAAAGAGCTATGCCGACCAACGGAGAAAACTCTTGGAGTTCCTAGAAGAAGACATGGTGTTCCTAAGAGCGTCCATAACAAAAGGTGTAAAGAGGTTCAGCATCAAGGGAAATTGAGACCTAAATACATCGAACCTTACGAGATTGTGGAGAAACTTAACACCGTAGCTTATAAACTAGCATTACCTTCCGATCTTGAACATGTGCATAGTGTGTTTCATATCTCTCAATTTTAGAATATATATTAGATCCAAGCCACATCATAGAGCCTGAACCTATTATGGTTGCCAAAATCTAGCCTACGAAGAACAATCTATACGAGATAATGGACCGAAGAATCAAGCAACTTCGCAATAAGGCTATTCCATTTGTCGAGTATTGTTGGCAAACCATACTTCTCCGAAGCCACTTGGGAAACTGAGAAGGACATGAAAAATAATTATCAAAATTTATTTTAACGTACTTTGCTTTGCTCGTAAGTTTCAAAGACCAAACTTATTTTAAGGGAGGGAGACTGTAATGCGCCGACCCTAATCTAATACATTAAATAAGAATTAAGAAGTTTTAATGAACGCGTGCACATCAACTCACATTTTCATTTCTCATTAATATATATATATATGCTACGTACTTACGCAAGTAACTATATTACGTTACGGGACTCGGATGATAATAACGACGCATAACCGAAAAAATAATAAATAAATAAATTATGTTCCGTGATAATTCAAGGAAAATGATAATTATTCAAGTCGGAAATTAAATAAATAGATGTTATCGGAATGAAAATTTATATACCTGAAGTTTGTGAATAATTATTCAAGTCGGGAATTCCTAAAACCGACATTTCAACTTGGGCATGGTATATTAGGCTAATTAGGCTTGAAGGTGGATGGAAGGCTCAATAAACAAAAATAAAGGAGTGGGAAAGTTGAAAATTTATTCATATTGGTCAAGAGAGAAAAAAATTCAGATTGAAAGCTTATTTAAACTCTTAACACCCTCAAAATTCTCACCCTCATCATTCCTTTGTCTTCCCAAAGAAACTTTACACACACACTCCACCTCCATCACTGCTACTCGGCTGGTCGGCCGCTTGCTCGCCACCGATCGCCGGTCGCCGCCGCCACCAGCAGCCCCGTTGCCAGCCGCCGAGAATAGCCCGGCTAGTTTTGGGTTCTACACTGCTGCACCTTCCCGATTGCTTGCCGCCATCACTAGCCACTGGCGCTGCCGTCGTCCACCGTCTGTCGCAACCACCAATAACCGTCGCACCCTGACCTTGGTCACCGGAGCTCCGTACAACCCTTCCACCTCCTTAAAAACCTCATATTTTAAGGTTTTGGGTAAATAAGCTCGAACCTTCAACTAATTACTTCCTTAATTTTTAAAAATAATTAGTTAGATGTTGCTTGCAAGGAATTATTATGTAAGAATCAGATTTTAGATGGTTAATGTGTGGTTGTGTTGGTGAAATGAAAAGCAACCTTGAAATTATTATGGTTGAATGTTTATTGAAGTGGAAATTTAGACTTGTGAATTATTTGAATTTCAAAAGAAAATTTTGTATAATTATGGATACTAGGATTATTGGATGAATAATTATGAATTGTAAATTTGGGAAAGATATTTGGTTGATGGTGATGATTATAAGCTTCAACGAAAATTGGAAGTAGAGATAAAAGAAAATGGCATGCATGAATTTAAGTTGACCTTGGAGAAAAATGACGTTATGTGAGGAATTTAAGAAAAATGGGCATGCATGTTGTTTTTCTTTGGAGTATATATATATATCAAAGAAAATAAGTGACTTTAGTGATCAAGTTAAAATAAGTGATTTTGGTAGTTTAAGAAAATAAGTGATCTTAACGATTTAAAAGAAATAAGCGATCTTGGCGCTCTAAAGAAAATAAGTGATTTAGCGATTTAAAGAAAATAAATGATTTTAATGACTTAAGAAAAATAAGTGATCTTTGCAAATTAAGAAAAATAAGTGAATTTAGTGATTTAAAGAAATTAAAAGATTCGAGCGAATTAGGTGATTTACGGGAATTGAGTAAGGTATTCAAGTAAAGAATTATGCAATGTTGGTGAATTAATCAAATTAGGTGAGTAAGAGGCCTAAATTAAAAGGGTCGGATTAGAGCATTGGGTGTTGATTTATGGAGAAACGGTTAATGGGACTTTAGGAAAGTATTACGTGATAAGGGGTTGATTCAAGCTATAGGCGTTGTTTTAAATTACAGCCTATCGAGATTGACACTCTTGAATTTAACAAGTTAAGAAGTGTCTTGCTTAAATAAAATACACTTAGACATAGGAAATCACAAAAATAATAATAATAACACTAATCATAATAATAGTAATAATAACAACGATAATAATAATAACAATAGTAAACAAAATTAAGTTACTAAAAGTATTCAATTTATTAATGAAACATTTTATTTTTAAATGATTGTTAAAACCATCAACATCGGTCATCCGAGTTAGAAATCCAAGAAAGAATCAAAGGAAGGATAACATCAAGACCTAAGGTACACTAATTGCTTATGCCTTAAGAAAATCCATATATTTATATATAACAATATCAAAATGGTTTGCTTAATTAAAAATGAATCATTTTCAAATATTATTTATCACCTAATTATGTGCCCCTCCCTCATATCAATCATGTTATATCATGATCATATCATATCATATATTTGGTCATTATCAACTAGACTTTCCAGTCGATCTGGTGTGCGCATACTTAGGAAAACCGATGATTAAGGAATCACTCGGATAATAAATGAATAATTATTTACTATATTCTTCCTGTCTAATTTACAAATGATTGAAATGCATGTACTCAAAATTATATCTTCACTTAATTATTTACATTACATGGATATGCGTGATGAGCTTTGGCTCATTATTTCGAAATGTTTTCTTTATTTTGTTTTCGGTAAGGCTAATGCAAAAGGAAGTAGGAAGTAGGCTATCTCCTGGTCAAAGTGACTTAGGGGCTCACAATGGTAGTGACGCGTCGTGTCTTGGGACGTCCTTGTAATGTTCAGTAGGTCATTACCATGTTGGCATGTTAATTAATTTATCTACTCATGTTATTCTATGTTGGACATTTTTACATTTCGAATCTAAAACCTATTAAGCAATATATGTAACCTAATTTGGATGTTACCTTGTTCCTTGTTTGGAGCCGCGATAATGCCTCTAACCTTACTTTCCGTTGAGCTAATTACTATTTAACCAGTCATTATGGTTAACATGGTAATTATGAGGTTTGGGGTGTTACACGTGCAAAACAGTAAAACCGACATAAGATATAGGATTGGTGCACGGCTGTGCGGCATAGGTCACGAGTCACACGACCATGTGAAAATCCTGCACGACCATGCGACGTGGTTTCGGCATGTTTATAAGCGATTTTTGGTTATTTTCGGGTCAATTTTTTCTCCCTTCGTTTCTAGAGTTTTCAATATAGTTTTTAGTATTCCAATTCCTTGAGACTTGTGAGTTTTTAAGATTAATTCAAATTGAAACATTCGAATTTTTATTTGGTAATTCTTAATTTTCTCTTTTCATGTTCGCTCTTCACGATTTTTCAATAGTTTTCATACCTATGCTCATTGAAACTTTTGAGTTGTTTAGTATGATGATTAGAGGTTAAATGTACAACTTAGGTTAGGGTTAATCCCTATTATGTTTTGATAATCATGAATTAATTGAGTTGTTCTATATGTTTGTTTGTTTAGAATTCACTTCGCTCATCACATATTGGATGAAAGTCCGTAAAGAGAAATCATCTAATCTTATTCGGGTTTTGTGAACATTGAAAGATGGAATCTTTGCCTAGAGTAACGTTATGAACGTTTAATATGAAAATAATTAAGGTTTTAAATCTAGGATTTTGATGCACGGATCTTGTAATTTTGTTCTTTGTTAATCACATGAAAATAGGGTATTAGAATAAGGAAGATTAGTCGTTGATTTTCAAAAGTGGACGAAAATAAGCTCAATTGGCATTTTACCCTTCTAAATTGCGAGCATAGACAAGTCTCAAGCATAATTTTATTATAATTTCAGCCATGATAATGTGAGTAATCCCAATATAAGGCTTTTCGAGCATTCGATTTATCATACCTTTATCTTAGTAATTAGTTTAATTCGATCGGAAAACAACCTTCATGGAACTGAGTTTTACCTAAATTAGAGATTATAAGTGAATTTTTGTACGTGAAAGCGAGTTTCTCGAGGACACGACCAATACTCGTCGATTGTTAACTATAGCCACATCGTATGCTTACGGTATATTTCTTAAAAAGTACCATCTTCATTTGGGTGACTCTAAGCCAATTGACTTCTTCGAATCTCGGGAAATACTAAAATCCTAGAGGAACTTTTATTAACGCGGACCGTCCAGGTGAACTAGGAATATCGGAATGCAAGATATGTGGATCCATAAACCTAGGTCATAAAAGACAACAAAAATTATTTTTAATATGTCACTTGCTGAAGCTACCTCATTCCCCCAATTATTGTTTGCTTGATAAGTGGCTCGGGTCTATGAACCCGGACCACCGTATAAATTTTGCTCAAGTAGAGGGCACCGGACGTTGTAGGTTAAATTTGGATTGATGGTTTCAAAATTCTTTATTTTATTTAAATCATTTCAAAATTGTATTGCAATGCGGGTTTCCAACAATGATTGGCCATATATAGCCTAGGTCTGTGCATGTTGTCTCACAATTTATATGCATATGCATGTCCCTTTGTACTTGATATCATTTAGTTTCTAAGCATATTTACATGTTGATTCTATAAACCCGCCAAAAGTTCCTCTATCAGCATTCCCTATTCGTCCGCAAATATTGATACATTGGGTACCCAGATAGTATATGCTATCTCACTACCAAAATCTTGTCTCTTAACAAGTGCTCAAATAATCAACCCATCCACTATTCTCTCTCTCGACCATTTACTATTTTAATGTCACATATACAATCTTAAACAATCAAAGGAAATATTTTCAAATAAATTATCACTTTTTTCTGTCCTCTAAAATATTTCATATGGTCATTTTATGCTCCTATTTGTACATATCATCTTCAACTAGCTAACATCCATCACCAAGAGAATCTCATTTCACCATCCATTTCCATCATTCAACACTTGTAGGGCATATTTACCTCTGCCTTTTTACAAAATTAACTACATTTACGCTCCTTACAACTTATTTACACAACTCTTTATATATCCTTACTGCTTCATGTTTCTCCTTACCATTTCTTTTTGAATAATTAATTGCCTTAAGCAAAAAAGGAGAAAATAGTCCCCAAAATACACACGAAATTTAAGCAAGTAAACAATTGGTAACACTAAATTTGAGCTAAACAAATAAATCCCTATAATAATATCAAAACTAACTCATAAACAATAATATAAATACACCAATACAAAAATACATATCGTCCGCCAATAATAACTTTTCGTTTTTTGGTAAGAAATATTGATTTCATTACCACTGTTGGGAAATCAAACTCAGTTTCAAATCATAAAGGGAGGCTAAGGAACCCAAGCCTTTCAAATAGAACATGAACTAAAGTTTCGTTGACTCTCTACTTTTTATACTTTCCTTAAGGCTTTATTTAATTCTAAGAAAATTAGAAGGAAAGAAAAAAATGTGGAAAATGAATTTCTTTCCCTTGTTTGAATTGAAGAAAAAAGGAGAGAAAAAAAGTTTGATGGAAAAACTCATGGAAAATTTTATCAATTTGGTCAATAATATTTTCCTTCCAAAATTGAGAGGAAAATGGAAGAAAAAATTCACAAAGAGAGAGAAATGGAGAAAAGAGAGAGAATTCTATAAAGAAAGGTCATTAAGAATTTTCTCTCTCCTCTCAATTAATCAATTTTATTAAGTATTTTCTTTCTCCTCTCCATGACAATGTAGTGATGGGTAAGAAGTTGGAAAATGATTATACGTTTTTTCCCTCTATTTTTCCTTGAACCAAACACAAGAAAAAAATTAATTTTCCCTCAACTTTTTTCCTCATTACTTTTTTTCCATTTAAATTTTCTTTCCAACCTATTTTCTTCAAATCAAATAGAGCCTAAAAGAAATGTAACTGCATGCAAACTATATACAATCTATTATTATTATAATTATAATTATCTATTAATATATAAAAGGAAAGTTGGGTTGACCTCTCTCCCTTAATTGTAGGGATAAAATTAATTTTCAACCCTTGATTTTATATGCTGAAAAATCAGAGCCATCCATTCTTAAATTTTATCATTTAAATAAATAAAAAAACACATTAACTTAGAGTAATTATAACTGTTAGTCTTAGGCCGCGTCTTCCCTGCCCCTCCTCCTCACGCAGTTACATGGCAATGGCAGTTCCTCCCTCCCTCCCCCCACCCCTCATGTCACTCCTCTCTCTCCAATTACACAGCCATGGCAGTTGCATCCCCCTTCTTTCTTTTCACGTCACCCCTCCCCTCACAAATAGGAACTCCCTCTATCCCCTATCTCACTCTCATTTGCCGTTGCATCCCCCTCCCATTTCTCATGTCATCCAAAGCTTCCACCTACAAGAATTAGTTTGTCAGCCATTGTTAACTACTCTTTACACAAACAACCAAAGCAAAGGAAGAATAAGGCAAAACATTTCGTTGAGTAGTTGGTGAGCAAAGTCAATATACTAAAATTACCTCAATAATTTGAAGAAGAGCATAATCCCGCCTAAGAAATTTACCCAGAAGAAGTGAAATAAGCTCAAGAGCATGAATGGCATTAAAATTGGGACCAACAATCTTCAAAATTTGATAATCATGCGCTGAACTTTTTCAATTGGGTACTCGGTCTCTCATCCTATTATCTCTTTCTCTCTCCCTGTTATCACTTTTATTTTTCTGTTATACGAGTAGTAATTATGCGAATATATAAGTAAATGAGGATAGAACATTGAAATTGAAAAACCACTATTATTGGAAGCTCCTTGGAAAAAACTTCGGTGGAATGAGAGATGTATAAATGTTGCTCTGTATACAACATATTTGTGCTTTTGAAACTCCAACGACTTCGAATTCATCTTTATTTCCTTCCCCACAAACAATCATCTCCCCCTCCCCGGGCGTTTCTTTCTCCATAACTCTCTCTTGCTGTTGGATTAAAGCCCACCTCTCTCCCCAAATAGAAGTAAGATTAATAATTATAATTCCATTGCAAGCAACAACAATTGAACTTGGAAGTATTAATTTTTTAGTGATTGTAAATTACTTTATTGTGCTTTAATCAGTCTGTTTTTATTTTATTATATTATATTTTTATCTTTTATCGCCTATTTAAGTGAATTTGTAATATATATTTTAGTAATATAAATATTCTATAAATTGAATAATTATTTAGTATACCATATGCTTGACGTTATTTTTTTAGTTCTCTTTAATTATTTACTGATTCATTGTGTATTGTAAATTTTTTTTTAAGTTCTCTTTAATTATTTATTGATTCATTGTGTATTGTAAATTATTGCATTGGAGACTCATATTATTTTCATTATAATACCTTCAAATGTGATCACTCTTCACCCGATTGTCACTTACAAAGTATATTTCCTTTTAAATTTGCCACCAAACCGAGGGAGATTGTCTTCATCAGCTCCTCCGATCAAGTTTTATTCAACTATATTTTGTCTGTGAAGTTAAGTGGGTCACGAATACACCGGACATCGACCACATTTTTGGTAATTTAATTTTATAGGATTTATATGTTCAATCATTGATGTCTTATTGTATGTCTCCAGATTTATAGTGAATACATATCAAGTTTTAAATATGGGAATTGAATTCGAGTTTTGTTTTTTCGCCAGTTATTATTTGCTTCCTATTTTCGTTCATATGAATCGTAGTAAGAGTGCAATTTAGTTTAACCCATTCATATTATTACTCACATATGAAATACCATTTCACTAATTGAAGTTACAAAAGATAAATTGAAGTAAACTTGCCTCCGGTGATTCCGACATAAAAACTAAATAACTATACTAATCTATTTAACGGGTTTGTTTATATATGTTTAAATAATTTTTAAACAACCTTTTTAGTTAATTGTATTAAGATGGAGATATAAGTATATTATCAACAAAATAAGAAATCTTATAAAAAAATTAGATAAATTGATGTTACAAAAATAAAAATCAATTACAAAATTATAAATCAATTACAAAAATTAGATAAATTGATGTTACCAATAAAAAGAAAAAATGAATCTTCAAAAACTAAGATAAATTAGTGTTACAAAAAAATAAGAAAAAAATTAGACAAATTGGTGTTACAAAACAAAAAAAAAAGGAAATTAATTACAAAATTAGATAAACACGTAAACTGTGTTACAATAAAAAAAAATTACATAAATTTGTTTAAATTTGAGTCAAGACAACAAAAAATACTTTATATTTAATACCATTGTATACGTATATTTAGGCTATTATTTAGCATCATTTTTTTAGTCGAGTTGTGTTTAGATGGAGATATAAGTATCTTATCAACAAAACAAAACAAAAATATATTACAAAAAATAGATACATTAATTTAACGATACTAATATTGTTCAATATATACTATAGATATGTATACTAACACGTATCTAGATAAAGTATTGTAATTATTACACTATATACCAATATGTGTTCCAATTAAAATATTTCTAAATAATTATTTATAATATTATGTAGTTATGGACAACACCATGGTTCACTCCGAATCTATCGAAAGCGACAATCGTAGTAAGAGCTCAATTTAGTTTAATGATTGGATACCCGTTCATATTGTTACTCACATATGAAATATCATTTCACTAATTGAAGTTACAAAAGATAAATTGGTGTAAACTCGCATCCGGTGATTTTGACATAAAAATTAAGTAACTATACTAATCTATTTAACGGGTTTGTTTATTTTTTTAAGTAATTTTTAAACAACCTTTTTTATTGCAATGTAAATTATTGCATTGTTAAGTAATTTTTAAACAACTTTTTTAGTTAATTGTATTAAGATAGAGATATAAGTATATTATCAACAAAACAAGAAATCTTATAAAAAAAATTAGATAAATTGATGTTACAAAAATAAAAATCAATTACAAAAATTAGATAAATTGATGTTACCAATAAAAGGAAAAAATGAATCTTCAAAAACTAAGATAAATTAGTGTTAAAAAAATAAGAAAAAAATGAGACAAATTGGTGTTACTAAACAAAACAAAAAAAGAAATTAATTACAAAATTAGATAAACACGTAAAATGTGTTACAATAAAAAAAATTACATAAATTTGTTTAAATTTGAGTCAAGACAACAAAAAATACTTTATATTTAATACCATTGTTTACGTATATTTAAGTTATTATTTAGCATCATTTTTTAGTCGGTTGTGTTTAGATGAAGATATAAGTATCTTATCAACGAAACAAAACAAAAACATATTATAAAAAATAGATACACTGATTTAACGATACTAATATTGCTTAATATATACTACATATATGAATACTAACATGTATCTAGATAAAGTATTGTAGTTATTACACTATACTAATATGGGTTCCAACTAAAATATTTCTAAATAATTATTTATAATATTATGTAGTTATGTACAACACCATGGTTCACTCCGAATCTATCGAAAGTGACTCCGCTACAAAGAAGCTCGATTGAATGCTAGATGGAGGTTGTTCACAAAAAGGCATCAAGATGTTAATAATCCACGCTATATTGTTGAACGTCAACGATACCAAGAAGAAGCTCGATTATGAAACTTATCACTATCCCGATCGGGAAGAAGTTCCACTATCGAAGGTTTGAACAACGTTATTCATTCACCGGAACTATGATTTCATGTAGCGATTGTAACACTATGATGTGGTATGACGAAATGGCTCCAAGCCAAAGAAATGGTCCTCCTCGGTTTAATTTGTGTTGCCATTATGGTCAAGTCGGATTGGATCATTTGCCAGCACCTCCACCTCTACTTGAGTCTTTATTTAATAATGGAACTTTCATGGATAATATACGAACTTACAACTCCATGTTGTCATCCACTTCAATAGGGGCTTCTATCGACTACTCTGTCATGGATGAACGTGGACCATACACATTTCGTATAAGTGGCAAAAACTACCATCAAATTGGGTCTCTACTTCCACCAGAAGGACAACCACCGAGATTTGCGCAACTTTATATATATGACACGCACTTTGAGTCATAAAATCGACTGCATGTCTGTAAATAGACAAAACAGTCGATTGGAATTAATTTATCAACTTTACAAGACTTGCAACACATGTTAGATGAATGCAATCCTTATGTACAAGTTTTCAAAATGTTAGAGATATCCTCAATAGTGGTGTTCAACATGATATGTGTATTCGGATCCTTAGATCACGACCGGGGGCGATATCTTAGACCCACTGCCGATGAAGTTACCGCCCTTATAGTAGGAGGTGGAAGTGCAAAAGAAGTTGGTAGTGATGTAATAGTAATCAAAATTGATGGCAATTTGCAATGAATTTATGGCACTCATCCTTCGTATATGGCTTTACAATATCTCATCCTACTTCCATATGAAACGGATAGTTGGGGAATAGGAATCCCTTTTGCTACGGGAGCAAGTAGAAATAGTCAAGGAGTGACAGTTTGTCAATACTATGCATTTAGGATACAATTCCAACTTAATGAGGTTAACATTTTACTTCTTGGCGGTAGATTGTTCCTTCAATTTATCGTTGATTGTTTTACTGTTATAGATCAATGTCGACTACGATATGTCCAACAACATCAAGAGAGGTTACGTATAGAGGTTTACATTGGTCTAGTTGATGCAGTCTCTGCTGGAGAGACAGATGCAAGTGCCGTTGGTCAACGATGTATATTGCCATCATCTTTTACTTGGAGGTCCCCATTACATGAGGCGTCATTTTCTTGATGCTATGGCAATATGCTCACAAATCGGTTACCCAGATTTCTTTATGACATTTACATGCAATCCAAATTGGCCGAAAATTCAAGAGGCACTTCAACAACAACCGGGACGACATGCAACCTACGGACCGATATTGTAGCTTGAGTCTTTCGATTGAGGTTGCAAGAGTTGATGCGAGATTTTAAAGAAAGACACATATTTGGGACAGTCGTTGCAGGTTTGTTATAATTAGTTGTCAATCCTATCATGTCGTCAATAAATAGAAAAGTCATTACCAATACAATTTTAAATACCTTGCTAAATTTATTTGTTTGTTACCTTTTCGAGATATATATGTCATTGAATTTCAAAAGAGAGGGTTACCTCATGCTCATATTCTCTTAACCCTTGCACATGATGACAAGCCAAGTTGTGTAGAAGAAATTGATTCATGTATTTGCGTAGAGCTTCCTCACCAAGATGTTGATCCACTTGCATATGATACGAGTCACACGACATATGATACATGGTCCATGTGGTGCTGGATATCCCCAATGCTCCATGTATGGAGGTTTCAAAATGTAGCAAACATTACCCAAAGTCCTTCGCAATGAAACATCTATTGAGGAAAATGGTTTTGTTAAGTATAGACGTAGAGATGATGGCAGAAGAATCATGTTAAATGGGAAGGACATTGATAACCGTTGGGTTGTTCCTTACAATCGTGATCTATATGTGAAGTATGATCCTCACATCAATGTCGAACGTTGTGCCCAGCAGAAAATCATTAAGTATCTCCATAAGTACATGCATAAAGGTTTAGATCGAGCTACATTTGTCATTGAAGAGAATGTTGATAGTACCTGCACAACAAGAGTGTAGGGACGTTGATGAGATAAAACAATACCTAGATGGTAGATACATTTCAGCTATGGAAGTAGCTTAGCATATATTTAAATTTGAAATAACTCACCACTATCCATCCGTGGAAATGCTACGAGTACCACTTGCCAGGGCAACATTATATTGTTTTCAATGAAAATGATGATTTGGAGGAAGTTGCTGATATGGCTCAACGTTGTGTTGGTATGCTCATGGCATGGTTCGAAGTTAATCGAGTTGACCGTGAAGCAAATTGTTACACTTATGCTGAATTCCCCAAGTATTATGTGTGGAATCGTAAAACCAAAGAATGGACAAAACGACAACAACATGTATGTCTTGGTCGACTTCCTTTGCACATCCTAACTCGGGTGAGAGATAGTACTTGAGAATGTTGCTCGCAATTGTTCGAGGTGCCAAGTCTTTTCAAGATTTGAGAAGCTGTTAATGGCACAAAGTATGCAACATTTCGTGAAGCTTGCATAGCATTGGGATTACTAGATGACAATAGTGAATGGGATTATACTCTATCCGAGGCTTCCACATGGGCAATCGGGGCCCACTTACGAAGTATGTTTTGCTCTTGACTTATGTACAATGAAGTGGGACAACCTCAACTTCTTTAGGAAAATCATTGGAAAGACCTTTACGATGACCTTGACCAAAGAGTACAGCGTAAACATCAAAATCTCGAGTTATACTTGAGCATCGAGCAAAGGAAAAACTTATTCCTATATGAGTTGGAGTTGATTATGAGAAAAAATGGTCGTTCGTTGAATGATTACCCTCCTATGCCAGTACCATCCTCGGATATGGTACTTCAATTAAGAAATCGTCTTACCACGGAGCAATTAGATTATGACATTTCTGCTGAAGATAAAAATCTTAATGTGATGCTCCCTTCTTTGAATTACGAACAAGTGGATATCTTTCATGTTGTAGTGAATGCTTGATGAATCTAATTATAGTGGGTGTATCTTCGTATATGGAAGTGGTGGAACAGGTAAGACATATTTATGGAAGGTGATTGTTTCGCACTTAGATCAAAAGGGAAGATAATTTTGTCGGTTGCATCATCCGGGATAAGCTGCATTACTACTACCATTTGGTAAAACCACACATTCAATGTTCAAGATCCCTATTAATCTTACGAAGCAACGTATTATTCCTTCTCAAAGCATTCTGAGCTAGCTGACTTGATTCGAAAAACATCATTGATAATTTGGGATGAAGCTCCTATGGCACATCGTTTTGTGTTTGAGACAGATGGATCGTACCTTAAGGGACATTTGTGATAAAAAAAATATGCCTTTTGGAGGGAAATTGTTAGTTTTTGGTGGTGATTTTCGACAAATACTTCCGAGTTGTCACCAAGTGAAGTAGGGCGGACATTGTTGCTTGCATCACTATCCCGATCAAATTTTTGGCCTCATTGTTCTATCGTGCATCTCGGGATCAATATGCGACTAAGGGATCCAAGTTTGAGCAATAATGATTATGAACGATTGCGTCATTTCGCCGATTGGGTGTTAAGCATTGGTAATGGTAGCTTGCAAGGGATCTCATTAGAGGCGGGAGTGAGGAAAATTGGATAGAGATTCCATCAAAATTCCTCATGCATAATGACGATCGGGGTTTGAGCAAATTAATATCGAAAATTTACCCCGATTTATCTACTAGGTACAATGATGGATCTTACATGCAAGAGCGCTACATACTTGCTCCTACAAATAATGATGTCGATCAGTTGAACTTACAGATTTTATCTACACTTCCTAGTGAGTCCCACACTTATTTGAGTTCCGATACATTTTACGAAAGCAGCGACCACCCTCATATAGAGGATATCAACCCCCGAGATACTAGATGGGCTCAATATTTCTGGTTTGCCTAATCATGAACTTTAATTGAAAGTTGGTACTGCTGTAGTCCTTCTAAGGAATCTCGATCCATCATTGGGGTTATGTAATGGGACACGCTTAATCATTGAACGACTTGGGCATAAGGTCCTTCAAGCACGGATCATTACTGGGTCGAAATATTGGACATAAGGTGCTTATTCCACGTATTGATCTTACACCATCAGCAGCGGATGTACCATTTGCATTAAAACGAAGACAATTTCCGATTAAATTGGCTTTTGCAATGACAATCAACAAAAGTCAAAGTCAAACACCGAACTATGTTGGAGTGTATCTTCCAAAACCAGATATCTTGCCGTGGTCAATTTTATGTTGCAATCTCGCGTGTAACATTGTCATTAGGGTTAAGGTTCTTGATTTCCAACAAGAGCAATATACTAGATAATGTTACAAAAATATTGTCTACAGAGAAGTTTTCAATGACATCCCTTCTCTACCTCGATGAACCGGTTGCACTATTTTAACCTAAGTTGTTTTTACAAATGATTGTATATATAGCTTACGTACATATTTGTTTTCGATGGCACTTTAAGTGTAAGAACACTTTTAATTGTACACTTTCAATTCAGTATAATTACCCTTTTTATGTTGGAATCAAATGACTAACTCATCAAATACATAGCAAAATTGGTTATTGACTCCAAAAAAAATATATTGGTTATTATAGTCATTATGAAAGTTAATTTATAAATGAGCTATTTAATATTGATGGCTCCAAATCAACCGCAAGTGTCACCTATTGTTATGCAAAATAGTTCAACTTTTTTTGGCATAAAAGTTTAAGGTTAATATGTTTTATTTTTATATTTTTATATTCTTTAATTATTTATTTAATTGTAATTGTATTATATATAAAAGTTTTATATATAAATCCTCATTCAAGATAATTTCAGCATACAATTATAAAATTTTTAAAAAAATAATCCGAGACAACGCACGGGTCTTAGCTAGTTATAAATATAAAAGGAGAACCGGATTGACTTAAACGACGATAATTTTCGGGAATTAACTCAATCTTAATCGTTGATTTATTCTTCTAACGTATCCGAACCGTTAAAAGAAAACTAATTAAAAGAATTTTATTGACCATTAACCGCTTCGGGAGTCTCAAGCTCTCTGCAGAACAACCCACGTTCCCCCTCCCTCTATCTCTCTCTCTCTTTCTCTCTCTCTGCGTAATTAAATGACTCGCTTAACTCTCTCTCTCTCTCATATTTTTATACAATTTTCTCTCTCCCCACCCTCTCTCTCGACTCTAGAAACATGAACATGAAGCCCCCTTAAACCATCACTTTCTCTTACTCTCTTTTCCCTCATTCACTACCCCTTGACTATCTCTCTCCTCCGCCATCTCTATGGACTTCAATGGCATCCACAACCAAGTTCGACCTGTCTCTAATAATGGCCAAGAAACTTGAGTCGGAAAGATTCATGGGTTTTTCGATTTTTTAAAATTTGCTTTTATTGGTCTCTAAAATTCTCTCTGTAACCCCCCAAATCTCCGTAAAAAGTGAAAAAAGTACAAGATCTTCTTCCTTTTTGCTCTAACTTTATTTCAATGCCAAACCCACAAAGAAATCTCAAAAGGATTGACGGCCCTAACCCTTCTTCCAAAATCACCAACAACCGCTCCCACCACCACCCTCGACCTCCACCCCCGCTGACCCATACCTTGAATCCGACCCACGATCGATGCGGGATGTCGACGATGACGACGAGGGCGCACCATGGAAGAGATATACAACCGATTTTTCAGAAGCGAGCAACCCACACTACACAAGGCAGGATTCCGACACCAAACCCGTCGGGGCCAAGTTTCCCATCAAAATTTCAGCGAAGATGAAGAAGGCCCCCCCAAACAACAAATCCGCTTTCAACCACTTTGAGGCATTAAGCCGATCTGAAACCGCTGAGGCAACAATTGTTAATGAACCTAACCAAAAATCTCTTTTCCTGTTCTCTCTCTCATCAGCTCCATTTATCATGTCCCCTCATTATCTCTATTTTCTATCTCTCTATGAAATCACTGGTGAGAGAAAGATGGGGATTCCTTCTTTTCCCCAATTAATTTTCAAACCTTGAATTAGAAATGCGGCTTTGTTCGGTTGTAGAATCTAATTAGTTGAGGATATTGTAAAGCATGATTAAGGTAATCTTGGTTTACTTTTTTAACTTCGTTATTTAGGACTTCATAATTATGGAGCTTATTGCCTCCTTTTTTCTAGCGATGATCGAATGTGAAATAAATTGGGACAATCCGGAAAATGAGCAAGGGGCTTTCTCTATCTCTCAATCGGTGACCGGTTAGTATGTGTGTGTCTCTCTCTCTCCATCCCTCTCTCTCCTCAATCCCTTCAAGTCACAGCATTGCTCGGATATCACTTCGATTCCGGTGGAGTCTTCCTTTCAATTTTGTTGTTCAATTTAATTTTGCTATTAATTAGTCTCAAAATTAAATTTGCGTATAATATAATGTTCGAGTAAGAGGTTTGGTTTTATATTTGATTTTGTTGTTCTTATGATTGGGTTTCAATCTTTAGTATTTCTTTTCACTTTAGGTTCGGTTGTTACGGATTTTTATGGTCGATTACTATCATTAGGATTTGATTGTTAGGATATCTTTGTGTACGACATTCCCTTTGGTTCGATTCAAGCTTGGGTTCAATGGGGTCAAACCGACTTCAAGGCAAGTGGTACTGCTTCTTTTCTGCCATTTATGTTTAGTTCTATGTTATCTTCTTAAAAATTGGGAATCCGGGTTCCTATTGATATGAAATCGGGAAAATCTAGAGGGTAACAATTGAATCTACCTCCCTTGATTTGGTTCATAAGATTTTGATTTGAGTTTCTAATTTGATCCGTTGTTTTTTACCACCAACTTTTGTTAATTCCTTTAGCATAGTTATTATAATCTTATCTCTTTTTTTCTATGAAGCTTCGGATAAGGGTGGTGTTTGAGAAATGGATATGGATAGGGGTTAGAAAGGGGGAGGGCAGTGGCGGTGGGATCATTGGGAGAATTGGTATTTATGGTAGTCGAAATTAAGTCGGGGAATTTTATCAAATATGACACATGTGAATTGGTTATGGTGGTGGCTGAAATTGGTGGGAGATATGATGATGATGTTCTCTTAACTTATAGTGGGAGTTCTTACTAAAAAGTGTTTTTGATTTCTTCTATTTTTCATTTCTTCTATACTTTCTCTTGAATTCTAGATGTGTATTTTCATAAGCTTTAAACTTTTAAGTGTTAAATGGATGTTGGATAAGTCATGTTGACATGTAATAATATATAGTAGCGACCGAAGTGATTCCAAAGAGAGTGAGAGACGATCGAAAGTGAGAGAGATTGAAGATGAAGAAAAGGTTCAATTTGTCTATCAAATTTAAACTTCTCCGAGTGGAAAAGATTCGATTATTTTGTTTTTGAAGTTATCATATGGGAGCAACCCATATTTTGTTTTTGAAGTTGTGAACATCCTGTTTCAAGATTCTTAACTTTGCTGAAGTTTTTTTTTTTTTTTAATTTAGGTTCTTTTTATGTGTTTGATAGATTGTAATTAGGTTTTACCTTGCTTGAAGCTTTCTTTTAATAAGAATGTTGCTACGAGTGTTTTAGGTTTTTTTTTTTTTTTATGTATTTGATACAATTGGGTTGTAGTTAGGTTTTACTTGGTTTTATACGGTGAGGGGCCAAATCAGTCAAGTAGCTAAGCATCGGTGCAAGGGTAGCAATTTTAGGTAGTTTTATCTATCCATTATAGTCTGTCATTTTCTTCATTTCGTACATTCAACATTATTGGTGTAATCTTTTTCAAGAAAGATCCTCCTCTCAATATCACTCTCCCTCTTTGCGGGTTAGAGGAAGCAGGGGTGGATTTTATGAATTTCAAGAGGGACAGAGATTGGATTTTGTGAATGTGAAGGGGTTGGGATAATGGTACATCAATATCTCACTAATTTGTGAACGGGGAGATTGAGGGTGAATTGACAAATTTAAGGGTTTCCTTTTGATTATTTTGTATTTTTTGAAAGCATACCTTCTCTTTACGATTCCAAGACCTTCAACAACTTTGACACCCCTTTTTTAGAGAGGGAAAGAAGTTGTGTCTAGTGATACTGAAGTTTATTGTCGAAGAGTTTGACTTTTGAGTTGATGGATGGGTGTTCCAAATTGAAGGTACAATTATCATTGTTTGATGGTGAGTTGCTGAATGTGCAATCCAGGATGATGCTATTTGTACCTTACATGTTTAACGTAATAACTAGCTAGGAGCTTAAGTTTGAGGCGCATTTCTTAAGTTGTATGTGATATGCCATTAGAATTTTAGTGTATAGCATTTTATTTTTCAAACAACTTAATAATATATAGCAAAGAGTTTTTTAATCATCTTATGACTTGATGATAGGTTTACAAAAGTAATTTATAAAGGTTAATGTAAATTTTAATAATTTATTCACATTAAATATTATTTAATTATACTTTCAACATACTGTAAATTACCGTATAATATAATTATTTAAAAAATTATTTACGAGGCAATGCGCGGGTTTTACCTAGTACGTTATAATGATGCGACTCTAAGGGAAGAGAGAGGAAGTCTTTGTTGGCTGGAAAAAGAGAGAATGAGGGAGAGAGAAAGGGAGACAGAAGAGGGAAGGGATGGCTAGAGTAACAATGAAAAATTAAGGAGTGAATTCTCAGTGCTCATAAACAACTTACCTCCCAATCTAGACAAGTATGGATTAAAAGACATTTTTCAGAGAATGGGAAAAGTGAGTGATTCTTATATACCATTCAAAAGGGGAAGGAGCACGTCGAGATTTGCATTTGTCAGATGTTGGGGAAAAGAAGATGCAGTTCGGAATATATGCAACCTCAACACCTTCATTAGAGGGCATAGAATACAGGTTAGTATGGCAAAGTATGACAAGAGAAGGAAGCTCGAAAGACACCAAGGAAGCCAAAGCATAGAGAAAATGATCAAACGAGTATGAAAAAGAAAGGAAAACAAGAAGAATGCAGTCACAGATGTGAAGTTAAGCCAAGAAAATGTACAAAATGCAAAGTCCTGCATGGTGAAGTGAATCAAGAGTTTGTTGATTGGCTTAAAAGAAGCATGGTGAGCACGTCGGATGAGCCAAGAGATTTTCAGACACTAGCCTCTGTATTGTCACCAGACTTTGATAGATGGGTGAAAGTTAGGGCATTAAGCAAATTCAAGTTCATACTAACGTTCGACTTGTCACAACAGTTGGAAGACACACTCAATAATCTGGAGGAATTAGATCAATGGTTCATTGAGTATAAGAAGTGGGATATTTATGAGACGTGTGAAACTAGGAGGGTTTGGCTAGAGATTCTTGGAGTACCTCCACATGGATGGACAAGACAAAACTTCATAAATATGGCTGAAGTTTGGGGCAGAATAGTATGCTTTGGGGAAACCATAGATACAACAGAAACTTTTGAATCCATGAGGGTGTTAATTGACACAGATATCATGAGTAATATTGAAAGTCAATTGTCCTGCAGATTGAAGACTCTGGGTATAGGATAATAGTTAAGGAATTAGGGACATCAGTCCAACTCTTTCAAAAGAAACAACCTTCTCTGGAGGTTTCAGATTCCAACACTGAGATACCTAGCAGTGTAGTTCTTGAAGATGAGGCAATCTCGGCATATGGGAAGGAAGACACTGCCCACAAAGTGAATGCTACGCTGGAAGAGGAGTGTAAGTTAGGAGCAACTGAAGAGGCTACAAATTTTGAATTAGACATTGAGAGGTGCAATTAGCTTAGTCATAATGCACAGGTCAGTAACTCTCAAACAAGAACCAAGACCTTGAGTTGCAGCCAGAATGGATTCTCGGAAGAAATGTTGAAACTTTATCATAAATATCCCTTGGAAGTTAAAAAGACTGCAGTATGGGAATGATGACCACAACGCCTTAATTAATTAGGCTCAATTGCAATTCTGACATAATTATTGAGAATTATTGTCACAAACCAATTGAAGCTCAAGAATACAGTGAGTCTCTTTCTCACCCTCCTGGTTTTGATATCCCTATTAGTTTAGATATTGCAATTCATGAGTTTAGGGAAAAAAAGAAAGAAACAAGAAAAGAGACCAAAAATAACAAAAAGGAGGCTGTCATTTTGAAGAAAAAGGTGGTTACTGAGAGAAAAAAAGGGGTTAAAAGATTCAGCGTAACTCCTAGGAAGAAGGGGTCAGCCAACAATACATCAGACAATTGTCTCCGAATTGCAAAGGAAGCAGTCAACATTGGACAAATTTTAGGGATAATAGTGACAGAAAATATTAGCACGGCAGAAGCAAGAATAACAAGAAGTCTGAGAAAAGCAAAAAACAGGTCAAGAAAGGAAGGCACTGGTGCAATTAAGAAAATGAAGATGGTGGTGTGGAATATTAGAGGAAATGGGATCGGAAAAAATAAAAAAAGTTTGATTAAAAACCTGGTGAAAGAAGAAAATATTGACTTCTTAGGACTCCTGGAGACAAAACATGAAAAGATCAATCAATGGGATGTGTGGAGATGCTGGGGATAACAACAGGTAGAATGGATCCAAGTTGAAGCTATGGGAAGAGCAGGAGGATTAATTGCATCATGGCAAAGAGAATCTTTCAAAATGAATATTCACTTCACCATGTAGAGGTGGATTTGTGTGATAAGTGAGTTTCTACATGATCATTTCACTTGTGCAGTGCGTATATAGTGTATGCACCAAATTACCAAAATGGAAGGTTAGAGGTGTACAGAACCAGCTTAGAGAATTAAAATGCAATCTGAGTATGCCACTAATTTTGATGGGGGACTTTAATTAAGTACTACATCCATCAGACAGAAGAGGATCAGTGAGCTTAAATTCTAGCTGTTAGAGGGAGAGTGAGGATTGGACCTTGCTTATAACAGATGTTGAACTTGGGGACCTTAGCTTGGAATTAAGAGAGATAGTGGCTTCATTCTGCATGTAATCTTTAGTTCCTTTGATTATGTTTCTTCTGTTATGACTTTTGTAGATTGTATGGTCTCTGATTTTGGCCATTTGGCATTATTTATCAAAAAAAAAAAAAAAAAGTTTCCTGAGTTGTATGAAAAATTCCATTTATCTCTTAGATAATTTGAGCCTTTATCAATTACTCTTAGCAATCTTCCGTATGACCATTGTGAAGGGTTCATCTCGACATGTTTAAGCTAAGTCTTATATATAACTTCTTATTGAGGCCAAAATCAAGTGTAAGAACATCCACGAAAGAAGTTTAGAATTTGACTAAAGCATCCATTGACACAAACACAGTGCCCCCATGTTCGATAAAATCAAATTTCTGTTTTTTTTTTTGCAAGAAAAAGGGAATAAATTCATAAAATGTTAATGTGTCATCTGGCATCTCTGCAACATAAATACAACTAAAAAGTACAATCTTTACTATCAAAATGAAGTCTAACTCATGTACAAAACGTTGGGTTTCCTACATCAACAACTTTTTATGATAGTATAGCCTGGGGCAGAGATCCACAAATTCGTCATATTTTTTTCATAATGTGAACCTGCTAATCTAATGAATGACTTATCAAATTGGCATGAAAAGTCTGTTACTATATAGCCTATTTTTATCCTCGCTAATCTAATGAATGACTTATCAAATTGGCGTGAAAAGTCTGTTACTATATAGCCTATTTTTATCGCATTCTCATATTTCCGCCTCCCATTGGAGAGTGTTTGCACCACCTGTAGATAGATTATCCCAAAAGCAACAAACACACTAACAAGAAGGCCCCTCCCATTGGAGAGTGTTTGCACCACCTGTAGATAGATTATCCCAAAAGCAACAAACACACTAATAAGAAGGCCCTGTTCGGCAAAATGAAGTCTGTTTGAGTAGCGGATAGCTGTTTGTGTAGTCGATAGTTGTTTAGGTAGGCTGATAGTCGTTAGATTTTAGTCGTTAGCCGATAGCTCGTTCAATTGAGCAGTTGAATAAATGTGTTCGGTAAATTTAGCAGTTGAGTTAGTCGATCATCGTAAATTGACGTAAAAGGATATAAATAATTTGTCATATATAAATGAATGAAGGGTTTTTTTGTCAAAAAATATGAAACGCTACTTTCAAATGTGAAAAGCTAATATTCTTAACTTTTCGTAAACACTACTTGAAACGCTAAAAGCTACCGCAAACGCTAGTTAATACAATACCTCATCGAACGCTAATATTTGGTTGATTAGTGTTTTGACTTGGTCAAAACGCTAAAAGCTACTCCAAACACTCGTTGCGAACAGTACGAAAACAAAACAAAGTCAACATAATGCAAAAAATTTACTACCACATAATTATAAAAATAATTTAGATGATAAGATCTACCAATTTCACAATTTAAGAGATAAAGTTTAAATAAAGAGTAAAAAGCAACAAGTAAACATATAAACTAAGTGAAACAAATGAATAGAAGGTCAGGAACAAAAAAAATGATCATTTATGGCCTTTACAGGTTAACAAAGAAGGGAATTTCAGTGGGAAAAAGGGTACAGGGATGGATATAGAGGGGGAGGGGCGTGGGCTGTGGCCCTATCGTCCAAAAAAATCATTAAATTGTTGCAACTCTTGTACTGCTTTGCTTACAATTCAGTGGCTGAAGTCCTAGCTATTAGAGAGTCAGTATTGTGGTTCTAGGTTCAATTTTAAGTAGAAGTAATCAGGTTCTCTTTTATTTCTCCCTTTTAAAATACACTTATTCTGAATCCAACTAATTTATATATATATATATATATATATATATATATATATATATATATATATATATATATATATATATATATATATATATATATATGGAAAGGTTCAAGTAAGCACCCTTCAATTGTTAAGCACCAAACATCTCAGTCGTCCATTTTTAATCCGAGGGTTGAAATTAAAAGCGCGTTTGTAAGCAACAAAAAAAAAATTAAAAAATCGGGAGGGGGTGGTTTCTTGCCTGGACATTTGCTTCCTTCCCGAATTCCTCTTCGCTTCTTGCTCCCTGTCTCTCTCAAGTTCTCCCTGTCCTCTTCCTATCTCGTTCACCGGCACCTTTACCGGTCGACAACAAGCACCTCTCTGTCGTTGACCTGCTCAACCACCTGTCTCGTCGGCTTCCTCTATCGCTCGTTGCCTTACGTCGTCGGCATCTCTCTCTCTCTCAAATAAAGCTCTCCCTTGCTTCATCTCTCTCACTATCGATCATCACTCGCAACAACCTTGCCCGAAGCTATCCCCTGTCACCGACCCCCACTAACGTGTCTCCGACGACTAGCCACCTTCCTGTCTCCACGATCCAGCCTCCCCTTCATCTTTTTTCAGGAAAAATTAGGGTTTTTAAATAAATTGCGAATTTTGAATTCATGTTCTAATTAGGTAATTTCTTTGTCCTTATAAATTTCTTGCTCAATTCGGTTGAGGACTTGAATACTCGCAATTCTCTTCTATTGTTTGTGAATGGCTTACTCAATTGTGAACGGGTTCAAAAAAATGGCAAATTCTGGATTTCTTTGCAAATAGCTTGCTCAATTGCTGATTTGGCTCAATTGATTGTGGTTTGGATGAAATCTTCCTTCTATTGTTTTGTTTATAGAGCTTTGAGAAACTTTAATTTTTGAGAACTTGGAGCAGATTGAGTTGAATTACTTGTATTTGTCGAGTTACCTTCTATTATTTTGTTTTTAGAGCTTTCGAAATTGAGCTTCCTTCTATTGTTTTGTTGAATATACTTGTAGTTGTTAGTTCAATCGATTTGGTACATTTTGGATGGGTATGATCTATAATGCTTGTAGTTGTAAGGACTTGAAATCTCTAAGCTCTCTTTGGCAATTTGATAATTTGGTACATAGAGTAATGCTTGAAAGTTGTATTAGTATCCGCATTCAACATAATTTGGCAATTTGATTGTTGGTGAATTTTTGTTGGGTCTTCTATTTGTTCAAGATGCTTCCCGAAATGCATAGAGTAATTAGTATGTTCAAAATGCATTTTGGATGCACAAGTTTTGCCTCGATTCAAAATGCATAGAGTACTTAGTCTCTGTTCAAAATGTAGAGCAAGTTTTGCCTCCGATTAACATTGATTTTTGGTGAGTCTTCTATCTCTTCAATCCATATTATTACTTCTGTCATTGTTTGTTAATATCATGTTGAAATTTATGTGCAAATAGTAGGAAAAATACTTTCGAAATTCAGGTTAAATTAAATGTAACAAAAGCCTATAAGCTTGTGGAAAAAGTAACAAAAGCCTATAAGCTTAATATGGGAGAGCATTTATGCAATGACACAAACGACGTGGGTTTGAATCCCACGTAGGCTATCCGAAACACACTCACTCAATGTCCGAAAGGCATTTGTGCAAAAATTATTCCAAAAATAAAAATCTGCTGCAACTAAGAATTCAATGTGGTGAATTTTATGTTCAAGCTTGGACAATCATTTTCTCCATTGATTAGCATCCTTTGCTACATATTAGACTTGTCCAAGGCCCCGGCTGCACTACCACCAACTTTTATGCACAACATTTTCTAAACTAATCTGAACTTAAAGTTTCTGCAGCTCCGCTTTACAAGTAGGAAAGGAAGTACTTACACTGCAAACAACTAAATGTTCAAAGGATCAACGAGTTATATTTCATGGCTTCAGAGTTAACCTCGTATTATGTTTTTTCACTTTTAAGTTGATGTGAAATATTGGATTCATCTAAGCGTTTGGCAATCCGTTCTAGAGAAGTGAAGAAACCAGAGCCTTAATCTTGATATAATTGCTTACTTCACAGCCTTTCTTGCAGATGTCTTGCTGATGGTTTTGCTAATTATCCGGCACCTTTTGCAAGAAAATAGGCATGCATCAAAAGAGATATATATATTATATGTGGCCATCTTTTTTCAGGTTAATTCTCATTGTCTATGTATTCCAAATACTGCAAATTGGGCTTGTTGAATTTTTTGGACTATTCTACTGTTATTTATCTGATGACTGTACCAGTATTTGCACTAACGAAATAGAATCACCTAGTGAGTTGGAATGAAATTTTTTATGTGCCACAACGTGCTTAATTTGGTGGTTCGTATCTGCACCCAAAAAGAAAATGGTGATTCCTATACTTTATCTATCAGGAACCAAGTGATACTTTTTTCCCACTATACAGATCAATCTGTGGTGGTTCAGGCCATAAACGATATTTGTATACTTCTGAAGTGTAGTCGCCACAACCTAAATGTTGTGAGTTTCTTCACTATGACTTTTCACCATTCTTACTCATATATGGATCAATTACTCATGTAGTACTCCATGACTTTGTGCAATTTCTGAATGTTAGCTTTTGAATGTGGTTTTGTTTCAGGCCATATTGTTTACAGGGATACTATGTTTGAGTATAAGTTGAAATCAAGAAGCCTATATGGGATTCGAACCCACATCTTTGTGGGTTACACGATACTCTACCATTGAGCTAGTAGGCTTTCACAAAGTATTTCACGCATAACAAAACATCCAAACAAGTAAATATTTCTGAAACACTCCAAGGAATTTTAAGTGTTTCACCCATAAAGTGTTTCACGCTATTTGTAACATAACATTATCTGATGTCACTGAAAGGTCATTTCCAATTTATTTATGAATTCAGTTTTCTACATACCTAAAAACACAATGTGCCACAACCAGAGGGACTGAATCAAAACCGAGCATCCAAAATATGTTTTCATTACCCACTCCCATTAGTAGCCACTGCCATTTTTAAGAAGCATCTTCTTGGAAGTTAAGCGCATAGTTTATAAATTGTCTTGAAGATTTTCTGAATGAGCAAAAAGACGAGCATGTGAAATTGAATCAAATCAAACTACAACACACAGACACTAAATAATTTGGGCAAAATTCTATCCTCCTGATTATTGATGTTATAGTTAGAGTGATAAGAACATGATTGCAAAGCTATGGGGATTCATTAAGCGATAATAAACAGAGATCTTACTGATCATCCCGTTTGCCCTCTCCAATGCTCAGCACATCAAGAATAGCATATGCAACTTTATGGAAGCACTCTTTCTCTTCCTCAATTGCCCTCCTTCTCTGTAAAGCAGATTCGTTGCACTTCTCTATTTCTTTACTTACTTTAGCAAAGTGCACATCGATTTCATTGTCAAATGGAAAGAAGAGAAAAAGAACATGGTAGAATCTAAACACAATTGAAAATGAAAAAGAACATCGATTTTATCCCAAGAAGGTGCTTTTCAGTAGGTCAGAGAGAAAGAGGCGAAGATGTTAATTTTCCCAAACCTGAATTCAATTTTCACAAACCACAGAACCTGAATTCAATTGAAAATGAAAATGAATATTCGTAACTGAAGTTATTCGAAAAGGCTAACAATCTCACTTCACTTTTCACAAATTTCACAAAGTAATAATCAGAAACCTGAATTCAGTCAAACCACAGAACCTGAATTTGCAAAATGAAGAACAATACAGTTCAAATTTCACAAAGTAATTTCACTAATTTTACGGGACATTTCAGGGGGTTTCAATCAAACCACACAATGAGTTTATTCATGCCACAAAACTACAAGTAAGTGCATGAATTCAGTCAAACCACAGAATTCTCAAATTGAAGAACAATTTAGAATCTGAAGTCATACAGTCGTAAGAACCATTTGTAATTATTTTTCCTAAAATTGAAGATGAGAAGAAAGAAGAACCTGAATTCGCATGAAAAAAGCCCTAATTTCGCTTGAAAAAAGAAACAAGGGAACCGGGGACGATAGGAGGCCGAGAGTGAGAGACAAAGCTAGCAAGAGGGTGGCTAATCATGTCCGCGACAGAGAAGCGGTTGTCGGCGGCAGGTAAAGCGGCGAGATAAAGAGAGGAGAGAGAAGTCAACTTAAGAGAGAGCGAAGGAGGAAGCAAGAGAGTTGAAAGTCGTTATGGTCGGAGTCGGGTCGGCAAGAGGGTGGTGTAGCTAAAGAGGTAGAGAGAAAGGAGGGCGGTTGCCGGCGACGAAGGGATTGTTGCGAGCGAGAGTTTGAGAGAGAGGGGAGGTAGGCGAGAGGTAGAGGAAGCAGGGGGCTGAAAATGTCGACTGAAATCAACCCCCCTAAATTTTTTAGTTTTCCTTTATTTTAACTAAGAAAAATATTTTTTAATTGAGGCCGAAAATTGAACGGTGCAGAATTTTGTTACTTATCCATTATTGATGCTTACTTATGAGGGATGTTTACTTGAACCTTTCCATATATATATATATATATATATATATATATATATATATATATATATATATATATATATATATATATATTTCACTATCTTTTTCTCTAAATCTTTGTGCTCGTCCTTTTTTTTCATTACTATATGTTCTCGTCGTTTATAATTTTATATAACAACACTAATATCTTTGATAATTTTTTTTTTTATTTTGAAGGTTACATATATAATTTTATGTAATTCTATAAGTCTATGATATTACAAAATTTTTTTGGGTTCTCGTTGAAGGGGTAGTTTTAGCAGATCTAAAGAATGCGATAAAAATCATGATTTCTATACAATGAGAAGATTGGATGATTTAGAATCTAAGTGGATAAATTCTGCTATGCGGCATCTCTCTCGTACTAGATCATCTAAAGGAAAGACATATACATCCAAGTTAGAGAGACTATTAGGGGGCCTACCAAACCAAACCTTTGCTCGGCCAATCCATATCTGCCGGTTCTTGCCAGGCTGCGTACCACATTAGCAACTTTCCAATTTGACACGTGGAGCCTCGAATGTTAAAATGGTGCCCACCGCCCGGGCTTGGGTCAATTACCATGGTTCAAAAGTTTGAAAAATAGCGTTGTACTATCTTTATATATATATTTGACCGTGCTATGATCAATGTTTTAGGATTATTTAAAATAATAGTGAATGATGTTTTTGCCTCTAAAATTAAAATAAAGTTAAACGATAAGTTATATAGGATGAAAAATAAATGATAAGATAGTAAATATATTATAAAAAATTATAAAATTTTTAAAATTTGATATTATAGAATATTAATTTTAGTTATCAGATCAGAATCAAGAATGATAAGTTTTATGAGGATAGAAATGAGGTATCTATACCCCCACGTGATATTCATTGATGAAAATAATTGAGGCGTACAATGTGGATACCCACGGCATATAGCTTAGCTTGCATTGCATCTATCCAATCGGAGCCCCCACATGATTGAGGCCGTTGTAGATTTTAGCTGCTAATTATTGGAGTTAGATGCCTCTAATTACTTGAATATCATTTAAGAGATGGTCCATAATCTGATCTGAACAGGAGGACAGCTCTTAATTTGTGTGTTTTGCAAGTGTCCAGTTAGCTGTTTAGGGTACCGCCTCCCATGTCATTTGCTTGTCAACTTCTTTGGCTCCACTTTGAATAGACCAACTCAAGTTATATAAGCACTCAAGCCCGAGCATCATGCTATGAATGAACAAATTATGTTGTTTGAAGTCGCCTCATAATCATGAATTATTTATTATTAATTTTAGTAGAGTTTGCGGTCTCTTCGTTTCTATTTTTTTGTATTGTCAGACATCTTAGACTAATATCCAATATCTGTTTGTATTAATTGTTCATATTTCTTTGTATTTTTAAGCATTTTTCGTTTAACACGACCAATGGTCCGGAAAAGAAAGTTGTGCATCATTCTTTTTTTTGTTTTATTTTTATTTTCTAATGAGCACTTAATAACGTAAAAAGCAAACTTAACACGTCCTTTATAAAAATTACAAATGAACTTTGATATTGTTATTCTTCTTTTCAGGTTTTTAATGAGATCATCTATGCAATTGCAATTTTATTGATAGCCTATTATCGGTTAAAATTTAAAGTTACAAGCTCTGCCACTGAAATTTTTCATAAAACTACACGTCGATAGATAAAAAGGATGAACATACATATATAAAGGAGGTTTCAAATATTTTAAATACACATACCCATTTTAAAATTCACTAAATTTGAGCATTATCAATTCGTGTTTATTTACGTCATTTAACAATATTTTTAAAAATTAATAATTTTATATAAAATAGTTTTTAGAAAAATTCAGCCAATACATGTAAAAAGAAGAAAACATTAAAAAATGAAGAAGAGAAGGAACCCTAGTTTGAGGAAAGGCCTAAAAGCATAGGAAAATTTCCTATTAGACAGCAACCCTTTGGGTCCCCATGCCCTATTGTTGGGGATCACTGTTTGTATAACTGTCTACTTCTGGCACTATAGTGTCTACTTCTGGCACTATCGTGCATCATAGCTTTGGGCTACCTAAGTTTTCCCTTTTCCACTTGTTCAACTTAAATTTCTTCATTCTTCATCATCAGAAAATGAGAGGGGGAGGAGAGGGAGAGAGAGAGAGAGAGAGAGAGATACATTGCCATTGGTGTGGTGAGGTGAGGTGAGGTGAGCTGAGGGAAAAAGCAAACTGAAAAAACAAAAATAATTTGCTCCCAAATAAAAACCCCATCATCCCTTATGTGAGATTCTGTTCTTCTGGTATGTGATTGGAAGCCAAAATAATATTTATCTAAAAGCAGCTTTCTTCCTATTGTTTCAGAGCATCTTGCAGGGGTAATTGCATGTTTGTTGAATTCTCCAACATAAACCAACCAAAAAAATTTTAAAAACAAAAGGAAAAGGAATAGTGATCATTCCTAGGAAAACTGAAGGAAGAGGGGGAGGGAGGGAAGGGGGAAAGGATGCTGATTTCAAGGGAGAGAGAGGCTTGAGAACAGTGTCGCCCACTTTCTTTAGCTTCAATTCTGAGGGGCAAAAAGGGGAAAAGAAACTCATGTTTAATAAAAAGGGGAATTTAGCACCAGAAAAAGTGATCATGAACTTGATCAAAAGAGATTGATGGGGTAATATCACCAAGGACCCAATATCAGATTTTGGCCTTTTTTTGACAAATTAAAAAGGATAGAAGGAATGCACTGATAAATAAACCTCCAAAATCTAATCCTTTCCCAATGCCTTCAGCACTGAAACATACGGCCTGTCATAGTAAAACAAAAACACAGCTGAACTTGATTTACACAAAAACTAAGTACAAAGCAACAGGAATACCAACACATAACAAAAGAAAAAACATATAATTCACATGAAATTTAAGCTCATAACTATATAACTCTTTGAGAGACGGAAGATTATCTTTCATGAGAAACTGGGGGAAGGATGTAAGTACCAGAAGGAAGAATCCAGAGAAAAAGAGAGTTACAGGACAACTAAATTTTTTTTTTTTTCATTCTCTTCAATCTCTGAAGGCAAATATATGTATAAATGCATTTTGCTCAATGCCCCCTAGAGATAAAAACTTCTACAAATTAGAGGGATTATCTGAGTAGGGCTAACCAGGCCGATTCCGTTTGTGGGTAGCTTTGGCATCAGATTTTAGAGCACCAACAGAGTCACCTTCTGATGAAGCTTCCATGGATCTTGTTGTCAAGGACTGAGACAGATCAGCATAGAGGTCAACAACCCTCCTAATGTTATTATTGAGCTCCCTTATTAGGCCCACGTTCCTTGAAAGGTTATCAGGGATCCTTGACTCATGGTTTTGGTTGATCTCATTGATGAGCAATCTGTTCTGATCCAATATGTTCTGCACTTGCACAAAGCTCTTTTGAAATGTCTGTAAAACCTTACTGTCTATCTGGGTGCCATTCCCTAGTCCAGAAAATGTATCTCCTTCCATTTTTGGAGTGCCCACTTCAATTGGATCAATGCTAGTTGTCCTGCACCAAAGAACAAACATTAACACATTAGGGAAAAGGGTAAAATGGAAAGGACACAACACCAAAATATTAACTAATCAAACAATTAGTCCCCTTAATCTCACTCATATCGCTCAGAAATCAACTTCAACTTCATAAAAAGCAGCAAGAGTCCTGTGCTGATTTCACGGTTGAGAATGTTTCGATGTAACAACCTTACCTCTATCGAGGTACAAAGATTGTTTCTGAAAGACCCAAGGACGGATTGAAAAAACACAAACAGGAATAAAGGAATTGACTATACAGAAAAATGCCATAAAAGGGACAGATTAAGGGAAGAGGAGGAAATCATGGCTTCCCCATTTTGTTTCTGAAACCCAATGTGAACTTAAGGTTAAGAGGGGAACTGGGAAATTGGATTTGCACAGTTGGGGTGTGATTATGGAGAATTCTTTTTGGGCATGATGAGATGTGGAAAAGCAGATCCCATTTTCCATAAAAGGGAACCCTTTTTTCATCAAATGTACTCCCAAATACCCACCTAAAGTTTCACAGTTTCAAAGAAGAATCTGTGTCTATCAAAGCCTCAGCCCCAGGCCCATCCCCAGAAAAACAGACCCAGTAAATTATATTGGGGCACTCAATTTTCTCCGTAGATTTTGCGGACCACCGAAATTACACAAAAATTTCATCCAACAATTTCTCCGAATTACTCCATAAACAAAAAAGAAATCTTCACAAAAGCTTCAAAATGAATACAGAGTTTCAAGCCTGTAATTGCAGAAACAAAGGTGTAACAAAAAGGGGGGCAAAGACGACTAAAATTTCAAAGAAAATTTTTGTAAAAAAAAAAAAACAGAAATGCCCATTAAAGCTATTGCCCAAATTAGATTATGAAAAAGGCTGAAGAGAGAGAAAACTAAGTGTTCATCTACAAGTGAGGAAAACACAGATAAGATGCAACTTTCCCAGTAAAAAACAAGACAGAGATTACCAGAGATATTTCTCTATTCCGGAAAATAAAATAAAAATACTTGGCACTCACACTTTTAATTAATGGGATGGGATATATTTTTAGAGTTCGTACCTTGAAAATCTGGAACATTATCTGAAGGAGAAGACACAGATTGAAAGAGAGAGAGAGAGAGGGAGGAGCGAGGGAGAGATTCCCGAGGCTAAAAATGATCGGCAGTTGAATCGAATCTATCAGAAGAAAAACAAAACCCCTGAATTCTGCAATTCTAGAGAGAGAGAGAGAGAGAGAGAGGGGGAGCGTCGGAGATAGAGAAGGAAGGAGAGAGAATATGGAGATTTGACAGTCAGGCGAAGACGCTGCTGTCTAGAAATCCTGATCTTCCTTCCTCTCTCCTGTGTGTTTTTTATAAAGAAATTTTTTTTTCATTTCCACCTGTTATTTCTGATATTTATGTGGGTTTTTTTTTTAAATATAGGAACAATTTATAATTATATTCTGTGGGATCTACTTGCATCTGTCCTTGGCTCAGATCTGAAAATAGTTTTACACATATACACACACACACTTGTTTGGACACTTCCACTTAATGCTTTTGATGGGTACTAAGCCATCAACATTGGGTCCACTAGTTTTATGTGGGATTTTTTTGGCCCCTTTGTGTTATCCTCACATAAAGGTAGATATTCATCTTGTGGATTTAATTATATATGTTGTATTATATTTTGGATTGAATAATATTAATTTAAATTTTTAAAAAATAAAAATTAATTAATTTCACTCTAGGATTTTAAAAAATTACTAAATTTTTAGGCTTTATTTGATTATAAAAAAATAGACTTTAAAAGGTAAATAATGAGGAAAAAAATAAACAAATTACTTTTTTCACTTGTTTGTTACTAGGAAAATTTAAAAGGTAAATAAAATACAATTAATATCCACCATCAGAACACGTGTTCACCACAGGTAATTACATATGTTTTTGCTCTATCTCTCTCTCTCTCACTTTCCCAAAACTGCAAATGAAATCTCAATCCGCCTCCCCCTCTCCCTCTTCCATTTCCATGGAGTTCATCAAAATCAATTCACAAATTGCTTTCTTCTAAGCCCATATTTGAAAATCTTGTTTACTCAAACTCCTAATTGCAATGACAATCAACATGAAAATTATAGTGAGTGAGGTGATAAGCGTGCCAAGAGCGGGATCGAAATTTAGGGCATGAGGTTTTTCCACAAAATTTCCTCACATTTTTGGGAGAAAAATTATCTTACTTAGATCTAGTAATTTTTTCAATAGATATTCCGCCTAATTTTTTTCTTTGTAATTTTCCTTGAATCAAACATGGTAAAAAGATTTATTTTCTTAAATTTTTTTCTTTCCATCTAATTTTCCTAGAATCAAATAGAGACTAAAAAATTTTTAAAAATTAGTAAACTTTAGCTTTGGTGCAAATCATCTCCAAACCTTGGATGTATTCCACACCTTACTAATTAAAGAAACTCCTTATCAGTTTTTATTTTCTATCAAGTCAAATTAAATCTTTTTTAGCAAGTAAAATAGAAGTAGGCGAGTAAATTATAGGAATATAAGTAATAGGATATTTAAAATAATTTATGAAATAAATAAAATAAAATAAAGTAAATCTATGTACATATAGATCATTGAATATAATACAAAATTTTAATATTAACAAAAAGTATGTTCATTACTCTAGAAAAAGAAAGTCGCGTGAACCCTACCTGATGTGCGCCGCCCATCCCATTGAGTGAAGCAATTTTGTTGGCCATTGGAACCGGTGATACTCACACCTAAGGTATCACTGGCTCCTCCTCCACCTAATCCTCTCTTCTTGAAGGTTTTTCTTTTCTTTTCTTCTTTAATTGATAGTTTGCGAAGGTCTTCACTTGGAACTAGTTATTGTGGTTTGATATATCCGATTCAAGGAATCATCATCCCGACTCGATCTTAAGTTGGATTAGGGAGTCATTTGAGGGTCTCTATTTTCTTCTCCATATGTTGTATTTCTTTGGTAGTTTTTGACTTGTGTTTTGTTGTTGGAGGTGGTTTATATTGGGGATTTTGGGTTTGTGATTGTTACTTAAGGTGTTCATTTGGCCTCCTTTATCCTTTTGTGTGTTTATCTGCTAGTTAGTATTATTTGGGGTTTTGTGTAGTTTTGGTGGAGAGAATTAATAGCTTTTGGAGTTGGGTTCTCACGGGTTGATTAGTATGGATTTTGGCATTGTTAAGGCTTTTGAGGATCTGTTTGATTCTCAACTAAATAGGGAAGTTCACGATTTTGTTATTAAGAGAGCATCCTAGGGAAACAATTTGGAAGGCTAGTTCATTGAAGGATTCAGGGAACATGTTTTTTAAAGTAGAAGAATTTTCTAAGGCAATCTTGATATATGATAGAGCTCTACAATTCCTTTGTGTAGGGTGTCCAATTGAGGTTCACGATGCAGAGTTGATGATTGAGTTCAGAGTTATTCTTGATTCGAATTTAGCACCCTGTTGGTTGAGGATTAAAGAATATGATAAAGCTATTGAGAAATGTGATTGGACTTTGAGATTTGATATTTATAATGTCAAAGCAAGGTATAGGAGAGCTCTAGCTTATATCAATGTTAACAGGACGAGAGGATGCAAGAAGGGATCTTGAAATAGCTTTTAAATTTGAACCAAAAACAAATACATCATTAAAGAGCTCAAAAAGATTGAAGAGACATTTAGTTCAAGTTCTAAGAATGAAGTTCTGTTTCCTTTAAAGGGACACGATAAAGGAAGGATGTTTTTTATCCTCTCGGTATACAATGTAAGGGGAATGAATTTGTGACTTGGTCAAGTGATTCTTATTCTACTCAAAGAGATTGTGAAAAGGGAAACTTCAATGATGTTGTTTGTGAAAGTTCAAACCCAGATTCAAAGGTTTTGCTTAAGGTTCGAGATTATTTGGATGTTGAGCTTGATGTGGCAATCATCGGTAATCATGCAAGTCATATGAAGGGTCATTCTAATCGGATGCAAGACATGGAAGTCAAAAGTAAGAGTTCAATCTCATCAAACATAAAGATATCCTTGGAAAGGAGGCCTCATTTGTCGGTGAGTGGAAGTCCAACTACTAGGATTGTTTTTCGTAGGAATGTCAAAACGAAGATAGTAGTACTAAGGAGAATATGATCACGTTCTCCAATGTACGTCAACGGGGTGTTTCATCAAAATTTCAAGACGTGACTACGAAAGTCTCGTGCATGGTAAAAAGATAGGATTTGCTTGTGCATCTAAGGTTGAGGTCATGCCTTTTCGGGTTTTTAAGGATGGGAAAAAGCAATTGTTTGCGGAATCAACCGTTTGAGAATGGGGATGAAGCGGTAACTTTACCTGTTATTGATAAGGGGCAAGCTAATATGTACAAGGATGCTTGTTCAACAATTAAAGTGCAATCATCAATCTAGAAAGAGAGTTCTACAAAGAAGGAAGAGGAACTCACGACCAGGTTTAGTTTTTCGATCCGACAATATAGCAGGTGTTTAAAGGGAAAGAAGAAGATCACAAAGTAATTGGTCAAGATGAACAAAAGAAGTCGGCCCAAGAAAGGGATGGCGACAAGACACGGCATACTGAGACAAATAAGATGCTATCAAATTTCACTAACCTTGTTTATTGGTGCGGAAAAGATCGGGCAAAAAGGAAAGGACACAAAATATGGTTGCAAAAAGAAAAGGATATCCATCAATCTCGGAGTGATGAAGGAAGAGTCCATGGGACAAAGCGAAAAGAAGGATAGTTTATAAAGGAAGTTCGAATGGGCTCAATCAAAAGAAGATTCATACTCGACAAAGGGAAAAGTGGAAGAGTTGTTGATGAACCTCTATCATCTTGTATTAGCTACGGGTCTTGTGTTAGTTTCGATTAGATCCTCGTATTTTGTATTTTCTCGTCTTTTACGCCAAAACAAAACAAAAAAGTATGTTCATTAAAGATAATATGTAATTGCATTAATAGAGAGGGAAGTAAATTGCTATCAAATAATCTATTAATTGAGAACATGATGACACATAGGGCTATAAATGTTTACTCGTACTATTTAACATTCGTTATTGAGGGAACTATCACTCGTATATCAAACATTCTCTTCCTTTTATTTTAAATTAAATTAAAATTATTTTAACTAACTTTGATTCGCATGCTATACGTGCATGAGTAAATTAAGTTCATACATAATTATTTTTATTAATTTGGAATTTATATTGTGGTAAATATTTACAAATTAAATTAATTCACCTCAAAAGGCTAATATTCTCACTTCTACATATACTATTTGATTTACCCAGTTAACTCATCGTCTTTCTTATGCTGCCCAACATGATGTCACTTAATTCATGTTTGATGGCCCGAAGCCTGAAGGAGAGTTCTAAAACTTGATGGGAATAAAAGATAATGATGAGGACTAAAGAGAAATGCATGAATTCAAAATTTTGTTCTTCCTTAAATATTACGTATGTGTTATTTTAGTTGGCTTAAATGGTCATCATTCAACAATATAAATTCAAATATAATAAAAATTATTATGTATGAACTTAATTTAGTTATACACGTATTGCATGCGAATTAACGCTAGTTAACATTAAAAGTAACATGTCATACTTAATATATTGAACATACCTAAATACAACATCTATAATAGAAATCTTAGTATACTAACTTGTAACAAACCAACCCTAAACAATATTACTTATCTTACTAATTACAAAATTTATATAATCGAGCGCGTGCACTTCAATTTGATATTTTATATTTAAATTATTTTTATATGTGTGTTATACAGCTAAGGCGACGAAGTGGCCTCTAATGAAATTTCATAATGATGATTGTAAATTTATACATATGTTTAAAAGGAAATTTAAAAATTGTATTAATATATAATACATATTAATGAACGTACATGGTTATAAGCCCATTAAAGGTTATATTTTAAACAAATCGCTATATTTAAGAATGAATTGTATAATTTATATGCAATACTAATTAAATGAAACAAAATAACAAAATAAAATAATAATAATAATAATAATAATAATAATAATAATAATAATAATAATAATAATAATAATAATAATAATAATAACAAATAAAAATCATAGTTTTCTAGAGTTATCTGGACAAAAAAAAGAAAAAAATATAAATCAAACAAGCTGATTTTTTTAAGAAAAATCCAGAAATGATTTCCGGAATTGTCCAACAAGGGAAAAAAATGATAATATAGATAACGAAAATAAAGATGTCAGCTTGGTTCAAGGCAAGCAATTTCAACTTCAACCTTCCTCCCGTGCTCGACATCTCTCTCGCTCGTGCCTCGTGCCCCCTCCCCGCTTCTCCATCCATGTTGCCGCCCACTTGCTCCGGCCACTAGCACCACCAACACCGGCCTGAAACCGGCACCGGCCTCACGTCCTCCTCCCACCTCTTTCTCCCGCTCTCGCGCTCTCTCTCTTTCTCGAGGCTACCCTGCCTCGCCCCGCTTCGCCGCCCACTCTCCGGCCAACCAACCGCAGCCCGGCCACCGAAAATCAACGCCGGTGCCGCCAGTAGCCGCTGAGCCCAGCCGTGCTACACCACCACCATTTCTTCCTCTTCTTGGCCCCCACTCTTGGGTTGAAGGTAAAGCCCTAAATCCTAAATTATCAAACTTCATTATCTACTTAATGATTATAGTTGTAAATTGAATTATATGATTTTGAAAGATGTTTGTGGTATGGATTTAAGGGTTGAATTAGAAAAATTTGAGTTACTGTGAATAATTGTGAATTGGGATTTTGGTGGAATGATTGTTGTGAAAGTGAATAAATATATTGCTCTTGTGAATTGTGAGTTGGTGAATTTATAAAATTATGAGTTACTTGAATTAAATCGGGATGCTTTGATATAGATTTTGAGTGAATTTAATGGTTTGGTTATATTTTGAAATTGAGTATGTTTGAGCAAAAGAAAGAGAATGTGTATATAGAGATTGAAGTTGAATAATAAGTAGAGTTGAAAGTATATAAACCTTTGAGAAATTTAGCGTACTTAATTGCATATGTAGACGTGGATTTTGTTGGGGAAAAGATGCATACAAGTTGAATTAGTGTGTCTTGATCTTTATATGAAATTTTAGTAAACTAGTTAATTTGTGGAGTAAATTGATTAATTTGTAGAATAGATGATAAGATGTGGTGAACGGTGACTTAAGGATAGGATTGAAAGTGAGATTTTGGTTCGATATAATTAATTGCGTTAATGGTGTAAGTGACAGTGACAATGATAGTAACGATAATAATAACCATTAGGAGCATGCTTTACGTTTGTCGAACAAATGTTAAAAATTAAGATAAATGTTTGAATATATATACATATATATCTTTAATCCGATTCGACTAATGAATAAAATCACATAAATATAGCCCGATCAACTTATTTGATGAATATGTGTCGTAGACAAGATTTCAAATGAAACTAACGCAATAGAATTGAGTAATAAAAATCTTATTTCAACTGGTTATGTATCAAATAAAGGAAATGAAACAAATTGCAAGCATTTATACAAATTCAATTATTGAAACTCAAGAAAAATGTTGTTAACAACAAAAATCTAATTGAAATAGAATTGAGGCCACTTCCGTTGCCGACTAGCTGGTAATTTAAATTTCTATAAAAGGGGAGAAACAACGATTTTCAATCCAGGTACGTGCATTGCTCGTGCCCTTCGAAAATTCACATATTTCAGCAAATCTCAACATTTCTTATATAAATAACTAATAATGAATCATTTGCAAATCAAGTTTTGTCACCTAATTAAGTGGTTCCCGCTCAATTATCAATTATTAGGGCTTATGCCCTCCAATTCCACCCGTGCGGCATCAACTCGGGTTCTTGGTCGGCCCGGGGTGTGCACCTATTCAAAGATCGTATCAATTATCAAGGGGTTCCACTTTCGGATAATAACCTAGGCAATCAAGTTTTACTCATATTCTCTCCCCCGATTTCAAACTAAAATGAATTGAAATGCGCGCGCTCAATTAAAATGTTTTCAAAGCAGTTTTACAGATGCAGGAATGTTCGTACTGAGTTTCGACTCATTTTTCGAAATATTTTATTGTTTTTGTTTTAGGGAAGACATCGGTGAACAATCAACTTTCTACCAAGTCCGACGAAGGCAAAACATAACTGGACAAGTTGTATTTATGGTTCCGAAGTTGTCTAGACGCTCACGAGTGATTTCACCTCAATCGTGGCTCGAGTCAATTGGGAAGTCATTAGATTTTGCGTAAATTCTCATGTTAAACAAGTAGGTGAGACTGTATTAGAGTATATGCAAGCAATCCACTAATTTATATTTTGGGTCTTGTTTAAACATGATATGTAGCTTAATTACCTAGGCTGCAAATACTTATCGTTATCCGGACCCAACCAACATGTTACATTTACAAATGTAAGTGCTGTTTTATTTTATTTACTTTGCCTGGTCCTATTCTTAGGACAGCGGTAACGCCTTCAATCCTCAACTTCGCTGCGACCATACCGAACATTATCTAATTAGGGGATTATTAAGTAATGGTGATTTGGGGGCGTTACGTAACTCTTTAAAACCCTACCCCTTTTTCTATCAGCCTCTAATAACTTCTTTCACATCGACCTAGTGCATCCAACAAATCAAATTACATTAGTTTGAAAAAGTCTACTTCATACATTAATTTGAAAAAAGTCTTCTTGCATGCTAATTATTTGTTTTTCCCTAAAATAGAAAGTTTACCCTTTGACAAAGGATAAAATCCACTGCCTAAAAAATAAATAAAATATGAAACAATTAAAAAAGATAGCTTTTTAAGTCCCCTTCTCATTCCGTATAATTTTTTTCCACGACTCGATTCTTTGAGTAGAAGAGAGAAAGAGAGAGAGAGAGAGTTGTGTGAAGGAAAAAACACAAATTCGTAAAAACTAGAAATTGTAAGTAGTCGTTTAAGTCGGATCTAGTAGCCGAGAGGTTGAACAGAGGAGAGAGAAAGAGGAGAGTAAAGGGAAGAAGATGAAAAGTGGAAGAGTAGGAGGAAGGGTGGGTTCCATTCCAAGAAGCATCGAAGAAGATGGTGCAGAGCATAAAGGAGATTGTGAACCGCCTCGAAGCTGAGATCTACGCCATGCTTAAAGAATGTAATATGGACCCTAATGAAGTCGTCAATCACCTTTTCTCTCTAGGTTTTTCTCACCCCCTTCTCTCAAAAATATCTTCCCCTCTCTCCGGTTCCCTCTCCACCATCATTGAGCTCTATCTCTCCGGCTCTCACTCTCTATCTTCCTCATCGACTCCGGCTACCTCTTGCTTTCCAACTCTTGCTCTGCGACTGCTGGGTTATTTCTCTCCGGCTCTTACTCTTTATTTTCCTCTCCGGCTCGTTCTTGCTCTTGCTATCCGACCCGCTTTTTCTCTCCGACTCCCTCTCACTCTGCCATTGCTGGTCATGCCTTCGTTCTTTTTGCAGTGGCCCGATCCGCTAGACTATTCCTCCGCCTCTTTTTCCATTATTCTGAATTTTTGATTTGTGCCTCAGCCTCTCCCCGACCTTGAGTGCCTCGAATCACGCCTCCTCCTCTCACTGGAACCTTCATTATCCCTCCTCTAAGTTTCTATCTCTCTCTGTCTCTTAACTATCCGGGATTTCATTTTTGTAAATTGTGAGACTCGTATAGAGTTAAAAACAATAAACAATTTAAATTGGGGGAGGAGGAAAGAAAGAGAGAACCCGTATGTTGCGAACAACGTGTGTGGAGGAGCCGGGATTTTCCGGTCAGAGAACTGATCGAGTAGTGGAAGTGTGAGGCTTTCTCATTGTTCCTCGGCGATCATCTTGAACAAAAATGGAATGGAGGAGAAAACCCAAATGCAACTTTGATAATTAGAGAGATCGGAGAGAGTGATCGGAAGATTGAAGCTTAGCGACTCGATGCTATTAGAGTTTGTAGTAATTTTTTAATTTGATATTGGAGCTTGGTAGCTGCTGCAAATATGAGTTTGAAGTTTGTGATCCAATGTAAATTTAATATTGGAGCTTTCTCTCCGCAGTTTAAAGAGAGAGAGAGATCATAGAGGGTAAGGGAGAAATGAAGTAACACTACTAGAAACACTGGATTTTGTGATCGCCAAAATCGTCACAAAATGGCAAATTTCGGTCACAAATGGATTTTGTGACCGATTTTGTGACCCATTTCAACGGTCCATTTGTGACCGATTTTGTGACCCATTTCAACGGTCCAAAACCCCTTATCGAAAATGGAATTTGTGACCGATTCGGTCACAAATTCCGACCGCAATCGTGACCGACTTTGTGACCACTCTATATTTCACACCGATTTTGCGACCATTATTTCGATGCCAAGTTATGACCACTTTGTGACTCGATTTTGTGACCGAATACGTTTGTGACCGATTTTGTGATCGTTATTCTTTGGAAATTTTATGATCAATTTTGTGACCGTTATATAATTGTGACCGCTTTTGTGACTCGACTTGGTTTTAAAGTCGTGATACTTTGTGACCGCCTTTGTGACTAACTTAGTTTTAAAATTATGTTTATTTATGACCAGCTTTGTGACAGATTCCGTCTTATTCTTAAACACTTTTGTGATCGATTCTGTTTTGTACTTAACTTTTAGTGACCGCTTTTGTGACTGATTTTGAGAAAATTGAGCACATATTGTGACTGGTTTTGTAGCTGCTTTTTACCATAAAAACCATTGCATACAATCATGCGGCGAATCCCTGTATTACAAAACCATATATACTAAATGTTTATACATAATCAATGTCCAACTATTGTAGAAGCAATAGGTGAAATCCCAACTTTCATATCTATAAATTATATCTGAGCTTTCAACACCAAAGCTTCTCATTGAGTAGCAAAGCACATAACAAGGCACATAAAAGCATTAGAACATTGTTAAACTCGCAACAAACTTTTAACATTTATTTAATTACTAAATTAGGCTGCGAAAATAAAATTTTAACTCAAAAACGAAAAGAAAACATAAAAGCATAAGTTGCTCATCTGGATCTTTTATTTCATATATATCAATATCTATGTGGTAAACATAAACTAAGAAGACATCAATCTTCTAGTTGAGAAATGATGCTGGAAAATACTCGATAGCCTTGGCACATGTCAGAGAGGAAGCAGTATTCATTCTTTGCCTTTGCCTGGTAAGTTGCTGTTAGACCTGCCATCGTAATGTTTGTATTATACATCCCATAAGTGTTTACAGTGCAGTAAATAACCATATGTTAATTTTGGGTTAGGATATTTTGGTCTCATATCATGTTCTTCATAACTAATATTAGCTTGTCCAATAAGCTCTTCAAGAGAAGGCCGAAAGTACTCATCAAGCAAATTCGACAATTTTCCTCCTTTGTGACTATTCCAGGTGAAGCCCAAAGGATTAATACACAAAAGATTTTTTTTTTTGGGGGGTGGGGGGCTCTCAGATGCAATGACCATGTTTGAATTTTTCCAACATCTTCACAGGATTTTTGCAAATAGACATCAGGACTAAGGCCACTGCCTATAAGTTACAGAACCGGGTAGCAGAGAAGGGAATGAATCAATTTTCCATGTTACAAGGTCAGTCTTGATGCTCTCTTATATGCATATGGTTTCCATATTATTTTACCGGTATATAACTAAACTAAAGAAGTCCAGCCAGTGCCAGCAAAGAAGGCGGAAAGAGAAGAAATGAATAGGAGGCTATAAGTGATCCTCAAATTACAATTTACACCAAACCTTCCTCTTAAATAGTTCTTCCAATGTGAGTTGGGTCCCTTCCTAGGCCTCCCCCATTTATCCAAATACACAGCTAAATTTGTAACCACGATACATGCTTGCAAAATGAAGAGAAGGGGCATAAATGCATGACAATAGGGGGAATGATATTAAACAAAAGAAAAAGGCAGTGGAAAGACAAGTGATACGAGGCAAATTAAAATTCGTGAATTAGAGGCAAACTTCAAGTAATGGAGTAGGGTTTAACATAAACAACAACTTCTTTGGTAGCCTCGTATAACGCATGAAAGCCACAACAATTGAGCAAGTCAACCAAGGATTTCTTAACCAAAATCGACAATTAACCACAAGATACCTTTTGCTAATGATATTTTTTTCTTTTGTTTCACATATACATATATGCCTAATATTCTAAAAATAAGAGGAATTAAAGAGAAATCCATTCTCTAACTCTAGTATGCAATTACTGATAATATGCCTAATTAGCAGCACAAGAGAAATCCATTCACTTATACATATATGCCTAGTATTCTAAAAATCAGAGGAACTAAAGAGAAATCCATTCACTTATACATATATGCCTCATTAACTGGAGCTAGAGATATCAATGGCCATTTCTATTATAATTAGCAGCCCAAGAAAACACCCAAAGTGATATCAATCTCCAATACTTATAAAAGCCTTAAACTTTGCAGTCAAATTAGCGTCAATCAGATCAGAGATTAACAATTACGCCCAAATTGATATCACTAAACTTAATTTGATTTTCGTTAAAAATCTCCGACACTTACATAAAGAAAGGAAAAATGCAAGGCACAAATTTCTAATGTTTCTACATCGGCCCCATTGAAGCATCAATAGCTGGCAACTCTGAATTGTTATGGGGATACTACCTCTATAACTCACAACTTCTTTCATACATGAGATTATATAATTTCTCACCATTAATTTCGAATATTTCATATATGGACACATTGACATCAAGTAAACTAGTAAGCCCAAGTAGCCATGTGCACCTTACATGGAAAATTGGAAAAAGAACTTGAACTTGGCCAGTAAAACTAGGGAACAAAAGAAAGAAGAAGCTCAGATATAGAGATAAAAACAAAATGACCTAACAAATTTGACCATTTTATCCCACAAATGATGATGATCAATGATGTCCTGAGTTGAATGGCTATGATTAGGCCATAATTTGCAGTTACGAGTCTAACAAAATTCAGTTCACCCACTCCCTTCCCTTCCCCCATCCCTATAAGTTGCTCACTGTTCAAATTGGTTTCCTTTCCCTCACACTGTTCACATTCTGCATGTGAACTATACTCATTTCTACACATACAAAATACATTAATATGAAAAATCAGATATGAAGCTCATGTTGGGACCCTCATCAATTCTCAGGAAAGAAGCATCGATAACTCTAATATTGGCTTGAGGCTTATCCAAGACTGGCACTAAAAATGAGACCTACATCATCCTGAGATATACTTGACAGGAAACTAGCAGAAATCACCCACTAATCATAGTTGTGGGACAGGACAATATCCAACTTCCTACTTCCACTATGATCTTAAAATATTTTCAAAATACTTCCATACAAAACAAGCTTCCCATCTAACTTCAACTTTCAACAGCAAACAATAACTTCATGTTACCTAATCTAATTGTGAGACCAATTGTATAACCTTGGATTCCAAGTGAAATTTCATCTAAATTTTTGACATTTATACTGGAATAGATTATAGAGTTGAAATGCTAGTAAAGAAATGATAGCCCCAAAACATATGAAAGCCCAGTACAGAAAAATTTAAAATTGAATCAACATTAGAGTTGACAGTCGACAGCAACCAAAGAAGTTATGAAATCAGCAGCAAATCCAATTTCTAAGGAAACCCTAATAATTATTTGGCACAATGGTCCAAATTGCATAAACGACAGTCCACCGTGGAGGGAGGGAGATACCTGCCGGTGGAGGATTCGCCCGCTGTGGAGTCGCCGGGTGCTGCTGGTGTCTCCGGCCACGTTGAAGCTGAAGGTCAAAGTTCCCTAGAGTCGCAATCAGATCGAGACGGACGAGGGAGGGAGGGGAAGAGATGGAGGTAACTGCCGCTGGAGGAGTCGCTTGCTGTGGAGTCGCCCGATGCCGGTGGAGTCTCCGGCAAGGCTGCCTCTGAGTGCAGTCCGTGAGAAAAAGCTCGATTCAGATGGAGATTGAATAGGGAGGGAGGAGGGAGGGAGGGAGGGAGGGGGACACACCTGCCACTAGAGTGGCCGCCAGCCACGAAATCTCCAACCACTGTGGAGTCGCCGAGCACAATGACGCCTGCAGTTGAGAGTGAGTGAGAGAAAGAGAGATGGAGTGTGAGAGACGGTGTGGGGGACACACTTACCACTGTCGTCACCACCAGTCGCGGAAGCTCCGGCCGCCGTGGTGTCGCCGGCCTGCGATGGAATCAGGCCCTGATGGTGAGAGCGAGTGAGAGAGAGAAATGGAGGGCGAGATGCTGCAAGGGTTTGTTGGTTTGGTGTGAAAGCTTTGTAACTCAATAATAGGTAATAAAGTACTTTAACCAATTTTGTGACCATAATTAAATTATTTTATGGTCACAAAATTAGTAATAAAATTTTAAAATTTTAATTTTGTGACGGATTTTAAATTAATCATAAAAGTAGTCATAAAATGTGACCAAATTTCTCACTACTGATAATTTGGTCATAAATTGTGACTACTTTTATTCATTTTATTTAAGCTAAAGAGGGGTAAACATGACAAATAAATTTATACAATACTTCAACCATCTTTCCTTTATATATAACATAGATTATTATGTAATTAGTTATCAAAATTGTTCCTCCCACTTTAACTTTATTTGTCATTTTTTAAAAAAATTTAGGAGTTATTTATTTAGACAATAGAAAAGTAATTAGAAGTTTCTTTGATTAGCAAGTTGTAGAATACAATCAATGTTCGGTAATTATTTACACCAAAAATAAATTTTAGTGATGTTTTAAATTCTTTTTAAAATTTGGTCGTTTTTTAGAACTTTGTTGAGTGATTTTTCAAACTTTTTCCTTAAATCTTTCGAAATTATTTTTATTTATAGAAAAAAATCATATTACATGCTATGTGTATTTATAACCGATAATGGCACATACTTTCCTCATTAGTGGTGAGACAACATATTGAAAGGTATAGGCGAAGATTACAAGGGTCTGTATCGAGGACCTTATGATTGTGGGAGATTTAGTAGTATGATGGTTTCTCCAAACATGGGTGTCGGACCTCGTATATATAGTAATAATACATAAACAAAATTACATATACACCTCTCTTACGCCCCTTAATATGATTTATATGTCATACGGACAGATTGTTTCTATGTAATACAAAAGGTTAACAAGGAAGATCCTTCATAAAAATATCGACATGTACAGATGTAGGGATATAACAAATTACAAGTTCACCATAAACAATCCGCTCTCTAACAAAATCATAAATCACAAGCAATGTGCTTATTATGATCATGTTATACATGATTGACCATCATGTACATAACGCTAATGTTATCACAATACAAATGAACAAGCTCGGTTACCAAGATCCCAAAATCATGAAGAAGCTTGCGAACCTAAGTAGCTTCATCAACCATGTAACCAATAGCATGATATTCCGCTTCAATAGACGACTTGGGGATAGTAGGTTACTTCTTCGAATGTCGAGCAAGAAGATTAAGCCCAAGAAAAACAACATAATCATTGGTGGAACAATAAGAATCCTTGCAACTACCCCAATCAACATCGGAATATGCCACAACCAAGTTAGGGGACTTGGCAAGTCCGAACCATAAACCATGCAGTAGAGTACCTTGTAAATAGGAAAAATACGCTTGGCAACTTGGAGATGAGTAGTGCGGAGGAGTATGCATAAATTAAGAAAACTATACTACATATGCAATGTCAAGTTAAGTCATAGTTAAATACTATAAAGCTCCCACTATACTTTGATGCTAAGAGGGATCAGCAAGCATTTCACCATTTGAAAGGGATAAAGTAGTTTAGGCAACAAAAGGTGTTCTAACGGGTTTTATAGTTTGTAGCTGAAATTTGTTTGAAAGATCAAGAACATACTTGACAAAAAAATTCATAAGGGAGAGCGAAGCACTTATATACCCAAGAAGTAATGAAGATCACCAAGATCTTTCATGCAAACTGTTGAGAAAGGAGGCTAATAAATTTATGAAGAAGAGCTTCGGAGTTGCCTGTCATAAATAGAGTTCTTGGATCCTTTTGCCACTATGTTTTAAGTTTTTTCTCTATTTTGTCAATATATTTATTTTTTATACCTCGTGTCATTGTGTTGTAGGATTTTTATCCAAAATGTCATTGTGAAACTTTTTATTCATGTTTTACTTAGTTAAAGGTAAATGAAAAATAAAACTAAGTGACATTTATGGTAAACAATTTAAAATTGGTGCCATTTAGGATTAATCATCTTTAACATAGTGACACAGAGATTAAAAAGTAGAAAACAGAGGCAAAATAAAGAAAATATTAAAATATAATGGCAAATGGAACCAAAAACTCGCCATAAATATGTCATCAACATATAGCGGAAGAACCATAATGTGTGAATCAGTGCGATAAATAAACATAAGGATCGTCATGACAAAATTGTATGAACATAATATAGCTACTAAAGCGATGAAACCCTTGGGGCCTATAGCCATATATGGCCTTTTTCAATTTACAAATTTGCTTCAAAAAGTTGAATGAACAAACCTAGGAGGTTGTTTCATGTAAACTTCCTTAGTTAGAGTGCCATGAAGAAATGCATTCTCGACATCTAACCGTTAGATAGGCGAATTGTAAGAAATAGTTAAAGAAAAGAGTCGAACCATCACCAGTTTGACAAAAAGGCTAAATGTCTCATGGTAGTTAATACCGCTAATTGATGAAAGCCTTGCGCCACTACTCGTGCCTTGTATCTCTCTACACTCATTGTCAAATTGGTGCTTGATCTTATCAACCCACTTACTGCCAACCAGCTTTATATTTAGGAGTAGAAAGTACTAAATCCCATGTGTCATAGGAAAGAAAAGAATTATACTCCTCAGTCATTGCATTAACCCACTTAGAATCTTTAGAAGCCTTAACAAAGGAACTAGGTTCAACTTCAACAATAAACGTAGAGAGAAACATAATATTTTTGTGTTTGGCAATACCGACTCGGATTTAATCTACATGGGATGACGATTGGATGTACCTAAAGGGATTGACGTTATCGAAGAAACCAGAGGTTCAAAAACAGGCGGATGCGGGGAAGGGCAAACTCTAGAATAGTAGTTAGGGAGAAGGAAATAAGGAATCATCCCGAGGTAAAGATCGAACCGGAAAGGATGGACCACAAGTCGGCAGCCCAACATATGAGGGTGAGGGAGACAATCCAAATGATGGGCTAGGTGCCTCACGGGCGGGGCTACTGAATGTGGGTGGACTAGGCACCGAAAGAGGAGAGACCAACCTAGAAGCAATAGGAAAAGGCGACACATGCATTGGAGAACCCATAGAAGTTATTCTCAAGATGCTTTTGAGATTAAAAACATATAGCCGAGTCATGTGGGGAGCTTTGCTAATTAGTTTGGAAAAGGATAATGACTTTTATGAAATCGAACATTACGACCGATAAAGACATGTCTTAATACTGGATCCGAACAAAAATACGCTTTATAGTTTGCAACATAACTAAGAACCACAAAAGAAACAAAATGAGCTTGTAATTTATTTGCGAAGAGGCCACAAAATTAGGAAAACAAATAGATCCAAAAGGTTTGGAAAGGAGTAATCATGCGCGTTTTGAAATATGACCACAAAAGGTTTTTATTCTACAAAAGAGGTGTGTAGAGCTTATTAATGGAATAGATAACAACATAGGTAGAATCTAACCAAAAATAGTCGGACATATAGGCATCAATTAGAAAGTTACTAACCATTTCGAAATATGACGATGCTTCCTTTTCGCCCCACTATTTTGTTGTTGTGTTTCAACACAAGATTTTCAAAAGTACATACCTTTTTCATGAAATAACTCAAGTATAAGAGAGTTATCAAATTCCTTAGTCGCATCAAATTGAAACATTTTAATCTTGCAGTTAAATAAGTTTTCAACTAATATATGAAATTTAGTAAAAATCTCACGGACTTCATTTTTCATTTCATGGGATAAAGCCAAGTAAATCGAGAATAATCATCAATAAAACAAAATAATATTTAGAACCATTATGAGACAAAAGCTGGTAACCGTCAAACATCATAATGAATCAATTCTAAGGGAGAAGTTGTTCTATGTTCTGCGTAAGTAAAAGAAAGCTTATGAGATTTAGCTAAACAAAAAGGCATACAATTGTTTGAGAAAACTCAACTAAACTTAATGAAAATATTTTTCTTGAAATTTCCAAAACTCGAACACCACAATGACCCATATGACAATGCCAAAAATCTCCAGAAATAGTCGGGATGACTTCGACAGGAAGAGGGTAGGAAATAGGAACGGTGTAGACAGTGGTCAAGACTAATATTCTATAGAAGGACAACACCAAATAGGTATGGTGTGGATAGGGTCACGACTACTATTCTATACCGGGACAACACCTAAGGTGTTATCTTGGACACGTACATCGGAAAAGGAAAAACGACATTATAGTTATTGTCACAAAACAACTATCGAATAGAAAGCAAATTATGTGGAAGTTAGGGAACATGAAGAACGTTCCTAAGATTAAAGAGACGATTCTTAGTGGGAAGAAGCAACATGCCAGCATGTACAATAGGAAGTAAAATACCATTTCCTACTTGAACGCGAGTAGAATCGGTATAAAGGGATTTAGAAGATAGTTTACCATTATCAGGCGTCATGTAAAATGTTGCAATTGAATCAGTGGTGCCAAACTTGTTTATCAACATAGACAGGATTACAGGTAGCAAATGTGGGAGCACTAATTGGGGACATGAGTCGTATTTATTAGGATAGGTCCGAGCTGAATGTCCCGAACTATAACATATCGGACGAGACAATATAAGGGTGAGATCCTAAGACCCCTTCATACTAATTAGTACCTGCAGATAGGAGATTAGTATACGAAGTAAGAGAGTTAACATTATCAACAAATGAATCAACTGAATCATATATAAAATAGTACCAGTAGAGACACTCCCGGAAGTAGTCTCGCTAAGTCTACAAAGTCTATTGATTTTGCTAATTATAACCTTAATTATTGCGATTATTATGGTCACATCCTCAATTATGATTGTTGCGATTGGCCTTGTTGGTGCTATTGTTGCCTTTGAAGCCCAAATTGCCAGCAGAGTCGTCATTGCAATCCCCTATAGTGGCGATGAAGGCATGTGACGAGATAGGTTGACTGGTCACACTTGTGGTGAAGATGTTGCTAAAAAACGAGTAACTTAAAACTTAATTCATCAAACGAAGTACTCATAGGCAACACGAAAAAGTTGCAACAAATGCATCATAATAATTAGGCAAACTAGCAATAGTCAACTATATCAATTCTAAGTTCGTGAATCGGGGACCGAATCGCAGGTAGGGCATTAACAATTGATTTAATAGAACGTAGGCTCATCCATCGATTGATGATGACTCATATTGATATTAGTGAGCATACGTTTAAATCAAAAGCACGTGTGAGACAAGCTTGATTAAAACGTGATTTAAGTTGCGAGTCAAACCTCAATCATATATGTCAAATTACATACCTCACCGATAGTGTCTTTTGAGATCGTATCAAATTGGCACAAACCAATTGATCAACTCGAAGCCACAAACCGAAACCAAGATTCGGTTGTGAATATTCATTAGCGAGCGGATGATGCATTGATCGGATAATAGACCTATCAAGCATCCCATGTAGCTAGTGAATAACAACATGAAGTACGTGAACCGAGTGCGCCGGAATAAGAAATCATCAACGGAAACAAGCGTGGTGATAACGTAAGTCATTATAGTGACCATCCGAATTGTTAAAAAAGGTTGAATGCCACCATAAACCTTAGGTTAACGTCCAATATGGGTTTAAGCCATAAAGAACAGAGCTTGGATCAAGAAACCCATATTCTAGTACCTCGTGAACAACACTCGTTGAGGAAGCGCTTGCACCACCTATCCCCGGAAGGCAACATGAATAGATGGAGGAGAGAGGGACATGGGGGTAGGTTTCTAGGTGAAGTACAACGAGAAAGGTAGGGAAAAGGCTAATTTGTGGAGCTAGGGAGAGAACTCTACTGACCGCAACATCCGAGGTGGCGGAAGAAGAAACCACAGGAGTGGATGTTGCGAGCGTGGCGGCGGAAGCAAAAGGAGATGGAGGAGGCGATTGTCTGTGTGAGAGGACCAATATTAGTAGTGGAAGCATCCATGGACACCGGTGTGAAGGAGAAAGAAACGTGGGTTTCAAGAAAAATAAAAACCTTAGGGCACCGTGAGGAAGGACAAAGAGAAAAAGAGGAAAAAAAAATAAATCTCTTTTTTGTTCCAATATCATGTGAGATTTAGTTGTATTATACCTTAACCACACATGGTTGCCTACCCTCGTATATATAGTAACAAGTATATAAATAAAATTACGTATTTACCCCTATATATCCCCTATTAGGTTGCGGTAGTATGCATGTGATTATTGGAGTAGTACATTACATTACAACAAGCTTTCCTCAAACAAAATACTTAATTTGCACTGAAACAGGATCTAGTGACACTTGGTAGGGCCCAAGTTGCACCTACTTGGGTCTGAGCGGCATGATCAAACATGTCGCTAGGATGTGCCTCCTTATCAAAGTGCAATCATCGGGTTAGCTTGGGTGTTGCTAAGCCAAGAGATTGCGCACCATCATGCCATCCAAATCCTAGAGGGTTTCTCTTCTTCCCTTCTAGTATAAATAGGGAGCACCCGCCGTTCTAAGTAGACATAATTAATGTGATATATATATATATATATATATATATACCTTCCCGACTTTTTGATTTTAATATTTTAAATCCCCACATTTTCGTAATAATTTTTACCTCCCTTCACCTTTGTAAAAAACAATCTTAAACCTCAAATTTACGAAAATACCCTTGCGTTTGAGAATTATAATTATAAGATGTATAGTTTTTATCTTTTAATTTTTTGTTTTATGACCTTCATAATTTTACTAAATATTTAGGATTTTTTATTTACTTTTTAATTATCTGATAATTTTTTAAAAAATATTATCTTTATTTTAATTTTTTCCTCCTATTTTAATATCAAAATTCACATTCATTAGTTTTATTTCATATTATTTTTAATAAAGTCATCGTAATTATCCTTATTTATCTCTTTTTTTCCCTAATTGTAAGAAAATTAGGATGAATTTATTAAAAAATATAAAATAATATAAATGAAGGTGAATTTTATTATTAAAATAAGAAAAAAATCAAAATATAGATAATATTTTCTAAAATATTATCAGATAACAAAAATAAATAAAAATAAAATCTTAAATTTTTAGTAAAATTATGGAGGTCATGAAACAAAAATTAAAACATAAAAACTATACATCTTATAATTATAATTTTTAAAAATAAGGACATTTTTGTAAATTTTGAGATTTAAAATCGTTTTTAATAAAGGTGAAGGGAGGTAAAAATAACCAAAATTGTTTTATGACATTCAAGAATCCTTAGTGGAGGCCTTTGATACCGCCATGATCAATGGTACGATCTTCGTAGTCATTAGACTATACCTTTAACATTGAACTTATTATACTCATGGTTCACAACTTTGGAGTCAAATCAATATCCATTTGAGATTAGGGATTATTTTTTTAATAAATTAATTTAATTTTTTTAATAAATTAATTTAATTTTTTTAATAAATTAATTTAATTTTTAATATTTTATAAACTTATAAAAAGATATGGTGTTGACTCTACTTTTCTTAGTTTAGCTCAAACCATTGTAACAAACACCCACCGAAAGAGCAATGCGGGTAGCCTTATAAGTTTATTGAACAAGGGGAAGAAGACATAGTAGAGGAAGTCATCATTAATGATATAATAATACCGAAGTTGTAAAGTTAAAATATTTGAGTTCGATCATACAAGGCAATGGAGAGATCCAATAAACAAATTAACATGGAATAATGAAGCTGATTAGAGCTAGGAAAAGGAGAACAAGGTACCTTAGAGTTAGAGAGGTAATGTATCAAGAAGGGTAAGGCTCCACTAAAGGGAGCTAAAACAAAAGACATATGGCAAAGTTATTTCTACAAACTTTTTAGCCATAGGGATGATATGAATTCTTTTAATTCTTTGGTTTCAAGTTTCTTTTTCAATTGTTTGGTTGGGGTATTCTGAATGTAGAATTTGAAATTTACAGGTTTTAAATTCCCTTAAAACAAAGGAATTTGAATCCCCCAAATAGAAGGGGTCAATTCTCTATCCCTTAGGGATCAGTTTATTTATTTTTATATATATAAGTTTTTTGTCATATTTTTTGATAGAATATTATAGTTTGAAAATAGGTTTACTAAAAATTATAAATAAAATTTATTAATCATGGAAAAAATTACAAGATAGTTAATTTAAAAAATTAAATAAATATAAGATTCAACTATCAACAAATATGTTAACGAGTTTCAATTTTTATTGAATCAAATGATGATGATGTGATGATGATGATGATGATAATAATAATAATAATAATAATAATAATAATAATAATAATAATAATAATAATAATAATAATAATAATAATAATAATAATAATAATAACAACAACAACAACAACAATTTACAAAGACATAAAATAATTTAAACAATAAAACAATTTTAATTCCATTCTATGGTTAGCAACCAAACAAAAAGAATTGGAACTTGATTCCATTCCTATTCACTACCAAAACATTTGAAGAGAATATTCAAGTTCCATACCTAACCCCTCATGTATCATTCCATGATGTCATTCTATTTCACTTTCTATACGAAACAGGACCTAAGTAATATGAAATAGAGCAATCTAAGAGGCATTAAAACTTTAGGTCATGTCATAGCATGGTAAAGATGAGCAATATAAATGTGCAAATACGGAACAACTTAGGTGAAGAAGGAGTTTGCTAAGTTATTTCATCATTTTTAAGACCCGCAAAACGCTAAAGGAATGGAGAATTGGTTCAATTATCCAATATGTAAAGATGAGGGTGATATTTAAAACTGTAATAACTATAGGAGTATTAAGTCATTATAAAGTTATAGGAAAGGGTGATTGATAAGAGGGTGAAGATGGACATTTTAATTTCTAAAAATCAAATCAATTTAAGGCAAGACCATAAACTGCACAAACAATAATTATCTTACAAGAATGCTTATAAAATTTTATAGAGGAATAGGAAAAGGATTCCAACACATTCATCGATCTCGCGAAGGCTTGTGATCGGGTAGATGTGTCTCGGGAGTTGCTTGAAGAAGAAAGACACACCACTTGATTGTATTCGAGGTTATTTAAGACGTGCAAGAGAATAAAAACAAGGGTGAATGCCAAGAGAAAAACACAAATGAATTTCCTGTTAATATTGGGTTACATGCAAAAATATTGACCTGAATAGAATGATTCGGAATGAAACTTGAATCGAATTCAAAAGTGTCGAATCGATTTAGACCCAAAATATGAAAATAAATCAAATCCAAAAGTTTTAAATCAATTTAGACCCAAAATCTGAAAAATGAACCAGTTCAAAATTGAATCGACTCGAAATTTAATTACTTGATTACTAACTCAAAATATAATTGACCAGATTCAAAACTAAACCCAAATAACATGAATCGATTCGAGTTCAAACCGATTTAATTCAACTAAAAACATTGTATAAGTCTCGAATAAATTGAACTAATTGACTCAACATGCAATGGGTTAGTGAAAAGTATATAATTTACACTCAAGTGTAATAATAGGTTTATTTAGGATTTCATGTTGGTCGAAGCAGTTTGGGATTAGGTAAACGCTTTCAATTACGTTCTCCTTTTGTCCATCGAAGTTAGACAACTTCCATTATAGCAACCTTCCCTTACTATCATACCATCAACTCTACAATATAGCATAGCAAAACTAAAATTTGATCTCGATAATGTTCTCAATTCATGTTGCCCATTTAGTGTCTCTCGGGAAGATAAAAGAAACAAGTCGTCATGTTGAGACTTCAAAAACAAAGAGAAGCAAAAAAGAACACCAATTTAATTTCACTCGTATCCCTTTTAATTGCAGGATTTGAACGCATGGAGCTACTTCAACAAGGCAAAAACAATAGAAGCCAAATCATCAAAACTCCTTGACTGATTAGGTTTGAAATATGGGTTGGTGATTGAAGATAGAGATCTAAAATGATGTACCAAGGAGCCAAGGGGAGAGGTAGGGAGCGAAAAGGGTTGGCAAGTGAGCTACAAGCTACGACTGTTGGTAATCGAAGAGGAGGGGAACAGATCCAAGGGAGTTAGGGTCTGAAAGTTGGTAGAATGAAAAGGGATTCATAGGAAAAGTGTAGGGGAAAGTTTGAAATGCATCTAAAATCTGGAGCAAAAGAGGGAGACATGACATTTCTTATTCTTCTAAAGTCCCACATTGAAGTTTTGTTAGGATTCTCTTGGGTTTATATATCTCCCTCTCATGGCTACTATTTGAAAATTGGTACTATGGTTTGAGGATGAGGAGAGTATGGACCAAACACAAGCGCGCCGCCCGCCCGCCCGGTCCGGTCCGGCTCGAACGGGCGGGGTCGTCGGCTGTGGGCCTAGCATATATATTCTTTTTAGTGAAATTTCATTTGACTTTCGTTGACCAATTTCATGCGTGACTGTTAGTCGGGAGATTTTCGTGGCATGATATCCTCAACAATGGAGAGATAAGTGGAGAAAAATCCTCCACTTCCTCCTTGATTTTCTCCACAGCTTTTTTGCTCCAACAGTCATAATTTTCCACTATAAATACCGAGCTCCTCTCCTCATTTCAATACACTTAATCCTCTTCCTCTCTTCTCTCTGCTTTCTCTTATCTAGGCATAGTTTCTACATACTCCATTTACTTCACTTTCGAGTGCACGTAAGTGAAGTCGCTGTAGAAACCTTGGGGAGCAACCTAGCTATCACGATTGCACCGTTGTCGGGCCGTTTTTGCTTTCGAGTCGGTGGTCATACCACGACACGACATTCTCTTCCTTCCTTCTAGCCGTTGGTAACGTCGATTAATCCAACAATCCGAAAGCAAAAATTACTTACCAATGGTCTGTAAACTTCCACAAAGCTCTTCCCGACCTCTCCAAAATTGAACCCCTTGATGGAACCAACTACAAGCGCCGGTCCCGAAGGCTGCCGATTCTTTTGAACAACTGGATGTGGACTACGTTCGTCCACAAACATTGCTGATGACAAGTCCGAAACCTCTACCGCAACGGATAAAGACAAAGATAAGAGCACCTCCTCCACTACCGACACTCGCGAAGAAGAAATTGGAGAAAGACAATAAAACAGTTCGAGGCTACTCGCTGCATCATATGACTAACCCCTTATTTGATTTATTTATTGACTATAAATCAGCTAAAGTCATATGGGAAAAACTGCAAGTTAAATATGGTGCGAGATGATGCCTGGCAAAAAGAAGTACGTGGTTGGCGAATGGCTCAAATTCCAGATTACGGATGACAAGCCAATCATGGAGCAAGTCCATGTTTACGAGAACCTGTGTGCTCGAAGTTGTCAACGAAGGCATGAAGATGTGTGATATCCTTCAAGCCAACATGCTCATTGAAAAATTCCCACCATCCTGGAGTGACTATAGAAATCAACTTAAGCACAAGAAAAAGGACCTCACCTGCAGGAGCTAATTAGTCACATGAGAACCGAAGAGGCTAATCGTCCGAAAGATAAGGTGGACTCTCTTTCTTTAAATTCTTCTAAAGCTAATCTGGTTGAATCTTCACGTGCAAACAAATAAAGACAGGTTCAAAGGCAAAGGGAAATTCAATAAAAAATAGAACAATCCCAAACAATGAGAACCGGATGAACAAGTCAAGCAACAAAATTAAAAAACGAAGGTAACGTGCTATGTCGGCGGAAAACCAGGCCACAAAGCCTACCAGAGTGCAATTTTCGCAAAGGACCAAATCAAAATTTGGTGCACAAGGAGTTGCAAAACCCATAGGCCAAGGTATCGCACAAGTTAACCTTGCGAGAAGACGACGAGATCATCTGCGCAGCTCACCGTGGAGGCGAACTTGGTTGCGGAACCAACCGAGTGGATCCTGGATTCCGGAGCTTCAAGGCACTTATGCGCCAACAAGGAGCCGATGCACGAATTGAAGATGTTGCTGATGGAGAACATGTCTACATGGGAAATTCAACAACCGCTGGAGTGTTGGGTAAAGGGAAAGTTCTTCTCAATTTTACTTCGGCAAAAAGTTATGTTTGACTAATGTGTCTGTATGTCCCTTCCCTTCGTAGAAACTTAGTTTCGGTGGTCTTCTTAATCTTTCCGGCATTAAAGTTATTTTAGATGGAGGGGTGGCTATCATCTCTCGGAATGGAGACTTTATTGGAAAGGGATATTTGCATGGGGATCAAAAGGGGTTTATTTGTTCGAATGTTGCCTCCGAAATTAATGGAAATGCTTCCGGTTCCGCTTATATTGTCGAGTCTCGTTGATTTATGGCATGGTAGACTTGGACATGTTAATTTTCCTTCATTAAAAAGACTTCATGATATGCATTTAATTCCATCTATTAATATTGAAAGCATATCGAAATGTCCTGTTTGTTAGAAGCAAAATATGCTAAGAAACCATTTAAGCCTCGTAACTAGTAGACAAACCGAACTACTAGAGTTAATTCATTCAGACTTAGCGGACTTCAAGAACACGGTTAGCAAAGGTGGAAAAAGATACTATATTACCTTTGTAGATGACTACTCTAGGTTCACTAGAGTATACCTCCTTAAATCTAAAGATGAGGTCGAAGAAATGTTCTTGAAATATAAAGCGTAAGTAGAAAACCAACTAGATAAAAAGATCAAGAGGCTTAGATCCGATAGAGGTGGTGAATATGGAACCAATGCCCTTGCTGCTTTTTGTGCAAAAATGGAATAATTCATGAGGATAGTGCTCCCTACACTCCCCAACAGAATGGGATAGCTGAAAGGAAGAACAGATCGCTTAAGGAAATGATGAATGCTATGCTATTAAGTTCAGGCCTTTCGGATAATATGTGGGGGAAGCTGTTTTAACTGCTTGTTATATACTAAACAGAGTTCCTCATAAAAAGTCAGACCAAACCCCATATGAATTGTGGAAAAGGTACGCTCCAAATTTGAGTATTCTTAAAGTATGGGGATGCTTGGCTAAGGTTCCTTTACCTGACTTCAAGAGACCTAATATTAGTTCTAAGACCTTTGATTCTGTGTTTATTAGTTATGCTCAAAATAGTGCTGCATATAGATTCATGTCATTACTCGATCTTACCATTTCCGAATCTAGAGATGCTCGTATTCTTTGAGCATGTGTTTCCTTTAAAGAAAAATGTGACTAATATTTTGCATGAAAATGTTAGATTGCTCGTGTCTAATTCAAGTATCTAATAACCAAGTTAATGAGTCTAGAAGGAGTAAAAGACGTAGAGTCGAACTCAACTATGGTCCTGATTTTATTACTTCCTTTCTAGTTGAGAAATTGGATGTTGATGCCATAACCGATGAACTAGTGTCAATCTATCTTATTGAGGAAGATCCTAAAACTTATCAAGAGGCTATGAGGTCTATAGATGTCGGTTTCGGAAAGAAGCCATCAAAAGTGAATTAGATTCTATAGAATCTAATAAAACATGGGAGTTAGTAGACTTACCCAAAGGTTGTAAGCCTATCAGTAGTAAGTGGATCTTCAAAAAGAAATTAAGACCTGATGGTTCTATAGACAAGTATAAAGCAAGATTGGTAATTAGAGGGTTTAATCAAAAGAAGGGAATTGATTTCTTTGATACCTATTCCCAAGTAACCAAAATAGCCACCATCGAACCTTAATTGCCTTAGCAGCTATCAACAATCTAGTTGTACATCAAATGGATGTAAAGATTGCTTTTCTAAATAGTGATTTAGAAGAAGAGATTTACATGTCTCAACCTGAGGGCTGTGAGATTCTTGGTCGGGAGCATAAAGTGTGCAAACTAAGAAAATCCGTTTATGGTCTTAAGCAAGCTCCCAAACAATGGTATGAAAAGTTTGATAGTACCTTAAAGCAAAATGGATTTACTGATAAATGCATCCGATTCTTGTGTTTATTCAAAATCCTTTGACTCGGATTGTGTGATCATATGCTTATATGTGGATGACACGCTAATTTTTGGTACTAGCTTGCATGTTGTTAATGAGACTAAGAAAATGTTAACCTCTCATTTCGAAATGAAGGACTTAGAAGAAGCCGACGTGATCCTAGGGTCAAAGTCACAAAACCAACAAGTGGGTTTTCTCTCTGTCGGTCTCATTACATTGAAAAAATTTTAAGGAGGTTCAACTGCTTTGAGGTAGTGCTCGTTAGAACTCCCTATGACCCTAGCATACACCTTAAAAAGAACAGAGGACCTAGTGTGTCTCAATCTGAGTATGCTAAAATTATAGGAAGTGTCATGTATCTCATGAACTACACTCGTCCCGACATTGCTTATGCAGTTAGTAGACAGAGTCGATATACTTATAAACCTAGTCAAGAACACTCGGGATGCACTTTTCCGCTAAAATTATAGGAAGTACCATTGACTGGTATTTGCACTTTAACAAATTTCCTGCTGTGTTAGAAGGATTTTGTGATGCAAATTGGGTATCTAATAACGATGAAGTAAGCTCCACTAGTGGTTATGTGTTTGTTTTAGGTGGAGGAGCTATTTCGTGGAAGTCCGCAAAACAGACTTATATAGCTCGCTCCACTATGGAATCTGAATTCATAGCTCTTGAGTTGGCGGGTCAAGAAGCGTAATGGTTAAAGAACCTATTGGCGGACATGCCAGTATGGGAAAGGAAAGATACAACAGTTTCTCGCATTGTGACTCGCAGTTAGCAATCGGTGTTGCACACAACAGATGTCTATAACGGAAAGAAGAGACATATCCGTATTAGACATGGTGCGGTTAAACAATTGCTGAAACATGGTGTTATTTCCTTGATTTTGTGAGATCCGAAAGAAACATTTCGGATCCACTTACTTAAGGACTAACGAGACGAGTGGTACTCGAAACGTCGAGGGGGATGGGACTCAAACCCATGGATTGAAGCAGTATGGTGGATACCCTTTAGTGGTTAAACGAAACTATACTAAGACTTCATAAATACACGGCACTCCTATCCCTATGACATACTCGGTAGTGTTTATAAAGGATGAGCTATTTATGCTCTTAATGAATCCATAGCCTACTAAGGTGGTGCTATTGAGAAGCACTTGATGGATTCACCGCAAATTATCTGTGAGGTTGAGCAATATTATGCTCTTAATAGTTCCATATCCATTATATGGTGGTCTATACTGAGATAGACTTGATGGAACTACCTACGTAAGTGTGAAGGTTTGGCCACCTTTTATGAGAAACTTGGTATGTCTCTCTAGAGCACTTATGAGACCCGAGGTATGCGCATGGCCTTTATAAAGCGCAAAATTTCTCTATTGCGGAGTATGCAAAAATTTGAAGGTTGATATGTGTTGTGGGGGCCTCGTCTAAGGTGTATCAAGTTCAAGACTAGTTCACTTGATTACAACTGGATGTTGCCTCATTTCACTATGTGTCAATTCAATCGAAAGACATTGACATTTAAGTATTTACCCTTCCTATGCCCAGAAAATTCTTTTCCTTCGTTACATGCCATTTGTGGGGATTGTTGGAAATTGGCATGACATTTCTTGTTCTTCCGAAGTCCCACATTGAAGTTTTGCTAGGATTCTCTTGGGTTTATATATCTCCCTCTCATGGCTACTATTTGAAAATTGGTACTATGGTTTGAGGATGAGGAGAGTATGGACCAAACACACGCATGCGCGCCGCCCGCCCGCCCGGTCCGGTCCGAGCTGGGCTGGGCTGTGGGCTGTGGGCCTAGCATATATATTCTTTTTAGTGAAATTTCATTTGACTTTTGTTGACCAATTCCATGCGTGATTGTTAGTCGGGAGATTTTTGTGGCATGATATCCTCAACAATGGAGAGATAAGTGGAGAAAAATCCTCCACTCCCTCATTGATTTTCTTCACGACTTTTTTGCTCCAACAGTCATAATTTTCCACTATAAATACCGAGCTCCTCTCCTCATTTCAATACACTCAATCCTCTTCCTCTCTTCTCTACTCGCTTTCTCTTATCCGGGCATAGTTTCTACATACTCCATTTACTTCACTTTCGAGTGCACGTAAGTGAAGCTGCTGTGGAAACCTTGGGAGCAACCGGCTATCACGATTGCACCGTTGTCGAGCTGTTTTTGCTTTCAGGTCAATGGTCATACCACGACACAACATTCTCCTCCTTCCTTCTAGCCGTTGGTAACGTCGATTAATCCAACGAAACTCCAAAGTAGAGTTACTCGAATGGATCCCTTTGCCGAAAACTTTGTAGTCTTTTGAGGAGGGGTTGTAAACAATATTGGATAGGTGAGATTTCTGGGAAATGGAGGTTAAGTGGTAGAGGAATAAAGCGGAAAAAGCAGATGGTTAAAGAATTGGGAGAGAGGATCTCTGCAAGCTAGGTACCATGATGAGCTAATTCTGTCTAGGATAAGACCCACCATCTAAGCAAATTAGGGTCCCTAATTATACTTTAAGGATAAGACACACCACCATTAAGCATAATTAGACTCTTAAGACATCACTTAATTAGGCCATAATTAAGATAAGCATAAGAGGATTCTAGGTTTGAAGGAGCCAAGCTCAACTTGATCATTAATTTTGTTAAAAATCCCTAAGTATTCTCCTAATTATATATTTATAGTATGGAACCTCTAGGGTAAATACAATCAATCCAACAGACTCAAATACAAGCATGATCACCTAAGGTTAGAGCTTTAAAACACTTTGCAACTCAAAAAGCAATAAAGCATAAAGTAGGTAGACAAAAAAAAAAAAAGCAACAAGCAAAGGGTTGAAAGTGAAGGCATGTTGTTTTCACTAGATCCGGTGCTTTTGGTCTCTCTTCCAATGTGTTTAATTTTTGCCCACAACTCCAGATGAGACTCTAAAATAATGTTTGGAAAGATAAGGAAGTAAGATTTTCCAAACATATATGACTTGCCTCCATTGACTGAGTGATGAGAAAGATATGACCCGAAATGCTCTACTTGGTTAAATTCGTTGGACAGCTGGCGCCGACTTTGTAATATGGACTCGAACACTTATTTTCTCCGGCTTAAAAGAAATGACCTAGATTCCCCTCTCTAGTGGAATTCTTGAGTTACCTTCCTTCAAAATTTAAAGGCCCAATAGCTTCTCATGGCTAAGTTATGAGGTAAACAAGTGGCCCCTTCAAGCGTTTGAACTCGGCGAAGTGTCATTTAACTTGGTTGTGAGAAAGCGATTAGCTCAGCTTGGTTTTAACTCGGGGCATTTCCTTCTTTAAGTACATGGCTTCCCTCAGTCACCCCTCCATCATCCTCTCCTGGTATATGAGAATTTTCCCTCAAATTCTCTAAGGTATCATCTTCCAAATAAGGGGACAAGTGAGAAACGTTGAACTCGGTCGAAACGCAATACTCTCCGGCCAAAGCAATCTTATAGGCATTGTCATTAATATTCTCCAAGACCTCAAATGGACCATCAGCCCTCGACATGAGCTTTGTCTTTCTTGTGGTCGGGAATCGTTCTTTCCTTAGGAGAATCTATACCAAGTTCCGGTTTAAACACAACCTCGCATGTGGTGTTTGTTTGCTTGTGCTTGGTATAAGTTATTAACTTGCTTAATTTTGGCCTTCACATTCTTGTGTAGCTCCTGAATTTGTTGCACCCTCTTGTTGCCATCCATACTTGGTTTGTCCTCTACAGCTCTTGGAGCAAGGCTTAATGGGGTGAGGGGCTCAATTTCTTACACCACTTTGAACGGTGATAAATTGATGGTCTTGCTAGGAGCACGCTTATATGCAAATTCAGTGTGTGGAAGAATATGGTCCCAAGACTTGGCATTGCTCTTGATCAAAGCCTTTAATAATGTGACCAAGGTGCAGTTTGTCACTTCCGTTTGCCTATCGGTTTGAGGGTGGCATGTGGTACTATATTTAAGCTTTGTCCCTCTCTTCTTCCACAAAGTTACCCAAAAGTGACTTATAAATTTAGCGTCCCTATCCGTCACCATAGACCTTGGTATGCAGTTTAGCCTCACAACCTCTTTGAAGTATAAGCCTGCCACATTAGTAACATCATTTGTCTTGGGGCATGGGATAAAGTGTGTAATTTTTCGAAACAGTCAACCACCGTAAGGATTGTATCCTTGCCTCTTTGCATTCTTGAGAGTCCAAGGACAAAGTCAAGACTAATATCCACCCATGACTGGTTGGTGTAGGAAAAGGGGTGGATAGACCTTGCGGCAATGAATAGGTCTTGGTAAATGGCATGTTGCGTACCTCTTGATGATATCTTGAACGTCTTTCTCCGTGCCCACCCAATAATGATGCTCTTTGAGAATCAACAATGTCTTTTTCTCACCAAAATGACCCGCTAGGCATCCTCCATGTACTTCTCGGATCAACAATTCCCTTGTTCCACATTGTGGAACACATAACCGAGTACCCTTGAAAAGGTTCCCAACTTGAATCAAGAACTTATCCTTTGGATGCCTCTCACATTCACGGTATAACTCACCAAAATCTTGGTCATCAATATACAAACATTTTAAATGATCAAAAACAAATACACAACTTTGCAATTGAAAAAGTATAAGGTACCTTCTAAAAAGTGCATCCACCCCTTGGTTGAGCTTGCGGACTTGTGTTTGATGGTAAACCGAAAGGCTTAAAAATACTAAACCCATTTAGCATGGCGGGGTTAAGTTTGTGTTGCCCATAAATGTACTTCGAGCCTCATGGTCGGAATGCAAGATGAACTCTTGAGCCACTAGGTAGTGACTCTAATGCTCCAAAGATCGGATGATGGCGTAAAACTCCTTGTCATAAGTGGAGTACCTTATCTTTGCTTCACACAACTTCTCACTAGAGAAGGCTAAAGGGCGACCTTTTGAGTGAGAATACCTCTAATCCCTACCTTGGATGCATCGCATTGAACCTCAAATACCTTGTCAAAACAAGGCAAAGCGAAGATTGGAGCTTGGATGAGCTTGGACTTGATCTCCTCAAACGCAAGTTGTGCTCTTGGTGTCCACTTGAAAGAACTCCCTTGAGAACTTCGGTCATGGGGGCCATTATGGTGCTAAAATTCCTTATGAACCTCCCAAGTCCATAGAAACTTCTCACATCATGTATGCTAGATGGAGTGGGCCAAGACCAAACTGCCTCAATCTTACTTTCATCTACTTTCATACCCTCGGCAAAAATGAAGTAGCCTAAGAAGGTCACCTCTTGATTGAAGAAGGCACACTTTTGTAAACTGCAAGAAAGATTCTCATTCTTAAAGAGCTTGATGACTTGCATTAGATGCTTTAGGTGATGTTGCTCATCACGGCTATACACCAAAATGTCATAAAAATACACCACGATAAAGTGACCAATGTCGGTTCTAAAAACTTGGTTCATCAACCTCATGAATGTACTTGGCGCATTAGACAACCCAAAAGGCATGACTAGCCACTTATACAATCTACCCTTGGTTTTAAAAGCGGTTTTCCACTCATCACCTTCTCTAATCCAGATTTGGTAATTACCACTTCTCAAATCAATTTTGGAAAAGAACCTTGACACATACAACTTATCTAGCATGCCTTCCAACCAAGGAATACGAACTTGATTGTGATCTTGTTTATGGCACGACCGCCCGCACACATCCTCATTGTTCTATTTTTTTAGTACAAGCAAAGTGGATTCATCCTTATTGCTGGCTTGTTAGGGAGAATAAAGCTAGGTATAAGGTTAATGTGGTGCTGAATATTGCGTTTAGGAGGAAGGCCGAGAGGGATCTCATCGGGAAAACATGGTAATATTGGTCTAGGAGGGTTTAGGCTAGGGGATGCATAGGTGGAGTAGTTTTTGATTCTTCATGGTTGAGGAGTAGAAGTTCTCTCCATGACTTGAATTCATGTTGTTTAGCTTTTAGAAAAGATTCTCCAAGGGTAAAGAGAATCTTGGTTTGATCTTGTCGTTTTTTGGCTTCGCCATGGCGAGTTGGGAGGGAAAAATGGGGCTAAAGTGATCTCCTACCATCCTTGGCAAAAGAATAAGTTTTTAAAAACCCATCATGCATAACCCTCCTATCAAATAGCCATGGTCTACCCAATAAAAGATGACAAGTGTCCATGGAAATTATGTCACACCAAATCTCATCCACATAATGTTTTCCCAGCTAAAAGTAACAAGACAACGAGAGTGCACTTAGAGGCCCTTACCTTAATTAAGCCATTAAATATTATAAGGATGAGGCTTGAATTCCGAGTTTGTCCACCATGCTCATTGCCGCCACATTTGCACAACTTCCGTCATCAATTATGATAGAACAAACCTTGCCTTGCACCATGCCTCGAGTGTGAAGAATATTCTCTGTTGCTCTTCTTTTGGGTCCTTCAAACCACTCAATGTTCTCCTCAAGACCAACAATTCTCTCGTCATCCGCCTCATCAACACCTTCCATGAGACACAACTCATTGCTTAGTTCTTCTTCGGCCCTAGGGATCTCCTCATACTCAGCCAAGGTGATAACTCTTCGGTTAGGACACTCCGAGGTAATATGGCTAAGTCTTTAACACTTATAGCATCTACGGTTTGCATTGCTTGCAAATGGGGCGTTTGGTTTGAGGGGTTAGGTTTTTGTTTTATGGAGGAAAGGGATTTGTAGTCGGTACATTAGGGGACGGGGTAATTTTTTTGTGGAAGGGGTTAGGCTTGGGTGAAGGGAATTTTGGAAGGTCTTTCTTGTATGGCCGAGACTTCTTATATTGCTACACCTTATGTTCCAAGACGAAACCTCATCAAAGGTGGAATATAGTTGGAGCTCTACTACTTGAGCATATTTCGGATCAAGACCTCCCAAATATCTTACAATTGTTCGATCTTCATTTTCTTGGATGCACATTTGATAACAAGTTGCTCAAACTCCCTAGTGTACTCTTCCACGACCATACTCCCTTGTTGTAATTTGTGGAGCTTTGCATAACTATCTTGCACATAGGTAAGAGGAAGAAACCGAGCTTTAACTTTGACCTCATCTTTTCCCAACTTATAATTTGGGGCTTATATTGCTTAGCTCGTTTGTGTACTAAGTTCTCTCACCACATGGATGCAAAACCACGGAGCTTCGTGTCCACAAGATTGACTTTCTTTTCCTCCAACACCTCCTTTTTGTCAAAAATATTCTCCACAGTTTGGAGATAATCCAAGAATTTGTCCGAGTTCAAACGACCCTCAAACTTGGGTATCTCCACCTTGAAATCTTGGCCTTGAGGTAGGTTGTGGCATTTCCTCCTTCTCTTATCTCTACTCCTTTCTCGCTTATTGGATGAGGTAAAGAGGTTACTCTCTTCTCTTTCTATATAGGAAGGGTGGGTGGACGGTGTGAGGGGAAACTCTTTAAGTTGCTACAGCTTTTGCTTCATTGCATCACCGAGTTGCCTCCTTAGATAGGCATTCTGGTTCCTCGAGTCTTCATAGTTTTTCATCAACATTTAAAACCTCTCCTCTAGTGGTATGCTACCTCTCATCTTTGCTTGGCGGTTTGGGGTTGTTTTGTGGGGTGTAAAAAGTGTTTGGGAAGTGGATTTAGTATGGGAAGCCCGAGGAGCTTCTCCTAAGCTTTGACACCAAATATGGTGTACCAAGGAGCCAAGGGGAGAGATAGGGAGCGAAAAGGTTGATGAGAGTTTAAACCGGGTTGGCAAGTGAGCTACAAGTTGCGATCTGTTTCTAATTAGAAGAGGAGGGGAACAAATCAAAAAGACTTCGGGATTGAAAGTTGGTAGAATAAAAGAGGACTCATAGGAAAAGTGGAGGGGAAAGTTAAAAATGCATCCAAGATATGGAGCAAAAGAAAAGGAAACCCCAAACTAAAGTTATCCGCATGGATCCCTTTGCTCGGACAACTTTGTAGTTTTTTGACAAGGGGTTGCAAACAATCTTGGATGAGTGAGATTACTGGGAAATGGAGTTAAGTGGTAGGCGAATAAAGGGAAAAAAGGTTGAACGCAGAAGGTTAAAGAATTGGGATAGGAGATCTCTGCAAGTTAGGTAACAGGATAAGCTAATATTTCTTAGGATAAGACACATCACCTAAGTAAAATTGGGGCCATTAATTATACTTAGAGGATAAGACACCACCATTAAGCATAATTATACTCTTAAGACCCCTCTTAATTAGGCCATAATTAAGATAGGTATAAGCGGATTCGAGGTTTGAAGGAGTCAAGCTCAACTTGATCATTAATTTTGTCCAAAGTCCCTTAATTATTCTTATAATTATGTATTCATTGCATGGAACCTCTAAGGTAGATACAATCAATCCAAAGGCTCAAATACAAGCATCATCATTGAAGAGTAGAGTTTTAAAACAACTTACAACTCAAGAAGAAAATAAGCATAAAGTAGAGAGACAAAAATTTAAAGGCCCAATACCTTCTCATGGCTGAGTTATAAGGCAAATAAGTGACCCTTTCAAGCTCCTAAACCGGGCAGAAATGTCCAAGCATTAGCTGAGCTTGATTTGGACTTGGGGCATTTCCTTCTTCAAGTGTTTGGCTTCCATCGGTCACCCCTCCATCAGAACATTAGAGAGGATGTGAAAAGGTTTGAAAATCAAAGGCACTAAAGAAAGTGCCTCCATTGAGACCGAAAAAATGGTCTCAAAAGCCCAAAATCGGTCTCAAATTTGGATGGGAGATCTAACAGAGACCGAATCGTGACAGTGAGAGAGAGAGAGAGTTCAATACCTGCTAACGGGTGGAGGAAGCGGTCGGCATTAGTGACGACGAGGCGGGTGGGTGGGCGACGACAACGTGTCAATGGAGCACGCTCCGAAAACCTTTCCCTTTGTTTTGTCTCGGTCGAAAAGGGAATGGGGACATAAGTTTAATGAAAATTGAGACTGAAAGTATTTGGTCTCTAAATGAGACGAACAACAACATTGATCTCCAATTTTGGTCTCAATTTGAGTACGATAAGTTCGGTCTTTAAATTTAGTCTAAATTAGAATCAATTTTGTACTTCGGCCTACAAATTTCGGTTTCAATTGAGGCGGATTTAATTTGGTCTCAAATATCGATTTCTAAACAAAATTAGAGACTGATTTTTATACGGTCTTAAAATTTCTATGTCAATTGAGGCGTACTCTTGTAGTGAGAGGATGGGTTGGAGGAGTTGAATTGGCTCAATTAAAATCTTGTTGTTTAGCTAAAAAGGTGAGTATATTTATATTTCAAGCCATCAAAAACATAAGTTCACATGCAAGTTCACAGGACATTCCCTGCTATACCAATCTATACATCATAGTCCACTGTATCTACTCAGAATATCATACTAACAGTCTCTTGGATTAATAAGAAAGAAGTTCTAGTTACACCCTAAAAAAACTCCTATTCCGTTCCTGCCAGCAAATGCATATTATAACGGTTATAGCAACAATTAGCTTGGATTTCCACCTCTGACTGTTTTTATACTTCAAAACCGTCCCATGCCAATTCACTGAGGTGATATCATTCAACTATACATGTAGAAGTTCGTGTAGGACTTATTGGCAAACAAATTTATAATAACTTCACACTCGAAACATAAATGAGCTCGTGTGTTCATTATCTTGTTTGCAAAGTGCACAGGTCTGGGTCACACTCAATCCCAAATGACAGCAATATGTCTTTTATCGCCAGTTTCTGGTTCATCAAGAGCCAACTTATAAACCAACAAAGTATTGGTTGAGGTGGTAGTGATCTCAACCCGATAAAAAATAGAGTAAAAGTTCAAATCACCAAAGCACACTTATTGAGATGACTTTTACCTTAAACACTCACGATATGAATGAAATTACACCCTTAGTTATTTTTTTTTAAAAAAGAAGCCAAACTTATAAACCCAGACTTTGGAATTCTATCTAAATGCCTTACCGGCTTATAGAATGCATTTTGTGACTTTTTCTCTTAACATTTCATGACGTGACTTAGCTAAGTGCTCCAATAATACAATTATTGATAATTAGATGAAAATCTCAACTGTTAAATAATTAAAATGATTAGATTTTTAATGATAGAGGATTCAAATTTCCTTTTTTTTTGTTTTTATTATTCTTTGTTAATCCGACTCGAGTAAAAGTCTCTTAGCGTAAACTTTACTCTATTCACAAGGATCAAACCCTATCTCTAACTTAAGATGAACTAATATCCAATTACTTGAACCTTTTCGTTTGACTTAAAATTGCAATTTGTACTTGTTATCAGTAGCATAAGGAATTTTCCTAATGCAATAAGGTGAGACAAAGGGACAATTTAGGGATCACTGAAGGATTTGGTTTGAGATAATCATGAATGGCTGGAAGATGAGATCAAATGGGGGCCACTCAAAGGAATAAAAGTTGCAAAGACAAACTAATGATGATCTAAAGATAACATTAACGTACATGTGGGAGGGGATTTTGGCTCTTTTGTTCCTTGCTTCGGTTGCCAAGAGGAGGTTTAACCTTTGCCAAATTTTAATAATGGAGTATTTTGTTGCACTTTCATCATTAGCTTCAACTTTCAATTACAATGGTGGGTTTATTAATTAGTACCTTTTTTATGCAAAAAAAAACTAATTATGTGTTTGTTGATTAACTAGGCATGGTAATGATGCTATTTTAACTTTCTTATATTCGAAGAGTTCTTGTTTCAAAGTATTATAAAACTAGTATTATCTATTGGTGGCAAAATTTTAAATAGGACAATCTAAACAATACATAAAATTCGAGTGCATCAAATGTTTTTGTCTAATATTGGTTCAGCTTAGATTGGACAAATTGAATAAGCTAAAGTTGAGATGGAAATTGGATTTGGTTAATATAAATGGAAAGCATCTTGTATCAAAATTTACGATTGAATCAAAAGAATATGTGATGTATCTTTTTTGAGTAAGACATATTTGAAAAGTCAAGTAATTTTACCAGCTATGATTATTGATAAAAATTGTTCAGTGAGATCCTCGTATTCAACTTAACATTTAAAACAATTAACTTGAAGTCGATCAAAAATCAAATTGACATGACCTAAACCGAACAACTCGAACCAAACTTGTTTTTCTTTGCTACACCAGTTTGGTGGATCATAAATTGTGTGACTCAAAGTCACCACCAATAAAAAATAACAAAACTTAAAACTGAAACTAAACTAAATTTTGGCGATTTTGAGTTTAGTTTGGAATTTTGTTTTAAAATAAAACTCAATAATTTCGAATTGGGTCTGCAAAAATAGGATCATGAAAAATTCCACATCCTTGTGGGGCCGAAAGACAGGGCATAATCTCATTCGTTCATAACCCACCTTTTTTGGGCTGAGCTCTGACGATAACCCTTTTAGGGTAAAGCTTTTGCAACCCATGCAGTTTAAAATTTTGAAAGTTAAAAACTAATTTTCGCAACCCATGCAATTTAAAATTTTGAGGTTACTTCTAAAATGATTAAATATTTTTCGGTTATTTTACTAAAAAATAATACTTTTTAGAAGTTCTTATGAAAATTCTATTGGAGTCTCACAACTATTTATTGAGGTAATTTTATAATTTAGGATTTGTTCAAAATTACATAAAAAATAAACATAAACGGAAATAGAAACAAATATTAACGAGTAACAGAAAAGAAAAAAAAATCATAATAGTGCATTATTTGTTGTTCTCGTTAAGCACATCTGTCTAAAGATCATACCTCACTTATCATAATATTGCATTATTTGCACTTTTATGTCCATGCTTTTCCCAGTTGGATTAGATGTAAATCTAGTGTTTTTGTGTTCATTAGTTTGATTATTTTTCTTGTCTTCAATTTCCTAATATCTCCGCATCCTATTAATTTGTTTCTGCTACAAATTAATTAGGTTTATTTCCTAACAAATGGTATCATAGCCCTAGGTTCGGATCTAGTTTAGGATGTCTTCAATTTTGAAGGTTGATATTCCAAAGTTCGATAGAGAGATTAATTTTAATCTCTAGAAGGTTTAGATGAAGGCAATTATCATTCAACATGTATTGTGGAAAGTAGTTAGTATTGCTAAGTCGAAACTTGATTTGATGACAGTTGAACAATGGGCTGAATACAAGACAAATAAGAAAGGCATGATAAAACATTATGAGTTGGAGGAATTGGAAGAAAAGGCACTTTCGGCTATCCAATTGTTCGTGACACCCCATGTGTTGTGAGAGGTGCTTAACAAAACCAATTGATCCGGAACTTTGGCTTCAATGGATAAACTTTACATGACGAAGAGTCTTGCCAACAAGATTTATTTGAATGAATGTTAATATACATTCTCCATGCCCGACGGTACTCATGTTCAAAAGCATCTAAATGATTTTAATTTAATTCTTATTGATTTGAAAAGTTTATATCAAAATTAAGGATAAGGACAAGGCAATTTTGTTGGTTATTTCTTTGCCCCCTTCCTATAGGCAATTTAAACAAATTGTGTTATATAGTGATAATGAAACGCTATCATTTGAGGATGTCATGTCTAACTTGTTGTCCATAGAAAAGTTTGATCTCGAACCGCATCTTGAAAAAGCCGAAGGATTATATGTTAGTGATTAAATATCAACAAAGGTTTACCTAAAAAATCGAAGAAGTTAATGATTAAGCCCTAACGAAAGGCTGAATTCAAGGATCTCTTCGAAAAGTATATGACAAGACATGCACCTCAACCTCATCCGCCTTGGATTCAGAGATTTCTGCCGTCATCCAAGGGTTAGTTATCTTTCCGACATGATTCAAGATCTAAGTCCAGTAAGTATAGACAGGCGATCTAATGCTTGCCTTTTTTTGCAACGATTGCTGCATGTAAGAAGAGAATCTAAGAATGTTTTTCTATCTTTTTCCGAAGTCACTCGAGAGAGAAGAACGAAAGGAGAGTTCAAAGTTTAAGGTCATAATTCCAACGATAAATGCAAGTATTATACGAAAAAGGAGCATGATGTATTTGAGTGCTACAAAATGAAAAATAAGTTGGAAAAGGAGGAAAGAGAGGAAACGAAAAACAATCTCGGGAAACTGTTGAAGTCTGTTTTTGCTTTTGTTGATGATGAGTCCGATGGTGATGTCTTATTTGCTATCTCTCGTAAAAAGGGAGGTATTTCTAATTAGGTTGTAGATTCTAGGTGTACTTATCATATGTGTCCTAATTAGGATTTGTTTTCTGCATATGATTTTATTGATTCTGATGTTGTTTGTGTGGAGAATGGTATCCAATGCAATGTTGTTGGGATTGGTATAGTTCGGATCTCGGGCTCATGATGGTGTTGTGAAGACTTTGACTAAATTCTATCATGTTCCTGACTTAAACCAAAACCTCATCTCTTTAGAAACCCTAGAATCCAAAGGGTACAAGAATTCATATGAAGGTGGAGTTATACAACTTTCCAAGTGAATTCGGGTTATATTAAAAGGTACGAGGCATGACAACGTCTATACTTAATAAGGTACTACCGTTTTAGGCTCCACAACCTATCCTACTACAGCTAAGTTCAAGCCTCTCTTGAACTTAGCTCATGCTTCTACTATTTGATTGTATGTATATCCTACGGGGCTCTACCTTTCTGAGTCCTATAACAGTGAGAGTTAATTTATGAATTTTAGTCCAAGATGGAGAGTGTTGGGTGTGGCCCAAAACCCCATCGGATGTCAAAGTCGTTGCTCGACTCAAGTTGGTGGATATCTCGTGGCAAGGCTCACATCTCATAGGGGTCAAAACCAATACATCAGATAGGGATGACGGCCAAAGATGTGCCACGAACACATAGAACTACCCTGTAGGGATAGAATTTCTATGCCAATTAGTTTCTTCATACCGTGATTGCTAGGTTTATTTATTTAGGTTATTTTTAACCTAATTTATCATTAGCTATCTAAAGAGTTGTATTAGGGTTTTAGGTGACTTACTTATATTAGGTTGTGGTTTAATATAATTACAAGTTGTATGAGAGCTAATTCCTTCTCCCTATTTTACAAACCCAATTGAGAGAGTCTTTGAGAGTTTTTCTCTTTTCATTAATGTCATTGAGCACATCATTTTGAAGATCGCACCTTGTACTCACTCATTATATTAGTGGATTATTTGCTCTTTTCCATCCGTGGTTTTTCGCAATTGGGTTTTCCACATAAATTTGGTGTCTTCGTGTTCATTAGTTTGATTATTATTCTTGCCTTCAATTTCTCAATATCTCCACATCCTATTAATTTATTTCCACTGTAAATTAGTTAGGCTTACTTCCTAACAAAAAGAGACCCAATCCAACCCTACCTAGTATCCTACTCCCTAATCTCTAAATTTCAAGGTGGGTTTCTAACTCCCTAAATTATATTAATTTTAAATTAACGTGAATTTTTGGCTTGAGTCTTGCATGCATGTGTTCTTGGAATAACTGTAGTATTTAATTGTTGAAAACTTGGACATATAGAAAAAAATTCAAATTGGGAGTAAAATATTAGGGTTTTAATTTTTAAATTGAATATTTAGATATTGGAACAATTTTCTATGAAAAGAGTGACATGCATGTAAAGTTGGAGGTTATTAGTGAGTTTTCTTTTATTTACAAGAGTTATGTGTATTTGGGTTGGATAATTTTTGGGACCACTTCCTTGAGGTTTGGTTCACCGACAATAAAATGGAATGAAATGAAAACTAAAATTTGGGAAGAATGGAGTGAGACTTGATTTATAAAATTAAGTGTTTGGTTCATATCGAGAATAAAATTAGAATCTAATTTCGATGTTTGGTTTAGTTATGGAATGAAATCAACACTATTTTTTAAAATACTTTTCCTTAAACTAAAATTATATTTTTGCTTGTAAATGTGAAAAATCACTTTTACACCTTTATTTTTTGAATAAATTGTACTTATTATGTTTAATTTTCCTTTTTTTTTATTAAATTTACATATCACAATTATATATCATTGTAATATGACAAACAAATCAAAATAATAACAAATGAACTTCATAAGATTTATTTGAAAATAGTTTCATAAGATGCTCCAATTAAAATTAGTAACTAAGGTTCATGTTCATCTTCACCTATATGCAAAAACGAAATTTCCTATATAAACTTTATTACTTACATAACATTAAAAAATTTAAAAGTGACATATCCTAAAACAAAAGATTATTGGATTTTAATATCCAGAACTTTTGGATCATGTTGCTCATGATATCTCGAACTATTAATTAGTTCGTAACATCCCTATACCTTTGACACTAATGGCATATTTGGTTGGATGTAATCACAGTGGTAATATAATTAAATTGGTAATGGTCATTATATTACCATGGTTGGTTACAATTTTATAAGGAATCAAATTATGTTGTAATCACATTAAATTCTAACTATGCAATTACAATTACTTACACATTCACTAAACAATCATGATTACATCTATTCTTGTGATCAAATTTCAATATATTTGCAATAATTCTCTCTCTCTCTCTCTCTCTCTCTCTCGTGTGTGTGTGTGTGTGTGTGTGTGTATATATATATATATTCCGTTTTCTTTTTCTCTCTCATCATTCAAAAACAAAAAAATTCATCCATTTGAAAAGGAAATTGATTTTCTTTTTTATATTATCTTAATTTATGATATGGCTGGTTGGTCATTAAGAGAAAAATTCAACTTCAATGGTTTGAATCCAAAATTTGACTATTCGATTAAAGATATAAAAGAAGCAAAATTCTTCACTTGTTAATATTTATGTTCAATTCGTCAAATATTTATCATCACTAAAATAATTCAGTTGATATTTTTTATTAATAAAAAAATTCAAAACTTGATTATATGATAGAAGAGATTAAAAAAGTTCAAATATAAATTTCAGATTTAAAATTTTTTATTTGGATGACATTTATCTTCACTACGATAAACGTTTATCACCACTAGAATAATCCAGTACAACAAATATTTATTACCATAAGAATAATGTAGTTGATATTTTTGGACAAAATACAATTAAAACTTGATTATTTGATAGAAAAGATTAAAAAAAGCTCAAATCTAAATACTTAGCTCAAAATTTTATCTAGATAAAATTTATCTCCACTACAATTATTTAATTATTATTTTTACCATTGAAATAATTCATTACCTTTGTAATTACACTACACTTTTAAATATTCAAACATGGTAATGTAATTATTATCTCATTACATTACATACATAGTTGATTACATTACATCCAACCAAACGCCATATAATATTTTTTAACATCCCATACTTTGAAAAAGTAGTGTGTCGATGTCTCAAAAGTAGGACAACTAAGGTTAGTTTTGCAAAGCAAAGATGTTAAAAAATAGTAATGCTAAAGGTGGGGATGCTACGGGCGGATTGATAATTCGGGATATTATGAGCAACATGATTCAAAGTTCGAGATATTAAAATCTAATATTTCTAAAACAAAAATAAACATAAGCATATCTTCTTAATAAATAAGATTAATGATAAAATCCTTTTTCATCTTCTCCGTGCATTGATAAAAAATGCGAAGAAGAGTTATGTCACATGCCAACTTCTTTGCCACCATCATTGCTTTATCTTTTACGATTCAAGCTCACTTCATTGAACAAACCTTTCTTTAGACCATTAAGCTCTATTTCACGATTCAGGAGAATTTGTTCATGTTCTTGAATAATAGATAAAGCATTTGCAATGACCGAAAGATGAGACTTCATGTCACCCATGAAAGTAGACAAGTAAGAAGACATAACATTAAAAGAAGACGCTAAAGACACGTAAACTCTTCTCTTTTCTTTGTCCTTTGGAGTTGGTTCCTCTCTAACTTTTTCTGCAACTCTAGAATTTTGGTGAGCTAATTGTACTGATTCACCTTACCCCTCATCATCATCATGGATTTCATAATCTTTTTCAATACCCACAGTTGCAATTTGCAAACTAGCCACATCATCTTCAAAGGTATTAGAAACACCTCAAGTTGCTCTATAAGAACCACCTTTCCCAAATCATCAAAAAAAGGAAAAGGAACTCCCATAGTCCTTTTGCATTTTTATGTTTCTACAATAATAATAAGAGTATATTAACAAAACAATACAAGACAAATTAATCCTAAGTCTCTCTTAAGTCACAAAATAAAATTACCTTACAAAATCATCATAAGATTGTATTTCACACTTGATCATTTTAGTCGTGCATCCTAACCAAAGCCAGATTTGTGAAACATCTCAATCAACACATTGTACTTGTCTTTGAACCACTCGGTCTTTGAATCAATGTGTGGATATGTCTTTAGGCAATAACCAGGAAAACCTCTCGGTAAGCATGTGCTCCAACTTCCTAAGAAACTACTCTTGAAATTTCTCAAAACCTTCCATTGGGGATTGACACTCAACTCTACTAATTCGCGAACAAGCACCAATTCCACATCTCTACTCTAAAGGCGCTTATATTTCTTCTTCCACTTGTAGAAGTTTGACTAACTTATATCATGCTTCATTTTGAGAACTTTTCATCCTATGTAAATATACAAATATGACAAATATTTAGACAAATTCAAGCATGGACCCGCATAACAAATGCAATTATTTTAATTAAACATTACGTTTTCACAACCAAACAACCATTCAAAGAAAACATCACCCATACTCAAAATATAACCATAACAAATAAAACAAACTAACGTTAAGAATCCTAAACATCATATATTCATATTTGCCCTAACTCACCAATTGTTGATAGTTTGACCAAAAATGTTATGGAAAGTAGTCCAAGTATCAGATGATTCAATATGCATAATGAATTCAACCTCATCATTAGAATCTTCTTCCTCATTTCCATCTTCCTCCTCATCCTGAAAATCATCAGGTATCAAATAATCTGTTAGCATATGTTTTCGATTAAACTATGTAATAGAACAGATGTTAGGATAATATGACTTTGAATGCTTATTGGAAAGCATGAAGCACATTTTAGGATGCTCCATCTTTCTTTCAATATTTCAAAGTATTGTTCTATTACATTCCTAACTTTAGAATGTTTCATCTTAAAATACTTTTCTACACTTACGGAGTTGTCGATCACCCCATTCTTTTAAGTGATATCGATGACCTCTATATGATGCAAGAAATCTTCACAATTTGTATATCCAGCATCTACCAAATTATAACAACCTTTTCCTAATAAAACATATTAAATATTTAAATACGTTAAGTTACCATGAGCACGTGCACTTTAATTTAATATTTACATACCATGTTATATGTGTATGCGTTCGTGCGTGCGTGCGTGTGTGTGTGTGTGTGTGTATATATATATATATATATATATATATATATATATATATATATATATATATATATATATGTATGTTGTTCGAGAATTCAGGATTAAAACGACGACGATAATGACCTATGGTCTATATTACGTAAATTTTAGAGCATGACTAGCAAAATATTAAATATACCTTATTATTCCAATACTTATTTTGTTTGAATTAATGAAATATTAATAAGTATGTTAGAAACGTGTAGATTTTATGGAAATTATTATTTAAAAACGTTAATATTTTCCTTCACTTAATTTATTCGGTCTCAGAATTTTTACGAATTGAGACTAACATAATTAAACTTTATAAATTTAATAACTTCTAAAAAATATTATAGTTTAACATAATAAAAATATTCATAGAGAAAGAAATAATAAATTTTAAGGTAAAAATAGGAAAAGAAGATGTAATAGAAATTATAATTAGGATGGTTGAATAATGGGTTAAAATTTATAGGACCTCGGAGAAATTCCAGCAACCCATTTAAGTGTAGGGTGGGTAGTATAAATACTAACCCACCTTACACTTAATCCACATCACTTCAACATAACCCAAACTCATCATCTCCCTCTATACTTTTCAATTCGGGCGAGCATGTTAAATACGGGTCGAGTGTATTCGGGTTCGGGTAAAATACAGTTCGATGTATTTCGGTTTCGGGGTAAAATACAAGCGATCGTATATTGGATTATACGGGTTTCGGGTTGACCCAACCGGTTGTGAGCGCCTTTTTATAAACTATTTTTCTTTTTTTAATTATAAAAATCCAACATATTTTTTACTTAAAATTGCCTAAATTTTACGAAACAGACATAGTATTTGTATTCTCTAAAAAGAATATTAAAAAATATTCAAAACTTTCATAATAATATTTGTATGAATACCCCCATTGAATCGAGCAATTTGACCAATTGACCCGTTTAAATAAGAGTAATGAAAGGTTGAGTCAATAATTGGTTGAATAATAATAACTTGTTCTTTTAATAATTTGTTTAAGGTTCGATGTTTATTTCACCTCTTCCATTAAACTAAGGAGGTTTATATGTATATTTATTGTATTTAACACAAATTAAAAAATGGTTGACCCGAGTAGGCGTAATCGACCCATTTTATTCACTAACAAAAATTTGATGACCCATTGCCCATCCTAGGAGTTATAGTTCAAATACAAATAGAAAAGTTTTAAATAAATGAGAATTATAGATTTATAATAAACTAAGATTATTATTTTTAATTATAACATTAAAACTTTATATCATTATAGTAATATTATTTTTTCAAAATAAAAGTACATTAATTAAGATGTGACTAAGTATATTCACTTCACCAAAAATACTACGAGTATAACTTGTGCACTTTTTAGTATTTTTAATGTATCACGTTATTTGAATTTATATATATTTTATTGAAATTAACTATATATATTTTTTATGAGAAAGAAGTTGAGAAATGAAATGGTATTAATATTCGTTTGTAAATGATTGCGATAATATATGTAACGTCTCTCCAAATGATTTGATATGATAAATAACCATTACTAAAAGAGTGATAAAGTGAAGAGAAAGTCATATAATGGGTATAAAAGATTCAATCAATAAGACACAAATTTAAAATTATTGTTTTTATTGCCTTGACCCAACGGGTCAAATGGTTCGGATCGAGTTTTGATCCGCTAATTTGCGGATTTTTCGAGTTCGGATGGAGAAAATTGTGTCCAAAACCTAAAATTTTCACTCGGGTTGGGTCGGATTTTCGGGCCAGGTCGGTTTTTCCAGGTCTACCTCCCTCCTCGCTACTCTGCTATTGCTGCCCCTACGCCTCTACCCAACCTCTGCGTAGCCCTGCCGCCGGCCAACCATCACCACCAGCTACCATCAGCCACCTTACTGGCACCATCCAAAGCCACCACAACTTTATTTCTGCTAGCTTCCTCCACCTTTTTTCTCCTAGGTAAATTTTATGAATTTATTTCTTCAGAACTAAAGCATTTGGGTTATAAATTCTGCATTTTCCTGAACATGCAAAAAGAATTTGAGTTAAAATTAGATACTTGAGGTTGATGATCATGTTTGAGAAATTAAAGAAAGGTGTAGGGTAAAGAAATGATCATGAATGTTATGATTAGTAAAGGTTTAGTTGTATTTAAGTTGTTTGCTTACCTTACATGTTTAAATTTAAGGGGATTAAGCCTATATGTGAAGTTGGAAAATGGTGCATGTTCAGTTGATGAAGTTACATGATTAAGTTAATTAATGGGGTTGCATGTTGGTGTTAATGGAAACTAGGGCTAAATTAAGAAGTATGAAGATCGATGAATATTTTTTGATTCAATGGAAATTAAGGTAAAGATGAGATAATTAAGGTAGAATCAATGGATGTTGAAGTTCATGGAAATTTAGACATATTTTGAGATTAATATTGATGTATGTTTAAATCCAAAGAAGTTTAGGAAAAATTGATGATTGATGATATGCATGTTTGAGTTAACGAAAGCTTAGGCATGTTTAACGTATTAAGTGTCATGCATGCTTGAACTAGTGAAGGTTGAGCATATTTGTGAAAATAAAAATCCATGCATGTAGGTTGGAAATTAAATTGGGAAGAAAAATAGTAGTTAAGAAAATTAGTACCCTAAATAAATTCTTCTGGTACTTAAAGGAGTTGTTATTGATGAAGTAATCATGGCTTAAAATAATTTAAAGTTTAACTTTGATTAAATAATGAAAGAATTTTTACTGATATATGAATTAATTAAGTAAATTGATGTTGATTACTTTCAGAGAAAAGATAAATATGCATTTTTAGGATACATAATATAATTAGGTCATACTTAGTAAAACTTTTAGGTTGAGTAAGAATTTAAAATTTGTAGTAGTAGTTAGAATAGAATTAAAAATTGTTTAAATGTTTTAATTAAGGATTAATTACCTTTTATATTTTCAAAATAGAATATTGTATCATGCTAAAGCTAGTATTACTTATTTTCCCGAAGTAAAATGAGGCTTGAAGTAAATGTAATTTTAAAGACAATTTGATTTGGTTAAAGAGATGTTAATATTGCTTAAATTACAATTAAGGCTATTGATTTGGTTAAAGAGATGTTAATATTGCTTAAATTACAATTAAGGCTATTGATTGTAGCTTGTTCCGGTCCCCCTCGAGGTTAAACCAAAGGTTGTCAAGTCAAGCACATAAATACTTTTATTTATCGTGCCCTTCCAGTTTTCATTTGATTTATTCATTGATAAACCAAGGCCAAATACTACTGATATTGATATAAAAAAAAGAATTATTTACAAATATTATTTTTCATTATTAATGTGAACTCGACCCATATAATTTACCATTATTTGGTAATCATATAAATATACATGTTGGCCACAAAGTACTTGTTGGTAACAATTTACTAAACTCGGCAAACCGACCCGAATCAAACGGGTCAAATCGAATGACTCGAAACCCAACTCGAAACGACATCCGAAACAACTCAACCGATTTTGACCCGAAACCCGAACCGAACCGAACCGACTTGAAATCTAATGAATCCGATTCAGACCCGAACCGAAATGACCCGATCCAAAACCGAACCGACTCGAAATATCATTGACCCAATTAAGACCCGAACTCGAAATGACCCGAACCGAATCAGACCGGAACAGATTCAACCCGAATAAAACCGACCCAAATTCGAGTTTGACCCAAAATGGACTTTTGTACTTGTAATGGTACAATTTTGGTTGTCTCCTCAAATCGTATTAAAGCGGATTCATACCAAGAGATGGTGGTGGACCTAGTAATATTGTGTTGGTTTAGTGACTTATTCTACATGGTTCTCATAATCATCTATTGTGTTTCCACATTTTGAGTATGTATAGATTAGGAGAAGCCGATGCAGTGATGCCACTTGCGAACGTGATTTTTGTGTGACACTAAGCACCTTTGAAAATAAAAAATTAACTCGAACCGGATCCACCGAAAGTTGACCGAACTCGAACCCGAACCCAAACCCGACCCGAACGAGTTGGATCCGAAATTGACCCGATACGAAATTAACTCGAGCGAACTCGAGTCAAACTCGAACGAGATCGACCCGAAGTTTACTTGAACCAAAGTTGACCTGAATCGAAACCGAAATCGACCCGAACAAAATCGACTCGAAATTGACCCGAGCTAAACTTAACCCGAATCGATTGACTCGATTGCCAGCTCTACAATCAACTCGGACTTCCCAATTGACCGGGTCCGTACATATTTTAGGGAAACTCGATGATCGCAAAGGTTCCACTCGGAAAGTAATTAGCAATTGTTTTAAATTATTCTCTCCCTCAATTACAAATGAATTGAAATACACATGCTTATCCATTTCTTAATCCATTATTTTACAACATAATAATGAGCGTATTGAGTTTCGACTTGTATTTCGAAATGTTTCCTTACTTTGTTTTAGGTAAAAATGTTGGAGGTGACAAGCCGTAAAAGAATTCACATTTTCTCGTTTCGAGGCTTAGGGGCTCGCAGTTGTACCTTTTGGGTAATAATGGTTAGGAGTTGTTGTCTAGTTAATCAAACGTTTGGTTAAATATAGTTGTTTTTACTCTGTATAAGTTATAGTTTAAATTTTATTTTCAGTTTAAATTGTCATTATTTTATATATATATATATATATATATATATATATATATATATATATATATATATATATATATATATATATATATATATATATATATATATATATATAGGGGAGGGTTCATATGCACACTCCCTTTTAGGTGAGCACCCCTTGTTAAATGAGCACAATTAATCTTAACCCTCTAATTTAAATCTGATGGTTCAAATTAAAAAGGCTTTTAATTAATTAAAAAAAAGAAAAATATTTTTTGGGGGAAGGGGGTGTTTCGGACTTTGGGGTTCATTCTTGCTTCTCCCTCTCCCCGAGCTCTCCTCTCTCTCGTGTCAAGGATATCGGACTCCTTTCGTTCATGGAGCCTTTTGCTCGCAGAACCTCTCTACCACCTGAAATACTCGGCACTGGCCCCCTCCGCCCACCTCACGTCGTCGTCGTTGTCCCGCCGTCGGCCTCGTCGCACCGGTGCTATTTCTTCTCGCTCATCCGTCGCCTTTTCACTCGATTGTCAACCTCGCTTTCTCTTCTCTCGCTCTCTCATGCTCCTCGCTGGTACCTATCTTCCCGGCGGTCATCCTCACTAGCCCGTCCACCGTATTCCATCGCCCCGCCACCGGCCTCCCCGCCACGATTAGGTTTGTTATCTGTTCTCACTCCTCAAAATTAGATCTAGGGTTTTGTATAATTGAGACTAAATTTTTCGTTTCCTTTTCGTTGGGCTTGGTTAATTGTCTCTCACTCTATCTCTTACTCCCCGCTGGCGGTACCTCTCTTGATGCCTTCTCCGACTCTCACTCGTTAATCTGTCCGGAGTTGAATTTGTGTTTTATGTAATCGAATTTAGTGAATTCAATTTTTTTTTTTTTGAATTGCTCATTTCCGATTGCTAATTTGTGGATTTCGGAATTAGTTAACTGAATTGAGTTGATTGAATTTGTTAAGGGAGTATTGTGTAGTATATTGCTAGTGCAGTGAATTGAATTTAGTCGTTTTTCAATGAATTGAATTGGTTATTTCCGAAATGCTGAATTTGTGGATTACTGTGTTGTATATTGCTGATTTAGTGCAGTAAATTAGTTAACCGCTTTATGCTTAAGTACAATGTGTTGTGTACTTGTATATCTTCCACAAAGTGAAATTTGATATTATCATGACTCGCTGTGATCATGCCCGAGCACAATGTGTTGTGAACATAAATGTGGTCTTTAGGTCCTACAATTCACATTCTATCATTGGTGACTTGTTTCTTGCACGGAATGGCTTTCCTCGCACTATTTCTTGGCACAAAGTGATCTGTTTCTTTGCACTCGAATGGCTTTCCTTCTCAGAAATGTTTTCACTTCCGAAAGCCCCTCTAAATGAGAAATAAAATGGAAAAATTAGAGTTTGAATTTCATAGTTTATCTACAACTCATCAAGATTTAAATCAAGCATAATATTAGCTACATTATGATCTCAAGAACATCATACTCTACTTTGACACTAATTGGACTGTCTCAATCCTCCTTTGATAATTTCGAAATAACACCGGACCTATTCATGTCTAGAGCTTTTTGTATTACTTACCAATTCTTTTCACATTTTCTATACTTTGTCCAATTGCTAAAGAGGTAAAAATAATCACCATCCGGCCAACTTTTTAGTTTTTGGGTTGTAAATATGTAAGAATGGTAAAACATAATCATTAAATTATCCTCTTTTTCTTTAATGCCTAGACCAAGTATGAAACCATTTTTCCCCTAGTTAGTTCATCCAATAAATAGGCCTACTCTACTTAGATGGACTAGTTAGTTCAAATTGAGTTGGTATTGTAGCGGTAGAATCTTGTGAACCTCGGTGACCATGTTTGTGTAAATGGTGCAACTTGTGAAGCCTATAGCTCAATTGGTAGAGCATTTGTATTATTACACAAAGACGTGGGTTCAAATCCCACATAGGCTACAATTATGTCCCTGTAAACTACGCCAAAAGCCTCTCTATTAGCTTTAAGCACTATAAACGCATATTCAGGCATATTTCTTTACCTTCACCATTATCATTAGCTTGAAGCACTATAAACACATATTCGAGCGAGATAAATAAATGCACTCGAACAGGAATCGTTTTTATTGCAATTGAGGTAGATGCTTAGTTTTGTTCCAAATGTCTTGGGGGAGTCTTGGGTTCTTTTCTGCTTGTGTAGATATATGTATGAGAGAAACAGGAAATGTACATCAAGTCATGAAGCCTAGGTGGGATTTGAACCCACATCTTCGTGCATTATAACACGTTGCTCTACCATTGAGCTAATAGGCTTAAAAGTTACAAATTCAGCTCTACCGTTTAGCTAATTCATTCTAAAGCACAAAAGTGCAAATTGATTCCAAAACATAGAGAGTGCAAATTGATTCCACAACACAAGTGCAAATTGAGTCTAAGTGTGTATGAGCAATGTATAATTTATCTCATGATCTAGCATTGTCACAAGAAGTTAGATAGAGTATATTCAAACCAAAAATGAGCACTCATCTATCTCAAAGAGCTTTGGGTTTGAGTTTTTCCCTTTATGTGGAATCCATGTCTACACCAAACCAACACAAACAAAGAAAAAGATTTCTCATAATCAATCAATAACCGCAAAATTGGAAATTGCATTTTAACAAAACCCAATACACTTCTTAGTTCTTACCATGAAAAGAGTATCCCTTTAATCAACTTCAATCTCCCACTAATCCTCTCGGACAAGTACTGAGTGGGATGAATTGACACATTATCTCTCACATACACAACTTCCCTACTATCTGTCTCGCTCCTTTTCCCATTGTCGGTTCGCATTATGCTCTGTGAATCCTAATTGCAAAATTAACTAAACCACCCCCAACTTCAGCACAAATCATCCAATTAATTAAACCAATTCAAGCATGAATTTGACTAACTGCAGCTGATAAATCCAATCAAATCTAAAACATATTACAATCAATTTCCAGCTAAGACTATTTCTAAAGCTCAACATGAACAAGACTATTTCCATTTCACAATCTGGGAGATCAACGAGTGAGAGACAAAGATGGGATAGAGAGAGGTCTCCTCAAATTAACACAACCAAGGCCAGCAAAATCCAAAACGACAAATTTAGAATGAATTAAACAAAACCTTAGATCTAATTTTGGGGAACGGGAAGACAGAGATAACGAACCCGACTAGGCGGGAGGCCGGTGGCTGGGCGAGGGAATACGGTTGCTTGGGATGGGGAGGCCGGAGGCTAGGAAGACACCGTGCTGGCGGAACTAAGATGGCGTGAGAGAGCGAGAAAGCGGAAACCCCTCTAATCAAGCGAGACCAAGACGACGGTGGGAGGGCGGCGACGGCGTGACGACGGCTAGTTGTTCCGACGGTAAAGATAGACAACGAGGGACCGAGGGAGACGATGAGAGGAGAGCAATGTCGGGAGTGAGGCTGGAAGTCCGATGAATGGATTTCCAAACCTCTACCCCCTCACACCCAAAAAATATTATTCCTTTTTTAATAAAAGTTTTCGTTTTTAATCTCGACCCTTAATTTAGATTGGACGGCTGAGATTTTAAGTGCTCATTTAAGAAGAAGTGCTCACGTAAAAGGGAGTGTGCATATGAACCCTCCCTTATATATATTCAACCAATCATATTTTATTATTTCTAATAAACTTATCATCTACTGATTATATTTTGATTTGTTAACATGTGTACTTTCCATTTAGAAAGAACATTGTGTGACTGAAAGAGTGGTAATTCTAATTAAAAGTAGTAATAACGGTAGAATTAGTACAAAAATATTACATGTCCATTTAGACAACCTAGATAATAATTAGGAGGAGAATTTTACAAATAAAAAGTTTTAAGATACTTAATAACAAATTTGGCAAATAGGGTGCTTGATTATTATTCTACAACTTCAATTATGTCACATGACGAATAAACGACTAGTGCCATATACCTTAAAAAAAAGGGGAAATTTAGATTTACAGGTGAAGTGGCCAAATTTACGCTGCAGTCATCTTTTATGTAGGCCCCACATGACGCCGCTTTGGCTTTGGCAAGGTAAAAAGACAAAAATGCCCTAACTAATATTGGTTTGGTGCTTGGCGCGAGATGAAGGCTCTGCTGAAGCTTCATGTGGAAGGAATTGAAGGAATTCAAAATTAATTGAGGCAGAGCACGAAGAGAGAGAAAGAGGGAGAACCGGAAGAGAGAGAACTAGAAGAGTGAGAAGAAGAAGAAGAAGTAGAACGAAAGTGAGAACAAGGGCGATTACTTCACCGCGAATAGCGAGAAGGGGAGTGAGAAGGGGGCCGAGAAGAAGAAGGAGAAGAAGGGCGAGAAGAAGACGAGAGAACAAGTAGACGGAGAAGAAGAGCGAAAAGAAGTAGAACGAGAAGAAGAGGGAGAAGAAGAAGAAGGAGAAACAAAATCGAAGAGATTGAAGCCGATTTTTACTTGGTAATTTACGTGCATTTCGAGGTTTTCGTTGAAACAATTTGTGTTGGGTGGGGGTTGTAATTTATTTGAGAATGGGTCTCATTTCTTAGAATTGGAATGAAATATGTTGTGAATTTGGAATTTCTTTCTGTGTTGGAAGTGGGTACTATTTCAATCCAGATGTAAATGTAGTTTAAGTCATACAAAGACACGAGAAAACAAATCGCGAGCATTATGAGAATAAAGTTTGGTATTTTGTGTGCTAATCTGCTATGTTATTGTATAAATTGAGGGCCGAAAATGGTATAAATTTTGCACGTCTCTTATATATGTATAATATTTTGTTTTTTTTAACAACATAGGCATAAAATAAATAGTATTTTTGAGGGAAAGTTAAGTATTTTCTGCGTACATAATTAAGGTGGTGGTGGTCCGTATATTTTTCAAGGCCGGATTCGTAATTGAAAACCAAAGATTGAAATAAAAATTTGCTATCACACCCTAGAGAACATGCACAATGTATATGAAACTCTATATGTTGCAATCGCATTGTATAATTTAAAACCATACAATTAGTATAGAAGCCCGAGTACAACTATTAAAACACTAGAAAACAATACTGTGAAGAAATAAGAAAGAGAACAAAATTACAGCAAAAAAACAAAGCATACTCCGTATGGCCCTTGTGGTTGGCAGTTTTTGGTAATTGGTCGACAGCTCGATTCAAGTATTTTATAATTATAATTATAGAATGGAGAAAAAGGTTCCAAGTACTTAGATTTCAATTCGAAAGAGCGTATAATAGTTTAGTAAGACATTTGCTTTAGATTTGTTTTGTAGTCCAAAGTTAAAAAGGTTGCTTGGACACCTGTGTTAAAGCCGTAAATTACCAAGGAAATGAGCATGAAACCCCGTTGGAAAGATTTTGAATATGTTGTATAAGTTGAATATGGTTGAAATGTAAGCAAAATCATAAATGTTGAGCTCCTTTTTAACTTTTGAATATCATGTACTAATAATATTGACATGCGAGAACCAAGAGCGAGGAGACAAAGACATCACTATTTTGAAACGATTAAAAAAGGGGGGTGGGGGACAAGGCTGCTCCCAAAAAAAGAAAAAAGATAGAACAAAAGGAAAAAACCTCAATGTCACCCATGACAGTAGTTTTGGGTTGGTTGAACACTGGAAACCCATGCCTTGAGACCAAATGTAGTTTGGTAGTAAATCACCCCTTTGCATGCTCTGTAGTTTGGTAGTAAATCACCCCTTTGCATGCTCTGTCCCGGCATCGTAAACCCAAATGAGCCAACCCCAACCCCAACCCCATTTGGTACCATGAAAATATTTGCTTAAAGTGAATAATCAAAAGCAATACCTGCTCCTTCCCCATTAGTGTTTTGCCGATCTCAATGGAAATTTATTCCGGGCATTGTTGTTGAGCTCTATTGTTCCATTCATCACTTTTTTCTATCCCCAATCCAAGTATATTGTTTTGGAAGAGTAGATGCCCTCCCAAGCTAGAGGAATAACTTTTTTTCCTTCCTCAATATGCTAAAGGAAGTTTATACAGGTCTTCTTAATAATTGGATTACCTAGGTAGGTAGTATGATTCCAATAGGTCTGCATGGTCAATAGAATAGAGTTATTCAGTTGGATCTTCCTAACATAACTGAACCTCTTTACTCATAGTTTTAATGTAGCGGTGTTTTTGGCTGCAAGTGTGTGACAGTAATTAAAGCCCATATTGCCAAGCTTGAGGGGCACCCCGACATACCTTATTGGTAGCTTACCTTTGGAAAATGAAGTCATTTATAGGATCTCTACTTAAGTTTCAGGACTAACCCTAGCAAAAAAAATTTGCAATATGTGAACATTACACAGGGGTAGATAAGCCATAAAAGGAAATGCACGGATATCAGTATTATGTGTTATTGGATTGTCTTTGAGATGAAAGGAATGGTTTCGATTATTAGGATTCATTTGGATTGTTGTCATGAGTAATGGTTGTTGACATCCAAGAATTGAGTAGTTGCAGATTGCATATTACATATTGAAATTAGTGAACTTTGTTGGCTATTGTGGCATGTAAAATAAACTATTGTAGTTGTATAACATTGTGAAAATGCGAGTATTAGATTGGTTTTGATTGTTATCATCGGTAATGGTTGTTGACATTATAGGATTGAGTAGTTGTTGATTAGGTATTACATAATGAAATGAGTATGGTGGTTGTGGCTTGTTAAATGTTATAGCTGTACAACATTGTGAAAATGCATTATTAAGAATAATTTTGATTGTTATCATCAATAATGGTTGTTGATATCCTAGGATTCGATGAGTTGCTGATTTGGTATTACATACCGAGGAGTTTTAACTGTACATCGAATGTGAAAATGCATGATTGGTTTCGATTGTTATCATCAATAATGGTAGTTGACATCCAAAGATTGAGTGGTTGCTGATTTGGTATTACATACTGACATGAGTTGTAGTTATTGTG